>WOXC01008015.1:0-665000 GCA_011680675.1 Gymnobelideus leadbeateri
AAGGCATCCTATTCTCATTAAATATCCTTTTGCTATGGCTAAGTAGATCTCCTTTTGTTAACTTTTTAATGACCTACAAATGCCTCACTTTGTTCCAGTACCAAACTTTAAACCACTAGGGGGCAGGCTGAGTCAGGCCTAGCCCAGAATACCGTCTTGCACAAGTTGTAGACTAATAGACTAATTACTTGATTTGAAAACTTATCTGTACTGTATCTCAGTACTACCAGGTCTCATTTTCTAAAAGTAATAGCTAACTAAAAGCAATCTGGTAGCCTACTCCCTACTAAAATGTTAAAATAACAGTGACAGCATTTATGGCATTTATATGGTTCTTTAAGCGTTTTGATCAATATTACCTCATTTTAACCTCACAGCAACCCTGACTGGGAGCTAGTTGCTATTATTATCAATCCCATTTCACAAATAAGGAAACTGAATCAGAAGGAGGTCAAGTGACTTGTCCAGGGCCACACAGCTAGTACATGTCCAAGCAAAGATGTGAATTCAGGTCATCATGACTCTACCACCTACCTATCTCATTAACTATAACAACAACAAAAACCTTATGACTCCTTAATGTGTTACCTCTCACAGGAATATTTATATTTTGAAAGGAAATTCTTAGAGACTTTAACCCAAAGGATTGACTATAAGGGTAGTATTTCATGCACTGTGGCATTCTAGTAAAAGATTGATTTGGAGATAAAGGAAATTCTTCAAGTACTGTTCAAATCCCACTATATAGTCACCTACAAATAAGACTGTCCTGGCTCATAAGGCCCTATCATTAATTCATTAGTATGTTCTTTTTCTCAATCCAAGCTTGATTAAAAAATGCATGGCACCACTGGGGTATCACTATGTCTCAAGGGGGCACTTGAGAAGGAGCTTTCTATGATCTTATATCATTCTCTCAGGAAATGGGGGTGGTGAAAAAGAACAGAGGATTGGCTGCTTTATTTAATCATTTTCAGTCATGTCTGTTTCTTCGTGGCCCCATCTGGGGTTTTCTTGGCAAAGATACTGGAGTGGTTTGCCATTTCCTTCCCCAGCTCATTTTGCAGATGAGAAAACTGAGGCAAAACAGGGTTGCATGACTTTCCTAGGGTCATACAGCTAGAAAGTGTCTGAAGCCAGATGTGAACTCAGGAAGAGGAATCTTCCTGACTCAGAGTGTCCTCTACCCACTGTGCTGCCTAGTTGCCTCAGGATTGGTGGCAACTCTGTCCAAATGTGAGCCTTGACGTGCAAACTAAACCATTTTCTCTCCATGATGCCAAATCATAGCTGAAGAGTCAAGCCAATCAGCTGTTTGTTTCATTTACACCATATTAAGTGGTTAATTTGATTTCTTTTCACTGAATTGACTTTTTAAATTTGAATTGATAAAACTTCCCTGGGCACTAATCTAAACACACCTAATGTCAGAGAATGGCTTCCCCTGGCAATTCAGTCTATTGGTCAAATTGTTTAATGTAATTTATCTTTCCCACTTAATTTTTCGACAGACAAGTAAGGGAAAATAGCTTTTTCCCCCAAATTTGTGAGGAGAGGTAAATCTTAGTGATGATTCCAAAGGCATTCTTTCCTTCCTCCAGAAAGCAGGGCCATTGTTTGACATTAGTTTGAGAGCAATGATGGAAACCTTCCTCCATACAAATTGTGCAAGTATCATTACTGTGTAGGTTAGGGGCAAGAATCTTTGATAATCTTTCGAGGAAAATAAGTCTTCTTGACTTTGCAAATACTCTTTTTAACAGGCTGGTTGTGTGAATGAAGCACAGACATGGGAATCAATGAAGGCAGAATACAAAGACCTCCCTATGGACGAAGTCTGGGGCCCCCATGTAAGAAAAATTAGACTTGTACATTGCTTATTAAAACTGGGTTACTTTGAATTAGAGGATTATAAGATTTCTATGAGATATAAAATTTTATTTGATAACTAGGGGCATAAATATTTTAAAGTCATAGTCACATTCTTTAAAATGCTTTGCCATTTCACAGGTTATTGGGCCATATTATTATGTTTGGAGGTAATATGGCACCATAGATAGCCAGACTTGGAATAAGAAAGACTCTATGGTCTAGTCATATTGGCCTACGTGCTGCTCCCCCACACCCTGTCTTCCATTTCTATGCCTTTGTAGTAACCCTCTGCTATGCCTGGAAGGCCCTCCCTGTTCACTTCTACCTCTCTGAATCTGTGTCTCCCTTTAAGAATGCCTTCTGCAAATGTTCTTTCCCACTCCCCCCAGCTGCTTCTGCCCTTCCTTCTCAATCAACCTTCCATCTACTCTACATGTATTTGTTTATGTTTTTTTCCCATTAGAATGTAAATTCTTTGATGGCAAGACTAGATATGCCTATATCCCCAGGACTATGTGCCTGGTACATACTAAGCACTTAGTAAATTTTTGCTGATTGATTGACCTTTAAAGTCCCTTCCAACTCTTAAGGTTCTCTGCTTTGTGAAACTCTGCAATATTTCAGGGAACACAGAACATTTTGAAAACACTGAGACATTATTCCCTGAAGTGTACTATTACTCTGTTAGTTTAGATTAGGAATTCACAGAAATAGCACTTCACAACTGGTCTTCACCATGAACTGACTGGAGCTCTATTGCTGGATGCTCCACACCTGTAGGAAGTCCTTCCCCATCTCCAGTTTCTGTTTACAAAATAATAAAACATTCATAGCATAACAGGGATTTTTTATGTCAAATTTTATTATCTGTCATTTCATCCAAGTGAGGAACTCCTAAAGATCATAGATCCAGAACTGAAAGAAAGTCCCAAGGCCATGTGGCCCAATTGCCTTATTTTAACATCATAGCACAATTCTCCAAACTCCCACTCAATTTGGCAGGTCTCCAAAGCTCATAGAGGTGACCACTCAGAGGCAGGTAAGTGGCTAGTGGATAGAGTACGAGGCCTGGATACCTGAGTTCAAATCCAGCCTCAAACACTTACTCTGTGACCCTAGACAAGGTACTTAACCTCTGTGTGCCTCAATTTCCTCACCTATAAAATTGAGATAATAATAGCAACTACTTTCTGGTGTTTTTGTGAGGATCAAATGAGATGATATTTGTAAAGTGGTTGGCACAGTACCTGACACATAGCAGGCATTAAATAAATGCTTGTTTCCTTCCTTCCTTTCCTGAGGCTAGGAGTAGCCATGAGGAATTTGGAATGGTTTTTCTATTTTTTTCTAGTAATAAAGCTCATGAGCCCCAATTAATTTGATTCTCACCATGATTATCAGTTGATATCAATTAGTCAGACTTAATTAGCTTTTAGAAAGGGATATTTCTTCAGATGAAATAGTTGGTGCAAAATATCTTCCTTAAAGGTGTGTGGGGGCAACTAGGTGGAGCAGTGAATGGAGCACTGACCCTGGAGTCAGGAGGACCTGAGTTCAAATCCAGTCTCAGATACTTAACACTTACCAGCTGTGTGACCTTGGGCAAGTAACTTAACCCCAAGTACCCTGCCTTCCCCCCTCCAAAAAGCAAAAAAAGAGATGTGTGACACACTCTCCTACCCAAACATTAAAAGTTCAGAGGAAAGTAAACTCAAGATTAGAACATGTATAACAAAGGGAGGTAACTCAGAGCTCCTGAAATCTTTTTGCTATAGTCCTCAACATTTTCCTCTCAGTTATGGTATAGCTTTTCTACCATGTTCTTTGTAAAACCTTGAATCTGTTTTCCTCATCCAATTCGATCTGTCCTTGACTCCTAATATAGATAATGAAGTTAGCTGTTCTAGGGATACTAGTGGGGCACCAATGGGAAGTCCAAAATAATAATGCAAATTATATTTAAAAGTTTGTCATCTATGCTTTTTTTTTCTTTTTTTTAGATTTTTCTTTTTGCTTTTTTTGGAGGGGGGAAGGTAAGGCAATTGACGTTAAGTGACTTGCCCAAGGTCACATGGCTAGTTTTTGTGTTAAGTGTCTGAGGCCAGATTTGAACTCAGGTTCTCCTGACTCCAGAGCCATTGCTCTATTCACTGTGCCACCTAGCCACCCCTATCTATGCTTTTTTCTACTCCAGAGATACAGTTGCTAAGCATTTATCAGAACACATCCCTGAATGTAGTGAAAGTTTAACAAAATCAGCAAGTGACCTTGATATTTCTATTTCTTATCTATTTAGAATTATAGACACTGCTTTTCATTTTCCCTTGGAAAACCCGGAGACCTAACAAAAGCATATGAGATCTTCAACTTGAGCAACGAAAATGAAATAATTTGGGAAAATCACCATGTTGGCTTTTACGTGTTCCAAGCTCAGGTCATTGATCCAAACTACAGGTATGTGGAAATGTTTGTCTTGCCATAATTTGATAGTTAAAAGCCTTGTAGCAATAATAATAGTAAGAATAAGCCATAGGTTTAAAAAGGTGAACCAAGAAAAAAGTAATTATTTTTCTTTAGTATCAGTCAGTATTCCAAACTGAGAAAGAAAATAAGATGAACAGGGTCAAGCAGATATTTTTTTAAGGTGAGCAAAGCTGTGAATATTTGAAGGCAGAAGAGGAAACTTTGAAAAAAGTAACTGAGGATGGAGGAGAACTAGGTGGGGGAAGAAGGAGGAGAAAAAAGTTGGATTCAGGGTATGGGTGGAGGAGTTTGCTTCAGAGTAGAAAAGGAATACTTTCTTAAAGTTCAAAAGGAAGTATGAAAAGAAAACTGAAAGTCAAGATGGAAAAAAAATGGTTCAAGTTTTCTGTTTAATCTCTACACTTTCTTCTACCCTTTAATTCTTAACTGTTTTTCCTATTGCTACTCATGCCTTACTGAGGTCAGGGACTGTTTTTGCATTTTTATCTCTGAATCTTTCAGGGATTTAGCTCAGAGTAGGAAATAAATTAATGCTTGTTGGATTGAAGTGAAGGTGATGATAAGAAAATATGAAGGAACACCTATCCCTTCCCAAAATGGCCTCAGAAAAGACAAAGTGATGGAAATAATGTCCAAATGAATACAAAAGAAGTGTAGGTAATTAAAATATTTAGTCAGCCCAATCCACTATGGATTGACTATGGTCTACAAATCTAAAATGTGATCATGTGTGAAATACACAAATTACAGCACTACCACACCCAAGGCAAAATTTTTTGCTTTATTTTCCATAAAATGCCTTCTACAACAGAAGAGTCAAACATGACACTCCTGAATGGGTTTGACCAGATTAAAATATAATTGGGAAATATTTAACAAAATAAATAAAAATACAATGGAATATAGATGCTAAAATGTGGTTTTCTAAGACAAAACGCAGCCCATTAGGATCCTGAAGTATGGTTTAGTGGCCCTCTTTTCTATTTGCATTCGATACCACTGTTCTACATTATTAGAAAATGAATCCCAAAAAAGGAAAGCTTGAATAAGCTCTGAGATATCTTTTTTTGTTGTTGTTAAGGATAATACACTTGAAATTTAGAGAGATGCTCATTTTTTAAATTGTCATACAATTTTCTTCTTTAATTAAATTCCAAATGACAAAGTTCAAGTGTTTGATTTAACAATATTCAACCAAATTACTATTGATTTGTCAACTGTGATTGAGATAATTCAATTCAATGGGTATTGCTTAGCCCCTGCTATGTGCTTAATATTGTAAGATGTCCTTCCTACTCTGAAGAAGCTTATATTCTTGTTGGAAAAACAAGATATAAAGATGTAAAACAGTCCAATTAACACAAAGATGACAAAAAGTAAGCTACAACGTAATAAATGGTACCCACTGTAAATGCAATAGGAAATTCAGAGAAAAGAAGAAATACTATAACCTCCCAAATCTCTTTTTCCAACTCTGATCTCTTCTGAGCTTAGTTCCCGTCACATACTTTATGTCACTAACAATCTGAACTACAGTTATCCCTTCCACATCCCCAGGGGTTATGGAAAGGGTGCCCTGTGATCTGGAAAATCTGTGTAAAAATTTTGGGCCCTCTCTTTATACCAGAAAAGAAGTCTGAATTGTTATGGTATTAAAAGATAAAATATGTTGATATTGTATGTTGATATCATACAATATAATACATATATGGTATACATTTCTGAGTTTCTAAACTTTTTCAGTGTTATCTGCTAGCCTTCAACTGCAGTCTGTGACTTCCATGAAACTCCTGCAAAATTCCCATTTAATTTCTTTTTCTGACCTGCAAGACACTAAAACCACAATGGAGAAAGTCAGGATGTGGAATTCTGCCTCTTGAAAACATCTAATGCTTTTCTGCTTCTATCTCTGCTCATTGTCTTTGTTATGCTTATAATGTTCTCTTACCCTGTCTTCCCCTGTTGAATTTTTACCCATCCTTTAGAGCCCAGTTCAAATGATGCCCCCTTCTTGAAAACTTCTCTGTTCCCCACCAGAAGTAATGACCTTCCCCTCATAAGCAAGGACTCATTTAAGTATATAAGCTGGAGTTACTTTGTAAATAGTTAATACATTTACCTCCCGTGAATTCTTTCTCATGTGTCTTTAATCTACAAACTCATGCTCAGGACTTCTGTGTCCTAAAAACAAGCAAACAAAAAAACATAAACCTTCCTTTGAGTACCATCTCTCCCTTGAAAGGTCCTAATTCTCCTCTCCACTAGTAAGAGCAATTGACCCTGGGACTTCCATTGCCTCACCATCCAATAATTCCCCAACTTCCATCTCTACCACTCTACTGAAACATCTTCCTCTAAGCTAGCTTCCCTACCAACAAATCCAATGGTCTTATTTCTGTGCTTAGGATCCTCCTTGACATTTCTGCAGCATCTGGCAATATGAACCATTGCCTTCTCTCACTATTTTCATGATAGTATACTCTCATGGTTTTCTAAGTACTCTTTCTCTAGTTGTTTTAATGAATTCCCTATCCTTAACTTTTATATAAGGAGGCCTCCCAAGGTTTTGTCTTTGTACCTCTTCTCTCTTTATAAACATTCTCTTGGTGATCTCAGCAGCTCTCGTGGCTTTAATTACCAGTTATACAGAAAACTTCTAAATTTCTTTCTTCATCCTCAATCTCTCCCCAAAGTTCTAGTCCTTCATCTCCAGCTAATTAGATACAGAGCTGAATCTGTCCTATTGGCCCTCAAAATCAGTGTGTCCAAAATTAAATTCGTCATCTTAGCAGAAATCCTACTGTTCCCCCAACCCTATCTTCCAGTAAGCCAGGCCCATTATCTCATTCATAATCATCTTTAACCCTTGCCTCACCCCACATATTCAATTAGCTGCCAAATCCTATCAAGTTCTCCCCCGGAAATATCTCTTATATCTATCCTATTCTCTACATCCTCATTGCAACTACCTTAATCCAAGTCCTAATTTGTCCTCACCTTTGAAACAAGAGAATCAATTTCTAACTATGACATTATGAGTAATTCTACTATTAACAATGTCTCCAGGTAGCTACTAAAACACCTCTGCCTGGCAGCTTAGATACAATATAGGGAAATAAGGTCATTCTCTCGAGTCCTTTTCCTCACAGAGAATGGAAGTGATTAAGTGAGTTAAGCTTCACATTAAATGGTTTGCTTTTATTCATATAGATTGTATAGAAATTGGATTGAGGCATATTTTTCTCATATTAATTTTAATATTTTTATTTATAGTTTCTGTAACCTAACAGTCACCTTTGCGATTGAGACATACGGCGTACTTCCTGAGTAAGAAATCAATGGGGATTAATTGGGAGAATTATTAAAACGTACTAGATCTCCTTACTGAGTACCAAAATGGGGGAAAGGGGAAGAAAACAAATATTTTTTTAAATTCTGCCTTCTCTAACCCCTATTTTCAATAATTTACTGTATTGTACAATGAAAAAGTAATTCATATCTGTTGGGGAAAAAATAAACATTTGTGATTTTTAGGTGTCCGTAAATACATTCTTTTTCTAAATCACAAATGGCTTATTTGGAGGAGTAGGTTGGGCTAGGGAATGAACCTTTTTCCCCCACTGCCAAGCACAGAAACCCTGCTTTTTTTCTCTTTTGTATCATTCATATTCCATATGCAGCAGTCTCTAAAACCAAGGAAACACATAGTTCAGAACCTTTCCCTGAAGCTTCATCCAGACTCAAGATCACAGGGTCAGAAGAGTCCTAATACCTAAAGTTGTGGTAACTTTCCATTTTTTTTTTAAACCTGAGTACCCAGAGCTATGAATTTCAATTAGCCCTCCTTTACCCGTACTAATGTGACAGTCCTTCTACACTCAGAAAGTTTGGGAATGGGAAGACAACACTACATTTCCATGGTCCCATGAGGATGCTGAGGATTCATGGGCTGATTCCTCCATTTAAGGCCTTCTGTGTTAAGAAAGGGTTAGTAACAATGTTACTGAACAACTGAAGAGAACGTTCAAAAATCAGTGTCACAAAGAATATTCCTCTACCATAATGTGTAACACAAGATATGAATAAGGTAGGAGATACTGATGTATCATTTAGCTATGGTCCTATTCAGATGAAATATTTATAATCTTCAAATCAAAGAATTTTCAAATGGGAAAGAACGTTTGAGATCATCTATCATTTTACTGATGAGAAACTGAGGTAAAGAAATGTTCAATGAATTTTCAAAGGCCACACAGCTATTACCTTGTTTAACTGATTATATAATCCCCTTACAGATTGCTATGACCTAATGTTATCACTTTTTATGGTTTTAAATTTGACATTCCCCCAAGCCTCAGACACTGTATGCTTGTATTTTAAGGAAGTCACCACAAGGTGAGGGTGTTGTTGATTTTAGTAGCTCAAACTATAGTCTACTTTTCCCAAGGGAGGTTTTGAATTCAGAGGAATCAAGTTTTTTTCTAAAGTCAATCCCTAATGAGACAATACAAACTCTTATTATCATGATGCAACAACTGAACTTTGAGTCATCCTCTTATTAAAAGAATAGAAAATAAGATCAATATGCAATAAGTACCCTCTTCTATCTATTTTCAATGATTCATTTCAACAAACATTTATTAAGTACTGGAGACACAAAGAAAAATGTCAAACAGTCCCTGTCCTCAAAGAATTTACATTGTGGGCCTGGGGGTAGGGAAGATGGGACAATACCCACCATGGACACAGAAAATGAAATATAAAATGCATACAAAATAATTTCTGAGGAGAGAGCACTAGTAATTGAGGGCATAGTGATGGACTTTCTATAGGAGGTGGGCCCCAGAGCAATCTTTGAAGGAAATGAGGGATCCTACAAAGTAGAGATAAGGAAGTACAGTCCAAGTGTGGGTGACAGCCAATGCAATCTCAAAGAAGGGAGAATAGCAAGAAGGCTGGTTTGGCTAACACAAAGAGCTATGTGCCATTTACCCTGAGGGCTGGGCAGTATAACTAATTCACTTGATAATGAAATCACAATCCCTCCTGCCCTTCCAAAAAAAGTCTCAACTAGGTAGAATTTTAAGTCGAATCTAACCAGATGAAATTTAAAAGTCCTATACAAAATCTACTGTACACCTACAAGGGAAATATGTCTAGATGATAGTTCAATGAAGGAAAATTTGTGGGGTTTAAATATGCTCAACCTCAGTCTTATGGTGCAGTGTGACTGCCCAAAGTCATTGCAGCATCAAATTGCCCATTGTTATTTTGAGCTAAATTGATAGAAGCACATTATTCAAAAGAAGGGAGAGAGTCATCCTTGCACTGAATAGACTATACCTGGATTACTGGGTACAATTCTAGATGCTATATTTTTAAAGGGAAAAGTTGGGGTGCATCCAAGGAAGGACTCAAAACAATGTCATATGATAATGCATTTATGGAACTAGATACTGTTAGCCTGGAAAAGAGAAGTTATGAAAGTGGCTTCCGTATAGCTGAAGAACTATGGGGAAGGGAATAAACTCATTCTGAATAGTTCTAGAATACAGAACAGGAACCAATAGATATAAGGTTACAATGGGACATATAAAAATGTACTTGCTAACTATTAAGGCTAACCAAAAATGTAATGATCAGTTTTTGAAGCAGTGAGCTCATCACTGGAAATATTCACGCAGAGGCTAGTTAACCATTTTTGAGAGATGTTATGTAGTAAATTCATGTTTTCAGACCCTATGCAGCTCCTCTGATGAAGGGCTTTTTATATCTCAGCTGCATTTAGCTCATGTTGCCAATTTTTTTTTCAAAGTGTAGAAGCAGTTCAAAACTCATTAAAACACTTTTCCACAACCATTTGCCCTGCTCCATTTCTGATAAATGGATGCTCATTACCTAACTATTTAAACCTTGGTTATGGATAAGACCTCATCTCTGGCTGTCTTTGAATTTCCTTTTTCTTTCTTTTTTCCTTCCTTCCCTTCTTTCTTTCCTTTCTTTTCTTTTCTTACCAAGTTTGAAAGTACAGTATCTACTCATGTGACTGACATGGGAGCATTGACTTGGTCTGTTACTGACATAGGCCTCTTTGATCCTCCTTAGGCAGCCTGGTATCCCCCCCATTCCAAGGAACTCACTATTTTGATGTTGGACTTAGTGAGGACACTCAATTGACTTTAGCCCTACTACTGCATTTCAGAACTCTAGAACTCAGGTGATCCACCCTGATACCAGGGATCGGTCTGGCTCTTGACTTTCACCTCCTGGCCTGAGCTTGAAACCCCTGGATTAGTGACTCAAATCTTTCCCAAATGACCCAACTTCCTTTTTCCCCAGACTTGCTCATTTCAATGTCACTGGTTTAGTGTATTGGACAATATCCTATTCTATCCTTTGATTTATAGTAATTTTATTTAGACTAAATTTTGATCAGTCAATTGGGAGAGAATCTTATACCCTCCATCAACTCCTCTCCCCATTCATTACCCTGATGATATAAATGATTGTGGCAACATCTAAAGACATCCATATAAAACTCCAAGTGCCCCCAACACTATAGCACCATATTTGTGATTATAGATCAATAAACTAAGGCAGCTCACATGTTCCCCTGTTGTTAAGAGATTGGGACATACTGGGACATAGACACAGAAGGGCCCACCAGTGCTGCTATTCATGACCTGAAAGTAAAGTTCCCTCTCTAGCCCTCACTGTTGTGGGAGCAGCTGATGAAAGAAGTAGAATAAGTGTCAAGAATGCAAGATACATTTTCTATACCCAATGTGTTAAATGCTGGATACAGAAAATGTAGAATATAGCAGCAGATAAACTGGAAACAACCAGGAGATTCACATCACTACATCAGAAAGAGGCAGAAATAGTTCAAAACTTGATCCATTCCACTTAGTTGTCTATAGTATGACTCTCCTATTCCAGTTATTTGAGCTTTGACTCTGGACACAGACCTCATCCCTACCTACTCCTGACCCTAGGTTTCTACAACCCAAAATATTTGTCCACTTCTGACTTGACCTTCCATCCCAAAGACTGATGAACCAGGGGCATTCTCAGATGACTCTCTCTGCTTCCCATTATAAAGGAAGCTCATTTTATTTAGTGTCTCAAGTCTATCCCATTTAGTGTCTTCATGTAATGTATTGCCTCAGTTACTCCCTATGGATTCTGTCCCTGTTCTATCCTTTGATATGGGGGAGCAGAATTCTATGATCTATAATCTCTCTGACTACAGAGAGCCAGACCTAACTTGAAAGAAAAAAATAGCAAAAAATAATAAAGTTAAATAATGCTTCAACCTGCATTCAGACTTCATCAGTTCTTTTTCTGGAAGTGGATAGCATTTTTCTTCTTAAGTCCTTTGGGATTGTTGTAGACCATTGTACTACCAAGAATAGATAAGTCATTCACAGTTATTCATCATACAATATTGCTGTTACTGTGTACAATGCTCTCCTGGTTCTGCTCAGTTCACTTTGCATCAGGTCATATGAGTCTTCCCAGGTTTTTCCAAAACCATCCTGTTCATCATTTCTTATAGCTCAAGAGTATTTCATCACAATCTTATATCACAATTTTTCTAGTCAATCCTCAATTAATGGGCATCCCCTCAGTTTCCAATTCTTTGCCACCATAAAAAAGAGCTCCTATGAATATTTTTGTATATGTAGATCCATTTCTTTTCATTGTTCTGGGATACAGATCTAGTAGTGATATTGCCAGGTGAAAGGGTAGACACAGTTTTATAGCCCTTTAGACATAGTTATAAATTGTTCCCCAGAATGGCTGGATCCATTCACAACTTCACCAACAGTGCATTAGTTTCCTGATTTTCTCATATCCCCTTCAACATTTGCCATTTTCCTTTTCTGTCATACTAACCTTATTAGTATGCAAAAATTTTAAATTTTTGCATCAATATTCATTAGAAAAATTGGTCTAGTAGAGCACCAGCCCTGGAGTCAGGAGGACCTGGGTTCGGATCCGGCCTCAGACACTTGACACACACACACAAAACTAGCTGTGTGACCTTGGACAAGTCACTTAACCCCAATTGCCCTACCCTCACCCCTCCAAAAAGCAAAAAAAAGGAAAAAGAAAAGGAAAAAAAAAGAAAAATTGGTCTATAGTTTTCTTTGCTCTTGTGTCATAAAAAGAATATGACAGGACCCCTTCTTTGCCTATTTTTCCAAATAAATATAGTATTGGAATTAACTGTTTTTTAAACTCTTGGTAGAATTCACATCTGGTTCTGGGAGTTTTTTCCTCAGGGACATTATTTATGGCTTGTTTAATTTCTTTTTCTAAGATAGGGTTATTTAATTATTCTATTTCCTCTCCTGTTAATCTGGGAAATTTATAGTTTTGTAAATATTCATCTATTTAATTTAGATTTGCCATCTATAGTACTCAGAAATCTTCCAAGATAACATCATTACTGTATTTCTTTAAACATTGTATTAATTAAACTATAGAATTTTAAGCGTGTTAAGGTACCTCTGCTCTACTTACTACTTTTGTAACCTAGGTTGTCACTTTATCTCTCTAAACCTCAGTTCCATCATCTATAAAACAAAAAGATTGAACTAGATGATCTTTTAGCTCTAAATCAAAGTAACTTCTGCCAACCAATTTGTCACTTAGCTCCTGGGTTGTTCCTGTCTCTCTGCTGCCCTCCAGTGACAGCATGTACATATAGCCTGCTATTTAATTCTTTGAGTGCTGGAAGTAGTCCAGGACCAATACCTCCATCCACACAGATTCCCAAAGTGGGTAATACCATCCCCTAAGGGGTGGTAGTAGCCTTGGGTGGAATTGGGGGGCATTGAATAAAAATTAAGTATAAGAAAAGAAAATTTTGAAAAATTGTTTGTACATGTTTCATCTGTTGTGTAACAGAGTTAAAAGTCCTAGTGATTACATTATTTTCCAAATGAACAGACAAAATGCAAGTTAGAACCAATCAGTGGTAAAGTCTACTGACAGGTCTTAACAAGCAAGTGTTGACAGGGAAATGTTTCACTCATGGTTGGCAAGTCCAGCATGCATCGGCAAGAATATGTGCATGAAATGATTTATTTACAATACAATACTATATGGTTATATGATACAATATTGTGTCATCAAAATTTCAATGCAGGAAGAAAAAACCCACAAATTTACAATAAATTATTAAATTAATATGCATATTTTTAAAAATCTATTTCTTTTTTAAATGATGCAAATTTCAACAAAAAAAAATGTTAAAGGGTTAAAGAAAGTAGAGTTCCAGTGGGGCACTGAGTAATTTTTTTTAAAGAGAACAGCAGGTCAAATAATTTTGGGAACCTCTAGTCTACAGGGTTGGATTAGGAAACCTCTATGGTTCCTTGATACTCTTAAAATTCTATAATTTAATGAATCAATACAATCAGTGTTTAAAGAAATACAGTCATAATGTTTGCCCCACGATTATCTTAGAAGATTTCTATTTGAATGCTATAGATGGCAAATGTGGAATAGCAGCTTGTCATGTTCTACTCATCATCCCTTTGCTAATTGACTGTAAACATGTTGTTTTGTGCTATGTGATACCAAAAGACACATCTGAAAAATCCTGAAAACTCCTTTATGGAGCTTAGGAGAAGCCTATAGGAGAAAAAGTGTTGAATAATGCTTGCAAAGGGAGCATGGGAGAAAATACATGCCAGATAAATTCATACCCAACATATATGCAGAAGAAATATAGAATATAAATTAAGCAAGTATAGCTATATGTTGCTAGTGTACTATGAGAAAGGAGGAAGGAGAGAGATAGGGGGAGAGAGAGAGTGGGGGAAGAGAGAGAGAAAGAAAAAGAAAGAGTTGTTTTACCTATGTTTTCACTTGGGGCAAGTAGGTGATACGGTGTATAAAGTATTAGGTTTCAAGTCAATAAGACCTAAGTAAAAACCCAGCCTCAGATATTTATTAGCTCTATGACTCTGGACATGTCATATAACCTCTGTTTGCCTCAGTTTCCTCAACTACAAAATGGGAATGATACTAGCACCTATTTCACAGAGTTGTTGCAAGAACAAATGACATAATACTTATGAAGCACTTAGGACAATACCTTGCACGTAGTAGGTGCTATATTAATGCTTATTCCTTTCTTCCCAACCATTCCTCCATAGCTCTTTTGACTTTTCCATATAGGAAGTTGGGGGGAGCACCTTCTCCCCAATCATGATATTTTTATCTAATATTTTTGTTGCACTCCTCCATCAAGTTCCATTTACTAAGTTAGTACATTCTACATATATGTTTGATAAATGCTAAAGCAAATTAAATTTTACAATAAATATATTTTAGATTGTTTGGCTTATTTTTTTTCCTGAATGCATTACTTTGCATTTTCCCTCGTAAGACATTTCTATGCCCTCTCTTGTTTCTTTACACCATCTTGCAGTTAAATCCACTCAGTTTTGCTAAATGTTTCACCACCTTCTCCAAGAGCAAACAGAAAGATTTTGCTGTTTTCTCTCTCCTCTCACTAATTTTTAGAAGCTATATTCCCTCCTGACTTTCCCTTTGACATGCAAGGAATTTGGGGATACTCCCCAAGCACCTGATATTTTTAACCATTTTTCCTGGGCTTCCGAAAGGGCATTTTTAATCTTCATAACTCTGAGTCATAACTTTTTAAACTCTTCCATTTTTTTCCCTAATGAAAGCCCACATTTTGTCACATTTTCTCTGTTTTTTTAGTCATGGACTGTGATTCCATCATTGTGGGGGAACATGGAGTTGTGGCAACACTTTTCACTGATTTTGGATCCCTCTAACACATTCTTTTAGAGAACTTCTTGAGTCACAGAGAGATTCTAGAACCACCACCACCACCACCACACAGTTAAGTATACATCAGAGGCAGGGCTATGATAACCTTCTGTCCACTATATCATCCCACTTCTCATTGCTCTATTTTTCACTCTCAACACAAAGGCTAGCCTTGGAGCCAGGAGAACCTGTAGTCAGGGCTTGCCACTGACATATTCTGGCTTTGTGCCCCTAGGAAGGTATAATAGTAATGAAATCTGAAGATCCCTTTGTATTGCCAACCTAAGAAGTACTTAGCACCTAATTTCAAATCAAGCCTCTGTTAAAGAAACAGAAGGTATGAACCCCTGTTGCTGACATAACAGGAAGAGGCTGAACAGGGAGAAGCTAATACCGAATATAAGGAAGAGCACAAGCTGGGCAGTCAGAACTTCTTGGGATAATCAGGGAAGCTGCTGCTGGACTGAAGACTGAACTGAGAATTGAGAAGAACTGAGAAGAGGAATGAGAATTGAGAACTGAGACAGAATTTCTTGGAGCAAGCCATGTGGAGGCTAGATAAAGTGATTTTGATTTTGAGAACAGAGCTTATGGTGCTGAGGATTTCCAAGGGCCAGCCAGAGTTGTTGAGGATTTCTGAGGGCCAACTGGAGCTCCTGAGGACTTCTGAGGGCCAGCTAGACCTGCTGAAAACTGAGGAAGCATGACTGTGGTGCTGGTACTTGGTCTGTCTGTTTTGATATTACTTTATCCGATTCATACTTTATCAGATTTATCAGTTTGTTGATAGAGACCTCCAACCTTGTTGGGCCTAGGTTGATTTCACAGACAGAAAGTGAATTGAAGAGGATGCCGGTTATTGTGTCTTTGTTAAGCTTTGTCTTCCTAGGAACAAAAACTGCTAAGAACTTGCCTGGGTCAAGATGAAGAAAAGACCTCTCCTTGGGTATTGAATGCTGTGAAGATATTGTAACCTAGTTGTGACCTAGGGGTGGATGGCCTTTGTGTTTTGTGATGGACCAAATGAATGTACTTTGTTTATGATTGGAAACTAATCTCCAATTGAGACTACCCAGGGGTAGAATACTTTGACTTTTGTACTTTGTGATTGACTCCACCCATGGGCGGAGAACTTTGACTTTTGTGCTTTGTGTCCCTTAAGAAGGCTTGTCCTTAAGGATGATTGAATGATTGATTGAATTACTAAATTATTGTTCTTTCTTCAAAACTATGTGACCACTTTGGTGAAAACTATGTGGCCATTTTAGTGATAAGTTGTTGAGTTATGACATGGTGAATACTGTATTTTGATTTTCTGTGATAAGTTGTAACATTCTGAATGCTGTACCTTGATTTTCCTGTGACTGTTTTGCTCTCATTTGTTACTGAATAGAGTCCTCTATACTATGTAATCAGAACCTTGAAAGCTGTTCACAGCAGCAGTCCTCTGGAAAGCTGCTCATGAGTGGCTTTACAGAAGGTCATGTAACCTCTTAGTATTCACAAGAACTCTCCCAAACCTCAAGTTACATTTTGCTGATATGCATGAATGAACAGAATTTCTACCTTGAGAGGTTCCCATAGCCATAATATTACAGGTCCAAAAAATTGTATCCATCCACAGTTAGCTTTTTTTTTGGGGGGGGGGGGGGGGTGCAGGGAGGCAGTCGGGGTTAAGTGACTTGCCCAAGGTCACACAGCCAGTAAGTGTCAAGTGTCTGAGGTGAGGCTGGATTTGAACGCAGGTCCTCCTGAATCCAAGGCTGGTGCTTATTGAGTCATTTTTCAATCATGTCTGACTCTTTGGAACCCCTCTTTGGGGTTTTCTTGGCAAAAATACTGAAATAGTTTCTCATTTCCTTTTCCAGCTCATTTTACAGTTGAGGAAATAGAGGCAAACTGGAAGTTAAGTGATTTGCCCAGGGTTACACAGCTAGGATGAGTCTTCCTGACTCCAAGCCTGGCATTCTATCCCTTGTACCACCTACCTGCCTACTACTTCCTGTAGCAGTGCCTGTTCCCATGACCAAGTCTGTATCTCCCTTCCTTGTTTATTCTAGAATTACCTGTTCCAGAAAGTAATCATCAGCTTTATCTAAACAACTTACCTACACCTCCCATCCCAGTAAAATATTGTGGCTATCTGTGTTTAAAGTCCCCAACATAATCTGGCATCCCTTCAGTAAAACATAAGTTCCTTGAGGACAGGACTGTGGTGGGGTTTTTTTTTTGGGGGGGAGGGTTTGTTTCATATACGTTTGTCTGTATACGTATATACATATGCATACATATACATATGTATATATGAATACATATATACATACACACATACATCTAGCACAGCAGTACTCTGCACAGCTCTAGTCACTTATAAATGTTAGTTGGATTAGTTTGGATCAGATCACTACCTGCCTTTAATCCTCTACACATTTTCATGCATCAGTAAGTTTAACACATGTCACAAAGAAGATAATCACAAGAGCACATCACAATGTTTTTCATATCACAGGGCTAAGATTCCAAAATCCAAAATAAATAAAACTCTTGAGTTAAGATTTATATAAATAAAGAACTAGTAAAAATAAATGCAGGCATAGTAAGTAATTCTTTGTCATTTTGCTTTTCTATTTCAGAACAGATCCCTATATTGTTGGCCTCTACCTGTTGGCTGTGCTATTTGTGATCATTGTGTCCCTAATCATAAGCTACTTCTGGTATTTAAAGATTTTTCGAAAATATATTTATGAACCATCTCTAGAATCAAAACGTAAAAAGAAACGAAAACATTAGCAAGACCCCAAACTATATAAAGTTTGTTTACTTATGTTGAGGTTTTTTTGTAACAAGGGAGGATAAAGAAAAACTTTATCTCGTGAGCCCATAGTAAATAAAAGCATTTAGGAACCAAAGTTAGCATGTGAAAGATGTTCTCTGAGTTACCCCCAGACTTAAAAGTTCCTCCTATTTTTGTGTGATATGCTTCATTAGATTGTATCTAATTTTGAAAGATCTTGAATATTCCCGATCTTGAATATTCCCATGCTACATTTCAAATAGAGCTGCGCTTGACTAGTGAAACAAATATAATAAGTTCTAAAATAGTTGATGCTCTCTGTAGAAGTGTGCTATAAAAAATTTGCTGATCAGATACACCAGTCTGAAGTTTACTTAATAGCATGTATATTTAGGAAACCTGAAATCTGAACTAGTATAAATCTGAGAAACTTCAAAGATGACAAATTTACATTTGAAATGTTTTCTGTGGTAAAGTTTGGGGCTGTTCTTATTTGGGTTTTTTTGTTTGTTTTACAATGAAAAGTAGAAGCTATTTGTTTAGTTGATGGTTACTAAGTTTACAATTTTCAAAAAATGTATAAGGAATAGCTGATTCTCTATATTAAAGTCCATTTTAAACCTTGAAATAAAAAAAATTGTGTCCTCATTTATTTGAACATTGAATAATAAACCCATCTCAGCTGTTCCAAACAATTTGTATTTTCTAGGAGTTTTGACAAAACTAAAATATTGTATTTTTTTCTACTTTCATTAGTCTAAGAACTACTCATCTATGTTTTCATTTGACAAATGGTATTTAGAAATCTGGTATGAAATAGTTATCTTTTTAATCTTCTTGTTAAATAATTTATATAAGATTTTAATGAATTAACAAAATTTTGATTAGTTTGGTTTATGGTATTCATGGACTTCTACATATAGAATTGCCTAAGCCTTCAATGGGAATATCTTATACCATTGGATAAACCCTCCATGATTTTGGGGGATGACTTTCTGGCCTCCTACCTTATGAGAGCATTCTGTGGATAAGACCCCTGACTGATTTTCCCTGGTTTTCCCCTGATTTTCTGTCATCTCATTTGATCAATTTGGTTTTCTATCTAGTAACCACCATCCACATATTACTATTTTTCCATTTTGGGGTGTTTTGTTTTTCAAACCACAAGGGCCCTTGCTATACCAGTAAACTGTTAATTAAAAACATTCTACCTCTAAATATCATTTTGGACGTGCAGCACATGGAATGGGATCTTTATTAATATAGCTTGCCCAGTAATCCTAAAATACAAGTATGGATATATTAATAGAATGAAAGAGACAAAAATTGTGCAAAGTCAAGGCATTACTAGAAGGACAAAATGGCTAAAGTCCAAGATCTAGGCTAAGGCTGAAGAGGCTACATAAGCATGAACTCCCATCCATCTCCTACTTTTGTTCTTTGGAGATTCATTACCTTATGTAGTCCCTGTAGAGACTGGAGTCCTTCTCCCAACTCCTTAGTCTCACAGATATAAGTTAGATCCCTGAACAAGGCTATTTTCCCCCTCAGGATTCTAGAAGTACCCAAGGGGTCAGGGTGCTCCTTCTCTAACACTATTAGATTAAGCCCCTTGAGCAGCATGTTTCCCCCAAAAGCTATTACCACTAAACAGTGTCCCAGTTCTGTTTAACCAGCTAACAACAATTAGCTTTAACAATTGGATGTTTATTGGGATAATAAAGCAATGACAGAAATTTGCAATGCTTCTAAACACCTAAGGACCACACTCTCTGGCCTATACCACCTTAATCCAGAGGAAAAGTGAGCTCAAATTTAACCCAGCTGCCACAATGCATTTGACCCACCAAATTCACATCTGAATTCAGCATAGCCAGTGGGCAAAGTCATTCCTTTGCTTAAAGGGCCAGGCTTGTTGCATTCAAGGATTAAACCCTAGGTCCCAGGGCTCTGCTGGCATACTGGACTTTGCTGGCTACTGGGACTGGGATTTGACTGGGACTTTGGCTCCCAGCCTCCTGTCACTCAGCACTCCAACCTTTCAAAGTTCTTAAGTTCATAGCAATCTCTAATACCCTTTCACCTAAAAGCAGAAAGGAAAAGAACAGAAGTTCATATTATTTATAAGCCACATATCAGCCCCAGGTAGGAAGGTCTCTCAGAATATCTCTTATTTTTTTTACTTTAAATTGGATTCTTTTTTTCTTTTTTTTCTTTTTGGGGGGCAGTTGGGGTTAAGTAACTTGCCCAAGGTCACACAGCTAGATTTTTTTTGTTTGTGTTAAGTGTCTGAGGCCGGATCCGAACTCAGGTCCTTCTGACTCCAGGGCCGTCACTCTACTCACTGCGCCACCTAGACGCCCCAGAATATCTCTTATCTTAACACAACCAAAGAGAAAAGTGCAAATGTCCTGGCCAGTTAGCATTCTTGGTTACAACTCAGCAGTCATTCCCAAAAAAAGTCCCCTTTTTTCACACAGTAAGTTATTCAGAAACAAAATTACTACAAATTTTCTGATATGGGTAGCAAAATCCTTCCATTACAAGTCAGGTTGGGGGTAATGCTTTGTAACTTCTTTTATTGATATATCTTCCAAATAAATATCCACTTGTTAAGGCTAATTGTTAATTGGTTAAACAGAATCGGGACACTAATCACTGGGGAAAACACACTACCTTAGCAATGGTAAACTGAGACAGCAAAGATCCAAGCATGATCAATTTATTAGCCAGACTAGCAGTAGCCAATAAATGGAAGTGCCTCCCATGAATCACCTATTACAAATAAAGTACAGGTAAAAAAAAACTTTTTTCTCTATTGTTCCATGTTGTTGTTCAGTCATATCTGACTTTGTAACCCCATTTGGGGTTTTCTTAGCAAAGATACTGAGGTGATTTGTCATTTCTTCCTCAGATTCATTTTACACATGAGGAAACTGAGGCAAATAGGGTTAAGTGATGTGCCCAGGGTCATACAGTAAGTGTCTGAGGCCAGATTTGAACTCAGGTCTTCTTGACTCCAGTTCCCAGTACTGTATTCACTATACCACCTAGCTGCTCCCTATCACTCTATAATGATTAGTAAAGCTGAAGCAATAGTTACAAAAGAAAGAGAAAAAAAGATGCTAGATTAAAAGACAATTTATCCTTGTAAAGATGCTTCTTGGTCAATGCCACAGATCAGTTTTGAATCAGTTTTGAGAAAACCTTCGTACTACAAGTAACAATAGTTAATACAAACCAAAAGATAATGAGGAGACCTAGGTCTGAGAGAGCAAATTTAACTAAAGTAGCTAATAAGCCTTCTCCTCCTAGCCTGGAAAATATCAGAGAAAACCAAGAGAAGTCCCACCAGGAGCTATCATTAAGAGTTCCATGGGTTTCTGTGAAATTTAGCTGGGTATCTACAGGAAAGTAGGGGGAAAGGGGATAAGTTGGGGCGATGATAGAAGGGAGGGCAGATTGGGGGAATCAGAAGCAAGCACTTTTGAAAAGGGACAAAGTCAAAGGAGAAAATAGAATAAATGGGGGTGGGATAGGATGGAGGGAAATATAGTAAGTCTCACAATATGACTACCATGAAAATGTTTTGCATAACTACACATGTATAACCTATATTGAATTGCTTGTCTTCCCAGTGGGGGTGAGTGAGGAGGGAAGAAGGGAGAGAATCTGGAACTCAAAGTTTTAAAAACATGTTAAAAAATTGTTTTTACATGCAACTGGGAAATAAGATATACAGGCAATGGGGTATGGAAATCCATCTTGTCCTACAAGAAAGTAAAGGGGAATGGGGAAGGAGGGATGGTAATGGGATATAAGAGAGGGCAGACAGGGGGAAAGGGTAATTAGTATGCTTGCCATCTTGGGGTGGGTGGTAGGGGAGAGATGGAGAGAAAATTTGGAACTCAAAATCTTGTGAAAATGAATGTTGAAAACTAAAAATAAATTCTGAAAAAAAATTAGCTGGGTATCATTCATGGCACATTGGGGCTCATGTATATTTGTAACAATTTTCCCTGACCAGTTAATTTACAAACAACAGGATTGATTAATACAGCTTCCCCAGAGTATATCTAAGGCCAAGTTGTTCTTCAGAACTACCTTTGCTAAAGAATTAACTTCTACCTAGAGAAAGGATAGCACTGGATATCTGAGAGATAGCTTGGATTATATCTTGAGCTAGTTTTTCTTTTTTTTCTTTTTTTTTTTTTTTGGAGGGCAATTGGGGTTAAGTGACTTGCCCAAGGCCACACCGCCAGTTTTTGTGTTAAGTGTCTGAGGTCATATTTGAACTCAGGTCCTCCTCACTCCAGGGCCAGTGCTCTATTCACTGCACCACCTAGCTGGGCCCCATTGAGCTAGTTTTTCAATCTCTATAGAAATGATAATTGAATCATCCTGAAAGTAGGTATAATAGCCCAAAAGCATCTTTGTCCCACAGCAGAAGTGGCTACCAAATTTGGTCTAGATTTCTTTTTACATGCATGTAACCAGGTTCCCAAATTCCTAGCAGTTTTCTATTTGGCCTACAGAGTGATTATGAACTGATATTAGTGGAGCCATTCACATAGGCTACCCCACATGTCCTATATAACCCTAGGGGAAGAGAGAAGTAAGCTGACACATTGCAGATGTAAAATTGACCTGAGATTACTTGGCCCCATAGGAATTCTGGATATAGTGGTGAAGAAATATTAACAGGTGCAGAAGTTATTTTGGATTGAGAGTCACTGAGCCTAGGGAGATGAATCTTAGTACAGGTGAATGTTGTTACAGAGAATGAGATTGTATTTTATGTCATTCTTCATATATGTAGTAGTTGTTAGATTCTTATCATTTTTAACATGTAGTTCAAAGGTAGATAGAGGTTGAGTAAATAGGAGTCACTGCAGATGAAGTGTTAAATTCTACTGAGACTTGTAAGTTCTTAGATGTCAGAATGTCACTAACACAGGTTGTGACTCCAGTGAGATGGATTCAAATTGGTACTAAAAGTTTCATTGATCACAAAAACAAAAGGTTCAAATGACACATTAGGGAACCTGTCATCCCTCTCATTTGCAAGTTGTAGCATGGTTTCATTTAACTGGACAGGAACAGATACCCATGAGACAGTAGTGCTCTGATGGTGCTTATGGCATGCCCAGCATATATGGGGTCCAATGGTTTTGGCTTGTTGTAAAGTATGTCCTACCTGACCATGAAATCTAATGACAGCATTATTCAGTGCCCAGCCATCAGAAGAAGATGGAGCTGGAAAGGAGAATGCTATAGATAACAATGCTAAAAATTTTAAAGACAACACAACCATTAAATCTGAGTGGTCACCAGCCCCTGGAATAGACCTTCCAAGATAGGTTGAGTCTACCAGGCTCACTGGCAATTCTTGATGTATATTTTATCACTAGGATGGAAGTCATGTAGCAAAAAATCTAAAGGACTAGTCTGTAGTACAGTTTCTACTTTGTGCAATTTTTTCAGTCTATGTTGCAGCTCCCAGGTATAAAAGGCAGCAGACGTTTCTTCTCTTAGCAAAGATGTGTATACTGGGGTTTTGCTTTAAGGGGAGGATGACCAAACAGCATTTCAGAAGGGGAGATATGCAGTTCCCTCCTTGGTCTGCTTTGCAGATGGAATAAAGCAAGGTGAAGAAGTACTTCTGGCCACTTCTGGTGAGTTTCAGAGCATAACTTGCCAACAAGAATTTTAAGTTCTTTGTTCATATGCTCAACTTGCTAGAAACTCTGAGGCTGATATGGGGTATGACTGGGAGTTATCCCAAGACACAAGTAAACTTGAGAAAGTATAGTATCATTAAAAATGGGTTATCCTATGAGAGTCCATGCATTCTGGAGGACTTAACCTTGCCACAATTTCTTTTAGAATGATTTTAGCAACAAATGCTGGGAAATCCTCAACCCACTGAGTAAGCTGATCAGCAATAACAAGACAGACCTTATAATGGCCAGATGATACAGATAGTGTTGTAGAAGAAATAAACGTGAATTTGGACAGACTTTGGGAGATAACGGGAGATAGAAAGGCCTGACGTGCTATGGACTATGGGGTTACAGAGTCAGACATAACTGAACAACAACAAAAATATCTTAGGATAAAGTGACCTACAGAGAATTAGGGATATCAGATGGAATGGATGAGATGCCTTCTGAGAGCTTTTGAGAAAGCTGAATTTATATAGGGAGGAGATCCTCTTTGTTAATGGTGGGATTCAATTCTTCAAAATTATCCCAAAAAGTAGGGAAATCATCCTTAAGACTATCATAAACATCTATCAGCATAGGAAATAGGAAGAGAGAGCCCTCTGGGAGAACCATTGTGAAGATAGGAGATGGTAGATTTCAATTTATACAAGAGATTTCAACCCAGAAAATTAACAGGGGCATCAGGCATCAATAAAAAAGAGTGTTCAACAGAGAGTGGGCCAATGGTAGTCATCTGAGGGGACAATCTAGAAACAGTCTGCTTTTCTCCAGAGACCTTTACTATCAAGTGAGACCCAATAGGTTTACAGGGTTGGTCTGACTTAGTAGTGAAAGGGAAGCTCCAGTAGCTATGAAACAATCATAAAATGTATCACCAACTTTGAAACTAACCATCGGTTCCTGGGTGCAGGGCAAGGCAGACTGGAATGCCCAGGGCAAGTACTTCAGGACTGAGGCAGATAGAATTTTCCTGATGAGTTTTGGTCCTTGCCCCTCCCCTACACCTTCATGTTATAGCCTTTCTCTGAGGTTTTCTCTTATAGTTGAAAAGCTTTATCTCTACACTCTGAAATCATATGGCCCTTCTTCAGATAGTAAAAGCATACCAGTGGCTCACAGTTCCCTGCCTGGCTTAAAAGAGCAGGAAATGGAGTTGTTTGAGCAACAGCTAAGAGCGCCTGATTCTACTTTATCATCCTCTAACTTTTCTCTCCCTTCATAAACATACTGAGCAATGCTTTTACTGATATTCTTCTCATGCCAAACCAGACAACTCTTTTGAAAATAATCCCATACTTCCGGAATGGATTGGCTAACAAAGGCTGGGACTAATATATTTGTGGCTTCTATGACAGCATTTCTTTCTCCTGGAGAGAGTAAGTTTTCCTTTAGATCTGTCCATCTCCCCATGTAGAATTATAACCCCTAAATATGGCCTGAAATTGGATTATAACAGCCACAGGATCTTCACCAAATTTAGGGGTGTCCCTTCTTCATATGGAAAGGTCAGAGGGACTGAAAAGCTAATATTGCCTAACAGAGATTACATTTCCAATCATCACATCACAAGTTAGCCTTTTCTGGAGAGGAAAAATAGTAGGCCCTGCCTCAGTTTTTGAGGAGACTAAGTCTCCTTGGATAGCAGGAGGAGAAGTCAGAGGAGCAAAAGGAGGAGTCACAGGAGAGGCAGAAGAAAGATTAGAATAGAGAGAAGAGGGTCCTTTTAGAGTCTGTGGGCAAGATTCTTTGGCAGAGCTTCCCAACTAATCCAAAGTTCATTTGATTTGGGTGAGTTTCTTCAATGGACACTCAATTTCTGTAGTATACAATCATCAAAAGTACCAAATTGGGAACAGAATAAGTTACCAGCCAAATTTCTTGCAGTTTTCAAACAGATTACATGTTATTTTATTGCACATTTCCTTGTCATAACCAGTTGTACCAGGACCTTTCCCTGGTCCCTGGATTTGAGACAAATCCTGACAGTTTTATACGACAGTTATTTGGATCTCCTGCTCTGCAATCCCCTTAACCACAAACAAGATTCTTTAAAGACTTGTAGCACTACTCAGACGATATATAGTGTGTGTGTGTTCATATATGGTATATGTATATAATAGTCATATGTCTATAAACACACACACACACACACACACACATATATATATATATATATATATATATATATATACATATATACACATATACTCATAATATTTTAGAGCTGGAAAGACCTTAGAGGTCATCTGGTCCAATCACTCATTTCATGATAAAGAAACATATATGAGGCCCAAAGAGGTTAACTGATTTTCCCAAGGACAAATGGTAAGTGGCAGAACAGAGATTTTCACTCAGGTCCTGGGAGTCCCACTTGAATATTCTTTCCACTGGACTTGATTGTGTGTCATATTTCCACACTTACTATGCCTTTTTTTACTTTTTGGCTTTTCTCCCCCCTTTCTCCTCCTCTTCCTCTTCCATGACACAAGGCTATAGTCTTTCTCCAACTGAAAAAGTCAAATTATACATCAACTCCTAGTTGCCCTTTTCTCATCAATTTACAAAAACATTTGTTTCTGTAGTATGAGAAGCCATGGTGCATGCAGTGCACCTATATTTATTTCTAAGCTAGACAGGAATTACATTTTCAAAGACTGCAAGGTAAGGGTTCTTTCCCTTTCTCTTCCAGTGTCCTCCCCTATTCTCCCTCAGCCCCTAAGTAATCTGTAGGTAATACAGTAGCTAGAATGCTGGGCCTAGAGTCAGGAAGACCAGAGTTTAAATCCTACCTCAGATAGTCTACTAGCTGTGTGACTTTGGACAAGTCACTTAACCTCCATCTGCCTTAATTTCATCAGCTGTAAAATGAAGATAATAATGGCACCTACCTCCTAGGGTTCTTGTGAGGATCAAATAATATGAATGCTATTATTATTATTAATTTGGTCTTTCAATAGCAGAATAATGCCTTCCTTCTATGTGTTTCCCCCTACTTTTGTGCTTGGTTGAAATGGCATTTGGGCATTAATCCATAGTCTAAATTGCTTACCCCTCCGGCTCTTCTAAAAGAACCACTGGGGGAGAAATGAGTTGAATTTTGTTTCTTAATTACACTAAGGGAGAAACTCACACACCCACACCCAAGGGAGTAAGGAAGCTGCTGTGGTGAATCTAAAAAGCAGCTGCGAAGCAATTTAGGGGCTAATGACTTCCTAGGATGTTTAACAGCTGCTAAGGAAGCTTGGCAGAATTTATCTTCTAGTTGTATCTTGACTTTGCCTTGATTCACCAAGAGAATAAATAATCTCCAGATTACGATTTCTAGGTTAGAAGACTGAAGTGGGGTGGAAAATTCTTATTTCTCTCTGAAATTACTATTAAAATGAGGGAATTAGAGGCTATCACCTATTTCTGTCCTGTTGTAAACTTGCCCCTCCCCCCCCAAAAGTACAGTTTAGGTCCTCTTAAGGGAAAAGAACAATTGTAACAATATCCTCCAAAAGAATAATACTATAATGTAAATATTAACAATGTAACTCTCCACAAATATTGAAATAAGGAATATGCACTCAGACATTATTCTGGGGGAAGGCTTTGGATGAGGACTTTGTTCTAACGCTGAAGATGTCTTCCTTTGCAAGGTGGAAATACCTCCGTTAACAACACACTTGAATTTATGGGATACAACCAAAGCAGTACTTAGGGGAAATTTTATATCTCTAACCATTAACATTAATAAAAGAGATAAACAGTAGATCAATAAATTGGAGATATAACTAAAAATAAACTAGAAAAAACAACAAATTAAAAATCCTTAATTAAACACCAAAATTTGAAATCCTGAAAATCGAAGGAAAAATTAATGAATCTGGAAGTAAGAAAATCATTGAACTAATAAGCAAAACTAGAAGCTGGTTTTATGGGGGAAGACAATAAAATATATAAACTGTTGGTTAATTTTATTTTAAAGAAAAAAAACAAATGACCAGAATCAAAATTGAAAAGGGTGAATTCACCACCATATGAAGATGAAATTCAAGCAATTATTAGGAGCTATTTTGCCCAAAAATATGCCAGTAAATCTGACAATCTAAGTGAAATTTATGAATATTTACAAAATTATAAATTGCCCTAACAGAAGAGGAACAGAATACTTAAATACCCCTATCTTACAAAAAGAAATTGAACAAGCCATCAATGAGCTCTCTAAGAAAAAATCCCCAGGACCAGATGGATTCACAAGTGAATTCTACCAGGCATTTAAAGAACAATTCCAATACTATATTATTTGGAAAAACAGGCAAAGAAGGAGTCCTATCATATACCTTTCATGATGCAAACATAGTGCTGATACCTAAACCAGGAGGAGCAAAAACAGAAAAAGAAAACCAAATAACAATTTCCCTAATGAATATTGATAAAACAATAAATAAATAAAATACTAATAAAGAGATTACAGCAATATATCACAAAGATCATACTTTATGACTGGGTGGTATTTATTTCAGGAATACAGGGCTGGTTCAATCTTAGGAAAACTATCAGTACAATAATATATCCATAATAAAAATTATAAAAATCCTATTATTATCTCAATAGATGCAAAAAAAGTTTTTAACAAAATACAGCACCTATTCCTATTTTAAAAAACACTAGAGATCATAGAAATAAATGAAGTTTTCTTTAAAACAATAAGTAATCTCTATCTAAAACCATCAGCAAGCATTTTCTATAATCGGGATAAGGTAGAAGCCTTCTCAGTAAGTTCAGGGGTGAAGCAATGATGCCCATTATCATCACTCTTATTCAATATTGTACTAGAAATGCCAGCTATAGCAATAAGAGAAGAAAAAGGAATTGAAGGAATTAGAATAGGCAATGAAGAAACAAAACTATTACCCTTCGCAGATGATATAATGGTATACATTGATATAATGGTATAAAATGGTATAGAATCTTAGAGAATCAACTTAAAAACTAGTTGAAACATTTGACAATTTCAGCAAAGTTGCAGAATGTAAAATAAACATAAATCATCAGTATTCCTATATATTACCAATAAAATACAGTAGCAAGAGAAAAAGAAATTCCATTTAAAGTAATTATCAAAAATATGAAATACTTGAGAGTCTACACCTGCCAAGACAAACCCAGGAACCACAGGAACAAATTACAAAACACTTCACACAAAGTCAGATCTAAACAATTGACAAAATATTAATTGTTCATGAGAAAGAAGAAGGAGGAGGAAGAGGGGAAGGGGAAGAAGTAGAAGAAGAAGAGATGATGATGATGATGATGAACAACAACAAAAGGAAGAACAATAAGGAAGAAGAACAAAAAGAAATCATCACTTCAGGGGTTCTCTACTAGTATCACTCTCAGTTTTCAGCAGACATTCAGGCCCTGCTTATCTGCCCAACACAACAGCAGCAGCAGCTACACCCATTCTGCTAGTCCCTTCCCTGTCAAAGTCTCAAAAAGAAGAGCACACACATATAGAACCAGTATTCTACTCAAATCTGGCTTTTCTGTGAGGCCTCAAGATGGAGAGCCAACTCACCAATTCTTCCAGCCTGGCTCTTCTCTCCTATGAATCCCAAAAAATTCAGTCCAAGAAGTCCAAGCTGAAAAGAAAATCTTCAACAGGTAAATGTTAGGCTAGCATTTGCCTTAAGTCTCTCATGTGCACAGCAATGAAGGCACAGCGATGAAGGGGTGGTCTAAAGCAGGAGTTTTTAACCTTTTTTGTGCCATGCATCTATTTGGCAGTCTGGTGCAATCTCTTGAACTCTTCTCAGAATGTTTTTAAACGCATAAAGTACACAGTTGTATTGAAATAAAGTTATCCAAATATTGTTTTTAAATCGAAGTTCATGGACCCCAGGTTAAGAACTACGGATCTAAAGAGATTGGTATGAATACATAGGATATTCATGAACTAATTTAGATTTTTTTTAAAGACTTACACAGGAGATGTATGAAAGGGTAAGTAACAACATGAATACCAAAAAAACATTGCAGAGTCTTTTAAGAATATGTCAAGATAGGGACAGCTAAGTGGTGCAGTGAATAGAGCACCAACCCTGGAGTCAGGAGGACCCGAGTTTAAATGCAGCCTCAGATACTTTTAACACTTACTAGCCATGTCACCTTGGGCAAGTCACTTAACCCCAATTGCCTTGCCTTCCCCCCTCCAAAAAAAAAAAAAGAATATGTCAGGATTGCTTACTCTCAGAACAAACTGAAGATAGCAAGGAGAGTTCAAGACAACAGAAGATGTTATTTTAGTTACTTTGGGGGAAAGAGACTCAAAGAAAAAAATAAGATTCCTGTTCAAGATGTATGGAATAATATTAACCAATAACAGAAAAAAACAGATGGGGAACATTTATTTTGCTTGTTTTGTTGAACTCCACAAAGTACTAGTCATCTTAGCATGGAAGAGAACCTAGATTATCAAAATTTATTCTAGTGGAGTACAAATGTTGACGGTTTCTGTCATTCTGAAAGGGCTCCTAACATAATCCCAACAGCAATTGGCATGTGTGCTCACATCACCAGTAGGTCTGCCACTTGGTAACGAACTCTTTGGCCACAACAATCCAAGAAACAAAGAAAAATACAACACAGTCCTCCATTCCATACAGCTCCTCTCCCACTTTTGCAATGAAGGTAACAGGGTAAGGGAAGAGGGAAACAGAATCTGATATGCATCACACTGTTTTCAGATCGTCTGTGAACATTAATTTAGCTGTTGGTATTGTGGTGTGAGACCTTTGATAAAATCCTCTCACATTTCCACAACGTGGACCCTTTTTGCCTTTCCAATCTTCTTACATTTTAGCCCTCTATTCACTCTGATCTCTCCATATTGACCTTTTTGCTTTTTCTCATTCTCCCAACTCCAGGTCTTTTTACTAACCGACCCCCGGACGCAGAACATTCTCCTCCATCACTTCCCATCTCCTCGCTTCCCGAGATTCCTTCAAGACTTAATTGAAAGTCCCCCTTCTGCAGGAGGCCTTTCCCAGTCCTCACCCCTTCTCACCTGTTCTGCTAGACCCTTCCCTGTGAGATTACATTTCCATTTACACTACATATATTTTATATATACATGATTGTTTGCATACTTTTTCCCAATTAGAAAGTGAGCTGCTTGAGAATAAAAAAGTGTTTTTCCTTTTCTTTATATACCCTCTACCTACCCTCTCCTCCTCTCCTCAATCCCTCCCCACTTAGCATAGCACCTGGTCTCACAGTTAACATTTAGTAAAAGCTTGACTGACTAGCTCATCTAATGACTAATGAGTGGAATACTAGCAGAGAAACTGAATCATATCAATCTTGACATCATTAAACATTAAAGTTGGGGTGGGTTGAGGGGAGAAGTTGCAGCTGAACAGAAGGCATGCTCACAAGTTCTCCTTGGAGAAACATATAAAGGAGTTAGCAGAACCCGTTTTGTCCCTTTGGATACCAAAGGCAACAAGAAACAGCATTTCATGGGATATTTGGTCATCTTATGTTGAAGTACTCACAGTAAATAAGACCACTAGTAAAAATAATTGCACCTAATATGCCAATATCTGTTGCAGAGTACAAAGTAGTGGTAAAATCCTACAACTAGTTCAATTAGACCCTCCAAGTCAAATCAACATAAACTTTACTGCTTGGTGACTTTAACATGTAGGTGGGCATATGGAAGAATGGCAACCAAATAGGTTGCAAAATGTAGTTCAAGAGTCAGAAGTGAGAAAAGGCGAATAGACTATACTGAAATTTTACATCTATATATAGGATTACTTTCTTGGAGAAAAGAGTCAGCATGCACTGGACATGGTAAGCACTAAATGACATTACAAAAATGTGAAAATTATTATATTTTAACAGGCAGGAAATGACTAGTTACTAATATGGTAGGTATTTATATCTCTATCAGCTGTCTATGTGAAGACAGACCACCAACTTGTTAAAGCAAAGATCAAAATCAATACCAAACTAGAAGAAAATATAAAAATGAGAAGATATAGTATGCAATTAAAACTCCAATCTGACCTTTTTAAACAATCTGTTGAGAGGAAATGGGAAATGAATAAAAGAACAAAAATCAATGAGGACTACAGAGACAGAGAGAGAGAGACAAACAGAGACAGAGACAGAGACAGAAACAGAGAGAGTCTAAAGACTGCCTCAGCCAGAAAAAAATGATCTTCAGCCACCTTTCAGGTCTAGAGCTATGAGCTCTACATACATTCCTACAGATTCAGATCTGTTGATTGAATGAGTGGATCCAAAAAGTAATCATGGTTTGATATCTGCTAGGGAGATCTCCTTCATGGTTCCCTAAAGCTCTATGCTTTTTAATGCTAATTAAATTTTCTATGCTAATCAAGACTTTTATCAATGACTTGGATAAAGGTATAAATGGCATACTTATCAAATTTGCAGATGACACAAAACTGACAGAAATAATTAACACGTAGGATGAGAACATCAGGTTACAAGATCTTGTTAAGTTTGAACACTGGGCTAAATCTAATGAAATAAAACATAATAAGGATAAATGTAAAGTCTTAAACTTTGGTTCAAGTAATCACAAATATAGAAGTGGTATATAATGAAGTACCTGATGGGACAGCATGCTTAACATAAATCAAGTGTGATATGGCAGACAAGAAAAGCTAATGCAAATTCAGAATACATTAAGAAAGGTATGGTGTCCATGGGAAAGAAATGAGAGTCCCTGCTGTGTTGGGACCTGGTTAGACCTGGTTAGAACATACTTAGAGTACTGTACTATATTCAGTTCTAATACATTTTAAGAAAAACATTATTAATAAGATAGAGAAGATATGAAAGGCAACCAGGATGGTAAGAATTTCAAGTTCATACCATATGTTAAGGAGGCAGAATAAAACAGTGTAAAGAAAACTGACTGTAGACAGGATCTGGCTTTGAGTCCTACCTCTGACTTTTACTATCTGTGTTGACCTTGGACAAGTCAAAGGCAGTTAACCTTCCTGGGTCTCAGTTTCCTGATCTGTAAAAGGATAGGGTTAGTCTAGATAGACTTCCAGCTCTACAACCTAGAGCACAGGATACAGCAAGGTAAACTTGCAATTTATTTGCCCAAAAGTACAACACACCCCATCAGTAGGTGATGGACACATGTCAGTTTCACTGATGATATACCTATATTCTGTCCTCTGGAGCCAACAAGAGCAACAGCTTCTTACAAGGTACGTATGTGGAGAGGACACGTGGACAGGAGAAGGTAAGTATTAAAACAAAAAGAGAGTACTTAAATTATTGCAAAGAAAAAAATGTGTCTTAGTTATTTACTCAAGACCAAAGGAAGCAGAACCTTCTTTATCAGATAAGATTATACTTTAAATTAAAAACTTTTCCTGAAGTATGTGCTACATAGTCATTCTACATAGTAGAATGGAGCTACATTCTAAAACAAGGGAATTTCATTTATTTTTACTACATAGTAATGAAGTCATGATTCTATATTCCTCCCATAAAGATACAAATATATTCTTCTATCAGTCCTTCAAGGACAGAATTTTAGTAAGCTATACTCAGATAATTCCATGTTGCAAATTCATTTCTAAATTCTTAATTTGGTAAATGCTGTAACAATAGAATTCTACCAAACAAATCATGCTGGCAATTCCCTTTATTTTCCTATATCAACAACACTATCTAAATAGCTTAAATAAAACTCAGAGATCATGAAACACCTCAAAAATAATTAATAAGCATATCCCCAGATAGTCTTCACAAATCTACAGAATAGAAATCTTCCCATTCTTTTCTGATCTCAACAAGATCCAAAACGTCCTCAAACTTTCTTTCCCTTTCTTCCTATGGACTTTGATTAAAGCCCTATCAACTTATTCAATCCTTTAGTTATACTCTGTACTTTCTCAAGCCATCACATTTTTCTATTTCCCAATCATATCTCAAATCTATTTTCAGAAGCCTTTTCCTTTTTTTCACTGAATCTCTCCTTTGCAAATTAGCAACAAAAGTTCCCTTTACTTCAAAAACCAACTAGCATTTTCAAACCACATTTTTGTGAATAATTAATGCATGGTAAACATTTCCTTTAAGTTAATTTCTGCAAAGGGGAAATCTTCCTTTAATCTCATGGTTTCCTTCTCTTTTAATCTGGTCAGAATCAGGAACACATGGGGTGAGAAAAAAAAAATCCTTGGTCTTTTTCCTATAGGTACTAGAAACTTTGGAATTGATTGCAAGATATGGGAGACACTGACACAGGACCACCCAGCATGGCACGCCTACATCAAAGAAGGTGCTATACTCTAAACACAAAATAGAACTTCAGTAGCTCAAAGGAAAAGGGAGATGTACAAATTTAGAGAATCTCCACTCCAAATGTCTCCAGGACTACTTCTGTCCAATCTGTGGTAGAGTCTTCCAAGCTCATATTGGTCTGATCAGCCACAATCAGACACAGGGTACCTTGACCCAACCTAGTGATATCATTTTGGACCTCTTCAAGAATGAAGGACAGGGGCGGCTAGGTGGCGCAGTGAATAGAGCGCCGGCCCTGGAATCAGAAGGACCTGAGTTCGGAGCCGGCCTCCAATACTTAATCCATACAAACAAAAACCTAGCCGTGTAACCTTGGGCAAGTTACTTAACCCCAATTGCCCTAAAAGGGGCAGCTAGGAGGCGCAGTGAGTAAGAGCGTCGGCCTTGGAGTTGGGATGACCCGAGATCAGATCCAGCCTCAGAAAATGAGCACCCACGCATAAATAATAATAATGACTAGCCGTGTAACCTTGAGCAAGTTACTTAACCCCAATTGCTTTAAAAAAAAAAAAGAATGAAGGACAATAACCACTAACAATTTATCTCCCACTAAATAGTTTAACGGAGCCTTTCTATGTTCAGTGGAGAACCCCTGGCAGCAAAGAAGAGATCCTATTACAGAGAGAAGCAGACCCTGAAAACCTAGGTGAGCACCTTGACCAGCAGAGACACTGTACCCAAGGGCAGCTTCATAGGGAGTTGTGAGTTGCCTTTGCTGCACGTGTATCTGACACATGTGTATCTGACACACGTGCAATGATTTGTTGGTAAATGTTTAATAATACTCTGAACAAAAAGAGGCAGCAATAATACCAGTACTGTCTTAGCTTGGGTTTAATGTTGGGACAAAAAGAGGAACTCCTGAAGTCACTGAACATTTAACAAATACCTTAGCACTGCAAAAGATATGCAACAAGGATACAACAATACAGCTTCTCTAAACCTTGTCACCATTTGGAAATACAACTGGTTTCTGGGAGTCAAGATGGCATAGTAAGAAGTAAGTCACTCTCAGCCTCCCTTATTGCCCTCTGAAAGTCCAGAAAATATCGGCCCAGGAAAAAATTAAGTGATGAAAAGGGATTGTGCAGGGAAAAAAGGAAAGGAGGAGGCAGACAAGGATAAATTACATCACATGAAAATGCACAAAAACCTACTCCAGTAGAGAGAAAGAAGGGAGGGAGATGAGCATTGTTTGAGCCTTACTCTCATCAGACTTGGCTCAAAGAGAAAATAATATAATCAGTTAGGTATAGAAATCTAATTTACCCTAAAAAGTTTAACCAAGGGAATTCCCATTTTACAGTAAGGTGAGGTCAGCATCAGAACTGCAGTAACCAAAGACAATCAGAGATAATTTGGCTACTTTTTTTCAGAGTTTAACCAGACTTGAGCTCCCATATCAGGAGGAGATTGAACCAGGAATAAGTTGGCTTCCAAATCCACAAGTAATTGCCACAAACCAGAATTATCAGATCACTGACCACTCAAGGCAGAGTTGGTATTTTATGTTAGATTTTGATCAGACTAGATCGGCACTACTCAGTAGTCAAGACAGTGGAGTAATTACAAATGACAGACACTCAGACAAAGTCAACCTGAGAGACCCCCAAAAATTATTTCTGACCTCCCCCCAATGTAGAATTGAAATCAGATCTGTATTCTTTAACCAGACCAGATCATAAGGGATCCTCCAACTGATTACTGACTGCTCAAAGCAGAGTTTTATTCCAGTTTTTAACCAGATCCGACCAGGACTACCCATGAGGGAAAGTAGCCAAATCAGTACAGTAATGACAAGCGACAGATAGATGAGTCACTTGCTTATTTGCCTGTAGGAAAATGAGGTGAAAGATCACAATGTTTGGAAACTACCTAGTCCTCATCTGGACATTCACCCAGAAAAAACGAGGTGGAGAGAAGATCCTCCTGTTAAGACCTCTGAGTTTCTCAGCCCAGGCCTTGCTTTTAACTACTGAATCACAGCACCATACTATTCAGAGAGATTGGTGTGGCTGCCACTCTAGATCGGGGGTGTCGGGAAGCTACAACCTTGAGGCTATACATGGCCCTCTAAGCTTCAAGTGTACCCCTTTGACTGAATCCAAACTTCACAGACTCCCCATTTGTTCTGTGAAGTTTAGATTCAGTCAAAAGAGCCACACTTGAGGACCTAGAGGGCTATGTGCTACCTCAAGGTCGAAGCCTCCCCACACCCCTTCTCTAGATCGAGAAATATAAGAGGATGTAAGCAGTATTTGCAGACCACAGAGCAGGAATTAACCAGACAGCATCAGGGCAACCTTGATTATCTCAGCTTACATAAATACACATAATAAAGCTGAGCCAGAAATTCTTCTATCACTAACCAGTTAATTACCAAATCCATACTCTCTAGCTAATAATGTGGCTAGTTGTCTGAAGGAAATAGTGATCATAAAGAAAAAATTATCTTACTAAAGTACATAGTTGTCTATGTTATCATCTTCATTAGACTGGATATAGTCTGGTTCCTGATTGGGTAGGCCTTTTCACAATAGTTAAAATAGTCCAATCACCTGGTATGGTGCTTACTGTCATTTTATTCCTTTCCAGATATAAGAAATCTGTGTACACCAACTCTCAAGGCTTGTTATTTACACTTAAGACAGTAATATATTCTTTTGAACACATTAGGTATAGCAGATATTGTATCTATTTCCATCTGTGGCAAGTAGAAAATGTACTACTGTTTCAGAGTTTTCTCTTGATAGAAGGCAAACACCAAGAGAGCAAAGGCCATTTCATGTTTGTCTTTGAATCCCCAATACCTAACACAGAGCCTACCTAGCACTGTAGTACATGCTTAGAAAATGCTTCTCTGGTAATTGATTGATCAGTTCTCATGGTCCAGATATTCAAAGTTATCATTGAAGACTTTCATCATCATGAAGCAATGGGTTTGATCATTTGAGATACCAATATCTACTTTCTCATATCTTTTCAGTCTAATATAGGACTCCATGGAGGGGCTCCCACTTCCACCACTCTTTCAATCAACTTTTCATAGTTTTATCCAGTAGCAGGATTTGCCTGTAGTTATCTGAGGAAAAGAGTTTTGTTCAAAGTTGCAAAATTTAATTTCATCATTGGTATTTGCTCTGAAGAAAGTCTTAAATCCATGGCCAAGTTTTCTATTGTTAGAAATCCTATGTCCTCTATGTCATGGATCTCCTTGACGTCCTCTATGGGGATGACCCTTTCTTAGATGTGTAGCGCTTACAGGACAAGGTATTCACATCAGTGTTGGTTTTCCCTGGCCACTACACTAAACTCATAGTTGGCCAGAGCTAATGGTATCCAAATTAGCAGGTCAGTGTGTGGTTTTCTGTTCATACCTGAAATCAAGTTCTACACATTGTCTCAAGACCTTTTAGTGATAGCCCACTTCAAAGCTAAGAACTCTGAGTTTCATATGATATAATAGGTTTCACTGATAGGGAGGCCCTATTGGCAAATTCCTGGTGGCTATTGTTCTGGTACAAAACTGTATGAAGGTACCTGGGCTGGCCTCAATATGTAACTTATATAAAATTTATATTATATAAAATAGCTTATATGGTCCTTCAGAAGACCTCTTTGGTTTTATGAATCTAGCCTTTCTTACAATGGGATATCTCATACTCACCCCCTTCCTCCTGCCTATTGCCACGTCCTTCTGCTAGAATTTTCCAGTGTAGAATCTCCTGTGCCCATAAACTGCCATGCTAGAAACTTTCACAGCAACAGTCTGTAAGGGTTATGGGATTTAAAGATCTTCCATGCCCCATTGGACTTGCTGACATAGCAGGAAGGGGAGGGGCAAGAGGAAGAGGAAAAAAAAAAGCTAGAGTTCCGTTGGGGACTGTTGGTGGCCACAGCAACAGCAGCAGCAGCAGCAGCCAAGGTAGAGGTCGAGGCCCAAACCTCTTTTTAAGCCAGCCAGAATTTCTGCTAAGGACTCTTGTTGGGGGCTGCCGGGAACTGGAACTGCGGGGGGCCGGAGCTGTTGTGAGCACGCTTCCTGGACGCTGAGCAGTTGCTGAGAGTCGGGAGAGAAGGACCTTTGCCTGAAGTAGCCTGTTCTGTTTTGAAGGCTTAAGAATGTGGTTGTTTACTATGTTAACTACTGGTGCCAATTTCATAACTACCCTGATGGCTTTGACTTTCTGGTTTTGGGACTCGGTTATTTGGTATTTTAATAAATTCTCTGGCTTTATCCCCCATATAGAGAGACTGATATATTTTGTGATTAATAACCACATAAGCCTATTTATAATTGCCATAGGCATAGTGAATATTGCATTGTTAATACACAGTCTCCTAGTCCATCTCTGTTACTTCCCAATCTGTGACCATCTGTGATGGAAAATAATCATATGCACAAAAAGTAGACCCTACTGCATCCCCAAAAACCCCTTGACCTGGCTTGTTTCTTAGTGGACCATCTATGTGAGTTGTCCTAGTATGCAAAACTATAGTATATCACTCTCTGCCCTAATCTCAGAGTGTTCTCTGATGGCCCCAGTGATGGGGATGTCAAGTTCCAGTGTGGAGGAGATGGTAGGCATGAAATTTAATGAAATAGAGGGTTTTCAAGCATTCTTAATGAAAAGACGAGAGCTGAACAGCAAATTTAACTTTCAAATATAAGAATTAAGAGAAACATGAAAAGGTAAATAGGAAAGAGAAATCACAAGGAACTTATTAAAGTTGAACTGTTTATATTCCTACATGGAAAGACAATATTTATAACTCATGACATTTTTCTCAGTATGAGGATAGTTGAAGGGAATATTATATATGTGTGTATATGTGTGTATATGTATACAGAGACAGAGGGCACAGGGTGAGTTGAATATGAAGGGATGATATAAAAAAAATAAAATTAGGCGGTGAGAGAGGAATATATTGGGAGAAGGAGAAAGGGAGAAATAGAATAGGGAAAATTATCTCACATAAAAGAGGCAAGAGAAAGCTATTACAATGGAGAGGAAGAACAGAAAGGCAAAAGGGAATGGGTCAACCTTATTCTCATTGAATTTGGCTGAGGGAGGGAATAACATACACACTAAATACGGTATCTCACCCTAAAGGAGTGAAGGGGGGAAGGGGATGAGAGGGGGTATGATGGAAGGGAGGGCAGGCTGGGGGGGAGGGAAGTTGGAAGCACCCACTTTTGAAAAGGGACAGGATCAGGGGTGGCTAGGTGGCACCGTGAGTAGAGCGCTGGCCCTGGAGTCAGAAGGACCTGAGTTCGGATCCAGCCTCAGACACTTAACACACACAAACAAACAAACAAAAAAAACCTAGCCATGTGACCTTGGGCAAGTTACTCAACCCCAGTTGCCCTCCAAAAAGAAAAAAAAGAAAAAAGAAAAGGGACAGGATCAAAGTAGAGAATAGAACTAATAGGGGGTGGGATAGGACAGAGGGAAATATGGTCAGTCTTTCACAATATATCCACTATGGAAATGTTTTGCAATACTACACATGTATAACCTATACTGAATCGCTTATCTTTCCAGTAAGGGTGGGTGACAAGGGAGGAAGGGAATGAATCTGGAATTCAAAGTTTTAAAATAAAATATTTTAAAGATATATACATATACTATTATTAATATTATTTTACATGTAAGATATACAGGTACTGGGGCATAGAGATTCACCATGCCCTACTGGAAGGTCAGAGGGGTTATGGGAGAAGATATGGGAGAGAGCAGATTGGAGGAGGGGATACCCAGTGGGATTGCTATTTTGGGATGGTGGGTAGGGGAAAAAATTATAACTCAAAATCTTGTGGAAATGAGTGATGTAAGCTAGAAATTAATAAAGCATTTGATTAAAGAAATTGTTTCTGCATTCAACTAGGAAATAAGGTATAGAAATCCATCTTGCCCTACAAGAAAGTAAGAGGTAAGGGTGAAAGGGGAGAGATCAGGGGTAGATGAGAAGGTAGACTGGGGGAAAGAGCAATCAGTATGCTTGCCATCTTAGGGTAGGGGGTAGGGAAGAGATGGGGAGGAAATTTGGAACTCAAAATCTTATGGAAATGAATGTTGAAAACTAAAAATAAGTAAATAAATTCTGAAAAAAAAAATCTAAGATCTTGGCAACTGGTCTCATCACTTCCTGGCAAAGAGAGAGAGAAGAAATGGAAGCAGTGTCCTATTTTATATCCTTGGGCTTAAAGAGCCCTTTAGACAGCAAATGCAGCCATGAAATTAAAAGATGCTTGCTCCTTAGAAAGAAATCTATGGCAAATCTGGACAGCATACTAAAAAGCAGAAATATCACCTTGCTGGCAAAAGTCCATATAGTCAAAGCTATGGTTTTTCTAGTAGCAATGCATGGTTGTGAGAGTTGGACTATAAGGAAAATTGAGAGTCACAGAATTGATGCTTTCAAATTGTGGTACTAGAGAAGACTTTTCAGAGTTTCTTAGACAGCAAGATTAAATCCGTCAATACTTAAGGAAATGGATTCAGACTATTCACTGCAAGGTCAAATACTGAAGCTGAAGTGTAAATACTTTGGCCACGTAATGAAAAGATGGGGCTCACTGGAAAACACCCTGATACTGAGGGGATGAGATGGATAGATAGTGGTATGGAAGCAACTAACATGAGCTTGAGCAGACTTCAGGAGATAGTAGCAGAAAGAAGGGCCTAGCATGCCAAGGTCCATGAAGAGTCAGACATGACTGAACAACAAGAACAACAACAACAAAGGGAGACGTTCATGGATTAATGTCATTGTCCCTTCCTCAAGAGGGTTTACTGTTTAGTAGGGAGGATAAGACCAGTACAGAAATAAATATAATATAAATTAGAATGTGCTAAAGTGCTTGTTTAAGTAAGATATAAAGACTTCTGTGGTATGTGTCTTGGGGTGCAAAGGGATGGGAGGGTCAGAGAGAAAGGAAGGTTTGAAAGATTTCATGCAGAAGGTAATGACATGGAAGCCAGGCCTTGAAGGGAAGAGTAAGATTTCAGCAGAATAGAGATGGTGAGAAGGATACTGCATCCATAGGGAGGTATGAGTAACAGTACTAAAGTTGAAAATTTCAGAATATGTTCACCAGTGAATGGTAAATAGGTACAGTTAGCTAAAAAGTCAAATATAGGGGCAGCTAGGTGGCACAGTGTGTAAGAGCGCTGGCCCAGAGTTGGGATGACGCAGGATCGGGTCCGGCCTCAGAAAATGAGCACCCACACATAAATAATGACAGGCCATGTAACTGTGAGCAAGTTACTTAACCCCAACTGCTTTAAAAAAAAAAAAAAGTCAAATACACGAGGGGAAGCTAGTATGAGAAAAGATTGGAAAGGTAAATTTGAGCCGTTCTGTGGGAAGACTTGACTTGAGGCTCAAGAATTTAAACATTATTTAGGACAAGGAAGAATAGTATGGCAAAAAGAATACTGGATTTGGAGATTGGAGAACTAATTTCAAGTTCTGACTCTGTTGTGTACCAACTTCCCTGGACGTCATCTTCTTCATCTGTGAAATGAAGGACTAAATCAGGGTCACAATGGTGGGTAGGCCACCTCACCAAAATCCACACATGTGAACTGAGTCTTTACATATCCTATATTTAACTACTTTGTATATAATTGCTTCATGTTTATAAATTTTATATTTATACATTTACAGGTATTTTCATATATACATGTATCTCCTATTATAATGTTAAGTTCTTTGCAAGTAGGGATTGTTTCATTCTTTGGAGTTCTATCCCCAGTGCTTAGCATGTTGCCTGGAACATTAATAAATATTTGATGGCTGATTAATTGATAAAAAGTAAATGCTATTTTTAAAATTTTTTATGTTTTAGATGTTATATATATGTTTTAAATATTATTTTTAAATGTTATGATAAAGGTTATTTTTTTAAATCTGGCCCCCTTTTTTTCACATTAACATGAAAACCATCCCAACAAAGTTTCATCTGCTTCATTTATACAAAAACAGTCATGTATATAGAGTTATGCTTAGACTGAACCACTCCCCTGTCTTGCATGTGCAGAGGATGAGGAGATAAAACTCCCTATCGGCTATAAGACTTCTGAGCATGATGCTGCATACCTACACAGAGGACTTACTTCCAAAAACACTCTTTGGAAATTATGGAAAGAACAGAACTCTTAGGAGATAGTGGAGAAAGACTTTTGAATGGAAGACTGAAACCCTCAGAGCCTCAAATATATATGTAGGAGCCAGCTTGAAGTATAGTAGCGCCAGCCCAAACTCAAGGGCCATTGTTCAGTTTTCAGGTGAGCATTTACGTCTTGGAAATCAGCAAATGCGATTATCAGGACTTGATTTATTGCTTTGTTGGGTTTTGTGACTTGTCAAGACTTAAGAAAGTGGTGAAGAAAATTCTAACAATGCAGATTAAACTTAAAAGTATGTTGTTTTAGGATAGGGGAGAACCAGTTAGGTATTAAACACTAGCACACTACTGGATCCAACCCTATAATGTCGATATTCAGAGCCTGCAGTAAAACAGACTGCTGAGGGAGGATTTCCCTGGGCTACATCCTCATCTCTCTCTAGGTTTGAGCTTAACGCTTATTTTGCTCCTAACTAAAATGTTCACTTGCTCTTATATATTCTTCAATACATTCTGATCTGTAGAACTTTTCCAAATCCTGCTTATTGTTCTGCTTAAATGGGTTTAATCACTATTGCTATTTCTGATGGTCTTTTAAAGTTTAACTAGTATTTGGTGGGGAGGTCTAAGCTGGTAAAAATAAAGTAGGAACTAACCTCAGTCTTAAGAACAATCAGAGAAATGGCTCTGCTTCCAAACCCAGACTTGTACTTGTATAGATATTTGAGGAATGGCAGAGAAATTTAATTCTAGCCTTTAACTGGTCTTGGAGGAAGACTTGCCCAGTCTCTGCTATCCCAGACCTTGCTAACTTGAAAGCTGAGGATCTGTGGCACAGTGGTGGATGACTGAGCACCAGGCCTGGAGTCAATAAGAACAGAGTTCAAATCTGGCCTCAGACACTTACCTCTCAAGCATCTCTCTCCCTCCCAGGTTGTTGTGAGGATCAAATGATACTAATAATTGTTAAGTGTTGAGAAAATAGTAAGGCTACATAAATGATAGCTATTACTATAAACCTGAGGCCAGCTCCTAGTGATGCACTAAAATGGAGAAGTGCGGAATTACGTGGGCCAGGCAAGATTGTCAAGGCAATCTGTTTATTGATACCATGAGCAAGGTTTTTATAGAGAAAAAAGACAAAGAAGGTAACTATATGTCACTAGACTTTCCATTACTACTTTGTTCAATTTCAAGATGCCAGATGGTGATGTCAAGTAGCCTTGACAGTTATCATGTCCTTGATGTTTCCATATAATATGAATAGTATCTAAAACGCATAAGTAATCTGATAGTGAGCTAACACCTTCTGGCTAATATCCCAGAACAGGGCAGAGCTCTGGATCTCAGGCTATCAGGCAAGTTCTGACCTACAGCCACATCACTGGGAATCCCTGGAGCTGGCCATATGGGAGGACCTGATTCCTGCAGGTGTCTTGGCTCCCTTCATAGATCCTCCTTCCAGCTACTGTACAAAGTTGGGCCAGACCTTCACCTTGCTAAACAAGAGGACAGGTAAACATTTAAAAGTTTCTGTATACCAAGCAACAAAATGATAGTACTATAGATAGGAGATAAATAGATCACTGAACCAGCAGCTTGGAGACCTCAATTCTAGTCTTCACTTTACCACTAACAAACTCTGTGGCCTTGGGCCAGTGACTTAGCTGCTCTGGATTTCAGTTTCCTTTACTATAAAGTAAGGGAGTAGAACTAGATAATCTTGGGGCGGCTAGGTGGCACAGTGAGTAGAGTGTTGGCCCTGGCGTCAGAAGGACCTGAGTTCGGATCCGGCCTCAGACACTTAATGCACACACAAACAAACAACAAAAAAAAAAACCTAGCCCTGTGACCTTGGGCAAGTTACTTAACCCTAATTGCCCTCCAAAAAAAAAAAAAAAACGCAAAGAACTAGATAATCTTCTAGGTACCTTCCAGCTCTAAAATGCTAAGTATTAGTACAATTTCTGAATTATGTCCTTTAAAAAAATTCTCTTTAAATGCTTCTCTGTGGCCAAGTCTTTTAATTGTAGTTGTTGCAGGTACATTTTGCAATTAAAATGCTCCAAAGATGGCTGTTAGCTAGCTCCCTCCACTCAGCCTCTGGACCACTCATTCATTCAAGAGATATTAAATATTTGCCTTCTATGTACAAAATACATGGTAAGAGCTGAGAGAGATTGGAGTTGAATAAAACAGTCTCTAGCTTCATGGAGTTTACTAGTATAATAGATATATACATACATCAGTATGTATATATTATACACTAGTATAATACATTGTATTATATGTATGTATTATAATTATTATATTATGTTATATTTACATTATATTATAATATATATATATTATATGCTAGTATAATACATTATACACTAGTATAATAGATATATATACATACATCAGTATCCTACCAGACTTGAACCTGGAAGATTATCTTTTCATTTGATCCACTATGGATGGGAACGGGTAGGAGGATTGAGGGATAAATCTATCTGTTGTACCTTAATAAAAGCGAGACAGAAGATCCCCAAGATTAAATTTTAAAAGTGGATTTTATTACCGCGGAACACCACGGGACTGCCGGGGTACATGGTCACCCAAATCAGACAGCAATTTTGCACAGTGTACAGGTTTTATAAAGGTTCCATAGCCAGGTTACTTAAGCTGAAATTACAGTGATGTAAGCTGAAACTCCAATGATTGGTCAGTGTACACTTGAAACTACAATTAGTGATTGGTCAGTATTCCTGCCGGCGCCAAACCCTAGGCTAGGACTCCCACCCACAGATCAATCAAGGGTAAGCAAGGGGTGGGGGTTCTGCCTGTTTACAGATTTAGCAAGGTGGAGTTCTCTTACAAATCAATGAAGGAAAGGTTGGGCTGCCTGTTTTACAACAAGGAAGGGTGAGTGGATTTGTGTCTTGACATTCAGGAAGGGCAAAGTGAAAAACCAGAGGGAAGGGTAGAGTGGAGCTGGGTCCAACATATCCAGTTACGTTCACACACCCAGAAAAAAAAACAATACCAAAAGGAGAGTTATACACCAAAGAAACTTAAGAAACCTGTGGAACTTCTTGGTTTTGGGAAGATCGTTCGATGTGAGTTGACTGTAAAAAACAAAAACAACACCGCCTAAAGAAAGATACATTAGGTTGTTTGCCCAGCAATAGAAATGGATTTATTTTTCTCCATCCATTCTTTTCTTCCCATTTCTTCTTGTGCCCCAAATATAAACTAAATTATAGAAGGATGAACTTTTCCGGATTGCTGTCCTTCACCATACTTCACAAACAGCATTAACTGATTATCAATAACCAACTAAACAGATCTGCCACCTAGACAAGACCCCTGGGAGAGGATGTTTTTTGTACCCTCTCTATTACCTGACTTTTCCTAGAGAGAGGATTCTATTTTTCTCTTTCCTCCATCATACTAAGATACTTTTCATAAAACAGAAGGTGCCATCACAAATATGCACGGGAAGTACGAGTATCGACCAATGCTTCAGTCAAGGCCAGAAGAGGGGGAAGAGGGGGAAGCAAGGAGATGAGGGAAGGTGGGGAGGACCAGCACGCAAGCATGCATATATATGTAGCTGCACTGTATTTTAGATTTTCGCTATTCATACACAAAAAGGAGAGATTCACAACCACGGAGATTTGGTTCTATTCTCACTTTGACCTGAGGGCTGGGGGCGGGTGAGTCTTGCTTTAGGATTGGGGAATACCAGTATTTCTGCCTGTTAACACCTGCCAGCTGCCTGCTTCCTGGCAACTTTTCCCAGTATCTCCACTAAGCGGTGCAATGGACGAAGACTTCCAGAACCAGCATGCAACACCGCAATAAGGTGTTGTCATCTATTAAGGTGCAAAGACTCTGCTTGCTTTGAAGTGGGGAGGAGGAAGGTGGAACAGTAGTAGTAATAGTAGTAGTAGCTGTGGAGATCTGGTAGGCTAGGGAGAGGCGGAGGAAGGGGGGGCGGGAGAAAGACATCCGCACTGCATTCTGGGAATTGTAGTCTGGGGGGGAGGTGTGACAGGGGCTCGCGCTGCATGCCGGGAATTGTAGTCTCCTCGCCGAGCTCCTCCCCGAAGGTGGAGGGAGGATGGCGCTGATGCGGCCACCATTTTAGGCCTCGAAGGGGCCGCGGCCCGAAAGCCGAGGCCGGCTCCTCTTCGGCGCCGGGCGGGCCCCGCCTCCGAGGGGGACGCCTGGCGGCCGCCCCTCATCGAGGCTCCGCCTCTCCACACGTGTCCGCCTCGGGGAGGAGGAGCTGCCCCCCTTCGGAGGAGCGGGAACCGGCCGGGCCGCCCGCGCCTCCCCTTCTGCAGCTGGCTGGAGAGAGGCTCGTCTCTGCCCGTCCTGTGTGCGTTCCCCGGGCCCCAGATGCTGTGGCGGTCCTGCCGCTGAACGTCTAGCCTGCCTCGGGTGTCGTTCCCTGAAGCGCCGGCGGGGGGAGCAGCGGCCTTCGTTGGGGCTCGCCTGGGAGAGAGAGCCGGGGCGGGGGGCGGGAGAGCCCCCACGTTCCGGCGAGACGCGGAGGCCGCGGGGAGGAGGATGGGGGCGAATCAGCTGGTGGTCCTCAACGTGTACGACATGGTGAGTGCGGGCCCTTGCCGCCCCTCCCCCCACCGCGGCGCGGGCGCGAACCTGGGGAACTCCTCCTTCCCCTCACCCCGCGGGTCCATACCGGGCCCGCCAAGGATTCTCCCTTCCCCTTCTCCCGCCGTGCCCTGGCTGCTAGAACCCGACCCATCTCGGAGCGTCCGCCTCGGCTCTGTTTCGACCCCCGGGCCGGGCCGTGTCCCTGACCCCTGGCTGGCGCGAGCGCCCCCGGCCCCTGTCTTGTCCTAGAGGGAGCTCGGACACTCGGGCGCCAAACTCTCCCGGCCCATGGTCCCCCCTCCGCCCCCCTCCGTCGTAGTCCGGCCTCTCCTGCTGCACTCCAGCCATTCTCCACGCGCAGAAATCCCCCCCAATTCCTCGGGGTCCCAACTGTGGGCGTGCATTTTACCAACCTCTCCTCGGAGGCGATTAGGAAACGGCCGGAGAGAGTGAGGGACGGTCTGACACCGCTAGAGATAGAGAGAGAGACACACACACACACACACTCACTCACACACACGCCCCCTCTCTCTCTCTCTCTCTCTCTCTCTCTCTCTCTCTCTCTCTCTCTCTCTCTCTCTCTCTCTCTCTCTCTCACTCTCTCACTCTCTCTCACACACACACACACACACACACACACACACACACACTCTCTTTCTCTTTCTCCCTCTCTTTCTGTCTCTGGGTAATTTAACAGGTGTGCAACAGGTGGGCGAGGAGAGCCTGGAGAGGCCTGTTTTGACATACTCATAGAGGTTACTGTTGTGTTAGGTGCCTGTTTGTTCTCTGTCAAAGAATTATGAAGGATCAAAATTAGTAATTTCCTTGTAAGTCAGTTGCCAGTCAAACTGTAGGCACTTTTCTTTAGTATGAAGCAAAAGTCGGTGCTGCACAAAAGGTCAGTAATTTCATCTCTGACTTCATGAAGACCCTGGATGAGCATTTCTTGCCTTTGTTTTACCTACAGCTTGTAAGTTTATTTGAGCACCTTTGTGAGAATGGGGTTTCCCATGTTTTTAGATGGGCATGGTGAGGAAGAGCTCTTTGAGGAGACTATTCATGAATGAAAGACACCCCTCAGTAGTGGCAGTTTGTTTGGGCTTCGGATTCAGACTAGGAGTCGGAAATGCCCCTGTGCCTGTGACTTGGGCTTGAACTTACAACAAAGCCAGATAAAGACAGAGACTGGGGCACAAGAAAAGTCTGCACTGATGAGCCAAAGCTAAAAATACAAGGAAAGCCAGGCTTGCCATGATATATCAGTAATGTCTTTATGATACACTGGTGTGTCCTGAATCACTAGTTTAAGAAATAGTGTCAACTTTCTTTGTGTGTTTAGTTGTATATTTTTCAAGGCCCTTGCCCTCTCCATTACTTCTTTTTAAAGCCTTAAAACTCTTTCTAGATGATTTTCATTCATTTTCTACGATAGGTAATCATTTTTGTGTGGTTTTTTCCCCCTCTCAACTCAAAGATTGTAACTATAATCCAGATTTATTCTGCTTTTCAGCCCATTAATCCCAGAGAGAGTAAGAATACGGACTAGTAGTTGCCCTCGGGCCCAGGCCCTAAAGGAAATTATGCCAAGAGCAAGTAAACTTTCTTATAAAGATTGGAAATATGTTCCTCTGTGTTTCTTTGGGCTATAGAAGCTAATATGCAGCAGAGAATCTGATTCTCATAAATATGGAAAAGATTGGTGAAAATTTCCAAACTGGCAAAAATGTCTGTGATCTTGAAAAAGCACTACCTGTGAACTGCTGAGGGGTTGTCTTAATCCTCAAGACATAAAGAGATTACAGTCATGTGTCCATCTGCTTAAACTAGAACCCACATTTCCAGGCTTCTAGTGTAGCATTTATATATCATATTTGACTCAGGTCAAATTTGGAACTTGTTTTATTTTCTTCTTTGTAAACCTTTACTTTGTTATAGTTTTAATCCGTAAGAGAAGCATTTGAATGATTATCAGAGGGTCAGTGGCTCTTATTCAACTTTAAATTGTTTTAACCTTCCTAAGAGCTCCTTTTTGTTTTATTTGAAAGTCAGGGCTTCCTTTCAGTTTATGAATTTTTCATAATGGGGTAAGGCATCTTTTTAGGCTTTTGTTTTTTGCTCATTTTTGTGGTCTTTATCTTTCCTCTGACTCAGTTCACCTGGAGAAATTTGGTTTTTGAAAATTTAAACTGTCACTTGGTCTTCTTTTGGTTTCAGCCCATCCTTAATTCAGTTTTATCTGTTGTTGTCTCAATGTTTAAGGAAGACTCTATGTGTGTGAATGTGGATTAGCTGTAATTTTCAGAGAGAGAGAGAAATCCTTTAGCTTGCAATTATTGTTGACAGGCCCTGTTGCCATTTTCAGCTGTGTTTTGATTCTCAGACTTCCATTTGCCTTGAGTTAGGTCAAGCCCCACTGTTTTCATTTATTCTTGATTGGCCTTCTGTTAACTCCTTCCCATAGAGAAACAGTACAATCTTCAGAGATTACCTAGACATCTTGAAGGCTGATACATTGTTATGTGCTATTACTTTAGTGATTAAATCCACTGACCTTAGTCAAAAGACTTGAATTCGAGTTTTGCCACTTGCTAGCAGTGAACCTAGTCAAATTAACTTACCTCTGAATGTATATTTAGGTATAATAATAACTTAGGTTAATTACCTTAGAGAGTTATTGAAATAAACAAATGTGAATGTATATAAAGGGCTTTGTAAATTCTAAAAGTTTTCTACAAATAAAAATGGTTGTCTTTCTGTTGTGTAGGACTTGGGGAAAATTCCATCCTCCATAGAGTATGTTGTTGAGTTATTTTTCTCTATATGGGAATTCAAATTCAATAATGCCGGTATGTATGGTATACAGACACTGGGGATACAAAGATACAAAGCCCTCAAGAAACTTGTAATCCTGGTAGGGGGATGAGACTGCACAAATTAATATATTATAATAAGCACATAGGATCCAGTGAGAGGTTTATGAGAGATTTGCAGAAGACTTTATGGAAAAGATAGCATCCTAAACTATATTTTGATGCAGTAAGCAAGAAGAGGAGGAATCCTGTGTCTGGCTTGGAGCCACCTTGATCCTGTCTGAATGCAAAATTTTCAGGTGTGAGTATTTACACCTAAAAAAATCAACAAAGGCTACAAATTAGGGCTTGATTTATTGTTTTGTTCATTTTCTAGATTTAAGAAAATATTAATAATGCAAATTAAACTTCAAAGTGTGCTGTGAGAACTTTTTTTTTGTCTAGAGACAGTTGTTAAACATTTACCAGCACCTCTGTGATCAGAGGACAGAAACAAAATTTCAGGGAGGCAGGAAAGGACAGAAACCATATGTGAAGGATAATTGGGGAGGGAAGAGGGTGATGAAAAAAGCCTGGTAATTTGGAACCAAATTTTGATAGGGTTAAATGTGCCCCACTCAGATTAAAATGCCAACTAATTATTTTAGCAAGAACCTGTCAGACAGTCAGGAAGACCTAGATTCAAGCACCTTTTCTGGCACATTTTCTTAACCTCTCTGTGTCCCCATGCAATTTTCTAAGACTAAGTTAGAGATTAGTTGCTCTCTGCATCTCTGGAGGGAGTTTCCAAAACAGAATTTTAAGTTTCTACTTGGTGAATGTTTCCCACAGTTCCAGAACCTTGTGTTCCCCCCAAAATGTGTGTGTGCATGCGTGTATGTGCATAATTTACATCCATCCATATCCTGTAGACAGTGAGAACTGATGAAAATAGCTACCAAAGTGATTTTTTCTTCAAGCCCTGATTTAATCATGTTAGTTGACTTTAAAGGCTCTATATTACCTCTCAGATCAAATTTAAACTATTGTGAAGGTAGAAGCTTCTAGACAACTTTGAGTTTGAGGTGGCTGTAGACATCCAAGTAGATGAATATATCCCTACTGTTTGAGCAGAATATAGAACAAAGCAAGTGATTTAAGATTAGGGTTTCAACCTCGATTCTATGGCAAGAGGGATAGAGCACATGGCCTGTAGTCAGGGAAACTCACCTTCCTGAGTCCAAATCTGGCCTTAGACCTTTGCTAGTTGTGTGACCCATGGCAAGTCAATTAACCCTGTTTGCCCTCATTTACCTCATCTGTAAAATGAGGTGGAGAAGGAAATGTCAAATGACTCTAGTATCTTTACCAAGAAATCCCCAAATGGTGTCACAAAGAGTTCAACTGGACTTGGAATCAGAGCACCTGGGTTTGAATCCTGCCTCTGACACCACCTTTGTGACCTTGAACCCTTAAGTCACTTCTCTGACTTTCAGTTTCCTTACTTTTAAGATGGGAGGAGCTGGGCCAGAGGGCCCCAGGGGTTAGTTCCTATTCTAAATCTTTGATTCAGTGTTAAGGCCTTTGTTTCTCTAAGTCTTTTCATGTATCCTATATGTACACAGTCATACCTGCACTACAAGTGGGGACAAGTTGGTCTTAATTATTTTCCTGGCCAGAATGTGGGCCTTCTAAATTATTCTTAGCCACTTAATCCAGTATCAGGCAGTAGTGGGTCAACATTTTCAGAAGTGTACTAACAACAAAATTTCACTTACCCAGGCTAACTCCCAAATTGCCTTCACCTCAATCCACAACAAAACCTAATATGAGGTATAAATAGCTTTTCTTTCCCCAGGGACCTTTCAGAGGCAGGAAAGGAGCTTTGGTTGTACTTAGACCATTATTTCCTGTATTTATCTATTTTACCAAAAGAATATTGGTAGTTGGAAATATGGGTGCTCTGTATGTCTTTCCCTGACATTTGATTAGGTAATCTTATTAGGAAAGGTTCAGATTATTTGATACTACTGGTTCCTGTTCCATCCAGCACTTTAATTCTCTTTAAATGACTGAGAACACATTTCTCAAGTATTTCTCTATACCTCTATTCTTGCATCCAAACATTACCTATAAATTATACAGATTTGTGAATTCAGAATTGCTAAGATTACATAGACTGTAACTAAAGAAATGACCAAAAAAGAATATAACATAAGAAATAATAATCTCTCCCTTTTATACATTACTCTCTTACAGTTGTACAGATTATAGAATCATAGGCTCATCTTCATGGAGCTGGAAGGAATCTTAGAAGACCCATACCAACCCTTACATTTTACAGATGAGGAAAACTGAGGTCCAGAAGTCATACCACAAATAAATAGTAGTAGAATCAAGATTTGAACCCCTTCTCTTCTCCAGAGCTAATGTTCTTTTTAATGTGCCATGTTTCCTTTCAAGTATGACTTGGGAAAAGTTTTTATTTTCAATTTAACAGGGTAAAAATTCATAGAGACCGTAGATTTATATGGAATGATTCATCATCATCATCATCATGAACTGTTATTTATTTATATAGCCAGGCACTATGCTAAATGCTGGGGGATGCAAAGAAAGACAGTGACATGTTTCCTGCTCTCCAGGAGCACCTATTCTGATGGGGGCAACAGCAAGGAAGCACCCTTGGGGATACTTGTATTAATACTGTCTAAATGGAAAATGATCTCTACAGGAAGTTTGGGGGGCAGGAGAGACCAAGAAAGAAGGAGAAACCTCTTGCAAAAGTGGGATTTGAGCCAAATTTTAAAAGATATGAGGAGGGGAGATTCTTTAGAGATATGGGAGGTTAACTCTTAAAAAGGCACTGAGTCAGGAAATGGAATGTAGTGTGCAAAAAGACTGGTGTCTCTGGATCATATTATAAATAAAAAATATGGAAAGGTAGGAGGTACAGGTTGTAAAGGCCTTTAAAAGGTACATTAGAGGGAGAGGATTTTGAGAAGATGGAGGAGTAGGTAAGAAAACTTCAAATTTACTCCACAGAAGTAGACAAAACTTCAACTCAGAGCACCAGAAATAAACACAAGGTAAAGCAGTTGTCCTCCTAGGACAATCTGTGAAGACTCCTGGAAACACCAGAATTCCAAGGGTGGAGGCTTGGCCTGAGTGAAGAGCAAACACCTCCAGGCCATCTCTGCAGAATAAACAAGCAACTAGCCTTGGGGGCACCTGAGTTGAGCGTCAGTCTCTGCCTTAGAAACTTTGATCTCTGGACTGTGTAGGGGTCTGAAGACTGAGTAGGAGATTAAAGGACTTTAGACTACCAAGGGATTCGCAGTACAGCTGTGCTGAGGAAGAGTCCTGGGCTGTGGCTTCAAGGAGAAGGAGGTAGCACATACCTGCTGAGTGCAGTAGCAAGGGACAGGGATCCTGTTGGCACTTGCAGGGAAGCACAGTCCCTGGTTTCAGTTCTGGGGCAGAAAGGACAGTTTGCAGCCACTGGAGGATCCACAGGGATCAAGATTATTTTGGGGACAGTGTGGCTGGAGTCCCTGTGGCTTAGGAGTAAAGAAGAGATCCCAAGGTTGGGCTCCAAGACAGACCTCAGAAAATAACAGTAAGAAGGACCTGAGGCTTGGGGGCATCATTCCCCATTACTCAGGACTACTAATAGCTGCTAAAAACAAAAAACAATCAAAGGAGAAAGAGTCTAACCATAGATAGTTACTGTAGGGGTAGCTATCTAGGTTCATATTCAGAGGAAGATAATGGAGCTAAAAAGCCACCCCTTTTTCAGTGAGAAATGTCAAATGGTCCCAAGCATACAAAGTTCTTGAAAAAGGACTTTAAAAATCAAATGAGAGAGATTGAGGAAATGTTAGAAAAAAATTAGAGAAATCCAAGAGAATTATGAGAATCAACCAACTGGAAATAGAGAATCAAAAATTTGAGAAAGAAAATAACTCCTTGAAAGCAAAAACTGTCAAGGGAAAGCTGGTGATGTTCTAAGACACAAAGAAATCATAAAATCAGAAGAATGAAAATATAGAAGAGAAAGTGAAACATCTCATCAGAAAAACAGCCAATCTGGAGAACAGATTGTGGAGAAATAAAAGAATAGTTGGACTACTTGAAAATTACAATAAAAAAAAGAATCTTGATACACTGTTACAAGAAATTATCAAGGAAGGGCGGCTAGGTGGCACAGTGAGCAGAGCACCGCCCCGAAGTCAGGATGACCTGAGTTCAAATCAGACACTTAACACTTATTAGCCGTGTGACCTTGGGCAAGTCACTTAACCCCAGTTGCCCTCCCAGAAAAGCAAAGAAATTATCAAGTTCTAGTACAAGAAGGTAAAGCAGAAATAGGAAAAAAAATCCACCCATCACTACCTGAAAGAGATCCCTGGAGGAAAATTTACAGGAATATCATAGCCAAGTTTCAAAGCTCCCAGGTTAAAGAGAAAATACCGGAAGCAACAAGAAAAAAAATCCCCATTTAAATATCATGGAGATACAATAAGGATTACGCAACACCTAGTAGCTGCTATATTAAAGACCCATAGGTCTTGGAGTACTATATTCCATAAAGCAAAAGAACTGGGGTTACAACCAAGGCTAATTTACCAGCAAAGTTAAATATAATCCTGAATGGGAAAAAATGAATAATTAATGAACTGAAAGTCTTTCAAGGTTTTTGTAACAAAACCCCCAGAGCTTAAGGGAAAATTTGAGAAATATAAGGTAAACATTAACGACCAATTATAAGGGACTCAGTAAGGTTAAATTGGTTACTGTGTATATGTGAAAATATTAGTGGTACTTATGATGATCATCAGTATTTGGGTAGTTTGAAAGAAAGACTTGGGCAGAACTGAATATGATGGGGTGATTCTAAAAAATTTAAACTGTAGAGAGAGATAAAAGGGAGTAATTATTGCATACAAATTAGGTGTAAAAGTAAAAACTGATAAAGAAGAAGCTAGTAGGAGGAAGGGCAGATACGGTTAGAACTTCACTTTCATTGGGAATGGGTTAGAGAGGGGTGTGTGTGTGTGTGTGTGTGTGTGTGTGTGTGTGTGTGTGTGTGTGTAAAAGTCTTCTAAATTCAGAAAGAAATAAGAGGGCAAGGGGATAGGGTGGGAAGAGAGGATAGGTTAAGGAATATGAGGGCAAGGTAGCAGAGAAGTGAGGAAAGATAGGGCAAATAGGGTGGAAAGGATAGTGAGGAAAAACAGGGAGGAAAATACACAAGTAATTGTAGCTTAGAATGTGAATGGAATTAATTTACCCATAAAATGGAAATGGATAAAAGATTAAAAATTTGAATTCAACAGTATGTTGCTTTCAGGAAACAAAAATGAGGGATACAAAGATAAAGAGCAGGGGTAGAGTTTATTATGTAAAAAAGCAGGCGTAGTAATGATGATCTCAGAAAAAGTTAAAAGTTAAAATAGATTTAATCAAAAGCAAAAATTAGAGAAACTATGCTTTGTGTCAGCAATATTACTCAATATTGTTTTAGACCATTTAAAATACCTAGACAGTATAAACTACCTGAGCATATACTTGCCAAAACAGACACAAGAACTATATGAACGGGGGCGGGGGGGGGGGGGCAGTGAGTAAGAGTGCCAGCCCCTGAGTCAGGATGCCCCGGGATCTGTTCTGGCCTCTGAAAATGAGCACCCACACATAAATAATGACTGGCCTTGTAACTTTGAGCAAGTTACTTAACCCAATTGCTTTAAAAAAAGAAAAAGAACTATATGAATATAAACATAAGACACTTTTTATACAAATAAATTCAGATCCAAATAATTGAAGTAATATTTATTTTTCATGGGTTGGTAAAGCCTATATTTTTTAAATGACAGTTTATTGTCATCCCGATTAAATTAATTTAAAATTTTATTTTACTCAGAAAAGGATAATAAAGTTTATTTGAAACAACAAAAGGTCAGGAACTTCAAAGAAACCAAGGGGAAAATATATAAAGGAAGTAAATTCAGCGATATCAGACCTTAAACTATAAGATGGGAGCATTGTTGAAATGTAAAAAGGATAATTTTGATTATTTTAGATTAAAATTTTCTAAAACCATGTGGCCAAGAATAGAAAGAATGCAGAAACTCGGGGTGGGGGGGTGGAACTTTCATAAACAGTCTCTCAGAGGATGTGATTGGGTTGGAATATTGCTGTGATATAAGAAATGATGAGTTAGTTGGTTTAGAAAAACATGGAAAGACTTATGAAGCAAGATGCTGTCGACCTTCAGAGAAATAGACAGGAAATAAGCATAGTGTGGGCTTGTATGTATGTGTATGTTTATAGGTGTGTATAGAGGTAGAGAATTTATGTTGTCTTTGTATATATATTTTACTTTCATCATAGATGATAGCAAATAAGTAGAGTATGGGCTTGTATGTATGTATATGTTTATAGGGTGTGGGGGGGGATTTATGTTGAAGTCTTTATATATATTTTACTTTTTTCATACTGTATCAGTTTATGCTGATATTTAAATATTTCTCTGAGTTCTTATTATTCCTTAAGGTGAAGTAATGTTTTATTAGATCCATATGCCATAATTTGTTCAGCCATTTCCTGGCTGTTGAACAGACACACATTTCATCTCTTGCTTTTTATTAGCACAGATAATGCTAATAAATGAACATATTTATACGTTTTTGGTCACCTGTTTGAGGGATCCCTATAATACCTTGAAGTAGTAGGATCTCTAGGTCAGAGATATGGACATTTTAGTAGCTTATCTTGAGTAATTTCACATTGACCCAATTCACAGCTCCAATGTTCGAGCCTGTGTTGAGCACCTACTCTGTGCTAGGTTCTGAAGATACAAGTGCACGATTGAGACAGGCCCTTCCATCAAAGGAGCTTCTACTGGGAGAGAATGTACCATTAAGTAAATATAATATGTGTACAAAATAAATATGATGTGGTGGGGAATAAGGGCAGAGAATGTCCATCAACTGAGAGAATCAGGAGAAAGCACTCTGGGAGGTGGTAATGCACTAAGCCTAGGGAAGGAGAGAGCATTCTAGACATAGAAGACAACCTGTATGGTCACAGAGGCAGGAGATGGGATGTCATGCAGCTTGTTTGAGCTTTTCATAGCTGCTCCAAAAATGAATTTTCCCATTTTTTAAAAAGTATTATGGCATAGCAAATGGAGGTTTGGATCAAGATGTAAGTCACTTAATTTCTCTGAGCTTCAGTTTCCTTCCCTGTAATAGGGATATAATAGTACCTACCTTCACTGGGTGATTGTAGAGGTCTTACTTGACCTCTCACTTGACAACGTATGTCAAGCATTTTCCAAATCTAAAGCCATGTATAAATGTCAGTTGTAGTAATATTCTTTTGATGACCTGGAGAGCATTTGGCAAGCAATTCTCTACCAGTGCAGAGCAGCCCCTACTTTGCTATTTATATTCTTAGAAAGTTGCCTGGAACACTTGTAGGTAAAGTGACTTGAACCCAGGCCTTCCTGACTCTGACATCAGTTCTACCCATTATTCCCCACTGCCCCTAATGTTCAATCATTTCAGTCCTGTCTGACTCTTTGTGACCCCATTTGGGGTTTGCTTCCCCAGCTCATTTTACAGATCAGGGAACAGTGGCAGTAGGGTGAAGTGACTTACCCAAGGTCACACAGCTAGTAAGTGTCTGAGGCCAGATTTAAACTCAGGAAGGTGAGTCTTCTAGGTCCAGTATTCTATCCCCAGGCCACCTAACTGGTACTGCCCCTGTAGCTATTATCATTATTACTAGTTTAATAAACTTTTAATTTATACTTATGATTATTTGTGATTTGGGACATTTTTTTCCCTGTGACTGTTAATAGTTTGTATTTCTTCTTTTGAAATCTATTCTTGACTTTCACCACTAATCTACTGGAGAACAGGTCTTAATCTTATACATTAATCAGTTCCTTATAGATCTATTTTGTCTTTTATGATTTTTTTTTGCATGTTTGCTTAAAATTTTTCCCATGTCTGTAATTGTGAGTTACCTTGATATTTTAATTGTGTGATTTCAAAAGATAATTAGCCTGTTTATCCATTTTTAATTAATTGGGTATAATATGTGGTTATCTAAACCTATATTTTGACAGACTGCTTTCCAGTTTTCCCAGCAGTACTTTTGAAATAGACTCACTTTTCAAGTAGTTTATGTTCTTGAATTTATTGAACACTAGATTATTGATTATATTTGTTTTTAGTTTTGCTTGCCTAGTTTGTTTCACTAGCCAACTTTTTTATTCAATGCCAAATAGTTTCAATAACCTTAACTTTGATATCTCCTACCTTTGATGGGACTAGTCACTTAGCTCTCAGTGCTCTGGGCTACTCTCTAAGATCCTCAAGTTTCAGAGAAGGTGCAGGCCTGTTTTGGTAGAAGTAACCTCATCTAGGAGTTCCCTATACCAATATATATATATGCCCTATGCCAGTCCCTCTCTGTATCTCAGTCCGTTGCTATTCTTGAACTTTAATTCTCCAGATGAATTTTGTTGTTTTGGCTAACGTAAATACAGTAAAGTAGCCTTTGGTGATTTAATTGGCACTCATTAAATTTATAAGTCTAGTTTTTTTTATTTTTACTATGTTGGTGCAGCCCAGCTATGAATATTGGCAATGTCTCCAATTATTTAGATCACTTATTTGCATAAAAATTATTTTGTAGTTGGAGTAATCGAAGTCCAATGCGTAGGGGTAAGTTAATTCTCAGATATTGAATGCATTTTGCTATCTTAAATAGAATTTTACTTTTAACCTCTTCCTGTTGGGTTTTTATTAGTCATTTGCAGCAAGGCTGCTGGGTTTTTTGTGGATTGATTTTGTGTGCTTGTGGTAGTCAAACTGTTAATTGCTTTATTTTTTCATTGATTCTTTAGAGTGCTTTACTTAAGCAAACTATCCTATCATAAACAAATTTGCCTTCTCTTTGCCTATATGTATCCCCCCATTTTCTTGTTTTATAGTTAGTATTTCTGACACTGTCAAATAATAATTTCAGAGGTTCTTAGCCACTTTTGTGTGTCATGGGACCTCTTTTGCAGTCTGGAGAATCTTAAATATGAACCTCATATCAAAGTTATAATGTTATAAGTAGGATTACAAAGGACATCAATTATATTGAAATAAGTTATAGAAATATTTTTTAAAACACAGACCCCAAGTTAAGAACTGCTGGTTTAGATGGTGGGTATCCTCTTTTTGATCTTATTGAAGAAACTCAGCACTGTTTCTCTGCTATAAAAAATGCTAGATTTGATTTTAGATACTTTTTATCATATTGAAGAAAAGTCCTTTTATTCCTGTTCTTTAATGTTTTTAACAAATCCTTTTCCTAAAGACTTTTTGCTTCAGTTGATAGTGTCTTTTTTTTTAATAGCTTCTTATATTTCTGGTTTTTATAACATTATGGACCATCCTTGCATACCTGGTCTAGCCTGCTCATTGAAGAATTTTAAAATATATTTTTATAGTCTTGCTAATATATAATAATTATGCATCAGTATTCATTAGTGATATTGGTATATTGTTTTCTTTCTCTGCTCTGTCTCTCCCTGGTGTTGGTTTCAGGATCATTTTTGTCTCATAGAAGGATTGGGTAAGGTGTTTTTTTTCCTCTATTTTTGTAAATAGTATATGTAGCATAGGTGGTATTTGTCTTTATGTTTGTTAGAATTCAGTTACAAATCCATCTGACCAGGATTTTTACCTGGAAGTTCATTTATGACTTGTTTGATTACCTCTGTGAAATAAGAGTTTATATTCTTCATTTAAGTATTTTACGTATTTGTAAATATAATATTTAAGTTTTCTGGTTTGTTCAGTATATTATTGTATACCAAGATTACATGCATATATATGTATATATACATATGTATATGTGTAATAACTTCTAAAGGTTTTCTTTCCTTTTCATTGTGAATTCCCTTTTTTTTTTTTTTTTTTAGCAATTTGGTTTTCTTCTGTTTATAAAAATCATATTAGGTATGAGTGTATTTTGTTGATTTTTAAAGATCAGTTTTATTTGTCCCCTCAGTCTTTTTCTATTTTGTTTTTTGTATTTTCAAAGCTTTTACTTTTATGTTTATTTTGTGATTAATTTGATGAAAATCTAAGGGGTTTTTTTTAGTTGCATGCTCAAATGGTTGATATTTTCTTCCTTATGATTATATGTTCAAAGATAAAATTTCCTAAAGATTACTTTAGGTACAGGCCACAACTTTTGATATAATGTCTCATTTTCACTTTTTTTCTATGATTTTTTTTCCTTTGGCCCACTTATTTGGGATAGTTATTTAGCCTTTGTGTACTTTGTTCCTCTTTCCTTCATTGATTACAATATTTATTGCATTATGGACTGTAACTGATGTAGTCTTAGAACATGATCAGTTTTAAACTTCAAAATTAATTTTCAGTGTTAAAAAAAATAGGTGTATTCTTTAAGTTAGTAGTCATCAGAAATTGTCATGACTAGTTTTCCTCACGTTCTTAATTTTTTTTTTCTTGGTTTATTTTTCTCTTAGATTTTTTTAAGTCTGAAAGACACGCAATGAAATCATCTATGAGTATTTTCTAGGTTGACCTGGAATTCAGTTAGCTTTCCTTTAAGTTAGTTGCCATACTGTAAAACTCACACCCCTCCCCCCACAAACATATCTATTATTAGTTAATACAATTAATACATTGCTATTTCTTATTTGCCAGTGATGTTCACTATGAATTTCTTCATTATATTTAACTCTTCAGTAAATATAAGTTAATAGGACCAAGCTTAGATCATCTTTGATTATTCCTAAATCCATTAGATTATCTGGTAATAAAGAAAATGGGCAATAGGCAATAAATAGGTAATGAAGAAAAGACACAAGTAGTAAATCTGTCACCAAAATTCATAGAGTATTTAGTAGGTAGTCTATTAAAATTATGGAATGGAGTACAGGCTATGCAGGCCATTGTTAAAAAGCTTACTACACATTGAACTTTTCAGCACACTGAAACTTTTTTTTAAGGATCTTTTTTTTTTTTAGACAAACATTTCTATCAGTACTTTATCCATCCTAGGCTGACATTTCTTGAAGAGAACTTTAGACCCTCCTCCACCCTCATTACTTTATATTTATTTTGCATTTTATTTATGTATTTCTGTTCTCAGATAAGAATATAAGCTCTTTGAGGCTGGAACTGTCATTTTTTTTTTGTTTTTGTTTTTGTTTTTATCCCTTGCACCCAGTACGGTGTCTATTATAATGTCTCTAATAAGATAATGTTTATAAAGCACTTAGCACAATGCCTAGCACATAGTAGGTGCATAATAATTGCTTATTCCCTTCCTTTCACCTTTATAAGGCAGATCTTTATCATAGGATCATAAATTTAGTGCTATAAATACTCTTAGAGGACATGGTGTCCAACACTGTTCTTTGGCAAGTGTGAAAAACAGACCCAGCTGAGGTTAAAGTGACTTGCTTATGGAGGTACCACAGCTAGTCTCCAGGGTAGGATTCAAATCTAGATCTTCCTGACTCCCAAGGCCAACATTCTATTGTATTTAATATACCATGCTGCCTTAACAGCTTAATAAATGTTTGTTGATTAACTGAACTAAAGTGTAAACTTATATATTTACCCCTTAGCAATATATTACTTGTGTTATAAGTAGTACATTAACTTTTTTTTTAAGTCTGCTACTGAAGCTCCTACTATGTACTAATCACTATACTAGGCACGGGATACAAAGTCAGACATGAAACAATCCCTGCTCATAGAGAGGCTCTCTTTTACTGGTAGGGATGCTGCATAAATGTGAATAAATAAGCAAATGGCAAGAAGGGGGGGGCGGGGGTAAAGATCATGTGACTCCTCTACTTAATCAGTTTTCCAGTGGCTTCTTATTGCCTCCAGGATGTAAACTCCTCAGTTCAACTTTTATGACCCTTCTTCATATCCTGACCTTAACCTATCTTTCCAGCCTAGTGGTACATCACTCTCCTTTCAGCCAAACTGGCCTTCTAGCTTGTGCTCTATACATAATACCTTTTCCCATCTCTGTGCCTTTGTGCTGACTGTCAATTCCCTGCCTGAAATGCATTCCCTCCTTACCTCTGTCTAAAATAGTCCCCTCTCTTCCTTTAAGATGCAGCTTTAACACCATCTTCTGCATGAAGCCTTCTTGGTCTCCATGCCTCAGCTGCTAATTCTCTCTCTTCATACATACCTTGTGTTTAAACTACTTTATATTTATGCTATATATATATATATATTCATATGTACTTGTTGTGGCTCTCCCTTTGCTCCATGCAAATAGGGATTCTGTTTTTAATAAGATTTTATTGGTGGCTTCTGTTTCTTACATTATCATAGTTATCCCAAATATTCCTCCCCCACCTTTTTCCAGAGAGCCATCCCATATAACAAATAGTTCTGGGGCTTTTTTTAGAAAGGAAAAAAAAATCAGCTTGACTGATCAATACATTGAAAAAGTCCAAAACCCTGTGCAGTGTCTCATACCTGCAGGCCTCCTATTTCTATGAAGGATTGGTTTTATTGCGTTATCTCATATTTCTTCATCCTGCAGGATATTTGTATTTTTGTTATTCACTTTGTGTAATTGGGTTTTTTCCCATTTACATTGTTGTAGTTATTGTGTACATTGTTTTCTTGGCTCTGCTTACTTCACTCAGCATCAGTTCATATAGATCTTTCTATGTATCTCTGTGTTCATCACATATCATTTCTTACAACATAGTATTACTCCATTTCATTCATAGTACCACAGTTTAAGCCATTCTCCAATGTCTATTTTGTTTCCAATTCTTCCCTGTCACAAAAGTGCTGCTATAAATATTTTATTGTACATTGGAACTTTCTTCTTAATGGCTTTCATGGGATACAAGCTCAGTAACGTAATCTCAGATTCAAAGGCTATGGACATTTTAGTTACCTTTTTTGGCGTGATTTCAAGTTGCTTTCCAAAACATTTGTACAGTTTTCACAGCTCCACTAACTGTATTAGTGTGCTTATTTATTCCACAAACCCTCCAATATTGAGTATCTTAAATTTTTTTTTGGTCATTTTTTGCCAGTTTGCAGGGTGTAGGGTGAAACGTCAGGATTGTTTTATTTCCCTTATTAGTGATTTGGAGCATTCTTTCATGTAGTTGTGAATACTTTGCAGTTCTTTTGAGACCAGTTTGTTCATATCCTTTGACCACTTAGAGGAGAAAAAAGAAGTGGCCCAGGACTAAGTCTTGTGAGATAGAATAATAAAAGGTAATCAAGTAAAGGAATTTCAGAGTTCTTGAACAAAGGGTAACTGTATGTAGTTGAGATGGAGTTGTAGGTCATGAATTATAGATTGAGGAACTATGTAATTCAAGTATTTGAGCAAATATTAATATGTATATAAAAGTTTCTTTTTCTGGTCAGGAATTAATTTCAGAAAGGGACCCAGGAGCTGAACTGGTTAAAGAAAAAAAGAATGCCTTGAGGTAGTAGATAGACCTAGGTTCTGGGTTGGGTTATAATTTGAATAGTGTGAACTTCAAAGGAGGTTCCCTGCTAATAGTGGTTGAGAAAGAAAGACTCTGGAATTGGTGATGGAAAACTGGGAGTGTGCAGGCTCCTCCACCTTGATCAGAAATTCAACCAGTCCTGGAAAGAGTTGTTAGAGAAGCAAGTGTAATCAAGACTCTTGTCTGGGGTGTATGCCTTTTGGCCCTGGTTCTGGAAAAGATGCTGAGGGCTGGGCCTGTGGGAGAAGTTGACCTTTCCCAACATTGCTTTTGCAGAACAAAGCTCTTTTTTTAAAAATATTTTTAGTGAAATCTTTTGTTTTTACATTGCAAAAATTCTTTGCAATTAACCCTTTCCTGCACCCCTCACAGAGAGCTATACCATACAACAAATAATATTTTTTAGAGAAAGAAAAGGGACAAAATCTGTAAAACTGGATCAGTATATCAACAGTTTGGAAATAAATGCAGTGTACCACACCCATGGACTTCCCACCTCTGCCCTGGAGTAGACTGGGGATGGCTTCTGTTATCTTTCCTTTTTGGCCATACTTGTTCTTTGTATTTTCATAATATTCGTTTTTGGTTTGTTATTCTGTTTACCTTCTTGTAGTCATTGTGTATGTTGCTTCCTTGGATCTGAATCATTTAACTTATCTTTCCATGATTCTCTTTATTATATTTGTTAATTCTTATAGTACCATAATATTCCATCATGTTCATATGCCACAATTTATTTAGCCATTCCCCAATTAAAGGGCATCTGCTTTGTTTCTAGTTCACAAAAAGTATTGTTAAAAATATTTGGGTATATATGGAATTTATTGTTGTTGTTGTTTTTTTAATCAGTGACCCTTCTTAAGGGTATATGCCTAGTGGAATCTTTGGGTCAAAGAGTATAGACATTTTAGTCACCTTATTTACATAATCCCAAGTTGCTTTCCAGAATGGTGCTACTGATTCATGGCTCCACCAAATTTAGGTATTTCTGTTATGACTGAGCATTCTTTCGTGTGTTTAATAGTTTACAATTCTTCTTTTGAGTGAATTGTTTGTGCTACTTATCTGTTGAGTTATGCCTTTTAATCATAGATATCTGTTAGTTGTCTAGATTTCTGGGATTCCAAACCACTATCTGAGAAATTTGATACAAAGATTTTTCCCCCCCAAACTTCCCTTCTTAGATGCATTAATTTTTTGTGTGTGTGCAGAAGTATTTCAATTTCATGGGATCAGAATTATTGATTTTATATTTTACGATCGCTTCTATCCCCGATTTAGTTAAAATGCATCTCCCTGTAGCTATGAAAAGCATATGGTTTTAGTATTTTCTAATTTTTTATTCTATGATCTTTCATATTAAGGTCATTTATCTGTTTTGAATTTATTTATAGAATATCGAGTATGAAAGCATATGGTTTTAGTATTTTCTAATTTTTTATTCTATGATCTTTCATATTAAGGTCATTTATCTGTTTTGAATTTATTTATAGAATATCGAGTATGATGCTGGTTTAAATTTGATTTCTGCCAAACTTCTTTCCAGTTTTCCTAGTAGTTTTTATTAGAGCTCTTAAGTAATTTATGCTTGAGGGCTTATCAGACACTGTTATTGAGTCCCTGGTTCTCCCTTGTATGGTTGTATAATCTGTTCCTTTGATCAACTTTCTTATTTTTTAAACTAGTACCAAAAAGTTTTGACGGCTGCTGCTTTGTATTTTGAGGTCTACAATAGAATTTGAGGCTGTTAGGTGATATAATAAGAGCACTGGGCCTAGAGTCAAGAAGACCTCAGTTCTAATTCAGCCTTAGCTATTTAATAGCTCCCTGGACAATTCACTTAACTTCTGTCTGCCTGTGTTTCCTAAACACCTACCTCCTAGAGTTGTTGTGAGTCTCATATAAAATATTTGGAAAGTGCTCTGCACAGAGCCTCACACATAGTAGGCTCTTAATAAATGTTTGTTCCTTTCTCTTTCCCTCCCCCATTTTTCCTTCATTCCTGACTTTTTTCTTCATTATTTCCTTTGCTATTCTAGATTTTTTTCCCCAAAAAAATGTATTTTGTTATTTTATCAAGTACAGAATATAGTCCTCTGAGAGTAGCCCATTCCAAACAAGTTGATTCCTAGTCTTTACTAGAACCTAGCACTGCTTAAGAGGATGGCAAAGGGTGAGGCATGGAACTGTAACCCAAAGAAAAAGGTGACCCAACATCAAGGAATTTAGTATTTCAGAGAGATAGCATTTTGCCTGTGAGAGGATCAAAGATGCCAAGAGTGCCTGAAAAGTAATTTTTCCTCATCCCAGGGAACTGATTCCCCTAATTCTTAACTTTCTCTCCCTTCCCAAATTGTTGTGTTATATATTTCTCTTTGCTTGTCATATTCACTCCTCTAAACTCCTTGAGGGCAAGGGCAAGGGCAAGGCCAAGCCCATAGCATATTTCTGGCACACAATAAACATTTAATAAATGCTGGCTAACTGGTATTCTGTGCACCTTGCATACTTGTTGGATTGGATTGGATTCCTTGTGTCATTTGGCAGTTTCATCAGTAGTGCCCAGCACTAAGAATTTGCCATTGGATTTTTCTTTAATTAATAAGCATTTATTTTCTCATCTCTCATCTCCCCAACTACTGTTACAAAGAAAAACAAAAACAGAACTATTGTAACAAATATGCATAGTCAAGCAAAACAAATTAAAATGATTTTTCTCAATTTGCACCTTTAGTTTGTCACATTTCTGTTAATGTATGCATGGTATGCTTCATCAGTGGTCCTCTAAAATCTAGTTGGTCATTTCATTTATCAGATTTCTTACATCTAAATTATTGGAAAAGGCATTACAATATTGACCTTATATTACATACTATCTTTCTGGTTCTTCTTACATCACTCTGCATTAATTCATACAAATCTTCCAAGGTTTAATGAAACTATCCTTTTCTTCATTTTTTAGCACACAGTATATATTGGATTTAGCCAATCATTGGTAGCTTTGTAGGAAGTAGTTTTAGTATATGTCGGGTCAGAAGCCAAATTAGAAGAGATATAAAGGTTTCTGGGTGGTAAGAAAGTGGAAAAAGCAACCATGGCCAGTTTTTTCTGGTTTAGAGGATATGGTTGGAGTGAAATGAAGGGTTTTTAAGAATGAAATAAACCTGAATGTATTTGTAGGTATCAAGGAAAGTGCCTATAGGTAAGGGTAGAGACAGAATGATTGATGGGACAAGCTCCTAGAGGAAATGGGAAACTATGCATCTACAGCTGAATGGTCTGGGCAAATGCTGACCTTTTTTTTTAGACAGGAGTGTAAAAGACAAGAGGACTAGTAAGCCATAGAGCAGTTTTGAGATATGAAATAGGGAGAGAAGAAATTCATAACAAGTGGCCTCGGTTACCTCAGTAAAGTAGGAGACAGGGCTATCTGGGGATGGAAAAGAAGAAAGAGGTAGGAAAAAGGAAGAATGCAAATTTTGCTGTGCAGTTAAGGGAACAGTTTTTGCAGATAACATTTTTAGTAGTATGTTACTTCAAGCTGTGTTCAGGAATAGGAGCTAGGAAGTAACTGGAGAGGTAAATAGAGAATCTTCCAGGATTGCAGTTGGCAGGATATGAACAACAACAGATGCCTTCAGATATTAGTTGGGGATTCAAAAGTGGAGACTCTACAATTGAATTGATCAACTATTTGAGGCAAGTGAAAGCAAGGCTGGGGGAGTGGTATTAGATTGTTACAATGGAAGGAAGGGCATGGTGAGGACAGAATGGGTTTGGGAGTAAGGCAGAGGAAGAAATAGAATAGCAGATTATGACCAGAAAGGAAGATTTCAGAGTTCATGGTTATGGATACTTGTGGTGAGTGATTAAATCTAATGTCTATGGCGATGAGGCATGGACTGTGATATTTTGAGTAGACAGTAACTTGTATATTGAATATTTGTGCAGGGGCAGGAAGGGAGGAAATGATTGGGAACCAGATATTTAACTTTAGGAGGGAGAGTAACCTGAAGACCAGGACATTACAGTAACAGGGATTTATAAAAAGGTTTTGGGGGTGGTGATATAAAAATATGAAATAAATTTCAAAGGAGTGGTTGCTAAATTATATCAGCAGAGGGAGGATCTCAAATTGGCAATGAGGAGAACAAGATTCAGGCTCAGTCTTTATCCCAGTCCTGAGAAGTCTGACAGAAGGAACAATGAAAACTGGAAAGGCCCCAAACTGGCCTCCTAGTGTGATCTAGGAGGAAGTGGATTCATTAATAGTAGAGACAAGAGTTCCAGAGGATACAAGGAGAAAACATAGGAGGAAAGAAAAGTAATAGGGAAAGGATTTTTCACCTCAGCAAATAGCATTTATGAATTACATAGAGAATTTATTCTGTGATGATTAAGCCTTATATATTATAGTGAAGTCTTAAAGCTTTCAGTGAGCAATAACGGATTAGATTGATTAAATTTCAAAAATTTCCTCAGGCATAACTGGTATCTTGCCCCAGTTCTGCCCACATTATAGCTTACATCTCTACCCAGTGAAAAAAGTTTAGTATTTTAATATTGTAAATACATAGTTAAAAACAGAAGAAAACACACCCTTTTTAGTATGTATGTTTAGTATTTAATAATATAATATACACTTATGTCGAATATAATATACATATAGCATATGTATATAATAATATATAATATACATATACACATATATAATGTAATATACACTTATGTCTTGAACTACAGATTCATAATATATCAGAGACATTATGTCAAATATTCTAGCATTAAAACATTGAGGCTTACATTTTGTCTTGAAATTGTCGTCCTATCACCAGTACAGCAGTACACAGTTCAGATTCAGATAATACATAGTATTATAGAAAGAATAGTTTCATTTGTATACCATCTTATAATTCATTGTAATAAAATTTATATATCAAATGCCCATCTTTATGTGGTGTCCATAGTGAAACTATATAAAATTAGTTAAAGATATATTCCTTGTCCCATCAAGATACTTGATTTCCAAAATGTGACTTTTATTCATTGATTTTTTAAAAATCAAATTACTTAAAATATACATCACATAAGTTCTAAATAATGTACTAGTCTCCCATGGGGAGTGGCTACTTCAAGTCTTCTGCACCAAATATATGACATGTAGCTCTACTCACTATAAAAGTTAATTTATAATAAAGTAGATCTGTTCTGCTTTTTGGGCAGTGATTAGCAGCAGCCAAAGAGACATCATGATTTTAGTATATGCGCTGTCTTTCATATATGAAGATGATCGTCAGTGTTCAGTGCCAACATTTTAGTTTATATTGGTGGGGATTTTTAAAATATGAAACAATCTCCTGCCTTCAGTCTGTGTTACCAGTTACCTGCTGAAAATCTCCTCCGGGATGTCACATCTATGATCATTTCAAAGAATATATCCAAAACAGCTTAATACCTTTCCCTCCTTCAGATTTCTGTTCACATGACATAATGTTTCCAGTTATCTAAGTTCACAACTTTATGGTCATCCATAACTCTCTCTTATCCCTCAACCCCCCATATCCAACCAGTTCCCTGGTCTTGTCAGCTCTGCCTATTTACATCATAACATCTTTAGTTGGTTTTTTTTTCTCCAGGTACACAATACCCAAGTTCAGTACCTTATTACCTGTCATCTCAGCAGTTGTGAGCGATCTCCTAAATTAATCTTCCCACTCAAGTTATGTATGGAAAGATTCACTGCACTCTGAAATCCATATCATATTTAACTTTCTCAAATATATATATATGTATATATCTATGACACCCCCTTATTTAAAAATATTCAGTGGTTTCCAAGTGTCTTTAGGTTAAAATGCAAAATCCTCAGTCTGATATTTAAAGCTCGAAGCAGGATGGCTTCCATTTACCTTTCTAGTCTTATTTCATATTAATTCCATTATTGTACTCTCTAGTCAGTGAACTGGCTATTCCAGGTTTATGACATTATATCTCCTAACTCTTTGCTTTTCCATAAATGGTCCCTCTGTGTCTCAGAGGTACTCCTTCCTCACCTCTACTTCACAGAAAAGCAACATAAGTACCATCTCCTACATGACGCATTTCCCATTTTCCCTCTTGAAATTACTTTTTATTTCTTTGTGGCATTTTTTAAATTTACTTATTTTTGTATGTGAATGTATTATACTCTCTCTCTTCTCTCCTGTCTTTCTCTTGTTCTCTCAGTAAAATTTGAATCCCTTGAGGGTAGGAATTGTTTTGTTTTTGCCTTTGTATTTGGCACTTGCATAGCTTCTCTCAGGTGGTATTCACCTTATCTGTGTTCAGTCGAATTGAATTCATGTCCACCATTATCCTTTTAACCACAATCCAAATAAACGCTGAACCTAGTGGGGCTTTTTAAATCTTTGGATTTCATGTTGCACTACATAAAAATAATTTATTTTGCTCATTTGATAATATTGATTGTATAAAAATGGGTTGGTTATATTGTCATGTATGCATATGCAAATGTACCTTTCCTCATCACCCCTTTCCCCACTGTGGAAATGCTTAAGTGTTTCTACTTAAGTAAAAAAGCTATGTAAGTAAATAGAATACCTACTTTGAGTCAGTATGTAAGTAGAGTGGATAATATGTATTTGAAAATGAATGTATTAGAATAAATTTTAGACACTGCTGAACTGGATTAATAGTATTATGTTTTCATGTAAGCTTTTACCTTTCTGAATTATTCACAGATAGCCTGATAATTGTTCTGTGAAATCAGAATGTCTTTCCAGAGTGACCATGAGTCTCATTCTGTAGATTAAGTTAAACAATCCACAGGAACATGTCTCTCTGCCACAGAGGGTTTGAGATAAATGGATTGTTGGTGTGCCATTGTTGTGGTAGGTTTTTTTGGTTGTTCTTTGGTCTTTTGGAATGGTACTTTGTGGTAATATCTAATTTGTTTAGTATTGTGCTTGGTATATATTAGTGAATCTTTGAGGGAAACCAAACTATTAACCAGCTTCTAGATGCTGCCTCAGAGCCCTTTAGAAAATATGATTTTGATTTTTCTTTTCCCTGGGTTGTATGTGTTGAGACTTAATTAGCTTGGCTGTATAAAGACATATCTTTAATGTTTTGTGTCCCAGCAACAGTCTTCCTCTAAGCTTTTATGGGTCTAAGCCTTCCAGATAGGGATTTTGAGAGGAACCTAGCTGACCTTGAAATCAGGAAGAATTGGATTCAGATTCTGCCTCAGGCAAATGCCAATTATGTGACCATGGGTAATTTACTTAAGCTCTCTGTGAGCTGGGCTACTCTCTAGGGACTGTTAAAGATGAGTTAATTATTGATCATGGTTTCCACACCAGGAGTTCCTACAGAAACAGGCCCCAACAATGATAACAGCAAAAGATCTCACTGTCTTCAAAAAGAAACAGTGTTGATCTCCAAGGATATTCAAAGATCTTTAATTATGTGGGAATCAGGGACAATGCTTAATCAGCTAAATGCTTTTTTTGAATAATGATATCAATTAAAAACAATTTAACAGTTTGAGAAACAGAGGCATTAGCAGTAATTGGATGATAACCATAGTAATATATAAAATGATGGTTTCAACAAGAATAACAAATGGCACCACCAGGTCACTGTCACTATGGAATTTTGCACTGCGATCATAAGAGACTTTTAGTCCTAGAGTCTGCTACTTAATTTTTTTTTTTAATCTTCCTCTAAACTTTTTAGCATAGCTTGCTTCCATCTTATCTCTGTTGTTAGGTCATTATTAATATCCTGACCTTGAATTAAGCTGGTGAAGTCTGGCCAGTTCAGTTTGGAAAGCTTGAGCCACCAAGCCTCATGGTCTAATAATATTCAGGAGTCATTGCACAGGCAGCCCTAAAAGGAATTAAGTGTATAGTTAGAAGACATGTCTCTCTGATTGCTTTCCCCTGGGGAGACTTCTTTTTCCCTTAATATTCTTTGGTCATAGGTTTTTTAGGAGAAGTGGAGTAACTGATGTTTGTTCAAAAAAGATGATACTGAAAAGATATACAGTTCTATCTTTCTGACGTGATTTCTAAAAATTCTTAAGTAGTGTACTATAATTAGTATATGAAGGTGATACTGACCCCATCAGGGAGAACATGTAATTTGAGTTGTTTTCCAGTTTGTGTTGATAGGTTTCACTAAGCTAATCTCTCTTTTGTCCATTCTTTGGCATCAACTACACATTTGCAGAGACATCTATAGCAGTTAGGAATACAAATTATAATTATAAGAGTAAACCCAGTTAAAGAGTTTGATTGGAGGTCTGGAAACCAGTGCCACCCCTTATTCTTTTTTGTTTTGTTTTGTTTTTTTGCTTTTTGGAGGGCAGTTGGGGTTAAGTAACTTGCCCAAAGTCACAAGGCTAGTAAATGTGTCTAGTGTCTATGGTCGGATTTGAACTCAGGTCCTCCTGCCTCCAAGGCCAGTGCTCTATTCACTGCACCACCTAGCTGCCCCAACTCACCCCTCATTCTTATATTTGGTGCTGCTACTATTTTAAGATTCTTTTTTACTTAGTATGAGGTAGCAAAATGTAACCCTATCAGGCTATAACAACTATTATATACATATAAAAATGTAAAGGTGCTAGTAGGTGCTGCCTACGTACTCTGACCTGAAAAATTCTTTAAATTAACGACTTCATGTAAAAATTACTCTTATGAAGATTTAGGTTTTGGTTCTGCTGCTACTTTAAGATTCTTTTTATGGGGGCAGCTAGGTGGCGCAGTGAATAAAGCACCTGCCCTGGAGTCAGGAGGACCTGAGTTCAAATGTGGTCTCAGACGCATAACACAAAACTAGCCTGTGACCTTGGGCAAGTCACTTAACCCCAATTGCCCTGCCTTCCCTCCTCCAAAAAGCAAATATATATATATGCATGTATATATTCTTTTTACTTGGCATTCATACCAGGTAGCAAAATATACAGGCATTTTTTAGATAACTTGCTAAAATTTATTTTACTTCTAGTTCTGCCATCATGACAATCCTACAGAAGTTGTAAAAAAACATTCTACCATCTTTCTTAGCTAACAGCAAATGGATTTTGTTTTGTTTTTTTTTAAATAATGTCATAGTTTGGAGTTTTGTGGGGGGAGTAAAGGAGGTGCTTCATTGTGTTTCTTATTTGCAAAGTGCATCCTGCAGTATATCTGGCAAGGAGATTATCTTTGAAAGATGTGAGATATTTATAGAACAGCTTAGGTCTATGTTTGCAAATTAGGACAGTGTGCTCCGGCAGGAGTTGGTGGACTTGACTGGTCTTTTACTTTTACTTCATATTCATAGCTTTCTAATAGAGATAATCTAGTGAATATTACTTTAATTTGGCCAAAAAAGAAAAAAACCCAACAGCTTTTTGTATATTGGGGCCTTTCTGGGAAATACGAGAAGTAGAGAATTGATTAGTATATCATTACATTCTACAAGGAGCTACATTAGCATGATCATTTAGATTTCTTAGTGGTACAAAATAGTGAATGTGGCTGTTTTGAAATAGACAATTTTTGTAGACTTGCACCTTGTAGTGCTTCCCAGAGGGATGGATAGCAGTAGCTGGGGAGTCCTATCCCTAAAAACGTAAACTTTGTTTTTTGTAGCCTTGAGAAAAATCAGTTGACCCTATCTAACTTTCCATCTCTAGAATAGAGGTAACACTACCCACTTGCAAAGCTATTAAGTATTCATTTTTTATTCTGGTACCTCAGTAATCCTCTGGAAACATTATAAGTGTCCATTTATATAGGTCAAATTCCATTGCAGTAAGTTCCAGCTAGCTAGAAGCACTTTAAGGTTTGCAAAACGATTTACAAATATTATTTTATCCTCACAACAACACTGGGAAATAGGTGCTCTTATCCCCATTTTCCAGATGAGGAAATTGAGGCAGGAAAAATGACTTGTCCAGAGTCACAAAGCTAATTAAGCATTTGAGGCCAGATTTAAACGTATGTTCAAGACTCTGAAATGCAGTGCTCAATCCACCCAGCTTCCTGAAGCATTGAATTTAAGGAACTTTTCAGGCCAGAGTACTAGCAGCTTTCGTAGACACATTCTGTTGAGTAAGTTCTAGGAGCATGAGAAAAATTCCAGTCATCCAAGGAAAAGTTAGAAAATGCTATCCTCTGGGGCAGCTAGGTGGTGCAGTAAATAGAGCACCAGCCCTGGAGTCAGGAGGACCCGAGTTAAAATGTGGCCTCAGACACTTGAGCACTTACTAGCTGTGTGACCTTGTGTAAGCCACTTAACCCCAATTGCCTTGCCTTCCCCCCCTCCAAAAAAAAGAAAGAGAAAAGAAAATGCTATCCTCATGAGGATCGGAAAGTCAGGGAAGTGCCATCAAAGCATTAGCATCTTAGAATTCTCAGTGTGCTAGCGCCTTAAACCCTTTTCTTGCACAGAATTCACCCTTGGGGTTTCCCCATGACAACAGATTTCTTGATCTTATGTTGGAAAACAAGTTTCACATCATAGAAATGTAGTTGGTGACCAGATTTGCTAGAATATATCTGTTCCATAAAGGATAATCTTGTGTTGTAATTGTGTTTTATGCTTAAAATGACTAGGCAATCTTAAAGTTTTATGTATAGATAAATTTGAGAATTCATACTGCATTTTTTTTAATTTTACATTCCTTTAATTTTTTAAAACAAATGTTAAAAGCCTTTTTATATAGGACAATATCACAACATTTTTTGTTTTTGGTTTTGAGTACTCTAGGGCTTTAGATGGAGACGGCATAGGAAAGGAGAGTTTATGAAGGCAACTGAGTCCTCCTACCTACTATGTTATAAACAGGCAAGAGTTAGATCTTTCCTTTTCAAATTCTCTGCCCCCAATAGCCAAATCCACTGTCTCACCTAGTGGCAGAGAGAATCCTTTCCCAAATTCTTTTCAACAGAATCCAGGTATTCTGTAATTTGAATTAAGTATTCTATTAAATTAGTCCTCTAAAACATATGATGTTAAATTATGTATCTATAAAGACACAACATAAGGCAGTTTTTCATTTAAAAATAAATTCTCCTGTTTTGCCCCCCCAAAAATTTTCCTGATGCCCTTCCTTTATTACTTGAGTATCCAGTGCTTCTTTATCTCCCAAGATCAGGATTTATGAGTTCAATGAGTATATTTCAAGCCTCAAATTGTTCTTTGTTCGCCTTAGGTTCTATCCTAGAGTGTTCACTAGCTAGCTATGAGTGTTCACCTAGCTCACACTGAAATAATCCTGCCTAGATCTAGAGCTAGATACTTTGAGTCTTGCCCTACTTCAGTTCCCTATGCCACCAAGCCTCTTACTTCCTCTGGGCCTCAGTTTTGTAATCCATAAAATGAATGCTCATCACCCAGTCATGTGTGAGAAGTAAATGAAAATGCAATGTAATATCTAAGGGGTTAAGCTGTTATGGGGGTTGAAAATATAATTACTGTATTATCAAATAGTATTTAAGTACCTCAGCTACTAAGAGGGAGTCATAGCATAGATTTTATCACTTATAACTGTCACTTCAGTAATTTTGAACTCAAATTTTCCCAGTCTTCCCCATTACACAACCTCATGTCTCCTGTTCTTTATCTCTCTATCTTCCTTACTCTTATTATACTTTAACTTAGTCTCAATCCTCACTATTCTCTATCCATTCCTGTTCTAGACCATCATCCCTGCCTTACTTTGCTTTCTTCAGTGTAAACCCTGTTCAACTATTTATCAACTATACGTGAGTCTTTTTTAGTCCTTTGTCCTACTACCATTTACACTATTCTGATTTTAAAATCTGGATCACATCTATCATCCATCTTCCTTCCTATTCCCATGCTGCTAAAGCAGCTAGAGGAAATCTCATCACCATGCCACTACAAATTCATGTTATCTGATTTCAACTGGCCTTTACAACTATCCAGTAAAACCTTTGTCTTTAAACTTCTTTGATTGTTCTCTATGCCACTTCCTTCAGCAGTTGTTCCAAAACTTTTCTTCCCCTGGAGCCTGACACCTCCCAAGATTACCCTCTCAGCAGATGCCCTTCCTACTCTCCTGAGAAAATAGAGGCCATCAATTAGACCCTTCTTTTCTATGCCATACCACAAAAGCCTTCTGAATTTTTACCCATCCTCTCCTTGAGAGTCCCATATCCTCCTGTCTTTTCTAAGAATTTGCCTGCTGGCTCACTTATTCCATCTCTATCATTTTCAGTGTACATATCTACTTATTCTTTCCCTGTTGCCTACAGATTGCTCAGATATGCCCCATTCTATTAAAAAAAAAAATCACTTGACCCTACCATCCCCTCAAACTATAGTGGTATCTGAATTGAACTTTAGAGGAAAGAAAATATTTTAGGCATTGGGAACAGGAAGAGACCAAAGGCACAGAAGTAGGAAAATCCAGGACACATTTAAAGGATGAAAGGTCAGTTTGGCCAAAGAATAGAGTATATGAAGGATTGTAACATAGACAGGCTGGAATGTTAGAGAAATATCAGATTGTGTTGAGCATTCAATACTGGGTAAATGAGTTTGATCCCAACAGGTATGGTGGTCCATACCTGTTAACTCACCTACCATGGCAGCTTAGGTAGGTAGATCTCTTGAGCTCAAAATTTGATATGCAGTAGTCTATGCTAGTTTGGTGTCTTCATTAATTTTGGCATTAATATGATGAACCCCCCTGGGGAGGCTAGGTGGCGCAGTGAATAGAGCACGGGCCCTGGAGTCAGGAGGAACTGAGTTCAAATCTGGCCTCAGATGCTTAACACAAAAACCAGCCCTATGACCCAGGGCAAGTCACTTAACCCCAATTGCCCTACTGGAAAAAAAAAAAAGCAAAACAATATGATGAGCCCCCCTAGGAAAGGAGGCCATCAGTTATCAGGCAGCAAATTGACCAAGTTCAGAACAGGTCAAAATTCCTGTGCACATCAGTAATGGAATTGAGCCCATTAAGTAGCCTCTACATTTCTAGCCTGAAGCTAGATAGGGACCCTATACAGAAAATATGATCCATTATATTTATTTATTATTGTGATTTATTGTTAATGAGGAAAGATTACCATGTTTGCTTTTAGCTACATATAGCATGAAATATAATAAATTTAAATGACAGCTTGTAAAATTAGAGACCTGTAATATACAAAAACTTTGTTTTGCCTTGTAAGTGAACAAAGCAACAGTTGTAATTAAAGATGTCGCTTAGTTACAAGTATATTATGATATGTTAAAACATATTTCACAAAAGATTTATTTCATTTGCAAATCTCTTGGTAACAGTGCCACATCTCAATATAATTAATGTGTTTTTTAAAGAGAGAATTATATCAGGTTCTGCACTGCTAAAGCCCAGTCAGTCTTGATGGGAAACAAAGTTCTACAAATACTAGTTTAAAATTTGAGCTCTCATGCAATTTGGACACGTTCATAGAAACTGATTAATGTGATTGTTAGTTTTAAAAAGCTGAAAACTTGTCAAAGGGTATGAATGGGCAGTTTTCAGACAAATCAAAGTTATATAAAAAATGTTCTAAACCACTGCTGATTAGAGAAATGCAAATCAAAACAGCTGTGCGGTACCTCCTCACACTTGTCAGATTGGCCAATATTACAGAAAAGGAAAATAAATGATAGATGTTGGAGGGGATATGGGAAAACTAGGACACTAATATACTATTGGTGGAGTTGTGAACTGATCCAACCATTCTGGAGAGTAATTTGGAACGATGCCTACCCTTTGATCCAGCAATACCATTACTAGGTCTGTATTCCAAAGAGATCAGAAAAGGGGGGAAAGAATCTATTTGAATAAAAATACTTAGAGCAGCTCTTTTTGTGGTAGCTAAGCATTGGAAATTTAGGGAATGGCTGAACGAGTTGTGGTATATGATTGTAATAGAGTATTATTGTGCTGTAAGAAATGACAAGCAGGATGATTTCAGAAAAACCTGGAAAGACTTACATGAATTGGTGCAGGGTGAAGTGAACAGAACCAGGAGAACATTGTCCACAGTAACAGCAGTATTGTATGATAAAGACCAGTGAATGACTTACCTATTCTCAGCAATACAATGATCCAAGACAATCCCAAAGGACTCATGAAAAATGCTATCCACCTCTGGATAAAAAACTGGTAATGGTTGAAAACAAACCAAAGGAGGTGGCTAGGTGGTACAGTGAGTAAGAGCACTGGCCTCGGAGTTGGGATGACCGGGGATCGAATCCGGCCTCAGAAAATGAGCACCTACACACAAATAATGACTAGCTGTGTAACCTTGAGCAAGTTACTTAACCCCAGTTGTTTTTAAAAAAAAAAAAAAGAAAACAAACCAAAGCATACTATTTTTCCTTTCTTTTTTTTTCTTTCTTGTTTTTAGTTTGAGTTTGAGTTTTCTTCCACAAAATGACTAATATGGAAATGTTTTTACATGGTTATACATGTTACCTGTGTAACCTATATCAAATTGCTTGCCATCAGAAGGGAAGGGAGGAAAGGATAGAATTTGGAACTCAACTTTTAAAAAAAGAAAAAGAATGTCCAAAAATTGTTTTTACATATAATTGGATTAAAAATATATATTTTTTAACTGAGTACTCAGAGCCAATGCAGAGTCCTTAAATTCATACTCCATTCCAGGGAGATATATTTACTACATTTATGAAAAAGAGCTATAGACAACAAAAAAATTTTTAATTTAATATGTTGCAATTAAATGGAAGAAAGTAATGACCACTTGGTTAGCCTCCAAAAGCAATTATCATTTTAAAGACCTAGGTCTTTCTAAATATGAATGGATAAGGAATTTTCAATAACTAGCTATTTCAATATTACTGAAATATCTTTTAATAAATATCACTTTATTGTATGCTCATGTATTTTAATTATCTTTTATAAAATTGTGTTAAGTTCTTTGGTTTTACTTGAATAAAATATTACCTAAGAAAATTGTGTGAAATTGTTTCATGAAAAATATGGTGGCGGCATTTGTTTCCTTAAAAAATTTTTGTCTATCAATTCCCCCTTCCCCCAGTTTTTTGGAATACAGGCTCAAGCTGACAATGAGCATATTCTTTCATATGTATGAGTAACAATGGTTACGACTCTTCGATGGTTGGGGGGTTTTTCTCCCCAAAAAAGTGAGACATCATAAGTCAGAAAAGTATTGTTCTAAAGTGACACTGTAAGGTATGCTGAGGTGGTTGTGGTTCTTTAAATCTTGCTCTAATTGAGTAGACTGTTCTATCTCCTTTATTGCTGTTGAAACTGCCTTTTTATAGTTTAACAACTAATCACCAAATTCAGGTCCCTTTCTCAGCTTTCATTCTGTTTCATTTCTACAGCCTTTGATATGTAGATTATCCATCCCTCTTCTCCAAATTCTCCTTTTGGCTTCTGTGAAACTGATTCTGATACTTGTCTTACCACTCTGTTCCAGTTTTTTCTCCTTCACAGTTTCCAGTTAGTCATTAGCCCCATTTATTCTTTTTCACAGTAATCTGCCGTGTCCATTCTTTTACATTTCTATAGCCAATTCCTTAATTCATGCTCTTATTTCATATAATAGAGCCCTCACTCATCTTGCCTATAGTTCAATTTTCTAATCCATCTTATGCATAGTTGCCAGACTAATGTAAAAACTCACTTTGGTCATCTCATTCCCTTGCTCAGTGACTTCTCAGTGTATAAAATAAAGCCCTTGCAAGTTGCTTGAAGCATACCTCCAGTCTTAGTTGCAATACAGACCCTGAAATGCCCAAACTGGCCTATTTAATGTCCCCCAAATATATTTTTATTGTCTCTATCACTGTACCTTTGCTCACAGAATTTGATACATACCCCTTATATAGAATGTTTCTCTAGAATAGGAATGTCTTGCAAACTTCAAATTTACAAAAAATGACAACAAATATAGTTAAGATTGGTTATTGATCTGTACTCTCACTTTTAATATGAATTAGAGTAGGAGCCTCACTATTCTCTCATTGGCAACAAATATAAATAACAAATATCAACAAGCATATTTATTAAGCACTTTCCATATGCCAGGCATTGTGCTTATAAGCATACTTTATACTGGATATTTTATAAATGTCATATGTTAACTCATCCTGTGATATATCTGCCTGATTATATTTGCTCAAAAGTTTCTTCTATTTAAAATACTAATTTTTTTCCTTAATACTAAGATTTTATCTAAGTAATGCTTTTCCCCAGAGTTAAACCATATTAAAATTAAGCTAAATGGTGTTTCTTAAAGAGAAACAAGAAAGTGGGATGATTTATCTGTAGACAAGTACAATAAGAAATGATGGCAAACTTTAGTTTTAGTTTTGCTTCTCAGTTCTGAGATCAGAAATAACCATTTTAATAGACAGGGAAAACTGAGTATTAATTGAGCATTTATAAATAATAAAAACTTAAACTTCTGAGTTCATACCTGTGAAAAATAAATATAAATCATTTTTGTTTGCTCAAATTCAAAACAGATGATCTTGCATGACAGTTTTGTGCCCTTTTGTCTCATTTTAATTTCTCTTGATTATAGAATTAGTCTACTAAAATGAACATTTCCACAACTTTTTTGAATGTTGCTTTTCATTAAACTATGTACTCTTTTGCTATATGAAAAAGAAAAAAGTTATAAGTTATCTTTAAATAAAGTTATAAATAAGTATCTTTTGCTAATGAAGCATTGAGTTGCATTTGATCAGAAATTAAATGATTATGATGGGATTTTTTTTCCCTCTTCAGTACTGGATGAATGAATACACCTCATCCATTGGAATTGGAGTTTTCCATTCAGGAATAGAAGTGTATGGTAGAGGTATGTATATATAGTATCTTTAAACCTACTTCATAAAGATGTGTGATTCTTAAGGAACTTCATGAGTTGATATTTTAGGTGCATCCTTATTATTATTCTAGCCTCTGTGTTTCAGAGAATGAACCAAAAAAACCTTCAGTACTCATTCCCCAAGCTTGTTAATTAACTTTTCCATCAGGCCTTAGTTCTCTGGGGGAGGGGAATGGAAATCACCTGAGCAATATAATTGTGATAGAATAGAATATCCATTCCTAGCCAAAGTTTTCTGTTGTCATCTTTTTAAAAGTCTCAACCTGTAATTTTATCAGTGTGGGGAATTGCTAGTGTGCATATTCCCTCTACTGATAAAGCTAATTTGGAATTTAAATGATTTTAGCTGTCTGGGGCACTGAACTGAGAGATTAAGCTATTATGTGTTAGAAATAGGGCTTGAACGGGAATCTTCTTGACCATTCATCCATCTTGCCATGCTACGTCTCTGTTAAGAATGTATCAGATTAATAAGAGGTAAAGTAAATGAGAATGAATGAACAAAAAATTGTGATGTGGACTTGAGGGTAACTGAAAGATTATATTTTTACATCATATAATCAGTGATTTTGAATGTAAATATTACTAAGCAGATTTAGTTAATTGCATTGTTCAGTGTTAAGTGTATTATTAAAATGTCATGCCTTTTAATTGAAAGTTATATTTGGTTTTGAATTGTAACTTTATGATGCATACTTCACTTTGGGTATTTTCTGCCTTTGACTTCAGGTGGGATTATTGCAATTTATTCAGTATTAACCCAGGGTTACCCATAATGACTGCATATAAGATATAAAATACAAGTATAAAATATCTTCATTTGCATATGTATTGGCATAATTATCAAAGACTCACTTTTATATCTTTATGATTCCAAAGTTCTTTGTTTCTATCCCATTATTCCTCATCACTATTCATTAATCCCTATTCTAGGTCTTAGGGTATGAGGTATAGTTTATTGAAAATCATTCTTTAAGCTTTTTACTTAATAGACTGCCTCCCCTCATGCATTCCTCAAAAAATATGAGGTTTTAGGAAAAAAATACCAATGCTTCTAGACATAGCTGATGATGGTTTTGTCATATACCAGTGACTTTGATTTGATTTGGCCTTTGTCTAAGTTGTGGTTATTAGTGACGTCCCCTTCATTCTGAAAAGAAAGGAAGGCAGATGTATGTAATTATTGCTACTTTTGATGTAATGATTTTAAAATGGTTTTGTATTACCCCAAAAAATTATGTAACCTTAATAAACTTAGAATCTGTTTTCCTTAGAGGGAAGCAGTGTTAAAAGATTGTTTGTTTTTTTTTTTTTTTTTCAGTAAAATACCAAATGTACCTCTGCTTTCTGTTTCTTCTTTACTGTCTAGTGAGAATTTAAGCCTCCAGACATTTCTCTGTGTCCATCTCTTTGTTACTAGCAGTGTTTGTAGTAGTGAATTGTTGAACTTAAAATTTTCAGCACCAAACCACATTTTAACAACAAACACGTACTGAATGAGGAATTGAACAACTAAAACAGAACCTTAAATACCTTCTGTCCCTGGAAAAGGGACCACAAAGTGTACTGAGAACTAAAAGTTAATTTAGCAACAACATGGTTCACTGGAAAGAGCATTGGATTTTTGGAGTTAAAGAACGACCTATATTCATATCCCCATATTGTCACTTGTTACTTATGTGACCTTGGGTAAGTCATTTCCTTAGAGCGACTCAGCTTCTTCACCTGTTATCTTGAGGGGATTGAATGAAGTTATGGCTAAGGGCCCTTCTAGATCTAAATTTCTGGTCCTGTGGACTGATTTGCTATTATTTATCATTCATTGTTCTGTGAGATTTTAAAAATTACATTAGTCTAACATTGTCATTTAAAAGCTACTTTGGAAATGAAATATTGTGTCCAGGGTCACACTCTAATATCGAAAAGAAATACTAGAAGTGAAGCTGGAATTTTATTAGGTCTTCCTTGTATGGAACTCTTCTCTCTGTTATCATTGCTGGATAAAAGTTCATTGAATCTGAAAGAATACCTTGGCTGAGCTTTAGAAATGCCTGCCAACAGACAATTTCTGGCCCATAAACATGAGTAACTATAGCCCTTTAATAGTTGGGGGGGTGGGGAGGAGGGAAAGAATTAGTGTTAATAAAAATAGCTACATTCACATTGAGTATTCATCCAACTTAGTCCTCCATGACTAGAACAATTAACAACAAAAGAACTTCATTTGAGATGCTTTCATTTTCATATTCTCAGATCCTTTGCATCACATCTTCTGTGAATTTAATAATTTAATACAAGTCAGTAGTAAAGAAGGTTCTTAAATTTTAACTTTGTGAAAAATACTAAAAATCATGAGTTTTCTCTTTTCAGAATTTGCTTATGGTGGTCATCCTTACCCCTTTTCTGGAATATTTGAAATTTCCCCAGGAAATGCTTCTGAACTAGGAGAAACATTTAAATTTAAGTAAGTAGGGAGGATAATTTTGTTACGTTGTCATATGTAGCTGCCAGAGCTTATATTATTTGCAAACAATATAGAACACGTCCCTATAAGCTTAGTCACTTCTAGTGATTCTTTAATAGTTTTTACCTGGTGTACATTTTGTAAATTAAATTGGTTGAAATTATTGTGTAGAGATTAAATTGAGCCAAAGTGATTGAAATAATTCAACCTTTATTATTTAGTACTTTTATTTAGCTTTCAAACATTACTCTCTGCCTGGTTTTAAATTACTAGTTTTCATATAACCTCTGGTACTTTTCTGAAAGATAAAGGATATCAGACATGATTTGTTTTATAATTATTTCCCACCTTAATTTTTTTGTCAGCATTTTCAGTGTGAATTTACCAGTGTTGAAAGTTTTCTGTTTTTCCTAGTGAAAGGGAAGCAGTATAGGAATTTAGCATAATTAATTGGACATACTGAAATCCAGTTGGTGAGATCACCAGTGTTTGTATTAAATGACTATAATAAACTAAAATCTGTTGTGTATACTTTTAGACCTAATCTATCTTAAAAGCTTTGAAAACCTGAGTAATCATTTTTCAGCTTCTAAATAAGATTTATATTTAAAGATCAACATATTACATTCAAAGAGTAAAATTATTAAACCAGTGATAATGAAACTTGGTGAAATGAAGGTTTAAAGCAATAAAATAAAAGTGTACGGTGATAGATTTTTGGTTATTTTGCACTAAGCCCAAATACAAATTTGAAATAATGGTGTTCTAAATTCATAGTCTGGAATATACTGTCTTAGCAGCTAAACTCCCCTTTGATACCTACTTGGATCTGTCTTAATTCTGATTCTGCTTTCCAGAGAATAACATGTTGAGGGTATGGTGTAATTCTTTTTCATAATATCTCCTTTGAATTTTTTATGTCTTACTAAGTTTAGCATTTGCATGACTTTTCCAGAACAATTGTAAATAAATTAAATACATTACTGCAAAGATAATACAATCAACCTCCTATTGGTGAGCATAGCTAATCAAGATTTTGTTTGGTTTCTTTATTTACTATAGCTACCACCTGTATAGATCTGGCATCTAACAATGGAATACTTATTAAAATAGCTGGAGAGTAATGTCAAGTAAGGTTCATCAAAAACATTTGGTTTCTTAGCATAGATGTCACTAGGAGGGATCTAGGACTAACAATAGAATGGCTATTAAGAAAGGAAAAGAAAATATTTATTTGCATTTGTATAAGTTAGGATTAATGTACCTCGACTTCATGTATTTTAAATCTGAATCTAGGAGAATTAGAATGGGGGAGAAATCTTATTTTTCTGGTTGTCTTATTTTTATTATTAATTCCTTTTCTTATATTGATCAGAGTATTCTAGGACTACCAGATTATAAAAACAAGCCTATAAATACCTAAATACTATGTACTTATATTTTTTCCTTTTGTTTTAGAGAAGCTGTTGTTTTGGGAAGCACTGACTTCCTAGAAAATGATTTAGAAAAGATTGTAGAAGAATTGGGGAAAGAGTACAGAGGCAATGCTTATCATTTGATGCATAAAAACTGCAATCACTTTTCTTCAGCTTTATCAGAGGTAAATGAATTGTATCCAAAAGGGCTTCCAAATAGACAATGCTATTTAGTATTTGTTTCTTGTTTCATTAATTACATCTTACTTTGCTGTTTTATTTTTCTGATCTCCTTATTTTATGTAAAAGGAAACATGATAACAGAATTTATGTGATTTGCTTAAGGTCACACAAATAATTAATAGCAGACCAGAGATTATGACAAGGCCTCTTGACTTGGTCCAGTGCCATTTCTACTATGCTGCCTCCCTCAATGTGTTCTTTTTGTGTTCCCCCAAAACAATGAAATCCCCCAAATGAATAAATAATTGTTAAATATTTATTTTGTGCAAGCTTATGCCTGCCCTTGTCTAACCGTACAGTTTCATTGTAATCCAGGATGCAAAAAGTCATGCAGGGGTTGCCTCCCAAAAGGAAACCTCCCTCCAATTCATGGTGAATACACTCACAACTGACTGAATTGTTAAAGAATACTCCCTAAAATAAGCTGGATTGCATAGAATGGGAGAAGTAAGGCTAAACTATTTAATTACAGTTTAATAAGAGGCACTTTAAGGTAGAAAGGAAAGTGTGCTGGATTTGAAGTCAGTAAATGTATTGGCTTTTGAATTCTCAGCTCCACTTCTTAATATCCTTGTGACCTTAGCAAGTAACTGGCCTCTCCCAGCCTCAGTTCATCTCTATAAAATGAGAGGATAATGGTCTCTATGACCTTTCCACGTCTAATCTCTCATTCTTTGAACCATTACTAATGCAGAGAGTACCTTTGATGCCTCATTGATATCTCTACTTAGTCCCTTTTTTTCTCTGCCAAGACATTTTTCACCTCACTGTTGCTTGCATCTAAGATAATTTTGAAATTCATTTTTGAAATGTTACTCATTGCTTATCAAACTGCTTCACTAGTGACAGGAAGAGTTATTGCTCATTGTCTTCTTGTACTCTCTCCATAGTCTTCAAGGAATATTGAAATAATGACTCTTGCTATGCCCACAATATCATTCCATATGGTTCCTATAATTTAGATGAATCATCATTTAGCTATCTCGCCTTCAGATTCTTAGTCAGATAGTTCACCATTTCCTTGATTAGTGTCAGATCTAAAATTATCTGTTTCAGAGGTTCAGTGTGGTATGCTGCTGCTTGATCTTTTGTGTTTTTAAGAGAGAATAATTTCTCACATTAACATTTTACATATGAGAAAACTAAGACTTTGAAAGATAACACAGCTACTAAATGTCTGAGGTAGGACCTGAACCCAGGTCACCTGACTGCCAAGTCCAGTTCTATATCCACTATTCCAGATTACATCTCAAGTAGACATCTAATTGGAAGGGTAGTGTATAATTAAGTTGCTTTCAAGCTGTATAAAATGAACAGTTATGTTGTAGGCCACCATGGGTTCTCCTCTTATATGAGGGTAATATTTATGTGCAGTGATACATGTTAGCTATCAACCATGCATTCAGAATTCATATGCCTTAGTAATAAACCTGTTTAACATTTTATCTATGGAATCAAAAACTGTATAAGAGGGCCTTAGAAATAATTTAATCCAACATCAACAATTGTTTGACAAATGTGGAGACTTGAGAACCAAAACAGCCAAACAACTTACTCCAGGTCATAAAGGACTAGAGCTTCTGACTCAGTCCTGTTGCTCTTTCTAATGACACATGCTGTTCCCCAACTTGTTGGGGGTCTTTGTACAAGATTATAACTGATGTAGTCTAAACCTGGGCCCCAGAACCACTTCAGCATTTTCTGAAGGGATAGAGCCCAAGAGTTAACTTGATTTTTTTTTTTCTGTGCTCTAGAGATGAGCACATCTGACCAAGACTTGAACTCTTTAAATCCCAAACTTAGCATACACCAAATACAAGCAGTAGAAAAGAAAAAGAAAATCATACATGGAATTGCAATCATACAGCTTGCTTTTTTAAACTATTATAAATTAAACGTGTCACTTTCAAAGCTGTCTTGCTTGTTTGTGATGCTGGCCTCCCTTTGGGGGTTTTTTACACATTTTTTGAAATGCTTTAAGTGATCTTCCTCCTTTTTTTTTAAACCAGGGAGAAGGCTGTGCTGCCCTATCCCCCCTTTGCCCCTGTTGCAGGGAGGAAAAAACAAAACTTTTATAGCAAGTACATAGCCTAGCAAAATATTCCCATGCTGGCCATTTCAAAAAAATGTGTCTTATTTTGTACCTTGAATCCATTATCTCTCAGTTCTAAGTAAATGGGCTTCATCATCATCTTTGTAGAATCATAGTTAGTCATTGCATTAATCAAAGTTCTTAAGTTCTCATGGTTTATTTAGTCTTTTAGGTTTATTTAGTCTCCAATTATTGTGATCTGGACTAACTTTGGAGTTTAGTTGGGATAATTTTACTATATTCTATTCAGAAGTAATTTTTAAAAATTTTTGTTACCCAGTATCAGGGATTAGCTTAGTCTCTATCTTTGTGATAGTATTAGCTCTCCATAACTTTAATTTTCACTTCAAAATTATTTATGTTACTAAATAAGAATCTTCTCCTTTTCTAAGAAATACATTAAAAATTTTCTAATTTTCTTAATACTAAATTGCAATTATGTTTGAAATAAAGTCCCAAGACATCAAGGTCATCATTTTGCTAATGTTCTTGACAGGTGACTTCCATTAGACTTCTTCCCTACCAGTTGGTTAATTCTCAGAAAAAAACTTGATGGCAGCCACCTAACTCTACTTCTTCCATTTTCTACCATTGCTTTGCCTCTCTAGCAGTGCCCATTTGATCGTATTTAACCAAAACACTTTTTCTCACAGCAGCTCTGAAGTGTCTGAGGTGAAGTGATTTGCCCAGATTCCCACAGCCGTGCACAGAGCACAGGATTCTAGAAGCAGGACTACAGCTTCTGACTGTGAAGCTCATGTCAGTCTCCTGCCTTGTAGCTGCACCCAGGCTTCCTGTGACTCTGGTTGCAGACTGTGTGGCTGCCACGTCTCTCCTCCCTCATCCCTCTCAGTGCCAGTCCCATCGCACTCTGTTCTGTTAACAAACTGTCCACTTTAAACAAACCTATTTCTCTACTTCCTAAATAAATAAGAATTTAAGAACTCTGATCTCCCCTACCCCTAAAAAACTTTTTGTATATATTTTGTGTTTAATTCTCTATGTTTGTGTTGTTTCCCCAAAATTAAATGTAAGCTCCTTGAAGAAAAGAACTCTTGTTTTGCTCTTTGTTTTCCCAGTACCTAGCCCAGCGCCTGGTGTATAGTAATTACTTAATAACTACCTATTTAAGGTGGACATTATAACCATTCTGAAACATCAACCAATCAGCAGTCAAATTGTCGTATACCAGGCACTGTGCTAACTAGGCAATGGGGAAACAAGTAGTGATAAATAACATTTATATAGGTTACCTCGATTTCTCCTATTTGGTTCCTACAATTGGTTCACACAGCCCTGTGTGACAGATACTCTTATTATCCCCATTTTACAGAAGCTGAAAGAGAGTGACTCATTGAAAGTTAATCCATCTCTGAGACAAACTTTGACCTCTGGTCTCCCTGACACCAAGCCCAGTGCTCTCTCCATTACACCCCCTGGCTCCCTACAGAAAACAGAACAGCCCTTGTCTATAGGTGGCTTACATTCTGGTAGGGACCACTTGTGTCCATAATTAATGTGTGTACGTTTGTGTGTGTGTGTGTGTGTGTGTGTGTGTGTGTGTGTGTGTGTGTGTGTGTGTGTGTGTGAGAGAGAGAGAGAGTAAATACAAATATATACATAATAGATAATAAAAATAGCATTTACAAAGCTCATTATATGTTACCTCTTTTGATCTACACAACAACCCACTGAGGTAGATGCTGTTATTATCTCCATTTTACAGATGGGGAAACTGAGTCTGGGAGAAGTTAGGTGAGTTGCTCAGGGTCACACGGCTAGTAAATAACTGAGGCAAGATTCAAACTCAGGACGTCCTGACTCCAAGTCCAGCACTCTACACACTTCACTTCAGCCCCTAGTTCTCCCCAAGGTACTTTACAAGGGAGGACACTCACAGCTGGGGAGAATCAGGAAAGGTTTCATGCTGAAGATGGTGCTTGAACTACATCGTAAAAAGGAAAGGACTTCAGAGTGGTAGTCGAGAGAGAGGCTGTGTGCGATGTGACTAATGTAAAGGGAGGAAGATGAGAGATTCTGAAAACGCCCCTTTAAGACTTCTGTCTTGGTAATTTACCGTCATTGCTTTACAGAATAAAGCCAAATGGTTAGATTTGGTACATAAGGATTTTAATAAAATGTAGGCTAACTAAGAAGTCTTGTTAAACACATAGTGCATTGAGTTGTTTTCCTTCATTAATAAGGATTTTAGTTATGTTACTCATGAAGTTTTCAGGTATAAAATCTACTATGAATTATAACTTTTGGGGAATAAACCCAGGCTGAAATTTCTGTTCTTTCCTCCTGGGCTGATGCCCAGAGATTTTGTTGATGGGAAAGGATCTCGGCATCATTACTGACATCCCATTCCACTCAACCTGCCCCTGAGCCTTCTCACATCCAAGGATTGTTGAGAATTCACTCCGACCCTTTGAAACAGACCTCGGCCATGGGGAAGATCTATCCCTTCCTGTCAGTCAATTATACTGTTCCTCACACGGGGCCGGTTTCTTACCCTTGCTATTTGCAGAAGGGAAGGGACAGAAAAGAAAGGTAGAAGAGCAAGTTAAACCATCCAAGGTCCATTGTAGTAACAACTTCCCACTCTTATGGGACAAAGGCAGAAGAAAGGTCGGAGATCTAGTAGGGAATTAGGTTCTCAACCAGGTGGGATCTTCCCTTCCTGTAGCCCAGGGCTTCTTAAACTTTTTATCCTTTCGACCCCTTTAGCACTTAAACTGTAGGTCTCGACCCCATATGGTAACCTAGTTTCCATTCTCCAAAGGGGACTACAGAATAGAAATAAACTAGGAATTAATACTTTTGTCTGACCCTCATAGGAATAAGTCACAGAACAACTAAATCTGTTGCCCAGGAAGAGGTTTTATCCTAAATAGATTCCAGCACTTTGATAAACCTCATGTAACAGGTTGTCAGCCCTGGGAATGAAGTGAAGAAAGGCAAATGAATGAATGAATGGGCATTTATTAAACACTTAGCATATACCAAGCTTTAGGAATATCAATAGAAAAATCAAGATTGTTTCAGATCTTAAGGACTCATGTGCTTGGATTGGCAGTGATAACACATAAAAGAAAGTTCAAGGTGATTAGCAAGGCCTGATAGCCCACAGGGCACCTTATTGGACAGGGTAGCATGGTCCAGAGGTTCTGAGGCTGCATCAAGAGGCCAGGTGATAGGGCCCAGGCCTCTGGGCAGGCCACGTGAGCAGGTGTCAGGGACCAGGGGCAAGCTGGCTCCCCCTCAGAAGGTGGCCAGGCCTGTACAGACTGAAAGTGGCAGATAAACTTATCCAAGCAGTAGAAGCCTAAAGCTCCCATTGGTTTAGTAATATGTTAGCCTGATGTCATACTTTGCAGTAACTTAAAACTTTTCTAGATGTTTCACAGTATGATTGTGGAGATCATAGAGAAAGCAAAAAGCAGTTGATGTTACTTAAATATTACAGATGTGGAAAGTTCAGAAAGTAAGGAGTGGCATTTGCTGTAAAGTTCCTGGCCCCTGACCTCATTGGGTAGGTAGCTTCTGTCAAAGTACACTTTGGAATGTGGCCTATGGAGGACTTACTGTGCACTGTTCTTCCTACATTCCTCAGCACTAGACAGGATTAACCATATCTTTCATGTAACACAAAACCTGCCTTTTTCCCCCCCCTCCTGTAGATTCTTTGTGGGAAAGAGATTCCTCGTTGGGTCAATCGACTCGCCTACTTCAGCTCCTGTATACCATTCCTCCAAAGCTGCCTTCCCAAGGAGTGGCTCACTCCTGCAGCCCTTCAGTCTAGTGTCAGCCAGGAGCTCCAGGAGGAGCTGGAGGAAGCAGAGGATGCAGCCGCCGCAGCCGTCATGTCAAGTGCTTCAGCAGTGTCCAGACCTGGGCGCCACACTAAACTATAAATTTCTCCAAAGTAACACGTTCAGAACTTTGTCTGGCAGTTGAATTTCACTAGAAAGCAGCAACAAAAGAGCAAACTTCTTCTTGGACATTCCTTTTGTATGCAACAATAGCTCTTCCCCAAATCCCAGGTTTTTTCAGCTCAGGATTATATTTGTAATTTAAAAGAATCACCTGACAGAAGAGGGAGGACTTTATGTGAAGCCACCCTCTGGTTTTTTTTACCCACTTGTAAATTTGGATTTACTTCTGTTTTATACAAGATCTGTTGAGTTATGTTTACAGTATTTTATATTGCTGTTTACAAATCTTGCATGGACTCCTGCCACCATGAAAGAAGAAAACCTTAATGTCTTCATAAATTAGGCAGGTAAACTTTCTACACTTCCAGCTGCTGCCAGAGCTGTGGCATAAACGGCAGAAAACCAAGTACATAAACAGGTACTTACACAGTTATGGTCACCATCACCTGCTTAAGAATTGTGGTTAAAAAAAAAATCATCAGAATACAAGGAACCCAAGCAAGCCGGGCTTCAGATGACAGTATATTTCAGTCAGAGGGCCTGTCTGGTGTTGGGAGGGGAGGGGTAAGGGTGGGAAGAAGAATTCCTGAGGAGTGGTTACAGCTCTCCTTTTTGCCCTGCCGTGCTCCCAAGGGAGCACATCTGCCAGGTTTCCAACAGCAGCTGGTTTCTACCACCCCTACTGTCCACCTGATCACCCTGTGCACCAGGAAAGAGCTGTGCATGCTTAGGACCTTGACTAGCTTCATGACTCCAAGAATTTTCTTAAGGATTGATTTTCTTGACAGCAACTGCACATGTGTGATGAAAGCTCAATTTTACTTTAATTCATACTCATTTCCTAAACTGCAAAAGTGGTGGGTTTTTTCCCTTGAACCTACTAATTAGAAATCCTGGCCACTTCCATCTAGTTCTTAAACGAAAGGTTGGGGAATGCCTTGAGGGATGTCCTGAATGTCAGCAGTTTTAGTTTGTGATCCAGATTCTTATAACTATTGAGGCTGTTAATTTATTGGGTTTACATGGTCCAGAGCAGTAAAGTATCTGTTGGACTTCAGTTATTTTCAGGCTTTCTCTACCATATCAGAAAGACATGCCATGATGCGGGGCATGTCTGCCTAAATGTAGATCAACTTTGTCCAGCCCCTCTCATGGCTGTGCGCTGCCTTTGGTCATTTATGAGTGAATTATGTGCACAACCATTTCATCTCACAAGTAAATGGCCATCCTACTCTCATAGACATTTTTTAGTTGACTGCATATTAATGTTTCCATTAGCTACATTTATTTTTCCAGCAACATTCAAGACTCATTTTTTTTTTTTGGTCATTTTATCTCTAAAGTGTCTATGTAAATCCATCCACTTAAGAACCAAATTGCGACAACAGATAATAAGCACATGGTGTCAGAGAAAATATGTAACCTCCTGAAGGCCCCTGTGCCCAGGCATCTGTAGTCCTAGTTTGGCCCTCCTCTGTAAAAATCATTCTTTACATGTAATATTAACTTTTTCTGCCTTAATGAATTCCTGCAATAAAATTGGATGAAATTTATAAACAATTCAAGGCAGTGACTTAAACTTCATAAGTATTGTTGGTTTTTAAGTGGTTTACCTTTATTTAAGCTGCTGCCCTGTGTTAAATATGTGGAGTGAACATATCTTTAGTAAACTCTAATTTTCACTTTTCCATATTCTGATTTTGATTGCTTTTATTACTTTTTGTAGAAACTTATCTTAGGGAGAAATCACTCGTTGGTTTTAATGGAAAGAAAAAGTACGTAACTTAATTTCCCTGAAAGAAAACCTTTGTTAAAAATTTCTCTCACTTTTGGTCCCTTGATTTACAAAGGACTCTGTACTACAAATGCAGTAAAAAGAGACAGGGACAGACACCACCTGCTTTCCACGTAAACTTTTCTGAGTCTGAAAATATGATTTAAAATAAGATACTAATGAAGCCACACTGTTGATATTATTTGTAAAAGGAGAGAAATTCCTATCACTAAAACCTGAATCATTTAGAAGTAGTTTGTTTTGCAATTATGTATTTTGTTAAATCCATTTAGATACTTATAGTTTAATTTGAGCTGCTGACTAATCTAAAGGAGTAGTAATTAGACAGTTTCCTGGTAAATGGCCAGAATGGCCCATCTGTACTTATTCAGGCTCCAATCAACAGTAAAACACATGGTGTGGTTTTGTTTTTGTTTTTGTTTTTTGTAATTTTTTTAATTTGATTTACTGTCATCTGTGGCATTTGGAAATTAAATTCATTCTTGTGGGCCCTAGTAAAAAATAACAGTGGTCTTAGGTTATTATCAGTACATAGGATGAGAATATAAAATTGTGTGTGTGAGAGATGCTTTATGACATGCTTAGGCAGTTTATTGCCTCAAGTCAGGAAATAAATGCTATGACTTCAGAAAAGTTATGACTTGGGTCAGGTCATTCCCTTCAGATCCAAACTGACCTTGCTCTTTGTGACATTCATCCTGGCTTTTAAGGAGAAAACTTGAGTATTTTTGTCCTTGCCACTTAACCACTCAGAAATGTTGTTTTAAAATTGAATAGTTCAAAGATGTATTTGGCAAGGATTTACTTTGCATTTAGGGGAGAAAAAAACCAACTAATCACTTCTTAAAGGTAGGTGTGAGTTTTATTAATAATTCATTTCAGAAGTATAGTATTCAGGTGATGTTAATATGTTGGTTTTTCCATTTATTTTAAATGTATTGATTTCTCTGAAATCTCTGAAAACGCCATCTGCTTTGGAAGGTTTGCTCTTTGTGGAATCTTAGAAGGTGATCGTACTGTTTCTGTGTGACCATGTGCTATAAACTCGGACTCCACTCGATGCCTAAAATCCTGCCATCTGTTGCTCTGACTCATAGCCATAGTACAAGTTGCCCTTCACCAGCATTTTTAGAGAGCAGGGAATTATGGTTTTCGTTAACTGACAGCATTGTGTGTGCAAGAAGGCTTCATCCTCCCAAAGGAGTTAGACTCTATCCATGGCTTCTTTCCATCATAAAATGGGTTGAAACACATTCACTGTTTCAAGGTTCTAATCTGCTTGCCTTTTTTTTTCCAGTTTAGTTTCTGTAAGATACTTTGTACTTTTGATACACACTGTATTTTCTTTAAATGACAAAGTCATCTTTATTTGAACAATGTGGATTCTTTTCAGTGAGCCCTGCTTTTGTCCTCTCCCTCCAAAGACATCCCATTTTCTTTAGTATGATTTTATTGTGCAGTAGGATTCTTTACACTTAGATGCTTAATCAGAATCAGTGCACATTTGTTTTTACTGTTTTCAAGCTGTTAAAGTGGTTGAAGAATCTTCACATACCTAAAGGGAAATTTTGTGCACTTGCATACAAGTTTACTGTCATTCATAGTATTTATATAAAAGTAATGCTGAGAATCCTGACTTTTGCTACTTTAACATGGCAGTAAGCTATCGTGTTACATCAATTAATTGGTTAAATTCAGAATGCAATTTTAAATTCCACCAATGTCCTCAGCCCGCCTTAGGCAATGTTCCTTGTTATCTGATGTAAGACTTTCACCTGAAGTGGTGATGGAGTTGTCAGCGGAAGCAATCAAGCATCTGAGAAAGTCACTGGTGACACTCCAGCCACACCACACTCTTTTCTGCTTTCCCTCCAACTTTCACCAGGAAAAACCTTCCTGGGCACAGAGGTTTTTGACCTACTTGAACAGAACAGCAATTCTTTGCTCTTCTTCCCTTGTGATTTTTCTGGCCCTGTGCACCACTTTACTTTCACACAGCTGACCAATTCTTAAGTTGCTTAAAAGTAGATGTGCTTTTAATGTGCCTAGTGGTTCCAGAGCATATACATGCTCAGCCCCATCCCACAGGATAGGAATTTTATCATTTGGTCATTTGCTTTGAAAGGAATTCTCTTGTCTTGAAGCTTTGGCTTCCGAAATGGGAGTAAGACAATGATAAGAAACAAACTTTCATGTACTAGATAAGACCTATGTCCTTAGGTGTTTTTTCTTTCAAGCTGTCAAACATGAGATCCCATCAGAGACTGCCAGTGTAAGCAGGCCAGGCATCTTAAGAGCCATTTAAGATTCCTGAAGATGTTAAACGAGGACCGTACTGACTGACTAGTGAAAAAACAGAATTTCATAAGATCTATTGAGTTTGGACTTTTTTGGGGGCCAGGAGAGAGAGAAGGGGGGGGGGGCGTCTATCAGCCTTATATTTGAGGGGTTTTATGAAAAGTACCTTATGAGTTTTTAAGTAAACTTTTAAACCACACAATATTAGAGGTAGAATAGGCCCCAGAACCCAGGTAACTACTAAGGAAGCAAAAACCCCCTCTGCTCCATCCTTAGTAGAGGGATATATCTACTTTGTTTTACACAAAAAAAAAATGGATCCCTGAAATATTGTTCATACAGTGAATACTAAGTTCAAAGAACGTTGTGGTAAACCTTTAGTCAAAGCAAATTTTTTTTAAGTGCAGGGGAGAAGCAGGTATAGCTTTTTTTACTTTCCAAATCTGGATTTTTATATACTACCTTATTTTTAAATGGCTTCCTACAGCAATAGAGTTCTATTAGATGTCAGAAAAGACGTTGCCCGTTGAGGTTAAAGGTATATTATTTTACCTTTTAATTATCTTCACTGATTGTACTTTTCAGCAATTTATAGGACACTTAACTGTGTCTTAGGAAATGACCTCTGAAAATCTAGACTGAATTCTGTCATCTGTCCTTAGGGAAAATGGGAGGGTTATGACAACCACAGTAGTTCCAAAGGTTGGAATTAAATATTTTCTGGATATTATTTGTCTTATGATGAAATATTTTTCAATTGTGACATGAGCTGTTTAATCCTTCATGGTTCCCATTCACTTAAAAAGACCTACTATGTGCAAGGCACACTGCTCAGCAGTAGGGATGCCATGCTCACAGCCTAAGGGGACCATAAGAGTAAGACTATTAAGTGTAGCATGTTCAGATCAAGGTCTGTGAGGAAGAATTGGGAACCAAGGATTGCTGCTTAGAGAAGCTGGCCTTGAAGAGAGGGCAAGGCTTTGTAACAACCATCTATGGCAAGAGTCCTGTTGAAGGCTTAAGCAAAGAAAGCACAGAAGGAGAATGGGTTATGGAGAATACTAGTTTTGCTACAACACAAAAGGGAGTAGAGGAGAGTGCTAAGGCAGAAAAGGTCAATTTGAACTTAAGATCATAAAGGGAATAGCAGGGTAAGGAGTTTTTATTTTGGTTACCCATGAGGAATCACTGAAGGCTCTTGAAGCAACATGATCAAAAGCAAATGTGCCCTAAGCAGATAACTGCTTTGGGATTTGTGATAATGCTGTAGAAAGCTCACTCTGGCCACATTATGAAGTGATGATACTCCATTGGAGAATGAATACCCTTTGGAGAAGAACAGACTAGAGGTAGAAGGTTCTGGAGGTAGAGCTGCTCATTGCAGTTACATAGGTACCTATGAGAATAACAGTGGACCTTTACCTAGAAGTGTTTAAATGTTTGCAATGAAAGATAAATATTGGAACTAGAATGGTTATTTTTACAATGAGAAGAGTGGAAGGAGTGAGTTCAGAATGACTGCTCTCCAAAAATTACCCTGTAAGACAAGGAACTCCCAGGTGATACTTGGAAGCTGCATAAGCAGCTGTGATTAAGATCCAGTGGTGGGGAGCCTGGGGCCTTCTGGGTCCTCAGGTTCAGCCTTTTGACTTGAGTCCCAAGTTTTACAGAACAAATCGTTTTATTAAGGGGATTTGTTCTGTGAAGTTTGGATTCAGTCAGAGGGCAGCATCCAAGGCCCTAGAGGGCCACAAAGTATGTGGCCTCAAGGCTACAGGTTCCCCGATGCAGTTTAATGACAGATGTTTAAGTTGCTCTAACCAAGTGCAAAGTGATAACAAGACATAAAACATTTCTCTATCCTCAAAGAGCTTACAGTCTAATAATCAGTAAAGTATGTATAAAAATAATTTACTATGTAAAGTGTAGGAGTACTTGGTGGGAGAGGGGGTTCCCACTGTAAATGTTTGTTCAGATTTAGCTTTTCCAGGACTTGAGTTCGTTCTTGCCTGTTGTCTAAGACTGTGAACTTAACGTTTGATTGGCAGAAATCTTTCTCATCAAAATACAATACAGTAGACATTTATTAAATACCTACTGATAGCAGAGCTCCCTATTAGGCACTGGGGCGAAGGGGGGGTGATGTCCAGATAAGATCACCTCTGCCCTCAAAATGTTTAAGGTCAAGTAGTTACCATGAATAAATACTACATGTTAAATTCATTGGAGGACCTTAATGACCAGGGAGATCAGGAGAGGTTTCCCAAAGGAAGTGATGTGTCTATAGATTGGGTTATACTAGACTATAAAGAGTTTTAAATTACACAGAGAGGAATTTGATTCATCAGGGAGTAAATGACCACATTTATGATTGTGTCAGGAATATGAAGAGTGAATAAGGGGCAGGCAGAGCAAGTAGGAAGACACGTAAGGAAGCTATTTCTATCCTAGAGTAGTAATACAGTGAGAAGTGATGGGGGTCTGTACTAAGGTTACAGTAGTGGGAATAGAGAGGAGGGGAATAGCTATGAGAGAATATTTGAGGTAGCATCAACAAAGACCTAAAAACTGGAGAGGTAAGCATCACGGACAATCCCAAAGCTTTGGACTTGGGAGATCAGGTGAATATTACCACAAAGATGTTGAAGTCAGAAGGCGCAGATTTAAAGGAAAAGATAGTGAGCCTAGTTTTGGTCATGTGTTTAAAGTTGGTGGTGGGATATCCAAATGGAGGTACCCTGTAGGAAGTTATGGGTATGCTTGTGAAGCTCAGAAGAGAGATTAAGTATGGAGAGAAAAATTTGAGAATCGTATATATAAATGATTCAATGAATTTTAAAAGCATTTATTAAGCACTTGAAATATATCAGGGCAAGTGATTAAGATAAACAAGGGAATAATAGTATAAAGAGAAAAGATAGTCAAAAGACAGGCCCTTGGGGAACACCTACTTTAAGTGTTCAGAGAAGAGATGAAAAACCAGAGGAGACAGACCACACACCCAGGAAATTGGAGAAGAACCAGAAGATTGTGGTGTACAAAGCCAAATGGAAAGAATGCCTCAGAGGGACTACTCGACCAAATCACAAACTGCAAAAAGAAAAAAAGATTAAGGAAGATAAGGACTACAAACCACTCGATTAATGACAATTAGGAGATCATTAGAGCAGTTTGAGTAAAGAAGAGCAAATACCAAATTGCAGTGGATTAAGGAGAGAGTCAGTAAGTAAATCAGTAGTAAAGACATCAGATGTGCCCTTTGAGAAATGAGACAACTGAAGGAAGGAATCTCATTCCCTAATAGAAAATTCTTCCCTTAGGACAGCTTCTTTTCCTAAATAATGGATGATTAATTATACCAGTCAGTACCTGAAACAAGGGCAAATTTTAATAAGTTACAGTGTATCTCCCGTCTGGATTTTGTCATTTGTTTTCAATGACAGAGCCGTCCGTCCATTCTCCCTTCAATAAATTCTTGTGAAACCTTTAATGAGGCATTTTTAACGTGCATCTGTCCCATTAAAGTGTTATTTGTAATAACTGAAGCAGTTGATGTTTGAATCTGAACTTTTTCTGGTACATTCTTTCACTTCTGGTATTTTTGCCTTTGTGACCTTTAGGTAGGATTATTGCAGTTTACTCAGGATTACCTGGGGTTGTCCATAAGGGATATAGGGTTTTGCTGGTACAGAAGAGCTTCGTTTGCTTCAGTGTGTCTCATCATGGAGTTATCATTAGACTCACATTTATATCATCCTTTCTTCTTGCAAAAGTCCTTTGTTTATATGCGTTATCTATCATTCCTATTAAAGCATTTCTTGGTAAAGTTCAGGATGTTAAATGTTATCCCCAAGCCCTTCTTTAAATCCCTGTCTGCTTAAAAGACTGCCTTCCTCTTAGAATCCTCACCAAATGTGAAACTCTTCTGAAAAATACCAACATCTTGAGACTTCAGATGGTTCAGTGGTCTACCAGTGACTTTGATTTGATTTGGCTTTTTGTCTAAGTTGTGGTCATTAGTGAGTTCGCCTTCACTCTGAAAAGGAGTGCAGAAAAGCCTAATTGTTGATAGCCTTGATGTAATGATTTTGGAAACCTTTTTATTTCTTGTTCAAAAAATCCCTTAACTAAACCTAAATTCTATTTTGTTTCTTAGAGCAAATCAGTTCTGGAAAAACTGTTCAGAGTCTAGATGTGCTCATAGATAGAAGTTTCCTTAAGCAAGAAGAATTTAAGAATGATAGTTTGAGAATCTGAGCATCTATACATATTTTTTCCATGACCCACCTATTTGTTACCAGTAATATTTTTGGAATGGAATTGTTGAACTTTAAATTTTCAGACACGCAAGCCACATTTTTTAAAGAATTTGAGAAACCACAGTTGGTGTTTAATTTTTTCTTATTTTGGGGGCAAAGGGGAACTTAGAAGATTCTGGACTCCTCATAAAAGTGAACTTTTAAAAGCATTTCATTTTTGTAGTCAGAAGATACGGGCTCCTGTCCCAGCTCTAGCACTTATTACCTGTGTGACCTTGGTCAAATCACTTTAATTCTCTGGCCTTCAGTTTCTGTATCTGTAAGCTCCAGTCTTCATTGGTGGAGTGAGTTCCCCATGCCAGTGAAATGGCAGGTCAGTCCCAGAAAAAAAAAAAAACAACTCTATAAGGTACTGAGGTTAAGAGTAATATAATTCACTTGTATGACATTTTAAGGTTAACAAAGCACAAAGGTAGCTTGTGCAGATTTCCCTGTTTGCAAGATAAAGAGACTGAGGCTGTGGAAGATTAAATAACTTGTCCATCAAACAGATAGAAAATGGCTGAGGAAGACAACTCAGGACTCTTGACTCCAGGCCTAGTGCTTGAACCACCTACTATAACCAGCACATTGAAATCAATGAGCATTTATTAAATGTCTCTTCTATATAAGGCAATATAATAAGCACAGAGGATAGATATAAAAAGAAAAACTGTCTCTGACACAAAGGAGCTTATATTCTGTATGTTTTATGTAGTGGTGGAAGAACCGGCAAGTACAGGCCTTCAAGGAGCTTATAATATAGCATAGAGGCACCAGACAGATTGGAGAAAAATTTAAAAAATACAAAAATTACAAAAATACATTAAAAGTAAGAGATTTGGGGGCAGCAAGGTGGCATAGTGAATAGAGTACTGGTGTCAGGAAGTCAGGAAGATTCGAGTTTAAATCCATCCTCAGGCACTTAATACTAGCTGTGTGACCTTGGGCAAGGTCTGCCTAACTGCCCTGCCTCCCCCCTTCAAAAAGAGAGATTTAAGTACTAGTTCAAGGCAGTAGATGAGGAGTATCACTGCCTGGCACAAGTAGGTGCTTAGTCAGTATTTGTTTTGAATTGTCACAAGGCAATATGTGATTGTTAGATGAATGAAGAGGATGGCATTTAAGAACTTCCTGCATTGCCAAGCATTACACTCAAATCAAATGAGATAATTTTATAAAGTTCTTAGCACAGCCCAGTGGCACATAGTAGGCACTATGTAAATACTTATTCTCACCCCCACCCCTTCTCTGTACCAAGGACATTCTCATGAGAGAGTAGGTGCTTAATAAATGTTTCCTGATTACAGAGACTGCAGCTAGGGTAATGGTGGCCTGGAGAGAGAGTTTTGCACCCAGAAGTTACTAAAGGGTGAATGCAACAGCAGGCAGTCCTTTGATAGCTTTGTCCAGAGGATGGTCTGTGTTAATTTAATTACTGTTGGAAGAAGTGAGGACCAGAATGAGAAGAAAAAAGAAACCTGAAGGCACTGGCTCAGTCTACTGACTAGCTTACAGCTTTGCCACTCAGTTCTGGAACTGTGATGAAATCATCTCTGATGTACCTTTTCTGTAAAGAAAAATGGAGATCCGTTCCCCTGTGCCTCCATTCACCATTCCCTAGGACATTTGACCAGTGTCCCTACTTGTCCATCACATGTACTCCTTTTGCAGTGCAAGTTAATTTTAGTGTTTGTACCCACCATACTCTGTATCATACCAGGTAGTCACAAAACATTAAGCACCAACCACATGCCAGACTCTGTGCTAAATTCAGGGAACATAAAAAAAGGCAAAAGACATCTCCCTTCAAGTTCAGTCTCATGGGGAAATGTGAAAGAGAGAAAGTACTAGCTTTAAGAGAGGTTGTAGTAGATGAAATTTTATTTTGGATTTAAAGACAGTATCAGTGTGTGTCCTTTTTCATTCATTTATTCACTCATTAGAGGAACTGCTGTGCTAAGTGGTTTAGATCCTCTCCAGGCTGAAGGGTAGAATACAGAACTGCTAAGATTGTTACTGCTAGACTTTTGAGGGAGAACTCTGCCTTTCAGCCTGTGGAAGGTATCCAGGAGAGAAGTATGAATTAGGCCTGCTACCATTTACATGCCTTTCAGGCACTGTGCTTTAAGTCATTTCCCTTTGAGGCTTACCTTCAAATCTGCAGGTTTTATCACCCCATGTAGAGCAAGGCTTATGTATTAAGTGCTATACAATTGTGAGCTGCTGTTACCATGTACCATAGTTAATCTATCCCGTCCTCTAATGATCCTTAGATTGGTAATAGGACTTTAACCTCACCACCATCCATTGATTGCTGTGCCTGAAGATGGGTATTTGTTTCAGAGAACACATCCATGAAAGTGCTGCACAACTCACTTGCAACCCATTCTGCTCTCTTTCCCCTGTTGAGTTCTGGGTCCAGTGTGTCAGGACTCCTTCCAAACTTGTGTTATAATAAATACATCAGAGTCCAACCTCAGGTTCATGGCTCGATCCCACCACTTCCTGGTTGTGTGACCTAAGACAAGTCCCTCTTATGTGCAAAATGAGGATTCTGATTCTTGGAATTCTCTAGTAAAGGCCACCTCCAGGAGTGTCAGTGACCCTGGGTTCTCAAAGGCTTGGTCAACAAAACATGAGCTACAGCAGTCCCTACTGCCCTTGAAAGGCCTGGGACAGGCCAGGCTTTGACCAAAGTTACAAGTTAGTAGAGGGCTTGGCTCTCTTAGCTATAAGGAGGAGAACAGCTGTGCCTGATCCTTGCTCCCTTTGCCCTAATGGTTTTCACAAGGTACCATGTTAACTTAAACCCAGGGCTTACCGTAGAGATGGAAAAAAAGACTGCTTGGGTCTTTGGTAAGGGCTTAAATATGCTTCTGTTTTCTGTTTTCCTGACTGCTGAGAGTTGGAATCTCCAGACATTGTTCTGTGTCCAACTTCTCTGTGACTAGCAGTATTTTGTGGAATTAAACTGCTACAGTTAATAGAATTGGTTGTAAAGGTAAACCTTTGATTTAATTTGTATAAGGAGCTCCCAGGTGAGAAAGTTCACTCTCCCAGGACAGGTCAGTATCTTCTCTACCACTTAAGTCTCTTAGAGGAGGGATGCTTACATTTTTTTTTTCATTTCTCTTTAAATTTTTGATAGCCTGGCAAAGTCTATGCCTTCCTCCTAAGAATAATGTTTTTAAATGTATAAAATACATAAGATTACAAAGAAAAACAAAGTCACGGGTCCCCTGAAGTGCGTCCCTAGCTGACCCCAGTTTAAAATGGAGAGGAAATAGGCAAGTAGTATCTCATTTGATCCTCACAACTATACTGGGAGGTAGGTGCTTTTATGTCCATTTTACATTTGAGGAAACTAGGCAGACAGGTTATGTGATATGCCCAGCTTCGCACAACTAATAAGTGTCTGAGACTGGATTTGAATTCAGGTTTTCTTTACTTCACACCCTGTGTGTTGTCCATCATGTCCCCTGTCTTAGAAAGTTGCCTTCTCATCAAGAATCATCTTATCCTTGGGGGTCACAGCCAATAGATTTCAGGGTTGACTTGAACCCACGTCTTCCTGGATTTCAGACAGACACTCGTAATGCCAAACTTAAATCTGAAGAAAATTGGAAAGACTATAGGAGGACTGCAAATATTTCTAATAGCAGCACAGTACATTGGGAAAAAGCTGAACTGGGGAGTCAGAAGACCTGAGGTCAAGTATCGGTTACAGATGTATGACCTTACCTGAGTCACCTCTCTGGGCCTATTTCCTCCTCTGTAAATGCAGGGAATTGGACAAGAGGGATCTGCAAGATCCTTTCCATCTCTGTCCATCATTTTATGAATATATGTGACGTGAGGATTGGCCTTGCTGACTGTGGAGAGGCCCTTCACCAGAGGATCCACCTACAAGCTGGTAGAATTTTTTTCTCCCAGCAACAATTCATAAAGTTAAGCTGCTAAAGCATTGGGTGGGGAGGGTGGAGAAATCACTCTGCTTCAGTGGATAGAATAGGCATACCGATAAAATCACAGATTCTTTAAATTACAGTTCTTAACCTCACTGAATTTAAAAGAACAGATGGGATAATATAGTAACATCATGATGTAATATGTAAATTAAATTTATTACCTTTATTCAGAACTGGGCAAGTTGGGAGTCATACCTTACTACCTTCTCTTCCCCTTTTTATCTAATCCTGGTCCAAGGTATCAAAGCCACTAGTGAGGATTTAAAATACTACTCATCTTACAGAAGCCTCAGAATAAACCTTAGCTAATTTAGAGGGTTCTCAACCATTGGGAAGCCCTGTGTGCTTTGAGTCTTGAGTTGGAAGGAACCTCAGGAGTGATCTCATCCAACCCATACTTGAAAAAGGCATGCCTTCCATAAAATAATCTTTTTCTCGCTATATGAGAACTTCACCAGTGATGGGGGTAAGGAATCAAGGAGCCTTCTCACGCAAATAAATGAAGCAGACCTTGGCAAAGCTCAAAACCCCTAGGTCACCCTGTTGAAATAAGATTTGCAGTAACTCTTGAAGCCCCTTTCCTACCAGTGGGAAGGTTGAGTATCAACTGGCCTTGTCCCCTACCCTGCCATGAGTCAACACCAGTTCTGAACCTTGTCCTACACCCCAGATCTGAGCTCCCCATCCCTGCTCCTAACTCCTGGTCCTGTTTGACTCAGATAAAAACCCTCTTAAGAAACTCACCTTGCATCCTCCATTTTGAGTGCCTAACTATCCACAACCACTGTGTCCAACCGCCCCCTCAATCAAGCTTGCATGCTTCACTACCTGCTCCTGTCCCGGACATAAAGGGTTTTGTCAGGTGGTGTTCTGCCTCCCAGACAGACCAGTTTTCTTTTAAGATGCCTCAGCCTCACCCAGGGTTGTGACTAATGATCTCACCAATCACACCTACCTCACCTTCCTCCCAAGCTTGGGCTTAGGGAACACAGAACACATGGACTGAATGGGGAACCAAGTGCCCCCCGGGGCAGGTCATGCACTCTGTCCCAGTACCAGGGCTAAGGTCCCTGCCTCCACCCAGGTGGTCCTTGGGCATTTCCACTGGCAACATGAATGGCAGATGTGGAAGATAGCCCTCTTTCTTTTATTACTGTCCTTTGGGATCCCAAATCTCGTTCAGTTATTTCAGTTGTGTTCAACTCCTCATGACTCCATTTGGGATTTTCTTGGCAGAGAGACTGGAGTGGTTTGCCGTTTCCTTCTCCAATTCCTTTTACAGATGAAGAAATGAGGCAAATAGGGTTGTGACTTTCCCAGGATCATACAACTAGTAAGTGCCTGAGGCTAGTGCCTGAGGCTAGATTTGAACTCAAGAATTTCCAGACTTCAGGCCCAGCTCTCTATCCACTGTACCACCTCACTGCTCTCCCAAATCCTACCAAACCTGTATTTAGGCAGTAGGGAACTCTCCCTCCTGAGGCAGCCCATCTTTTTCCCTAGGCTGAAAGTCCTCCTTTCAGCAACTCCCATTCAATGCTCCTCATTCTGTGCCCTGTGACCAAACAGAACAAATCTTAATGCTTGCTTTTATTAAGACCTTGTTAGTTTCTCAAGCTTATAACGATACAAATCCCTTTTCACAAGCCATCCCTGTCTCCTAAGTCTGATCCATCTTATAGAAAGGGGAGAAAGGTGTTCGTATGAACAGCATTATTTAGAAATGGCTAAAACAGTTGACTTTTCACCACCCAAGGCCCGGGAGGCAGAATCACTTGGGTAGGACTGAGTTTATTGTGCTTAGTTTTGTGGGAGAGTGTGCTGGTAGAAAGTGGCCAAGATTGTAATTATAGAAAATGGTGGCCATTACACTGATGAGGCAATGGACCAGTTTGGTTGTTTTATTTAAAGCACTAACACCAGAACCAAATTGGGAAAATTAACATTTCCAAATTCTCAAGAAGCACATCATCCTAAGAATGGCCACCTGTGGTCATTACACAAGTCACAAGCCTTCCAGAATTTCCTGCTTTGATAAGTCCGATCAGCCCCTGGAGACCCAGGGCAAGCTAGGCTAGTGCAGGTCCATAGACTGCTAAAAGCTAGCCTTACCACTTTATTTTGCTTTCTCTAGAAGCCTACTTTTAGGCCTCATTCTGTAAACAGGTTGCTTGTGCTGTTCTTTTAACAGAATAGAAACCTAGAAAGATGAAAGTCTGAAAATGAACTAGAAACTTTCAGAGGGGGAACTTGATTTTCTGAAGTTTCCTTCTTCCCCCGCCCCATACTCTCCCATTGGAAAAACATGTTTTGTGAAATTGATTTTGGAGAGCTTGCATTTTAGTGGAGGAATTTGGGAAAGGCTTCAAGGAAGGAGTGGCACTTGAGTTGACTTTTGAAGGAAAGGAGGGATTTCAGTAGGCTGAGATAGGGAGGAGCAGAGACCTTAGTATGCATGGGAATCAGCCTAAGCAAAGACATGGAATTTGGAGATAGGATTGAGAGGGGGCTGTGACTAATTCCAGTTTGGCTAGAATGAGGACTATGTGAAGAGGAGGAGTTTGAGCTAATGCTGGAGAAGCAATTCAGAACCAGATGGTGGAGGGCCTTGATTAGGAACGTGGGAAATGGATAAGTGGATGCTTTATTTTGTGGACAGTGAGTAGAGGAATGACAAAATCCAAGTCACATAGTAGGAAGATTGAGACCAAATAGCCTGATATGGTCTGAGAGATGACAAAGAACTGCAGCAGGAGGTTATGGTTATGAAGATAGCCTGGGGGTAGAGTTGACAGTACAGTGTGGGGGAGGGTGCTGACAAGAAGGAACCATCAGAAGAAAACTCAGGTTTCAACTCTGAGTGGCTGGGATAGAAATAGGGAGAATGGTGGAGATTAGGACAGTTAGCTAAGAAGTTTAAAAGTCCCAAGGTCCTCATGCAGGAAGATTATGTGAGGCTGGTGGCCAGTAACTTGGGACAGGACATACAGGACAGAAAGAGATAAAGTTAACCACACAGGCCATCTGTGCATGTCCTAAATTAGATCCCAAATTGTCCTTACATAGCATCTGGACAGTAGCCATCTTTGACTTATATTATCTAACGACTGCCTTGTACCAGAAAGGCAGCCAGCTTCATCTAAGAAAATACAAATTGAAAATACACCCTTCCCATCTCCCAGGATTTGGGGTTCACTGGTCATGGCATAGGGTACTCTGCCTGCCCGCCCCCCCCCCCCAGTATAAAGATATATCCTAGATGCAGTAGTACCCAAGCCAGAAAATTTGTGTTGATCCCACTCAGGCAACTGCTATTTAGCAGACATCCTTTGGAAACATTTTCAATTTCTTTTTTTTTTTTAAGTAAGTTTTGTTGTTATCTTTTGTTTTTATATTACCTGCATTTCCCAATACATCCCTTCCCCGAAAGCCCCCCCTTAGAATGTGGGGGGAGGGAGGGGATGAGAAAAAAACCAGTCCCACAAAACTGACCCAGCCATATCCCAAAAGCCTCACATCAGCAGTTTTCCACACCCACAGTTCCCTGCCTCTGGGAAGAAGGAAGTGTTTTCTCATATCTCTTCTTTGGGGTTAAACTTGGTCATAATTTCACAACATTACACTGCATTGTTTCATTGTAACCTGTTCTCTTTCAGCATTATCACTGCCACAATAAGTAAAGTCACTTGTTTTTAACTCCTTGTGTCCCTGTTCTTGTGTGAAGTCCTTGAGCCCAGGCCAAACAGACAGAGATGAGGTCTGTCAGGGACATCTGGTAAAGATATCCATCTAGTGGTATTGTTCAGTCATATCCAACTCTGCATGACCCCATTTGGGGTTTTCTGGGCAGAGATACTGGAGTGGTTTGCCATTTCCTTCTCCAGCTCATTTTACAGATGAAGAAACAGAGGCAGACAGGGTTAAGTGACTTGCCCAGGGTCACACAACTAATGTCTAAGGCCATATTTGAACTTCCTGACTCCAGGCCTGGCATACTATCCACTGCACCACCTGTCTTTCATCTCATGGGCAGGTGGAAATATGAGAAAGGAGCTCTGTTTAGAAATACAGAATTGGGGATAATATAGGTATGGCTTTTTCCTACCCAGCTGCCCTCTTTTGGAGTTTTCCATCATACCCTCCTCCCATGATGGGTACCCTTTTCCCCTCCCCCACTCTGATTTTTAGCTTCCTTTTGTGTATTTTCTCCTGTTAGATTTGAATCGCCAGTGCTTAGTCAAGCACCTGGCACATAGTAGATGCCTAATAAATATTTTATTGACTGACTATCTAGAAGTAATCATTGGAGCCACAGCAGCAGAAGAGATCACAAGATGAGAAGGAAAGAGTGCACTGAGCCTTGGGGAATATCAGTGTTTAAAGACTGCATGAAAGGGGTGCTAGGTGGTGCAGTGAAAGGAGCATGGGCCCTGGAGTCAGGAGGACCTGGGTTCAAATGCGACTTCAGACACTTAACACTTACTAGCGGTGTGACCTTGAGCAAGTCACTTAACCCCAATTGCCCTGCCTTCCCCCCCTCCAAAAAAAAAGAATGCATGAAAAATAAAAAGGTAGAAGCAGAACAAGACCAGACAGGTAGAAGGAACTGGGGGAGTGCATGTGTCATAAGCAGTCAAGAGAGGAGAGGAGCAGTTCCAGCTGGCCTTCTTTATCTACTAGCATCCTAAAGAACTTTCTCTCCTGTTTATCTTCCTCTTGAACCCAACCCAAGTTGCTTTTAAGCTCTCTTGATTGTCCTTAGCACTTAGCACAAGACTCTCAGATCACACTGGCTTGTCACCTTCTTAACACTGGCTCTCTTCAGTCTCTTGCCTGAAATTTGGGGTGAGTTTCTCCATACAGCTGAATCAGTCTCCTTAGGTATCTGCTGTTTTTCTTCTTCAGCAGAATAATTTGTAATCCCTTCATCAGAATTCCATTTTCAGCAGCCTCTCATGTCCCTCTCGAGCCAACTTCTTTCAGAATTTTAGGCCATGGAATCCTATCCCTCCTTTGTCTAAACTCTTTGCAGCCTACTCCTCCCAAGTTTAAAGGAATGTCTGACTGTACCTGGAGTCCTACTGCTCAGTCAGGTCCATAATGCCAGTTCCCCTCCTATTCTGAAAAGATAAAATCATCAGCAAAGTAACAGAAAACAAGAACTAAAAAAAAAAAAAAACAAAAAAACAAACTACTTTCTTTTCCCTCAAGTAAATAAATAGATAGTTAAAAATCCCCCATCACAACTATATCCTGCCTCCATACCAGTTTTGTGATCTGTCTTTAAGCATTAATCTGCAAACTGATCTTTCAACTTTAATGTTTGGTGATGTATTTCAAATCTCTAGTTTGTAGGAGGTGGGATGGGTTGTTAAAGGAGCCAAAAGAAGCAGTTTCCCATGACTTCATAATTTTTAGAAATTTCCCATTGAAGGACTATCACATGGAGGAAGGTTGGCAGAGGGCATCATTAAGGGCATAAGCACTGTGCTTGGCACTGGATATACAAAGAAAGTCAAAAACAGCCCCTGCCTTCAAGGAACTTACATTCAAATGGGAAAGATACCATGTAAATGACTAGGTACCTACAAAAATATTTACAGAGTACATGAGAGGTAATCAGAGAGGGTAAGGCAAGGTCGGGATGGGGGAAGAAAAGGCCAAAGAGGCAAATTTTGGCTTGATTTCAGGAAAGACTAGTAAAGCTATCCAGAAGTGGAATGGGCTGTTTTAAGTAGTTGTGGATTTCCTCAAGGAAAGAGCTGGTCATTTGTTAGAGTAGGATTCTATAACCACGGAGGAAGGTCCCTTCCAGCTCTGAAATTCTGTGGTCTGTATAATAAAGTTAGTAATAATGATTAGCACTTATGTAGTACCTATGCTGGTCAAGCACTGGGTAACACTTTACAGGTGTGATTTCATTTCATCAGTACAACCCTAAGATATGGGCACTGTTATTATCCCCGTTTTACAGGTGAGGAAACTGAAGCAAATAGAGGTTAAGTGACTTGGCCAAGGTCAAGCAACTAATCACATGTCTGAGGATGGATTTGAACCCAGGTTCAAATGTTTGAATTCCATATCCGCTGCCTCCCGTCTTTACAATGAGGAGTTTTGTCCTCTGCTACTAAAACAGGTCTGTGCAACGTAGGGAAGAGATGGATGGAGGCACTGATCTTGGGAAGGAGCAGATGGAAGATGGTGGTAAAGAATTTTCTATATCAAAATGGCACCACTGGTGAAAGAGACTCCATATTACAATGGTGCCTTCTGATTCAGGTCTTCCACCAGCTCAAATCAGGATCCTCCATCTTTAGCCACTGTCTTCCCAACAAAGCCCATCAGTGTCATGTGCAAAAAGAAACTCCTTGTACCTCCTGCCAATTAAAGGAAGGAATGAGGTAGTGCCTAGGCCAACCATCTCTTCATTTCTCACCGGGCTATAGCCCAGACCTCTCCATCATGCCCTGATGCCAGGTACCACACAGGTATGTCATGGATCCTGGGATTATAGACTCCAGACTGGAAGAGACCTGAGAGACCATCTCATGACACAGTCCAGCCCTTTTGTTTTATAGTTGAGGAAACTACTTGTTCAAGGTCACACAGGTGGCCCTGAAGAGCTGGATTTTGAACTCAAGAGCTTTGATTACAAATCCAGGGCTAGTCCTAACTTCAGCAATGCTTCCTAACTTCCTTCTGCCAGTATTTTTCTCCATGTGAATCACCAAAAGTGGGTAGGAATCCTTGTTTCGACAAGTCTTGGGAGGTTCTCTGCCATGTCTTGGATACCTGCCCTGAGAAAGACAAACACAATCTTCTTGTTGTCACTGGGTTAACACGTATGTGCTTCAGCATCCCTTTAGCAGGGAGTCAGCAACTAGCATGATTCTTCTCTTTTTCCTCTAACTATATGATCTTTCACCTGAAAAGCACATGTGAATCTCCATTATCTGTCCTCAGAGGGCAAGTTGCTGCTTTCCCCCTCAACTCATCCAGCTCCCTCTTCTGGAAGATTCTCACCTTGGCTTGGCCAAGAATAGGCTCTGTACTTTGAGTTCTCTTCCCGTTAGTGGTGATGAGTTATACTGACTCATCCACAGTCTCCCCCAGCATGCATTTGGTTCCTGGGGCTAGTCATGCCATCTGTGGCCAGGATGGATTATTTTTCTTTGGGGTTGTTACTGACAAACCTGGAGTATGACCAGAGAAATGTGACTAAGATAAGAACTTAGAAAACATCCACATGTGAAATATTTGAAGGAACTGGGGATGTCTGACAGGGGACTGAGAGTTCTTTCTACAGGATTCCATTGAGAAAACAATTTAGAGTTATCCTATATAATTTCAGATGGTAGAAGTAGGAACTGCGTGGAAAGTTGGTCGATGTTTGGTCTGTGACTAGACAGAAAGAAGAACTTTCTAACTGCATGTTTAGCAAAAAATGGGTTGGTAGTCTTATGAAGTAGTGATCTCCACGTCACAAGAAGTGTTCAAGAAGAGCCTGGATGGCCATGTGTCATGGGAACTGTAGAGGAGACAGTTACATTAGAGGTGGAATGTTAAACTAGATTAACTTTAAGGTCCCTCCCAATTTTAAGATTCCATAATTTTTTCAAAGTCCTAACCTATTGGGATTTGGGTAGAGATATATGTGTGTTGGTTGCCCCCGCACCCTGACACACTGATGTAATATCCATCTGTGCCTGAGGTCCATGTTTCCACTGAACGTGGCCTTCAGCAGCAAGAACAGGCTGTTGGGTGAGATTCCTCTCTGCCCGAGCTCATCTTAGAAATGTTCCATTATAATCAATGGCCTGGGGAGACATCATGCCTGGGCAGACAGCATTACTGATTTCTTCAGTCTTTTTATTTGTAATATACATGGAACATTTCCAAGAAGAATAGGGGAGAAAATGGTGTACATTAAGCTGCTATCCTGAGTAACTTAAACGTTTGCATTAGGCCAAAATGTTCTTCTTTTGTATTATGTTTGTTACAGTGTATTAGTTGCTTTTCCAGCAGTGGAGATGGGTTAGCACTCAGCCACCTAGAGACTAAGTCCCCTGTGGCCAGTGATTATTTGTTTGTTAATAATTATTAGAGTGTATTCTGTGGCCAGGGAACAATTTTTCCATTATGTAAATTGGCCTATTTTAAAAGGTAAAAGTCCTAGAGTGGACTCAGAATTCATAGGACTAAAATGGATAGTCCAAAGTTCTGTTTTACAAAAGGAGAAACTGAGGCCCAGAAAGAGTGAGTGACTTGTCTCAAGTTGCACAGGTATTAAGGAGCAGATCCAAGATTCAAATGCAATGCTCTTTCCACTGTGCTATGCTGGGAGAGTGTTGAGGTTTGTTACTGGGACCTTTGCAAGAGACCCTGATGAACCGGTCAGGATGGATAACGGCAGGTTGTAACTGGAAATGCCCAAGGGACCACCCTGGGGAGTCAGGAACTTTCTGTGGTTCCAAAGGAAGGAAACTAAGACAGCCTCCATCCCCTGCACTGTAGGTGCCAAGACTGACACCCCCAAAGTGCAGTGGGGGTCACCAGAGAACCTCAGGCATAATGCAAACTTAGTTTGGGTATTTGGTAAACCTTAAAGCACTATATAAATGTGAGCTCTTGTTGTTAATCTACTGATTGTCCACCCTGCCTTGGCTTGTCATCATTAGACCACACTCTTACCACTAAGGAATCAGGTGTCACTTTGCTGTGTTTGAGCAGCTAAGAAAAGCCAAACCAAGCCAGATGTTTTTGTAGAGAGGACAGTTTCACCTAGGCACATCTGATTAGTCTCTCCTTTCTGGTGTCATAGGTGGGGAAGAGCCAATTAACCAAGAGTCTGAAAGTTTCCAGCCTGGATGTTCTCAGGCATAGAAAATTCCAAATGTTACAGTTCTAGAAGAGGAACAAAGCAGGTGGGAGAGGATCCTGAAGGGGTAAGGGAAATATGTATGACTAGGACAGACACAGATGTAATTTTCCAGACTATAAAAGCAAAGCCTTTTTTTTTTTTCAAGCCTTCTACACAGGGACCAAATAATTATGGAATCCTGCATTCAGACTTGGAAGAGACTATAGTGGCCATCTAGTCCAATACCTTCCTTTTACATGTGGGAAACTGAGGCCCAAATTGGTTAAATGTTTTGTCCACAGTCACACAAAACTAGGATTTGAGACCAGCTCCACTTATTCCAAATCCCATCTTTTTTCCATTAAACCAAATACGCCAAATTCAAAGTTATAAAATCCCAAGGAATTTTACCCTTTTTAGCTTATGTTTGTTCTCAGAACCAGGTCTCTGACCTATACCCTGTTTTTCCAGATGTTCTCAACATCCTCTTCCTGCCCTGGGACCATTTGCCATCCTGACCCTCAAAGAAATAAACTAAACCATCCTCTTGTTATTGGCCCATCCTAATGCCTCAGCCCTTTCTGTCCCTCTCTGAGATAAAGAACCAGTTTTCCTGCCCCCAGGAAGACAAGTCTGCAACATCAAGAAAAGGACAGAGATAGCCTCATCTCCTTCAGTTGTGAATGATTTCATGAGCTATGGAAGATGGACAATGAGGTCACTAGCAGAGGGCTCACTTAGCCAATACCCTCTCAGTTTGCTCTTGGTCAGCAGCTTACATGTAACAGTCATATGTGTTCCCAGCAAACCAGTCTAAATGACTGCGTATTTAATGCCTCTCAGTCTATTTGGGAAAGGTGGGTGGGAGGGGAGGACAGATCCAGTAAGAGGCTAGAAGTAGTTGAGAGAAATATCTATATAGGCCTTAAAAAAGTTTTAAATTTAATTGCTATATTTTGTTTTTATATCATCTTCATTTCCAAGTATTTCCCTTCTCAATCTTAGTACCTTTTTTCAGATAGATCTCTTGTTTAACCTGTATATATCTTGTTTAACATAATTGTTTGCGTGTTGTCTCCCCCATTAGACTTGGAGTTTCCTTGAGCAGGGACTGGTTTTTTTGCATTTCTTTGTTCACCCCAGTCTAAGGACTATAGTACCTGGCATATACTAGGTGCTTAATGAAATACTTGTTACCTTGACTTAACTTCTTCTCCCTTCCCCATCCTTTATAAGAGAGAAAAAGCAGTTCACCAGAACTAACCAACACCTTCGCCAGTGGATATGCAGTGTCCCACATCAATAGTGACCCCACCCCCTCCTCTAGTGAAGGAAGGGGATGCATTTTCTCACCTCTTTGTGACAAACTTGGTCTTATATTTTGTGCAGGATTTTTTTCCTAACATTTTCCAAGTACTCTCACCTCTCCTCTCTCGTTATTATTCTTCCGGAAACTCCATGGGATTAAATGGGAGACAGCCATTCTTACATACATTTTACATAGAGAAGCAATACCAGACTCCGCCAGGACCATGCAGGAGCCCAGGTACCCTGCTTTCCGTTCTATTGTCTTTCCGCCCTGTGGCAAGTGAAAAAGCTTCTATTTTGCTCTCTTCCCCAGAAATTTTGACAGAAAACTATCCACCCAAGAACATTTGAGACAGCTCTGACTTCCAGCGGCACCTTCTAGCCTTTTTTGTACCTTCCCATTACTCCTATCTTAGAACTATCTTAGAGAAATCTTCAGGACCCAAAAAGGGATGTGAGACTTTCCCTGAGTGCCATGCTATCTACAGTCACTGTCTCAACACCTTCTGATTGTCGGAGCAGGGGGCCTCAGAGTTGGTAATAAGGTGTTGTTACTGTAAACTTCAAGAAAATTGTGGCACCAGATATCTCAAAATAGAAACCTTCCTTTAAGTTATATATAAGTCAGTAGTACCACCCTCCCAAAAAAGGATCAATGGCTATTCATTTTGTGTCATTTATTGTTTTCATTTCTCTCTCCACCCACCTAAACTACTCAAAAAAGCCAGAAAGGAAAGCTGTGTTTGAACCAACAAGAAGACAATCCCATCGAGGACATCTACATGAACAGAGAAGAGCCTTTGCAGTGCTAGTGAGAGAGTGGCTTCCTAATCCTTGTCACTGGAGCCATCCAGTACCAGGAGGGGAATCTCCTCCAGTTTCTTCCCTTCATCTGAACACTTCAAGTGGCCATGTCTCCAGGTGCTGAGCATCCCAAAGAACCTCCGGAAGGAAGGGTGGACCCATGGGCCCCTCTCCTTCTTCCTTTGCTTGCCCTGGTGTTGATGTTCCTTAGCTTTCTTTCTCCAGTGTACTCGAGGAGTCCCTGTCTTGAAGAATCTGCACCACCAGCAGCTGGAGGCCCTGGCTTCTCCTGAGGTTTGGGGTGCTGCTCTTCTAGGAATCTGGAATTGGGTGTTGGAGAAAGCTTGACTGGCCACTTTCCAGCTGAATCTCTGCTCCTTCAAACGGATCATTTTCTCCATCAAGGGTCTCACATTCAGGCACAGGCTGGCATGAGTAGTCTCTGCCATGCCTAGGATGGCGTCTGAGACTCCCCAATGGTCCTTCAAAGTCTGTCTGCTGTAGAAAGCCTCCAGACATTCATTGATCAGAGTCAGGATTACTTCTCAGCATGGGAAAGCAAGGCTGAATTGAGTAGACCCAATTCACAAGGACTCACACTGCAACTGTGGGTAACCTCTAGAACAAAGACAAGTAGCTGCCTCCACTTTCCCCGCTCTGTTCCCACAAAGACCTTGGTGAGAGAGTCTAAGTCACAACCACCCACTCATTCTCAGTGATTTGTTCTGTTGTCATGGCAGCACTGGCCTGATGAGATCATTGGCCTTCATGACTACATAATAAACCAACAGGATACTTTCCTTCCATCTGTCATTTCTGTCATACAGAAATAGAGCTAGGTGCATTCTCAAAGATTCTAGCCCAACCCCTTCATTTTACAAAGAAGGATATTGAGACCTAGAAAAGTTAAATGATTTGTCTCATGTCACACAGGATTGTAAATGGCAGAAGCAGAATTTGAACCTGAGTTTTCTGACTCTAGCTAGTACTCTTTCCACTGCACTATACAAAGCAAACATCTCTCCTGTAAGTAGATGTGAGGAAGAAAGAGAGTGCTAGTTTGGGAGATTTTTCTAGAAAATAAAATAAATTTTTACATTAAAAATTCAATCAGCCAAATGTTTAATTTATAGGCATATATCCAGTATTATTTCCACCTACAAAGCAAGCCTCTTTTTTGGAAATAGTCATAAGAAAGGAGAATACAAGTTGTGAAATTTTTCCCTCTGGAAAATAAAATAATCTTTTCAGTCAACAGATGAGTCAGCTAGATATTTAGCGTTCTATAGGCAGAGCCTGAGATGAATGGATTTTGAAAAGCCATAGAATCCTAGAAATTAAAACTAAAAGGAACCTAAGACATTAGCTAGTCAAAATCCCAGTTTTATAGAGGAAGAAGCTGCAGCTTAGGGAGAGGGAATGAATTGCCCAAGGTCTTTGCAAAATCAATCAAGAAGCATCTATTAAGGTTGGGGCAAGACAGAGGAATTGAGAATCCCCAACATAGAGATGGTCATTAAATCCATAGGAGTTTATGAGATCATCAAGTGAAGTAATATAGAGGGGAAAGAAGACCCAGGTCAGAACCCTGTGAGACACCTACAAAAAGAGGGCATGATCCAGATGAGGAACTAACAAAAGAGACTGAGAAGCTGTAGTCAAATGGGGAGGAGAAGAACCAGGAGAGAGGGGTGTCCTGAAAACCTAGAAAGGAGAGAGTATCAAGGAGGAGAGAGTGATCACCAGTGTCAAAGGCTACAGAGAGGTCAAGGAGAATGAGGACTGAGAAAAGGCCCCTGGATTTGGTGAAGAAGGCCATTAGTAACTTTGGAGAGAGCAGTTTCAGTGGAATGCTAAGGTCAGGAGCTGGGTTATAAGGGGCTGAGAGTGAAAGAGGGGTGGCTAGGTGGCACAATGAATAGAGCACTGGCCCTGGAGTCAGGAGGACCTAGGTTCAGATCTGGCCTCAGACACTTAACACAAAAAATAGCCGTGTGACCTTGGGCAAGTCACTTAACCCCAATGGCCCTCCAAAAAGCAAAAAAAAAAAAAGAGAGAGAGTAAAAGGAGAGAAACTCTTAGAGTTTAACCACAAAGGGCAAAAGAAATACAGTATGGTAGTTCACAGGGATAGAAAGATCAAGTGAGGGGTTTTTTTGGCATAAGGGATTGACATGGGCATGTTTTTAGGCAATAGGAAATGAGCCAGTAGACAGGGAGAGACTGACAATACGTAATTGTCTGTAAGAAAAATTCAGCTTGCCTGTCACCTCTGGGTATATCCTTAACATTATTATCTGGAAAAAAAATTTCCTTTGCTTGTTCTTTTTTGCTTTGTTCAGCTACCTAATGGCCTATGCAAGCTCCTTCCCTGTTTGAGTTGCTTATATACAGTTTCCCAAATGATCCCTGGTCCTTCTTTTCAGTCAGCATGAGTTTTCTGAAGGAAGGTACCTCAGACATTTAATGAATCAGCCTTTTGAAAAGTCTTGGCCTGGTCTTAGTTTCAAGTTGGCCTTTAAAAAAAATCCTTCCTTTGTTCATTAGCTGCTTCTTCTAGCTGCAGGGTGTTAAGAGCAGATTCACCAACTTCCCTGACCTTGGGCTCCTTCCCAGCTTCTGCAAGAAGTGAATACCAGTAAGGACCTTTCCTAACACCAGGGCTTCCTTTGCTGGGGAAGCCCACACTGAGATTCTCCCAGCCCACAATCTGATTCTCTGACTCCAGAGGTAATTATAATGGTCTTCGATGCTTGGGTCAGGACTAGAGTCCTCTTTGGAGACATGTGTAGGGAGTTAGGCTGATCCCAAAGGTCCAAGATGGCTCCTGGAAGGGATGTGGAGTTAGTTGGTGACACAGGATAAAATGGAATTACCCTTGGACTTCTCTGGGGTAGGGACTTCCTCTGATATCCACTCTTTCCCCCACCACAGAACCGTTCTGAACAAAAGTTGGCCCAAACTCAGGCTAATGGCAGGTTTCTTAGGTCTGTCCTGGTCCTCACTCACACTCGTAAGATAACTGATCCCCAGAGATCCCAGAAGACTTCAGAACTGACCTAAGACCTAAGATAACAACCAGCTTGTCATCAAAGCCTCTGTAATCCTTCCCTCCTGGAAAGTTTCCCAGTTGAACTATAGTATCTAGCAACAAAACAGAAGAAACTGTTCCAGTTTAGGTAATCTATAGACTAGGCATTTCTACTGCTCATTTCCCTTCCAGAACTATTGCCTACAGATCCTAAATTGTACTAGGCAACCCTTCATCCTTTAATTCAGACTCTCATATATCCAGAGCAATGTCTTTTTGAAAAGAAACAAAGATTTACATGGTAGTAACAGCTTATATTTTTATAGGTTGTGTGTTATTAACCCCATTTTTCCCATGACAAAAAGGAAACTCAGAAAGGCTGTGACTTACCCAAGGTCACAAAGCTAGAAAGTACCCACAGATGAGACTTAAAGAACCCAGTCTTGCATCCCCTAGCCCAATGTCCTTTCCACTATAGCTGTGCACCTCTTAGTAACAGTGCACAGATTGAGTACTATAAACTTAAAAATGAATTTTTTGTTTGAGACAACCTGGCCTAGAGTTATTCTATGACCAGTTGGCCTAATTGGTTAAATCATGATGGGGGTGGCTAGGTGGCGCAGTGAGTAGAGCACCGGCCCTGGAGTCAGAAGGACCTGAGTTCGGATCCGGCCTCAGACACTTAACGCACGCACAAATAAAAACCTAGCCGTGTGACCTTGGGCAAGTTACTTAACCCCAACTGCCCTCCAAAAAGGCAAAAAAAAAGAGAGATTAGGAAATCATGATGGGAATGGAACCAGGATTAGGGGTCATTGCTGCCAGATTGGTGTGTTGGTTTCACCCTGTTGCAGGGCTCAGTTCCAGCAACCTGTTCTGAAATGCACATCAGTAGTTACAAAGGGACCAGCATGAGTGAGTGGAGATGAACCAGCCAACCTCCCACCCTCTTTGGAAGGATAACTGAACAATCTGCCTCCAGCCTACCTTCCCAGTCTACTCCCCTTCATGTTTTCTGCCCTCCAATCATAGACAACTTTCCTCTGCCCCGACCTTTTCCCATGTTCTCATTCTACTCTTTCTCTATGCCCCCTATACCTGAAATAGTCAACAAACCCCATCCACCATCTTTCTCTGTTGAAGTCTAGCGCCTCAAGGTCTAATCAGGGGCTATTTCCTCCATGAAGCCTTGCTCCCTTTCTCAAGGCTGCTCCCAATATAACATAGGAGAAAGTGATTTACAAAGTGATTTACTTTGCCCAGACCTTTCTTTTACTATCTACCCTTTTCCGTATCCAAATTCCATGGTTCTCAACTTTTTTTGTTCATAGAACAGACCTCTTCTGTTTCTGTTTGTAGAATAGAAAGATTTCTTTTCTGCCAAGAGAACTTGTTGCACACTGAGGGAACAATTCTGTGACTTTTCCATTGCAAATAGAAGTTCCATAGTGTCTGTGGCTTGCTCTTTAAAGAAGCAATATAGCTCTGTAGATGGAAGGGACCTCAGAGGCCAGAGGTTCCTAACCTGGAGACAAATCTCAAGTATCATGAATGTGAATTGGAAAAAACTTCATCTTTATTTTCTCTAACTTTTGATTTTCTTTCTAATCCCTATGTATTTTATTTTATGCATTTAGCGCCATTATTTGGAGAAGGGGTCCATGGGATTCACCAAAAGGGTCCATGACACACAAAAAAGTTAAGAACTCCTGGTTTCTAGCCCAGCCCCCTCATTTTATAGATGAGGAAACTGAGACCCAGGAATGTATTAAGCATCAGAGTTTGGATTTAACACAACTCCTTTGACCCTAGAGACAGGGTTCTTTGCCCTGTACTGCCCTGTCTCCGGTATCATGCTGCCATTTGCTGGGTGAGTCTCCTTGGGCGAATCACAGCCTTTCTGAATTTGTTTCTTCATGGGCAGTATGGAGATAATACTAATTACTCTTCCTTCCCCACAGCATTATTGTGAAAGAACTATTGCTTTGCAAAATCATGACACGGTAGAGAAATATGATTTCTTGCTATTATTGTCACAGAGTAAACAGCCTTTGGGTTTTCAGTGGAGCTGAATTAACGAGACTTAACTTGGAAGATCTGTGAATGTGAAGAAGTCACTGAGTTTTCAGAGCAGTGAATCCATAGGCCTTTATTGAGTATTCACTCTATAGATGTGAAAAGCTTCATTTGTGGCCCTGTGGTATCATGGAGAGAATGCTGGAGTGATTTGTGTGCGGATCTTTGCTCTTATTCTGTTATTACAAGCACCTGGAGAGCAGGGATGGGGTCACATCTGTCTCTCGCACCTGTGGGGCTTCTGTGAAATAAAGAGGAGAGGGAGTGCAGTCCCAGTGTGGGACTGTCAGTGCAAAAGAGAGGGAAGATGGGATATCCTGGCTGAGGCATAGTACCTAGACCAATGATTGGAAAGGAGAGTGTGGGAAGGGGAGTAGAGGGCAATGTCTTTTTTCCATTGTAATTTTTTTCATTCTATGTAGTTCAGTCATTTTTAGTCCTTTCTAACTCTTCATGGCCCTGTTTGGGGCTTTTTTGGCAAAGATATTGGAGTGGTTCGCCATTCTCTTCTCTGGTTCATCTTACACATTAGGAAATGGAGATAAGCAGGGTTAAGTGACTTGCGCAGGGTTATACTACTAGTAAGTATCAGAGGGCCAGTTTGAACCCAGGCCTAACACACTATCTGCTGCACCACCTAGCTGCCCATATTAATCAGCATTTAATTTCTCTCCCATCTCTTTCCTGAAAAAAACAGAAAAACAAAACTTTTATAATAAATATAGCATGATTTATTTTTGCACACAGTAAGTGATTAATAAGTGTTTATTGAAAGACTGGATCAGTGAATGAATTTCTTTTTTTTCTTTTTTGCTTTTTTTTTGAGGGCCAATTGGGGTTAAGTGACTTGTCCAAAGTCACACAGCTAGTGTGTTAAGTGTCTGAGGTTGGATTTGAACTCAGGTCCTCCTGACTCCAGGGCTGGTGCTCTATTCACTGTGCCACCTAGCCACCCACAGTAAATGAATTGCTACCCTGGATTGGGTCAGTAGCGTTACCTTTGCATACAAAGGACAGAATATTTTTAAACCCAGAAGTCAACAGGAGAAGTGAAAGTATCCAGTTCCCCTTCCCTATTATTCTGAGAAGTATCTCAAAAAGGATTGATAAAACTACATGGGCAGTTGCCTTAATGGTGCAGGGCTAGAGTTCAGGGCCTGGAGTCAGGAAGACTAATTTTTCTGAGTTCAAATGTGACCCCAAACATTTACTAGCTATGTGACCCTGGGCAAGTCATTTAGCCTCTGCCCCAGTTTCATCTGTAAAATGAGCTAGAGTAGGAAACGGCAAACCATTCCAGTATCTTTAACAAGAAAATGGGGTCCCAAAGAGTCAGACATGACTGAACAACTCGACAGCAAGCTGCCTTAATGCTCCCCCTTCAGTCTACATGTGTGGACACAGCTATTGTCTCCCAGCCCTGGAGAAGGGAATACAAGAGGTAAGTTCATTTCCAAATTGGCTAAACTGTTAGATTCCAATGCACCCCCACCCAGCCCTGATATTCTATGATGAAATAAATGCCTTAGGGAGGAGCTCTTTCCTGTATTAGGATACTAGCCACTATGTCCATATGGAGGAGGAGGAAAGGGAGTACTGTGAGTGGGAGGAAAATATTTTTCCCTTAAAAAACCAAACCTCCTATGCCAAAGAAACAGAGGTATGGGGTTGCACTAATAGAAACCCTAGGGTAATATTTTGTTACCCTCCTTCCTGGCAAAAAAAGAGTACGACTCAGACTGATTCTATCTTGAAGGAAGCCTCCACTATCTTAAGACATGACGAACTATAGAGAAATGTGCTTTCCCACCTCAAGATCCCACTTGATCCTTATCAACTCTTATGACTGCAAGGCTGGCATCCTTCCCCACTTTCCTTTCTGCTTCAGAATGCCACTGATTGGCTGCACACTCTAAACTAGCCTAAAAAACTGTAAAAACCCAATTTATACTTTTAAGAAGTAGAAGCTTCTACCAGCCCGAGCCAGCTTCCAATGAGCTCTAATCAGTCTTCCTCTTCCTCCCCCCCCCCATTAGGTTATTTCCTTTTTTTACACCCCACTCTTGCAGACTTAATAGTGGATAAGATTCTCCTTTGGCTCTCATGGGACCCAACCTAGAAAATTCTCACAAAATCCACAAGCCTGGATCAGTTAGTTCTTTCACAAATGCTCAGTGCTACTATGCACCTACAGCTGCTTCCCCATGCAAAATGACCTGCGGAATTGGGGAAAATATCAGATGGGTTCAATAAGCAAATCAAGCAACCCATTTGTTAATCCTACTATGGATAATTCAGCTCAATAGATATTTTAAGCACCTACTAATCACAGCACGAGGAGGCTGGGGATACAAAGGCAAAAAATAGACCATCCTGAAAGAACTTCCATTCTGTTGGCGAGATATATCATTCACACAAATAAGTAATATACCAAATAATTTCAAGAGGACAAAGATGCTCAGATTTGGGGGGATTATAAAAAGCCTTTTGTAGAAGGTAGTATTAGAACGGCTAAGCGGCTCAATAGATATAGCCCTGGGTTAGAATCAGGTAGACTCATCATGAGTTCAAATCCAGCTTCAGACACTTACTAGCTGTGTGACCCTGGGCAAGTCATTTAACCCTGTTTACTTCTGTTTCCTCATCTGTAAAATGAACTGGAGGAGGAAACAGCAAACCACTACAGTATCTTTGTCAAGAAAACCCCAAATGGGATCACAATGAGTCAGACACGACTGAACCATAAAAGAAGTTACCACACACCTGAGCTGTACTTGGAAGAAAAACAAGAATTCTCTGGTGGAGAAGTGAGGAGGGAGTGAATCAAAAACATGGATGAAAGATGGAATGGCCTGTACATTAAGCAGGGTGTAGAAAGGGTAATAATGTGAAAGAAGGCTGAAAAGAGGTGGGAACAGGACTGGAGAGTTTTAAAAGCCACTCTGAAGAGTTTGGGTTGTACTCTAAAGTTACTGAAGATTTTTGAATAATGGATTGAGATGGTCAGAGCAGCATTTAGGAATATTGATCAATGACTTCATGAAGGATAGAGTGGAGGGGAAAGAAACAGAAACCAATTAGGTGGCCATTATGGTAGTCTGGGCAACAGGTGATGCCAGCCTAATCTAGGGTAACAGTTGTGATGGAGAGAAGTGAATGTTTGTGAAAGATGTTGGATATATGGGGTGAGGGAGTGTGAAGGGTCAAGGATCAGTCAGTCAGTAAACATTTATTAAGCCCTTGTTGTGTTCCAGACACTGTGCTATGCATGAGTGGATACAAAAAGAGGCAAAAGATAGTCCCTGCCCTCAAGGAGGTTACAATCCAATGGATCAGTCATCAAGCATTTATTAAATACCAGTGTTCTGGCACTGTGCTAGGCAGTGGGGATACAAGTATAATAACCTGAACAATTTCTGCTTCCAAGGAACTTACTTTCTAGTTGGAAAGACACCGGAGACATATAAAAGGATGTATAGAATAAATACAAAATCATTAAACACAAGATAGTTTGAGGAGCAGCTAGGTGGCACAGTGAATAGAGCACCAGCCCTGGAGTCAGGAGGACCTGAGTTCAAATCCGGCCTCAAACACTTAACACAAAAACTAGCCGTGTGACCTTGGGCAAGTCACTTAACCCCAACTGCCCTCCAAAAAGCAAAACACACACACACACACACACAAGATAGTTTGGGAGGGAGAGTACATTTGCAATGAAATATTTCATGTAGAAAGTGATGTTTGACTTTTGTAGGAAAAAAGTTTCTGTGAGGTAATGGTAAGGAGGAGTGCATTCCAGTCCTAGGGACAATGCAGAGACAGGGAAATGGAGTGTTGTGTGTGAGGTCAGTTTGTCTGCACCAAGGAGTGGAGATGGGGGATAACATCCAATGAGGCTGGAAAGATAAGTTGGGGCTAGGTTATGAAGGGCTTTGAAAGCTAACCAGAAGATTTTTAAGTTACTTCTGAATCAATATGAAGGCACTGAGGTTTAATGAATGGAAGAGTGACGTGGTCAAACTTGTACTTGCAGAAAATCCCAACTTTGGTAGCAGAGTTGAGGATGTACTGAAGTAGAGAGAGACTTAAGCCAGGAAGACCATTTAGGACTCCATCAGAGTAGTCTAGATGAAACATGATGAAGGCTTAATGTACAATTTCTCATCATGCCCTGGGTGCCTCTCCCCAGCTACAACTCTGCCAAGAGTTTAGCTGCCGAAGCAAAGTGTTGGATGGGGGTAGTTTTTTCTGGGGTTTAAACAGAACAGGCGGCTAGGTAACGCAGTGGATAGAGTGCCATGTCTAGAGTCAGGAAGACCTGAATTCAAATCCAGTCTCAGATACTTGACTAGCTGTGTGACCCTGGACAAGTCACTTAACCCTTTTTGCCTCAGTTTCTTCATATGTAAAATGAGTTGGAGAAGGAAATGGAAAACCAGTTGGATGTGACTGAAAGGATTGATCAACAACAACGAATTAAATGAAAAACCCACTTTCAACTGATTTGTTGGCTAAGAATTTATGCAACTCAGGATCTAGATTACATGGATAGTAATGATATTATCTTTGTAGAACACTTTAATATTTACCATACATCAGTGGAAAGAGCACTGACCCTAAAGTCAGAAGACCTCAGTTCAAAATCTGGGCAAATCACTGCACCTTCCTGGGCCTCAGCTTCCTCCCCTGTAATAGTGACAGAGTTGACCTACATGGTCTCTGCAGTTCCTTCCAGCTCCAAATCAATGACCCTAGATGCCAGCAGTGAGACTGAGTGGCCAAAGTGGCTGCCAGGCCACACTCTTGCCTCTCAGAGCTTGCAGTCCACCAAAACCCCAGCTCTTTTTTATAAGGGTATCTAATCATCCTCTCTTCTATCCCTCCCTCCTGCCGTTGTGTAGACCTCTGGGAGTCTATCATCCGGTGATAGCCCATAAGCAACACAACCACCCGGTGGTGTAGGCTAGGACTTTATCCCCAATTTACAAATGAAGAAACTGGCACTCAGACCACTTACACAGCTAGTGAGTGAGCCAGAGGCCAGATACAGGCCTTTGGATTTCAGGCTTAGTCCTCTTTCCCCAATATCACTAATTCTTAGAGTGTGCCCAGAACTCACTGTTGGCCCTGAGGTCTCCCTAGGTGAGCTACCAGGAGAACTATATTAAGCTTACACTTGCAGTCACCTGCCTGAGTACCTCCAGTTGTGTGGAACTTGTAATTGTAAAGTCACACGTGCATGTGAGACTTCCCTAGTGTGTCACAATTCTCTACATTCGCACATAATACTGTGTGAAATTCTGTGGTAAAAAAAAAAAAGTTTTGAGAAACATTGCAGAAATAAATTTTAAAACTTCTTTATGTACAAAAAAAGGGGGAAGAAACATCGTTTGACATCATTCCACTTAAAGGTTCTCTTTGCCTTAGCAATAGAGACCTGGCCAGAAGCTGCATTTAAGTTTGTGATACATACATTTGCTCAAAGGAACCCCAACAAAATTTAGCCAATAAATATTTTTATTTAACATTTTTGACAACCAACTTATTTCACAAAGAAAACATTTATGTGGGTGGCAAGTACTTCCATATGGAACCTGAGTTGCAACTGCCTAGAAAAACAAACATTTATTTGGGGATCCCCCCATCCCTAGTTATCTTTTATAGAGGAATACTTCCAACTTATTCACCAAAAAAGAAACCCAACAACAACAAAAAAGGGGCATCGAGGTGGCACAGTGAATAGAGCACCAGCCCTGGAGTCAGGAGGACCTGAGTTCAAATCCGGCCTCAAACACTTAACACAAAAACTAACCATGTGACCTTGGGCCAGTCACTTAACCCCGATTGCCCTCCAAAAAGCAAAAAAAAAACAAAAAACTTATTCTCCCACCTGAGAGGCTTGGGGATGGGGATAAAGAGAAGGTGGTGGAAAGAAATAGATGTTGTGTCTCTGACTTTTAGCTATGCTAGGAGGCCTGGCCAAGGATCTGGACCTTGATTTCAGGGCTGTACAACTCATTTGGGTGGTTGATCCCAGGCTGACAGCAGTGAATCTGAGGAAGGCGACTTCAGCACTTCTGCTATGACCTTGTGATTTAGCTCCTTTGGACCTGATGAGAATCAGAATTTTTCTATAATTAACTCTGCCCTGTACACACATGAACCAGTCTCGTTTTCCTCAAGGCCATCTCCTGACATACAAGTATGAGGGGCTGGAGGGAATATATGGGTGTGTATGTACGTACATATGTAAGTGTATGTATATATGTATATGTATATCTGTGTGTCATAGATTTATTTTTGTTAATATACATAAACAGACATTCTTCCTTTTCCTTTTAAGTGTTCAAAACTCCTTTGCTTTCAGGCAGAAATTATTCTCTTCTTCTGAGGAGAACAACAAAGCAGGCAAAGAGAAGGTAAGCAATTTATCTGAGTTCACAAAGCAACTCTGTAAAATAGGTGTGGCTTGGACTTGGGTTTTCCAAAACCAGAGTCTTATTTGTATTCTACACTCAGAAAATACCTGACTGCCTCTCCCAGCATCAAGTTATATGGTTGAAATTATCCAGAGAAATTGCTCTTCACCCTTCCCTGCCCCTCCCCCCAAATAAAAAAACCCTGCTGGTGTTAATTAAGGAAAAGCAGATTTGGGGACTGAGTTTTCCAGATGGACTTAGCAACAGAGGCCAAATTCAGGAGAAAAATCGCCTGTACTCCTGATCCCTTTGTGCTGAGTCGCCCTCTCAGGAGTTAGCTATTTTTAGATCCCAGATGATGTGTCCAGGTTCTGTCCAGCTCTCATATTCTTCAGAGCTTGGGTACAGACTAAGGAAATCTCACTAACAGGATAGGATCTGTGCTGTAAAAACTGCTAACCAAGTGTTTCAGGGGCAGAAATAGCAGTGATTCCCCAGGGGAGTACACTTGGGTTTTTTTTCCCTTTGCAGTTCTGAAATGAAGCAAACATAAATATATATCTTTTTTGAAAGCAGTTACTCTTTCATAGAAGTGTGTGTGTGTGTGTGTGTGTGCGCGCGCGCACGCGTGTGTGTGTGTGTGTGTGTGCGCGCACGCGCACACGCGACAGTGTATCCAACATTCTCTATGAAGAATGGAACATTCCCTCAACTATTCAAGAGTTCAACATTTTTTTAAAGTACCTACTATGTACCTACTGGGCTAAGCCCTAGAGAGAAAAGATGAAATATAAAAATGGCCCCAACCCTCAAAGAATTTACAGTCCACTGGGGAAAGCCACAAGAAGGACAAGATTATCTTTGATTTTTTAAAATCCTTAATTTTTAAAAATTTTTTTAAATCCTTAGTTTTTTAAAATTTTTTTTAAATCCTCCAAATGACAGACTTACAAATATTTCCATGATGGAACAATTGGGCAGTCAATTTCTGGATGTGAGATAGTACATTTCCTTTTCTCTGAAAGGATTCATTTTTCAAGGAGCAGCTTGAGCTAGCCTGTGGGTACCTGAAAAGAATAGTATCTTGACTAGGAACCTCCATCAGACTGTACACTGGAAGACTGCAGATAGCAACCACCATCATAGCCACACACTAAAGAGCCATTTCCTTCTGCTACGTCACCTCCTGGCTTTATCTGAAGAACTTACTCAAAAAGAACAGTATTCCAGCTTTTAGTTCGCATGCTGCTAGTGTTTCTCAGTCATCCATAAGAACTGTGATGCAATGGAAAGAACACTGTTCTTATTTTTTGAGGGGCTGTCCTTCGTTTTTGAGGACCACTGACATCACAGGGCTATGTCTTGACAAGAACACTGACTCTAGAATCAGAAGACTGGGAGAGGGGTGCTTTCAAATTCCAATTCTGAAGGGGCGTCTAGGTGGCGCAGTGAGTGTCAGCCCTGGAGTCAGAAGGACCTGAGTTCAGATCCGACCTCAGACACTTAACGCACACACAAACAAAAACCTAGCCGTGTGACCTTGGGCAAGTTACTTAACCCCAATTGCCCTCCAAAAAAAAGAAAAAAAATTCCAATTCTGGTGCTTACATGTGCCTTTGAGTAAGTTGTCTAGCCCCCATGAGCCTCAGTTTTCCCATCTATAAAATGGGTTAGGGAGAGATGAGAAAGAGAGACTAGAAGGTCTCCAGGGTGCCTTCTAAATCTGTGATCCTAAGACTTCTTGGCTATCTGGATGGTCTCACTTGTGGAATGCCTTGCTGGAGGAGAAATGAAGTTCCCTTCCTCCCTCCCTGGAGTTCATTAAGAAAAGATACTATCTGTCCTGGGTGTTTATAACAGCATGGTGCGTGCAGGAGTAGAACTGGACAAGGGAGTCAGAAGATCTGGTGTGGAGATGGGACTCTATGTTTTACCTCCAGTCTCCCATACCTGGAATCTACTCACTCCTTACCTCCACTCTCTTTTCCTTTAAAGCTGAGTTCAAATGCCACCATCTACATGAAACTTTTCCAGATCCTCCCAGCTCTTAGCATCTTCTCCCACAAAATTATCTTATGGTGTATGTACATATTTTGTACATGTTTATATATGTACATATCTCCCTGGATAGAATGTGAGTTCCTTGAGGGCAAGGACTGATTTGGTTTGGGTTTTTTGTTTTGTTTGGGGTTGGTTTGTTTTTTGGTCTGTTCCTCCCCCAACAAGTTCAGGCCTAGTCTGTGGCATATAATAGAAGTTTAATAAAAATTTGCTGATTAAATATATGACCTTGGGAAAGTCATCTGACCTTCTTAGGCTTCAGGAAAATGAATGTTAGCCTAAGTGACATCCACATTTCTTTCTGGCTCTGATAATTGACAAGGGCAGATGACTGGACCAGATGATCTCTCAAGACTCCTTCCAGAATTCTGTTATTCTGTGAAAGAGGAAACTCAATACAATAGTTTTTTCCACTACCTAGTGTGCAAAGGAATGAATGAATGGATGAAAGTACCAGGAGAGGTAAAACGGCTCAATATAACTTATGAACATTCAAATCCTTTTCTATGAATTGGAATCCTGTTTTGTCCCTAGCATCCTTCCCTTCCCTTCTCTGGGCATCAGTTTCAGTCAGTCAGCTAATCTTTATTAAGCACCTGCTATGCGCCAGGCACTGTGGTAAGCACTGGGGATACGAAATTTCCCCTGAAGTTACATTGTAGTGAGATGAAAAAGTCTATGAGACTGCAGAGCAGGGCTTCTCAAACTTTTTCCACTTAAGACCCCTTCAGCACTTCTTAAAGCAACCCACAGTTTCAGAAATGATGCTCTAGAGGACTAGAATTTGACAGGAGAATGGATTGTTTATTGTTGTTGTTTCAGTCGTGCTCGACTCTTTGTGACCCCATTTGGGGTTTTCTTAGCAGAGGTGGTTTGGCATTTCCTTCTCCAGCTCATTTTATGGATGAGGAAACTAAGGCAAACAGGGTTAAGTGACTTGCCCAGGGTCACACAGCTAATAAGTGTCTGATATCAAATTTGAAGTCAGATACTCCAATCCAGGGATAGTACTCTATCTGCTCAGCTATCTACTAGCTGCCCCAGAGCAGATTATACAGTAGGCTTTATAAGTGAGATAAATATCATCAGGGCACCATTACCTCTGGCACAAGCATGCCTGAGGGAAGAGAAGGGCCCACACACTCTGTTCAAAGACACAAAGTCAATCTATATGATCACAACTACAAAACACTTCTCACACAAATAAAATCAGATTTAAATAGTTGGAAAAATATCAATTGCTCATGGCTGGGTCGAGCTAATATAATAAAAATGACAATTTTACCCAAATTAAACTATATATTTAGTGCCATACCAATCAATTTACCAAAAAACTACTTTTTAGAGTTAGACAAAATAATAACAAAATTTATTTGGAAAAACAAACGGTCTAGAATATCAAGGGAATTAATGAAAAGAAATGCGAGGGAAGGTGGACTAGCTATGCCAGATCTTAATCTGTATTATACAGCAGCAGTCATCAAAACTGCTTGGTACTGGCAGAAGTGTAGAGTAGTGGATCAATGGAATAGATTAGGCGCAGGAGATCCAGCAGTTAATGAATATAGTAATCTATTGTTTGATAAACCCAAAGACCCCAGTTTTGGGGATAAGAATGCATTATTTGACATAAACTGCTGGGAAAACTGGAATACAGTATGGCAGAAACTGGGCATAGATCACTATCTTAACACCATATACCAAAATCAAGTCTAAATGGGTGCATGATCTAGGTGTAAAGGATGATACTGTAAGCAATCTGGGAAAGCAAGGAATACTTTACCTGACAGATTTGTGGAGAGGGGAAGACTTTAGGATGAAACAAGAATTAGAGAGCATTATAAAATGCAAAATGGATAATTTTGATTACATTAAATTGAAAAGCTTCTGTACAAACAAAGCCAATGTAAGCAAGATCAAGAGGGAGGTGGGAAATTGGGAAAGAATTTTTACAACGTGTGTCTCTGATAAAGGTCTCATTTCTAAAATTTATAGAGAATTGAGCCAAATCTATATGAATACAAGTCATTCCCCAATTGATAAATGGTCAAAGGATATGAACAGGCAGTTTTCAGAGAAAGAAATTAAAGATATCTATAAGCATATGAAGAAATGCTCTAAATCACTATTGATTAGAGAAATGCAAATCAAAACAACTCTGAGATACCACATCTCTCCAGTCAGATTGGCTAAGATGACAAACAAGAAAGTGACAAATGCTGGAGAGGATGTGGACAAATTGGAACACTAATACATTGCTGGTGGAGTTGTGAACTTATCCAACCATTCTGGAGAGCAATCTGGAATTATGCCCAGAGGATTATAAATAATTTCATACCCTTTGACCCAACAATACCACTTCTAGGGTTATATCCCAAAGAGATCATAGAAGTGGGAGGAAGACCCATATGTACAAAAATATTTATAGCAGCCCTCTTTGTGGTTGCAAAGAATTGGAAACTAAAGGGGTGCCCATCAATTGGGGAATGGCTAAACAAGTTGTGGTATATGAATGTAATGGAATATTATTGTGCTATAAGAAACGAGGAGGTGACGGATTTCATAATTACCTGGAGAGACTTATACAAACTGATGCTGAGCAAGAAGAGTAGAATCAGAAGAAATTTGTATACAATCACAGACATATCATATCTGTGATGACCAACTATGACAGATTAGACTCTTTTCAGCAATGCAGTGATATAAGTCAATCCCGAAAGACTCAAGAAAGAGAGAAATGCACCATCCAGAGATATAACTAGAAAGAACTGAGCCTGAATCCTGATGGAAGCAAACTAAATGATCTTTTTCTTTTCTTTATTTGGTTTTATTTCTTCTTTACCATCTTTCATCCCACCTAGTACAATACGCCTTTGTAATTGGAATAATGTCTAATATGAATGTATTTGCAGATCCTATACTGGACTATATGCTGTCATGGGGGGGAGCGGGGGAGGGAAGTAAAGGAAATTTGAAAATCAAGGAAAAATAAAAAAGACACAAAGTCTTCACTGCCCAGACCTTGGGCGTAGCCTGGGCCCCATAATGTCCAGCAGCCCATAGTAAAGAACACTGCATGGGCAAACCTCCCTAGGGATCCAGACAACATAGGGGTACTCATATCTCCATGTAAGTACAGGGAAATTCCTTCAGGTAGGGAGGTTCCCATTTGTCCTTCTTCCTCTCTGCCCTGTGGTGTCAAAACTGTAGAAACACTAGGCCAGAATCCTTGGTCAGTCAGTCACTTTGACAAGAAAAATCCTTTCCAGAGCCATAAACCATACTCTTAACCACAGTCAACCTTCTCACTCATCTGTCTCTGGTTTCAAGAAGGGACTGGCAAGATGCCTCGATCAATGAATGATTCAAAGGAACATGGACAAGATCAACAATTTCTGTCCCACACTATGAATGGATTGGAGGAGAGGAGGCAATATAGCTTGACCTTTGTCTAAAAAAGCACCATGTGTTATTAATACATCTTGAGTGTGTTAGTGAGAGAGACTGTGGTCTAGTGGTGAGGGCACTAGAATCAGTCAGGTAACCACCAAGTCCTGGCTGTGATCCTTACTAACTGTATGGCCATGGGCAAGTCACTTGATCAATCTGGGCCTCAGCCTCCTCTAGAAAGTGAGTATGATACTGTTTGCCCTACCTCCTCCACAGGGTTGTTGCAAGGAAAATGCCTTATAAATCTGAGAGTTGCTGTTGTTAGTAGCGGTATTACAGTTATTACCATCAGTGGTAGAATAAAGCAGAGATTCACTCCATTGTACAAGGACCTGCAGCAGTGTTCTACAGGCAGGAGGCCCTCAGTAAATGTTTGTCGTTTCTTATGTTTATGATTTCACTACATGTCCATTCCCTAGCCAGCAGGTGAGTAGGCAAACACCTGCCCACCCCTGCTTCAGCTGCTGCACAGCCAGCCCCAGCAGCCAGCCAGCCAAGAAACGTTAATTGTCGACCATGTGCCAGTTACTATGCTAAACACAGGGAAGGGCAACGATGCAGACTGTGCATTAGTAGCCTCTGGAGAGCTTCTGATGTGATCTCTGTGGCGTAGGTGGGAGCAGAGGGGAAAGCCCACCGAGCCTCTTTCTTGCAGGGCCCTGGAGCAATTTTTTAAGGTCACAATCCATTTGGCTCTAGTTGCCAGGCAACCACCTCCCATCTAGTTACATGTTTTGGCAGGGCTTTGATCACCGCCTTGAATCCTCTGTACTTCAAGTCGACATTTATTCACCACACAACAACAAAGACTTCATCCCAAAGGTCCATTCTTTCAAACTCAAGTCACCTGATCTCTAGCAACAGGTCTTCTGACGGACAGCTCCATCGGTGCGTCCTCAGCTGTCAGCCACCCCAGGTAGGCTGCCCACCTCCATGGTTAGGTCAGTGTTAAGTCCCAACTAAAATCTGACCTTTCCCAACCCCTCTTAATTCTAAGACCTTTCTTCTCTGGATCATTTCCTAATTATTCTTTATATTACTTCTTTACATATATATATATATATATATATATATTTTTTTTTTTTTGCTTATTGTCTCCCCTGTTAGATTGTGGGCTCCTTGAGAGCAGAGACTGTGTCTTGCTTCTTTTTATACCCCCAATACTAAGCACAGTGTCAGCCGTATAGAAGGTACTTAATAAATGTTTATTGGTGGAAATAAATTTAGGAAAATAAATAAATAAATAATAAAGGAATAAGGCAAATAAATTTAGAGCTAGAAAGGACCTTACAGGTCAGCAACTCTAACTCCCTTATTTTCAGATGAAGAAACTGAGACCCATAGAAATTAAGTAGCTTGCCTAGGATCAAATGTCTCTCTCCCCCAGATCTTCCTGATTCCTTTCTATCCACTATTTATCCCATGGTTTGTTGGTTTGTTTTTTCCTTTATTTACTATTTTTACATTTTTTGGACATCTTTTGTTTTTACATTAACTGCATTTCCAAATATATCCCTCCCCTCTACCCAGAAAACCTTGTAACAAAGAAGAACAAAGAAGAAAAGAAAAACGTCTAATGGTACAGGGTGTCCCAAAAGTTTTATTGCAGTTTTAAGCTTTAGAAACTTACAACGGCAGTAAGACTTTTAGGAAGCCCTGTGTACACAACATTCCACTTCCATAGTCCCCCACCTCTGTGAGGAAAAAAAAAAAGAGGTAGGTACATTTTCTCAGCTCTTTCTTTTCCATTGCCTAGCCTGGTTATTACAATTACACGGTATCTTCTCATGGTTTAGTTCATCCCATGTACATTATTCTGATCATGTATATTAATAGTTCTCCTTGTGTGGTTCTGCTTCTACCAGTCAGCATCAGTTAAAGAGATTTAGAGCTGGAAGAGACCTCAGGTCACCAGATCCCTCATTTTGCAGATAAGGAAACTGAGATTGGAAGGGGTAAGCAGCTTGAGCAGCCAATAAGTGTTGAGGCAGGATTTAAACCCAGATGTTCCTGGCTCTGGTCCATTTCCCAGTCCACTCTGTCATGCTGCCTCTGACTTCTCATAATTTTCTGAATTCTTCACATTTTCTTCATTTACCACTTATCTGCTGGTCTATTTGGTTCCTCCAGTCTCTCAGCTAAGGAGCTAAGTGAACCACATACTCAAACATTCCAAGTAACTTGCATGGTAATAATTTGAAAAGGCCATGCAAAAAAATAAGAGGGAGGATAGGAGCAGCGAGGAAGAACAAAACAGGAGAGCCTTTCAGGACAGCCCACCAATCCCCACCCCACCCCCACCCCCAGCGCCCAAACTCCTCCCGGGTCCTGAGCAAAGCCCTTAGGGGAAGCACATTGGTTCTATCTGGCCACCTTTTCTCTTTTATCCCCCATACTGACAATCAGCTGTTACATCTCTTCAGTTCTCTTCCTCCTCTCATTTCCCATCCCCAACTATCTGGTCTCTGCCCCTGGTTCCTCAGGCGATAGGTGAGGTTTCACTATATCTAGGCCAGAACGAGATTCATCTCTTTATCTCTCTATATATGTCTGTATGGCATTTCCCGTTCACCTCTGCACCTACTGGATGGTCATCTGGATGGTCACCTTTTCCAGATAGCTCCCTTTTGTGGGTTGTTTCCCCCATTAGAATGTCAGCTCCTTGAATGCAGGTACCATTTTGTTTGCTTGTATTTGTATACCCAATGCTTAGTAGTACCTGCCACATAGTAAGCCTTTTTATAAGAACTTTGTATATGTCTCTCCATCTTCTCCCCCTCTCCCTGTCCCCCTTCCCTCTCTTCTTTCTTTCTCCTCTCTGTCTCCTCTCTGCCACTACCACCACATTAATCTAGCAGCCCCTGTATTCAGTTACAGCAGTAGCCTCCAAGATGGTCTTACTGCCTTAAATCTCTCCCACTTGACTCACTCAGCATTTATTTTTAGCTGCTTCCTATATTCAAAGTTCTAGAGGTACAAAGACTACAACAAATAGTCCCTGCTCTTAAGTTATTAAGGGATTTTACACATCTTTGTTAGGGTCAAGTCTAATCCTGCGCAGTTTTCCACTGGCCCATTTTATAGATGCAAGGCCTTCTGGTAGATGAGCACTTAACAAAAGGCCCTCAATCAATGTGAATGTTCACTGCAGGGTTGGATTCAGTCAAAGAGCCACACTTGAGGACCTAGAGAGCCACATTGGTCTCGAGGCTGCAGGTTCCCCACCCCTCCTTTAGAGTCTGAAGCTTGACTTAAGAGAGCTAAGAGTTAGGTCATAAATTCAGGTCATGAATTTTGGCACCTCTGTGTGAACTCGGGGGAGTTGCTCACAGCCCAGCCAAAGCCAGGAAGAGCAGATCTTCTGGCTATGAGAATTAGCCCAAATTCAGCCATGCCATGAAATCTTTCCCTTCCCCTTCTCCATCCCTTTTATCCTATCAACTGTTTCCAAAGTTCAGAGCTCATAAAGGGAGATCTGAGAGCAGAAGTAACAGATAATTCAATGTAATAAATACTTATTAAGTGCCTTCTATAGGCCAGGCACTGTGCTAAGCACTGGGGATTCAAATAAGAAAAAGGAAGACAGTCCTCCCCTAAAACAGCTTGCAATCTAATAGATGGAAAACCACTTGAATAGGGAGTGAGGCATCAGGCTACATTCAGGAGGCATGATGTTTGTGGAGTGAAAACCAAGCAAAGCTTCTGATGGAATATGGAGAGAGAACACTGTATTCCCCACCTCCTCCCCACTCATTGTCTTAATACACTTAGGAAGTGAGCAAGCATCCTTAATACACATCAGAGATAAAACTTTTCAAGTGTATAAGAGGAAGTGAATTTCACTTGAATATGTAATGTAAGTTTTATGTAGTTTAACTTTTTCTTCCCTTTTCCCTTCCTTTTATGAATGGTGATTTACCCCAGAATCACTCGTTTGAACAGACATTTGCTGTCAAAGGCAGGAATTTAAATGGGTGGGAGACTGCTCAATTCTTTTTTTCTTTAATCTGCAGAACATGAAGAAATAGCACCAGTTCAAATCTGTTTCATATTCAATTGTTTCATAAAAACCTGAGAAGAATTATATGATACGAAGTAAAGGGATCAGAACCAAGAAAACAACCTATACAATAACAGGAATATTGTAAAGAAAATTAACTATGAAAGGCTTATTAACTCTGATAGATACAATGATCCACCTCAATACCAAAGGACTCATGACATAAAATGCTGTCTACCTCCACATTGAGGGACTCAGTGTAGATTAAAGCTTTTTTTTCCTTTCTTTGCTTTTCTTTTTTCAGAATATGGCTAATGTGGAAATATGTTTTGCATGAATGGCAATGTCTCGTATTTCTTGCCTTGTCAAAGAGTTGAGCAGCCATTGGAGTAAGGAAGAGAATTTGAAACAAAAAAAAAGTTTTTAATTTGTACCCATTTATTGAGGTAAATTCAGTACCCCCAGTTCATTCCCTTTCAAACTAATCTAAATAAAATATTATTTGGGGGGCAGCTAGGTGGTGCAGTGAATAGAGCACCGGCCCTGGAGTCAGGAGGACCTGAGTTCAAATTCAGCCTCAGACACTTAACACAAAAACTAGCCGTGTTGACCTTGGGCAAGTCACCTAACCCCAATTGCCCTCCCCCCCAAAAAAGGCAATAAAATAAAATACTATTTTCATTATGCTAGTCTACCCCTCCACCACCTCCCCCATCATCTACTGCAAAGGTCAAAGACTTTTAAAACCAAATTACAGTCTGAGTGTACCTACCTTACTTACTTTCTACTACTTCCCAAAATCCATGTTCCATCTATCCCAGTCTCATATAATATAGGATTAAAAGGGACCTTTTAAAGAAAATCTCTTGTTTTTTCCATGAGGAAGCTAAGGCCCAGATTAATTAAGTCATTTGCCCAAGATCACATGGGTAGTAAGTAGCAAACCTTGGCTTTGAACTCATGTTTTCTAACTCCAAATTCAATAGTTTTCCTTCTATACTGTGTAGACTCTTCATCACACACACACACACACACACACACACACACACACACCACACACCACACACTCAGTTTTCAGGACATGTTTATTTTCATCTCTGTGACTTTGATCAAGTTGAGCTTCTCATCTGGAATACCCTCCCTCTTCCCCAGAGTCCCTCTTCAAATCCTATTCATCTTTTGAGTCCATAATTCAAGGCCTGCCTCATTCTAGAGAGGGGGGGAAAAGACTTTACTGAAAGATCTCTCCTCCCTGGAGAAACTGTTTTTCCACATTACTTTGATAAGAATCAAAGATGAGTTTATACTTATTTGGAAATGAGTGTTGAGACATTTTTCTGTTGTGTTGTTTCATAATTCTATCTCAATTAAATATTCCACTGTTTCAATATGGTTCCTGTCCAGTCTATTGGTAAGATACCAGCTAAGTTATGATGACACTTTAGATAATAACTTTTCTTATATCCAGCATTGCATGCAGCACCGGATTGGGGGTGTAACAGAAGGAAATTGCAAACAACTCCAGTATCTGCCAACAAAACCCCAAATGGGATCATGAAGAGTCAGGCAAGACTGAACAGAAATAATGCTTAATCAATATTTGATCAATGAATTATTATGTTATTAGGACAATTACTGTGACTAATTCTGTGGCTCCAAATGTGTTTCCTACCTTTCCCCCTTTGCTCCCATGTATTCCCTATCTTCAAAGAGCTGGAGGAGGCACCACAATGTAGTAGAAAATGAGTTAGGGGATGACTAGGTGGTGCAGTGAATAGAGCACCAGACCTGGAGTCAGGAGGACCTGAGTTCAAATCCAGCCTCAGACACATACCACTTACTAGCCATGTGACCTTGGGTAAGTCACTTAATCAACTAACTGGCAGGTTCGGGTTGTTTATTTTTAATTCCAGATGGTGAATTGGGTTTGGTTGGTAGATTGCCCCATTACTAAGCAAATCAGTTGAGTATATGTGTCTATCTGTCTACAGCTCTTCATTGTCATCAGACTACCCTCAATGCCTTTTGCCCCCTTAGCACTAAAGTATTTAATTATTCCTGAATCATTTTAAATCATTTAAATATATTGCTTTGTCATCATTCTTATGTCACCCATTTATCCTGTTTTCTCAATTGAAGACATCAGGCATCGTGGAAAGAGCACTGCTGTTAATGTCCAAAGACCTGAGTCCCAGCACCAGTTCTGGTACCTACTAGCTTTCTGATATTGGGCAAATCCCTTAGCTCTCTTGAGCTTCTGTTTTCTCATCTGAATTATGGGGATAATAATACTTTCCTTACTAAGATAACAACATCATGGACAGAGAACCCTTCAAAGGTAGTTAGCTACCCACAGTGACTGAATATCCAGCTTTCCTAGGAGAGTCCCAAGTCCAAGAAAAAGAAGTGAACCTTGAACAAAGCAAAACGAATATCCCTTATCACACCATATGGCATAATATGCATCCACCTCACCATAGCACCTGGACACATCTTAACAACATAGCAACACTTAGCACGGGAGGGTGAGTGAGCTCCTGACTAGATCAAAATAATGGGGCTTTTCATGTCATGGGAGGTTAATTTTAAAACTGTTTGGGCAAAGTTCTAGTACCCATTGTGTTTCAATCGAGGAGACGTCTTTGTGACTAAGTGTATTTGTCTCTGAATAATGGAGAATTAATGCAATTCATTTCAAAACAGATTTTCATAGGCCTGGGCAACTATTTTTATCCCATTGATTGATGACATGAATAGATAGAAGGAAAGTAATATATTTAACTTGCATTATGATGACTCGATTTGTTTTGAAATCTTGGCAAATATAATTCTAAGTGACTATGAACATTATAATTTAATAAATAATCCTGTAGAATATCCACTCATGCAATTTGTATCTCATTTTTACCTTCTTTATCTTAGTGAAATTATATTTCTTTTAATATTATAAAGGGATGTGGCTTTAAAGTAAGGAGGCTTCAGAGCTTAATTGTCTGAATGAGTGTGTCTAGTTTGCACATAGGCTGTGATAGAGCAGGGATCAGAACCAGACCAGAGTCATGGCCAGAGAATGTTCTCCAGATGATCAGTGGAAAACAAGATAATCCCTGAGAGCACACAACCACCATGCAGACATTTTTAAACTCTCTTCTGTTTCCCTTATTTCTAACGTATTTCAAACTCCAACCCATACCCTGCCATCAAAACAAAAAACAACCCACTGTGTGTGTGTTTGTGTGTATATGTATACATACATATGTGTATATTTACATATATAACATCCAATGAATGGATCCAGCCTCTGTTAAATTCAGTCAATAAACATTAAGTACTTTCTATGTGCCAGGCACTGGGAATACAAAGAAAAATAAAAAACATTCCCTGCCTTGAAAGACAACAAATAACTATATATGAAAAAAGTTATATGCTATATAAATTGGAAGAACTCCAATAAGTAAGGGAAGAAACCGTCATAGCACCTCCTAAGACAACCCATTTCCCTTTAGGACAACTCTAAACATTAAGAAGGTTTTTCTTGTATCAAGCCTAAATTTGTCTCATTGCCACATCTACGTATACTTCTAATTTTTCCTTCTGGGGCCGAATAAAACAAGACTAATTTCTCTTCCATATGACAGCCCTTCAAATACATACTGGGTGGCAAAATGGATAGAATGTTGGGCCTGGAGTCAGGAAGACTCATCTGCCTGAGTTCAAATAATAGCCTCAGACACTTACTAGCTGTGTGACCCTGGCAAAGTAATTTTAACTGCCTCACTTACCTCATCTGTAAAATGAGCTACAGAAGGAAATAGCAAGCACTCCAGTATCTTCGCAAAGGAAACCTCAAGTGAGATCACAGAGAGTTGGACATGACTGAAATAACTAAACAACAACAACAACAGAACTACCATTTCTTCCCCTCCACGTGTATCCCAGTTTCTCTAGTCTAAACACCCCCATTTCCTTTAACTGATACTCATATAATATGAATGCAAGGCAGCGTCAAACCAGCCAGTTAATTTAGCCAACTCAATCAAACCACCAGCTTAGTTCAGTAAAATCCTCAGTTGCACCCACAGTCAGCTCAGTTTGGGTGTGGGAGGCAGAGGTCAGAGAGAACAGAAGTCCAAAAGATAGGCCCAATGTATATATATATATATATAATACCTGCTAACAAGCTGATAGGGAGAAATTAAGATAAAGAGTGGTCATGAGGATTGAAGGAGATCATAGTTGTAAAGCTCTTTGCAAACCTTAAAGTTCTTAGAGATTAAAATTATTTTTAAAATAAATTTTTATTGATACCTTTTTTATTATATCACCTACATTTCCTCCTTCCATCTCCCAGGTTTCCTTATTGTAAAATCCTTTATTGACAAAGAATTGAGTTCTTCCTCTTATTCGCTATTATGCTGACGTGAACACAAGGAAATACGTTTGTTATTATGCTTCCTTGAGGGTCTTTGTAGATTACTGTATCCTATACTACCCGCTGCATAATTTTGTTTCCCATCAGCCATCTCAGGCCTCTGACCACTGGTGCCCCCACTTCGGGTTTCAAGATGCCATCATACTGCTTCCTTACCAGAGTCCCTAAATTCTAGGTCCCAGGCAGGGAAAAGTAAAGATCATCAAATTTTCTTTACTGAACTATGTGCCCTGCTCTCTAATGACAACATGCCAACGTTTTAAAATATTTACAATATGAAGTCACACAGAGGATTATACATTTATCAGCTGGTAGTCAACTCTCTAGTAGAGAGAGCTGCCTTGGGTGACAGACATATGGTCATTGACTAGGCCTGAGCTAGAAGCCCTACTGGCCAGATAGAACCTGTCAAAGCCTAGCCTCTGTTAAGTTGGTCTAATATTGTAGTGGGCAAATGAGGAAATATAATTTATCCCTAAGAATCATTGCTTCACATCAAAGAGTACCAATTCCTTGGGTGGTGAGGTAGGTTTTAATTAGTGAGAAAAGAGCAGCCTTAATAACTCTACTGTATATGAGTAGACACATAGTTTACACAGGGTGGCACATTCAGTGTGGCATAGTCTTAGGCAGAGCAACTGCTAGGGACAGAGATTTCATATATATATATATATATATATCTGCTCATTCAGGTAGTGGTGAAAATGTGGCAGAATGAATTCCCTATAACTAACTAGAGACCTTCATAACACTCTTCATCAGGGGTGGGGAACCTGCAGCATTGAGACCATATGTGGCCTTCCAGGTCCTCAAGTGAGGTCCTTTGACTGAATCCAAACTTCACGGAACAAATACCTTTAATAAAAGAATTTGTTTTGTAAAACTTGGACTCAGGCAAAAGGCCACCCCAAGGACATAGAAGGCCACACGTGACCTCAAGGCTGCAGGTTCCTCACCCCTGCTCTAGGCTGTATACCCATGGTCAATCTTAAATAAAAGAAATGCCCTAGTTTCAGCTAGGTGGAGCAGTGGATAGAGTGCTAGACTTGGAATCAGGAAGATTCTTCTTCATGAGTTTAAATCTGGCCCCAGACACTTACTAGCTGTGTGACCCTGGGCAAGTCACTTAACCCTGTTTGCTTTAGTTTCTTCATCTGTAAAATGAGCTGGAAAAGGAAATGGCAAACCCCTCCATTATCTTTGCCAAGAAAACCAAAATAGGGTCACAAAAAGTTGGACACAATTGAACAATAACAACCTAGTTAAAGCTTCCATCTGGATTTAGGTTCCTATAGCCACTTTCCAAGGTCTGTAACAGGACTCCTTTTGTTGCTGGAAAAGTCATCTTCCGTATTTAATCATTGATCTTTATCACTTTTAACAAAAAGTCTATTTTGCAACCACACTCTAGTCCTTGTTGTCATGGCACTGCCACCATTCACAAGTAAGTGTGATAAAGGTAGAAAGTGGTAGGGGCAAAGGAGAGATCCAGACAAAGGACAGTCTGACGGGGCAAAGAAATAATTTTCAGCTAGAGAAACCACAGAAGACTTCATGAAGGAAGGGACTCCTGAGATGGAACTTGAAGGACAAAGGTTGCAAAAGGTAGGATTAAAGAAAGGGCACACACCAAACATGAGGGATGGCAGTGTGGTACAGTAGTAAGAGAATTAGATTTTAAGTTAGAAGATGGAGATTTAAATCCCAGTTCAGACACTTACTGGCTACGTTAATATTATGGTAACATATGTTGCTCCCTCACACTCCATTGAGATGAGTATAACATGAATGAGTTTTGAGGGTTACAATTGTGCACTTACAGTTTGGTCAGGCATTGAAGATGCCAGAGTCATTCACTGTATCTCAGGCCATCTTGCCACTGGACTTTGATGACTCTGGAAGAGATAGTGAGGCTGATGACTTTGTGCAACCCTGCCTCACTTAAATCTAATTCACAGCAAGTCAAGACACAGCGCCATGATGCCCTCTTCAAAAAAGCAAAGGATAAACAATAAAAAATAAGTTCTTCATCTCCCAGTTCCAATTTCAGTGTTTAAAATTCTAATAAAAGGGCTGTTCTATTATAGAAAGACCATAAAATTATTTTTATTCACATTCTAAATATTCCTGGTATGTTTGTTTGGAATCAATACCAGGGATTCAAAATTATAGCCATACTCTGGACCTGTAGCAAACATGTTGTTAGAATAGAGGACATATCTCCTTTGGCTTACCTTCCTAACACTTTTTATATTAGACATTCTGTTGAAGTGCCATCCTTGAAGGTCAGAAACCAAAAGAACTCCCATATATGCCAAAATACTTATAGCAGCATTTTTTTTGCAGCAACAAAGAACTGAAAACAATATAGATGTCTGTTATTTGCCAAATGGTTAAATTAATTGTGGTACATGAATGTAATGGTTATATTACATCCTAGAAAAAAATGATTCATATGAAGGAAGAACTGGCTTATTCCAAAAATGCTTTTTATTTACTCTTGCTTTTTCATTCTCAAGCTGCAGTTCCCAGGTGAGCCTGTCTCACTTACTGAGAGTCTTATATGAGCTAGTGCAAAGTAAATTAAGCAGAATCAGAACAATGTGCACAATGACTAAAACAAGCAATAAATGCTGTGTAACTGTAATCTTACCTCTGAAAAAGAGAATGCACCTCCCTTTTTCTTTACAGACATAGGTGAAAATGGCTATGGAATACTGCATATACTGTAGAACTCAGTTGTTGTGTTGGTTAGTTTTGTTTCTCTTTTTTTAATTCTTTATTATAAGAGATAGCTTATGATAAGGGTGGGGAGGACCATATTCAGAAATTAAGGCAATGCTTCAAAACATGATAACAAAAGATGTCAATAAAAATAAAGATACCATGCTGGAGGCAGAGCTTTATGAATTCTGTACAGTGGGATCTCTTCCCATCCCAGGATTCTGTAATTCTATAAATTATAGCTACATGTGGCTATTGTCCTCAATTAGAAAACCAGTCAAACTAAACAGATTGGTCCTGACACAGTCCATACCTCCCTCTGCATCTAGGCCAGAACTATATATCTTGTAATCTATTAAGAGCCTAGCATATGCTGAGCAATTAATGTTTAATGATAACTCCTTTTCACCATTAGGGCACACTTCAGAGATATTGATCTGAAGTTTCATAGGCATGATGGCTGACTCAGGAGAGGTCTACACATAATAAAAGAAATTAATGAGACAAAAAGAACCTTGATGATGTGCTCCATTCTCCTCTCATTCTGAAAAAGATCTGGGCCAATTCAAGAGTGGAAAGGACACCTCTCTGTTTTTCTCTCACATTTCCTCCTAAAATTAGCAGCCTATGTAGGACCAACTAATAAGTCCTTCCTGGCACCTCTTAGAGAATGGCACCTTAAAGTATAGCAGTGAGTGTTTGGAGGTCAGCCTTATGCTCTCAGGAGAATTCTAAGTGCATGATTCTTCCCTACGTCATGACTGGGGAGCCCCTGATAGGATGAGAGTTATGAAAGAAAAAGAAATGGAGAAAGGTCTGGAGGGTTTCTGCCTTCTGGGGAGTTCCCCATGGGACAGAAGCCACACCTCTGAATGGATCAATCAACCAACAAACATATTCAGTGCTAAATAGGTGCTAGAATTTAGTGATACAGAGAAAACAATGAAATCATCCCTGCCCCCAAGGAACTTACATTCTATTGGGGGAGGAAACTTGTACATCTTTGAACATATACCATTTTTCACCACATAATCCTCACAGGTTTTATGCCAATTTTTTTTACAATAAAGTTAGGTGTGACCATTATGTAAAGCATTGAGAAAAAAATTGTGCCATTATTTACTTTAAAATAATGTATTACTGAACTGTCTTTGGTACAAGATTAGGATGCACAGAATACTGGTAAATATACGTTAAAATTGAACACTGACAGTATGTGTGGGCTGATAATTCTAGGCTCCCTGCTTACACTCCAATGCTTGTCCATATGCCACTAGTGAATACATTACTACTCTGTTTACCTTTTAAGCAAATTATACCATGCAATGATTACATGATGAATGGTTATAAAACTAATTTTTGGACTGAAAAAAAAAAGGGTGCGATGATTATGGAGTGGCGACAACAAAACCAGTAGGGAGAGGAAGGCACGAATAGCAAAGGTAAATCAGGAAAAGACCCATGTAGAAAATGTTCCTTGAACTGAATTTTGAAGGAAACTAGTCGTTCTTAGGAGTGGTGTTAAAGAGAGAGTGCATTCCAGGCATAGGGGGTTAGTCCATGCAAAGTCATGGAGAAAGGAGATGACTGCCATGGGTTAGGAACACCAACAAGGTCAGTCTGTTGGGATGGCAGAGGCATGAAGGGCAGTTATGTAAATAAGGTTGGAAAGCTAGATTTAGAACCTTATTATGGAAGGCTTTACATGCCAAACAAAGGTGCACTTAGCACTGCACCTGGCATATAATGAGTATTTAAATGATTGGTGGAGGTAGAATCCATGGCAACTGGTCAACAGCCTCAGCAAACTTGGTAGTTGATGGCCTGGGCCAGTTTCACCAGAAGTCAGAAATCTTGGAATGCTTTTGCCAGAGATGGGTTGGATAATTTTCAACAATAGTGTTTAGCACATAGCTTCTCAAATGTTCTCAGAAACTGCAAAATCTCATCAAAGGAGAAAACAGGTAGGCTCTCCATGAATTCGGTGTAACCTTTATAACCACATTCATATATTCAAATATATGAATGTGTATGTATATACATTTCATATCTGGGAATGTATTGTGTATGTTTGTGTGTGTGTGCGCGTGTGTGTGTAGATTCATACATGTGCATTTCAGGCACATTCATATATATATGTATATGTATATATATATGAATACCTTATTTGGATTTTTCTAAATTGTCACATTTTACATTGAATTACATTCTTATTCCAGTAACACTGTGCTTCCATTGCTAATTGATTTTCAATCTGTAATGACTCTCTATAGTTTTAACTTTCTCTGTGTCCCAGTCCCTTCTATGCTCACTCCCATCCTAGGTCTGTCAAATAATGAATGATTTGTAAACAGATACTTCAATGGTGTAGGGAAGCTCACCATTTAAGGAAACTCTAGACCTTTCTGAAAAGAGAACTGATATACTCTCATTTATTTGTAACCTTCCCCCTTTTCCCTACTCTCTTCCCCAAGAATCTGAGACCACAGGGACTGGATCTGACCCATGCAGGCCATTTTCTCTGCTTTTCTCACAGGCTTCACCCAGAGTTGTTTCAAGAAAATATCCTTATGTATATTCATGCTATAATTTGTGTCTAGGTTTCCCCAAATATGGATAAAAAGTGTTCCCAGCTGAGGGAATTCAAGATACAGTAAGAGGATAGTGTTGAACCTAGAGTCAGGAAGAGAGAAATTCAAATCCAAACATTTAGGAGCTGTGCAACCCTGGGCCCTTAACCCTTTCTGCCTCAGTTTCTTCATCTGTAAAATATAATACCACCTACCTCCCGAGGTTTTGTGTATCAAGTGAGACAATGTTGATGAAAAGCATTTTGCTTAAAGTGCTATATAAATGCTTGTATTGGCTATGGGCGATGTTTATTACATCCTAAAGAAAATGCAAAAGAAAAAAGGTCTGACAGCTTTAAATAGCTCATTAGCTCTTTTCTCCTTACCCTCAGACCTCAAAAGGGAACTGAACTTGGGGTTGCCCTTAGAACATGCCAGCCTTCCAATGTAATACTGTCCTATACACAGCCTCATCCAGTTTCATAGTGACACACCTTGTACTTTAACCTACCCTCCCAGAAGATAAACCTACTTTGAGGACTGCTAAAAAACCAAACACTCTGGGGAAGCTAAGTGGTGCAGTAAATAGAGCACCAGCCTTGGAGTCAGGAGGACCTGAGGTTCAAATCTGGCCTCAGACACTTGACACATACTAGCTGTGTGACCCTGGGCAAGTCACTTAACCCCAATTGCCTTGCCTCCCTCCCTCCAAAAAACAAAACAAAACACTCATTTACCATGTGACCCTGAGCAAGACACTTAACCCTGTTTACCTCAGTTTCCTCATCTGTAAAATGATCTGGAAAAGGAAATGACAAACCATTCCCATATCTTTGCCAAGAAAACCCCAAAATGGGGTCATGGAGAGTCCAACACAACTGAAATGACTAAAAAGAAATTGTCTTTCCATCAGTGCTCCACTGTTAATTCACTGACTTGGCTCTCCAATTAGGACCCTGCTCAGGGGCCATGTAGATTATCCTCTTCTTTCCCAAGAAGCATGGTCCAACAGGAAATCTCTCTCTAGAGCAGAATTTTCCAAACTGTGGGAAATGCTACCTTTGGATATGGATGGGGAAGGTGGAGGTGATGGCTCAAGGCCTTGGAGAAAGGGGCAAAGCAATCATCAAAGATACTGGGTACTTCGTAGTGTAATGGGCATCTGGTACATGTGCAGACACCATCAATTTGCTAAAATACCATCATGTGAAGTAGCCAGGGACCTGCTCCAGAAGAATCAATGAGGACTGAAGGATACTTGAACATGCTGTATTGGCCTCCCACATGGTTAGGAAAGGCCTTTTTGGTTTCACAATGGAGGAGAAGAGGGGGACAGTGAGAGAGAATGAATGAACCCATACTCTCATTGGATTTGGCTTAAGGAAGGAATAACATACACACTCAGTTGGGTATGAAAATCTATCTTACCCTACAGGAAAGTAAGGGGGGAAGTAGATAAGGAGGAGGAAAATGAAAGAAGGGAGGGCAGATTGGGGGAGAGGGTAGTTAGAAGCAAACTCTTTTGAAAAGGGACAGGGTCAAAGGAGAAAATAGAACAAGTGGGGGGGCAGGATATGATGGAAGGAAATGTAGTTAGCCTTTCACATGACTTTTATGGAAGTGTTTTGCATAACTACACATGTATAACCTATATTGAATTGTTTGCCTTCTCAATGAGGGTGGGTGGGGAGGGAAGAAGGGTGAGAATTTATAACTCAAGAATTTTAAAAATAAATGTTAAAAATTGTTTTTACATGCAACTGGGAAATAAGATATACAGTCAGTGGGATAGAGAACTCTATCTTGCCCTACAAGAAAATAAGGGGTAAGGAAATAAGAGGAGGGGCATTATAGAAGGGAGGACAGACTGGGGGAAGGAATAATCAGAATGCACAGCCACCTTGAGGTGGTGGGGAGGGGAGGGGTGGTGGGAAGGGAAGAGATGGGGAGAAAATTTGGAATTCAATTCTTGTAGAAATGAATGTTGAAAACTAAAAATAAATTAATTATTTTTAAAAAAGAAAGAAAAGGCCTTTTTCCATTGGCTACATAGTCCAAACTCTATGTCTTTAAAAGGGCTTATGTCAAAGGGTTTTACCGAGTTCATTAATGTCTTCCTATGAGAGAACCATGCTGTAAGGATAAGGCTAGGGGAGGGAGGCAGATTCATCCTTACCCTTAGGCCTTATAGCCTTGAGAAGGAGGCCTGGTCGGCCTTTTTGTTCATTCTTTTCCATTCTAGGTGCAGAGAATGGAGGCTTCAGTCTGTTCCCTGAGTAGAAGCCACAGATCCAGGAGTCCAGGAACCTAGGTTAGGTGTTGTAGCCCTCCCTTCAGTAAAACTTTGAGGAGTCTGAGGGTCTGAGACTCCAACACAGCAGACTTTGGAAGTAAACTTGGTAAGACCACTGCCATGGGAGAACTGAGCTATGGTGAGCTTAATCCCCCTACCCTCCATCTCCCCCAGACACTGAGGTGACTTAGGAAGGATTGTTGGGGAAGATGTTTGTACTTTGTTCTGGCTGTCTTTCTGTAAATATCCTTTTGAAAAACTACCTGATGTATATGGTTAAATAGAGCTAAAGTGCTAGATGCTGGCCTCCTAAGATGGGGGTTACAGACAATAGTGTATTAGACACTGGCCTTCCATAGAGGGGAACATGGCCAATGATGACTCAAGTCAGTGGCACAGAAAGATTACTCCTCATGGTAGCTGAGAATCTTGAGGTAGGAGAGAAGGGATGGTGAAACAGGTCTGGCCTTGGGACAGTGGCAGGGGCTAGGGTCAACCATATTACCCTAGAACAACTCCCTCATAAAAACATTCCCTTTTTATTTATTTGGGGGGAGAGAGGTAGAAGGGGAGGTAATTGGGGCTAAGTGACTTGCCCAGGGTCACACAGCTAGTAAGTATCTGAAGCTGGATTTGAACTCAGGTGCTCCTAACTCCAGGGCAAGAACATTTCCTTTTTAAAAAGAAAACATCAAATCAGAGTCATCAAAGTGATGCTAACACAACAGATTTGCTACAGCTGACAATGACCACAGCACAATTGACAGGGTACAGGCTCTGGAAACCCCCTTGAACTCTCCTTGAATCTTCCCACTTGATAATCCCCTCAGCTGGCCTTTCATCATCACTATGCCCAATTCTCTCCTAACCTAGTCCAGGCATTCATTGTCTGTTACCTCTGGATCCTATCTAAACTCCATTCTCTTGGTTCCTGGCTTCCAACCTCTAGTCACACCAGGCTACTGGTCATTCCCATCAAGATCCTCCCTAGACCCTTCCTCCAATCACTCTATACTACTTGGCCAACCCTAGATCCCTCCCACAGTCTTTTGGTATATAAGATCCATCTTGGCCTCCATTAAGGTACTCAACTTCATTCTGGTCTGCTTGCCAATACAAGTGTCACAAAAGTTCTGATTTCTTAAGAGTCTAGCCAATATGGCAGATTTTTAATAAACTTTGGGGTTTTTTGACTGAAAGAAAGCTTGGGTCAAATTAATTTGGACAGGACCCATGTGTTTCTGTTTCAGGGTCCCAGCACCCCTAAACCTCAACACAATGATGATATAACAGAATATACAGGATGCAGGACAGAGATTTGGGGCGCACCCATATTTAAGAGATATGATATGGATTTAGCAGCAAAGGAAACTGAGAACAAGTGGTCAGACCAGTAGGAGAATTAGGAGAGGGAAGTTTCATAAAAACCCAGAGAAGGGGCAGCTAGGTGGTGCAGTGAATAGAGCACTGGCCCTGGACTCAGGAGGACCTGAATTCAAATCCTGACTCATACACTTAACACTTACTAGCCATGTGACCTTGGGCAAGTCACTTAACCCCAACTGCCCTGCCCTCCCCACTCTAAAAAGCAAAAAAATATATAAAAATAAAAACCCAGAGAAGAGAAAACATCCAGAAGGAAAAGGTGGTCAGCAGGTTGGTAAAGGAGAAGAACTAAGCAAAGACCACCAGTGTCCTTGGGAGTTGTGTTGTAAGTGTTATTTCTTGGGAGATCCATTTTCCAACAGGAAAAATTGAAATAGCTGCACAGTGCAGGGACCAGAATTCTGACGTCAGAGGACCGGGGTCTGAACCCACCACTTACTTATAACCAGAGCAAGTCACTGCCCCTCTCTGGGTCTCAGTTTCCTCATCTGTGAAATGATGGGGGTAGAACAGATGGTCTCTAAAGTTCCTTCCAAATTGAGGCTCTTAAGGGAGCTTTAATCTTTGGAGATAAAATCCCTATTTCACCCAATTATTCATATTGCTTTTTCCATGCAACCCCTCACAGCATAACTTTGTTATACTAGAGACTTGGGTAGAGTTTAAAGTTTTGTAAGGCCTGTGTTTGTGTTGGTAATAAGAGATGCCTTGTGATTAACTGAGTTATTAGTTCTAAAGTCATTTAATGAATCAGGAATTCGCCCAGCCAAGGAGATAGGCATATGTGTGCAATGGTGACACCAGGTGGTCACAGCTAAAATAGCACTGTAAAGTCACTTTATAAAAAGCATCAACGGTTTGTCTGTTTCAGTTCTGTCTGACTCTTCGTGACCCCTTTTGGGGGTGTTTTTGGCAAATATAACAAAGTCGTTTCCCATGTTCTTCTCCAACTCATTTTACAGATGAGGAACTGAAACGAATGGGTTAAGTGACTTGCCCAGGGTCACACAGCTAGTAAGTGTCTGAGGCTGAATTTGAACTCATGAAGAAGCATCTTCTTGACTCCAGGCCTGGCATTGTATCCACTGTGCCACTCAACTGCCCTATCCCTGCTGCTACCCCCCTAGTAAAGATCCTTCGTTACTATCTACCTGGACTGTTGCAATAACTCCTAATAGGTTTTTCTGCCTCCACTTTCTCTTCCCTCTGATCTATCCTTCAGAATACTACACATTAATATCACTTATGAACAGATTCTAGCCCTGTCATTTCTACAGTGTGGTTCAGTAGAGAGCTGAATCTGGAGTCAGAAAAACTATGGCTTAATTTCTGGTTCTAATCATTTAGACAGTACCTTTGTGACAGGTCACCAAAGCTCTCTGGGCTTCAGTTCCTAGTCGATAAAATGAGTATGAGTAACCTGTCAGAACCCATCCAGTTTGAAACCTATATTCTTATAATTCCATGATCAAAAATCTTCAGTGAGTTTCTCCTTCCCACTGAGTAGGCTTACTAACAATGAGAACTACCCAAAAATAAAATAGGTCCCTTTTCCCTCCAGAAAATCCAAAGCAAAATTCACTCAAGCATCATCAAAAGGCCAAGCTAGGAGGACATCAGAGTTTCTTTTAATTACCAAAGTAAGATCAGTGATGTAGAGCTGGTTAGAACCTTAGGGGTCATCTAACCCAAACTCTTCATTTAATATATGAAGAAACTGAAACCCAGCTGCAGGGGAGGGAGTAACCTAATGTTACTTCAGTTGTAATTGCTAGAAAAAAAGTTATAAACTCTGGTCTTCTATTTATCTAAATGCACCATCTTCCCGCTGAATGGAAATGAGTAACTGGTTGCAGAAGTGGAGATTCAGAGTAACCCCAGGGAGTGACTCATTTTGTGACAGGATAGGAGAAAAGCTGACTCTTTTACCAGCTGACTCTGGTAATGGCTGCTTGAACTCACAAAATCTCAGAGTCAAAGGGACATGAGAGCCATCTAGTCTGACTCATACCTGAAAAGCAATCTCCTCTTTGCCTGCATAATAAGTGGCCATCCACATTTTAAAATAATAACTAATGTTCGTGTCACATTTTAACTTTACTATAATCTACTCTAAGTATCCCGCCCCCCTATTAGAGACAAGGAAACTGAGGTTCAGAGAAGTTGTTACTTTCCCACGACCACCTGATCATCAAATGTCAGCAGCAAGATTTGAACCTGGGTCTTCATGACTCCAATTTCAGCACTCTACATACTATACAAGAAAACTTCTAGTAAGGAGCAACCCTCTACCTCATAGGCAGCCTATTCTTTTGGACAGTCCCTATTGTTAGGAGGGGGCAGCTAGAAGGCACAGTGGTTAGGGTACTGGATGTGAAGTCAGGAAGACTCATCTTTCCGATTTTAAATCTGGCCTCAGACCATTACTAGCTGTGTGACCCTGGGCAAGTCACTTAACTCTGTTTGCCTCTGTTCTTTAACTGTAAAATGAGCTAGAGAAGGGAACTGGCAAATCACTCCAGTGTCTTTACCAAGAAAACCCCAGAAGGGTCATGAAGAGCTGGACACAAGTGAAAATGATTGGACAGCAAAAACATGGTCAGACCTGCTCTTTAGGGAGATCAATCTGACAGCTGAGTAGAAGATGTGCAGGAGAGGGAAAAGACCTAAGGCAGACAGACTGACCAGCGGGCTATTGCAATAAGGAAGTCTTTCCTCACCTGAAACTTAAATAAGCTTTTTTCCCCCCTAATTTCCATCCTTTATTACTAATTCTGCCCTCTGGTCAGAATAAACCTAATTCCTCTCCTATATGACATGGTCCTACAAACACTTGAAAATAGCCATCACCCTTGTCCTCCTCCCCCAAGTCTTTTTTTTTTTTTTATCCTGGCTAAACATCCCCAGCTCCTTCCACCAAGTCCGTAAAAGATCTCAAGGCCTTTCACCATTTAGTTGTCTTCCTTTGGATACTCTTCAGTTTATCCATGGCCTGCCCTAAATACAGGGCATAGAACCGACCATATCCAGATGTGGATGGACTAGGTCAGAGTACACTGGGTCTAAAACCTGCCTGGTCCTAGATTTAATTCTAATTTCCTCTCCTCCCCCTCAATTAGGCTACTTAATGAAGCCTAAGATTACAAGAGTTGTTTGTTTTTTTCACTGCCCAGACCAGGCCGCAGCTTCACACTAAATCCATTAAGCCTCAGATCTCTTTTAGATGGATGGCTGCCTGACCACACCTCCCCTACTGTATGCTGATGAAGTAGGCTTTTGGAACTCCAGCCTAAGATGGCATTTATCTCTATTAAATGTTATCTTGTTTGGTTTGGCCCTGTGTTCTAGATCAGGAGTCAGCAAACCACAGCTCAGGAGTTGCATCTGGCCCACAGCCTGCTTTTTGTGTGGCCAGCGAATTAAAACGGGTTCTTAGATTTTTTGTGTGTGTGTGACATAATCCCCACCTCTACCCTAACCCCAACAGTAGTTTGCCAACCTCTGTTCTGGATTATTGAGAGCTTTTTGGATCCTTACTCTGTCATCCAATGCATTATTTATCCCTCATGGCACTGGATCATATACACAGTTGATAAGCAGCCCATTTGTGCCTTTCTCCAAGTCATTGATGATCTGAGGAAGAGACAGAAGGAAGCATGTGCCAGGTAAATTAAATCATTATCACTGCCTTGACCACCATCTCCCCTAACACCATGATGGAGACATGCCAGGACCCTGAACTGAAGAGCCTTGAGAAGAAGACTTCCAGCCCAGTGCCTGCAGCCATCAATCACCATGGAAAGAAATCCCTATGGAACAGCAGCCTGGCAAATGCTCTTTCATCCCTACTCAAGATCCAGAAAAGAAAGTTTTTGTCATCAAAGTTCTTGGCACTATCAAATCAGAAAGTGATACGAATTTATCAATGGAAATGGCAGTAAAGAAGAGGCTTTAACATCTTCTTTGCCACTGCATCCTAAGGACCATGGGACTTTTCCATCTGACTGGCAGTTAAAACCTGCTGTCTCCCCCACTAGAAAATCAGCTCCTTGAAAGCAGGATAATCATACTTTTCTGTTTGTACATCTAGTACTTTGCAGATAGTAAGCACTCAATAAATGCTTTATTAATTCATTTATTGATAAAAATATTGAACAGCACAAGGCTAAACATAGATTCCTTTTTCACTACTAAAGACTTCACTTTGTGTTAATACCAATTGTTAATGTCAATATTATTGAATCGTTATATTAATAATATCCATTAATACTGAATTATTAATGATGTCAATATTGTGTCATTAATGATACATCTTTAGTTCAATCCAGCCAACCAGCTCTGAATATATCTAACTGGACTGCCTAGTTCTACAAGCACTTCAGAGCATGAGCATATTACCTAACATGGAAGCACCCTGCTTCTGAAAGAAGATATCCTTCACTCCCCTACCACAGGATGTGAGTGGCCTCCTTCTATTGATTGAGCAGCTAGAACAAGCTGTATCTTCCTATGTGTTATCCATAGAGGATAAAAGTTCACCCACAGGGGAGGCTAGGTGGCACAGTGAATAGAGCACCAGCCCTGGAATCAGGAGGACCTGAGTTCAAATCTGGCTTCAGACACTTGATACAATTACTAGCCATGTGACTTTGGGCAAGTCATTTAACCCCAATTGCCCTCCAAAAAGCAAAAAAAAAAAAAAAAAAACACAGATCAGGCACCATGAAAGGACTGGGTGAGGTGAAGGGCAACCTTTTCAGGCCATATGGTCCTGAAAAACAGACCTGGAATTTTTGTTTGTTCTATTTCCCATGACCTTTTTCAGTTTTAGGTACAGGTAATAGAATCCTGACTAGACCCAAGTCATGACATCCTTGAAGCCAAGATTCCAGGCCCAATGTTCAGCTAGACTTAGAAGGGGAACCTAGAAAAGCCAGGGTACCTGGTACTCAAACCCAGGGGGGACCTTGAACTTGGAGCTTGTAACTAAGTTCCATAACAGAAGTCAGTAAACTTATTTGAAAAGTTAAAACTATTAGTTTATGGGCCATTCAAAAACTGCTATCAGGCTAGATTTGGTCCATGAGCTGTAATTTGCCAACGTCTGCTATATAGGAACTCAGGTAAGCTGTGAACCTAATCTAAGAGGTGGTACTAGGCCAGATCATGCCCTGCATACTGGGGTTGTGTGTTTGTTATTACATCTTTGAAGTCAATATTCCTTTGTAAAAACTAATCCATTAAGTATTTAAATCGAACTGCGACTGAGGATACCCCTAGATTGAGGGAAAACCATCAGTAGGGACTGAGGCCAATGGCAGAGAGCCTGGACACCCCAAACACCCCCTAAAATACTTGAAAACCTTGGAGGAGGGATGAAGGGAAGGGCCAAGGCAATTATACTACAACAAATAATTCCCATCTTATCTTTGAGAAAAGTATGAAATTCAGATGTTATCTTACAGCATTCCCTGAGTGTAGTAACTTTGACAGAAGAGAAAATTCTGTTTGTTTTTTGATGAAGCTATGGAGACAAGGTGGCTTCTCTCCATCTGAAACATGGCAGCTCTTTGCAATTATTTCTTCCTTTTCTAGACGTTCTCTAACTGTGATACATTCTAGAATTTCCCCTGGAATCCAAATCAAGCTCACAGATCTATAATTTACTCTCTATTCTCTCCCCCTCTTCCCTTTTTAAAAATTGCCACATATTTACCCTTCTCCTGGAATATCTCCAGGTGCTCCAGCCAGCCATGATTTTTTGAAGGTCACTGACAAGTGCTTCAGCAAGCACATCTGCCACATCTTTTGAAAACTTTGGTGTAATTCTTCTGGTGCTGGGGATTTAAACTCATTAAGGACATTGAGGTTCTCTCTATCATCCTACTTACCTTGAGAATTAACTCTCTCCATCTTTTTTGTTCCACTCTGTGTCCAAAAAATCATTCTCCTCCATGGATGAACATAAATGAAGCAAGATAGAAACGAAACTTCTGTTATTCTTCACTATTATCCCTTCAATCCAGAGCTGTGGTCCTCTCTGTTGATAGATCTTCTTCCTCCAAATACAGTTAATATTGAGATGACAATGACAGCAATTGAGTCAGGAACACGGGGCAAAGATTGCCAACTCTTTATGTTAGGTATGTCTTTGAGGTGTGTTCCAAATGTCCCTTTTCCTTTGAAGAACACCCTCATCCTTCCAGTCACCTATGTACACAAGCCTCTGTCATCCTCAATTCTTTTCTCTCCTTCACACCAATTATCTACCAATTGCTAAATGTTGTTGTTTCCATTTCCACCAAATCCCTTACATCATCCCCTTCTCTCCATTCACATAGCCACCACTCTTGTTCAAGCCCTAATCTTCCTTCACTTGGACTTCTAAGGAGCCTCCTAATTGGTGCCCTAGTCTGTGTTTTCTCCTCCACTTTAATCCACTTACCACATAGGCTAGAAGAGATTTTCCTATAAAGTGCTGAACTGGTCAGGTCACCCCTTTTACTCAATAAACTCCCACCTTGTTATACCCCACTCTTCCCTGCCTGCTCTATAGCCCAGCCGTACTGTTTTAAGCACTATTCTTCACATATAGAGACAACATCCCCCATATCTGTGATTTTACACTGTAGCAAGAATGCTCTCCCTCCTCACCTCTACCTCTTGGAATTTCTAGTTTCCCTCAAGACCCAGTTAAAATGCCAACTTCTGAAGGAAGTCTTTCCCACCCCATCACCCTAAGCAGCTAATCCTCAAGGTTATTTGTATCTGATATAGATATAGCTATACATACACACACGTGTACATACGTGCATGGCATGTGTGATATATACAGATATACACAGCCCACATATGCTATGTACATGCATGCTGTGTCATATATACCATCTATACATGAGGGGGGGTTGTGTGTGCGTATATGTACGTATATAAGCTTATATTCTAACAGGAATCAACATGCATAATATATATATATATGCACATCAAAAAGCTCTAGCTAATTGTTAGCTATTATTACTTCTATGCTTACGGTATCTAAGTCAATGGGCATACCTAGTAAAAGAGCTGAAAATGTATTAATTAACCATAAGTGGTCAGTTTCACAAAAGCAAGCTAGTATTCCCTTTAAAGAAAATGAAATCCCAGCAATGGAAGACAGTTCCAGCAGATGGCAGCAGATCAGCAGAAAAGAGCTTTTCAGGGCTGCCCCAAGATGAAGCTTTGGAAGTAGCCAATAGCAGTGAGGCACCAGCCAACTGCTGAGTGATATAGAGCCCAGAGAATATTACATCTGAGAGTGAGAGCTGTCCAGAGTGTCTTACTTCTCCCATTAGCAACATGGGCATCTGTGAGCTATTTTATCCTTTTGTGTTTTGGAGGGCAATGCCCTTTTTATCTTTTAAATTTATTTCTATTTTTTATATTATTTTTTTTTAATGCCTTTGCTTTTCTTTCCTAAAGTTCATTGGAGCTAAATTCAAATCTGGCCTCAGACACTTTATTAGTTCAGTGACCCTGGGCAAGTCACTTAACCTCTGTATACCTCATTTTCTCAACTATACACTAGGGAACATAATGACCTACTTCCCAAACTGTTGTGAAGATCAAATGACATAATACTTGTAAAGAGTTTAGCACAGTGGCAGGCACATAGGAGGTGCTTAATAAATGCTAGCTATTATTATAGTAGCTTTGATAATTATTTATTAATGGCTTCTGAGGTTCTTTCCATCTCTGAATCTATAATTCTATTGCCCTATAACAAAAAAAAAGTTTTATTGGACAAATAATGAAGGAAGGAAACAAGCATTTATTAGTCATTTACTATGTTCTAAGTGCTGGGGATACAAAATGCAAGCAAAAAGACAGTCCCTGTCCTCAAGGAGCTTTCTTTCAAATGGGGGGAGGGAGGGTGGAGAAGGCAACACACAAAAAAGAGCTAAAAAAAATTGGGGGGGGGGGAGAGGGGTGAGAGAGCAGAGGGAACAAAGGCACCCAGCTTAGAGGGCATGGTTTTGAAGGCCAGAAGGGGAAAGTTTCAAAGGGGCAGGAGAGGAATGAAGGTGGCCTGGGCCACTCTGCAAAAATGGAAGAAGAGGGGTGGGCCTTATAGAGGGACATCACATGGTAAGAAGGGCACAACAATGGTAGGTCAGATGTTCCCAAGGCAAGGGGGTGACAAATGATGATAGAAGTTTCAGGATGAGCTAGCAATAGAGGCATGGTTCTGAGATCCATTAAATTGGGAATAAGGCCAGAAGGGGAACGATTTGGCATTTTACATTTTTCTGTGACCCTGCATGATCTGTGTGGTCTCCCTCAGCAATCCAAGTAAGAGCTTAGACTCATTCTACTGTTGGTGGTCATTTTCTCTAATGAAAAGGAAGAAATTTCCCTTGTTACTAGTCAGCTCCTCCTGATAGACTCAACACTTCTCAAATTCACAAGGTCATCTGAAAGCCTGGACATATCCATCTCAAGAATCTATCTGCAAGCTGGTGCACACAGCTGTGTTTGGCAAAAATAGAAATTAGTGCCCCTAAGCCAAATTTTCCATAAGTTGTTTTCAGTTATAGCATCTCATGATGCTCCTGTTTCTGACCTAATGCTCATTTAAAAGGCAAAAGATTTTTATGAAAAAATGCAACTTATCTAACTAAGAAATGCTAGCAATTTGGTTTCCACAGATTCTATAGGAACAATGGATGTTCCAAAAACAGATGTTACACAGGATGTGCAGGAAAGTGTAAATCAGGATGAGGGGAGGAAGGGCAGGGCGACCCTATCCAATCATATAACTGGAAGAAATATGTAAGTTTACCCTTGGAAGAGGCCTGGGCTAAGATGACTCAAACCAGCCAGGGTCAAAGGATGGTCACCAACTTTTCATTAACATGCATGCTTAACTAGCCTCATACATATTAGCTGACACATCCTACACAGAATTAGAGCCTCATTATCTGATCATGGAATCCATGTCAGCCCATGTTTAGGAGGAGAGAACATATGAAAGAGTAAACATGTAGAGGGCAGGTCAGAAAGATTGTAACTCAGAAGAGCTAGAAACAGCCAATCCCAGTTCTGAAGGGAGGAACAAGGCAGGAAATTCGAATGGAAGCAGCATAAAAGGGCTTGCATTTTGTCTGATTCTCTGTAGGCTTTTGAAAAGGCTACCCATTTATTCAGGAAAGAATAAATGTAACATAAAGGTAATAAAAACCTTCTTGGCTCTCCAACGAGTATTGTTTATTCCCAGACTAAGTATATTTCTAACATCGCCATGTGTATTTTCTAAGGAATGTTTCTTGTAATGTAAAGTTATATGTGACATTAGAAAGCTAAGGCACAGCAAGATTTCTAGCTATCACAATATAGTTAGCTTAGTAAAGACAATAAAATTAAGACAGAAAAGTGAACTGTTACATTTTTTAATGGTTTTTACCCAGAAGAATTAAACCAAAAGGGTTAGTTATTAGTTACACAAACCCATATCCTAAACATTCCAATTAATCAAGGTTATATTTCAACACTGTTTATAGACCAAAATATACTTGGATTTATGTACTGAAAAATAAAATGATACAATGAAATAATTTACATTATTAGATTTTGATTTATTGGTATTTGTGTATCAAATTCTCTCATTAAAGGTAAGTTATATCAAAAAAATAAAAGAATGCTGTTTGGTCCTTTACTGAGGAAAAGAAACACAAGGTGGAAAACGCAGCTGGGACCCAGACACAAGCTTGTCTAGTTGAGTCCATACTCTACATGGAGTGTACCCAACCCTCCAGCCCTTCAGGGGGAGTCAAGTGCCACCCTGGAAAGTCAAAGCCAGAGAGGTAGCCAGAAATTTTCTCTACTTTTTAATTGATGTATCATTAGGCAGGGAGGGGATCATCCAGTGTTTTCTAAGTCATACCAAAGCACCCAGCCCCCTCAGCACTGAGTCATGCAAAAAAGTCAGCTGTGGGCCAGTCCCCTTGTTTGACTTCCATTACAGCTGTCAATAACATCCTTGGAATATAATCCTAGTAGTTAAATCATTGGGTCAAAGGATATGGAGAGCTATATCTGTTTTATTATATAACTCTATATCATAAAAATATAACAATTTACCCTTCTACCAGCAGTTTGGTAGTGGGCTGCTTTTTCTACAGCCTAGCCAGCATTAATTTTTTTTTAACTGTCTTTAACAATTTAGTGGGTGTAAATCAGGATTTGAAAGATATCTTAGGGGAGGGTAGATAGTGCAGGAGTCAGGAGGACCTGAGTTCAAATCTGACCTCAGACACTTAACATTTACTAGCTGTGTGACCTTGGGCAAGTCACTTAACCCCAATTGCCCTGCCCTCTCCCCTCCAAAAAAAGCCAAAAAAAAGATGTTTTAATTGGCATTTTTCTTATAATTGAAAGTTTGAACAGTTTTTCTGGTGGTTATTAGTAATCTGTGTTGCTTCTTTTAAGAATTGCTTATTTATATCCTTTAATCGTGTATCTATTGGAAAATGATTCTTATCTGTGTTAAATAAGGGTCAAAACTTTTTGGATTTATCAGATATGTTTATAGCTTTTGTCCCCCCAAAATAGTTCTTTCCTTTTTATACTGGATACATTGGTTTTTAAAATGTTTCATTAGTGTTTTTTTTATTTAACTTAATTCATCCAGTTCAACAAGTATTTATTAAGTGCCTACTACGTGCTTGTCACATTGCTGGATAATTATGTCAATGTCATTTCTCAGTACTCCCCATCCCCATTATATATATATATATATATATATATATATATATATATATATATATATATATATATATATTTTTTTTTTTTGCTTTGGGTGGGGGGAAGGCAGGGCAATTGGGGTTAAGTGATTTCCCCAAGGTCACACAGCTAGGAAGTGTTAAGTGTCTGAGGCCACACTTGAACTCAGGTCCTCCTGACTCCAGGGCCAGTGCCCTATTCACTGTGCCACCTAACTGCCCTGCCCCATCCCCATTATATTTTGATAACAAAGAAAAACAAATGAGCAAAAAAAGCTGACAAAACAACTATGTCTGCTAACATATGAAACAACATGTATTCAGTCTACCACTTCTCTATTAAAAGGCTTGGGGGGGTGTCAAGTATTTATTAAATGTCTACTTAATAGCAATATATAACTATATTATCAATAAGTTATAGAACTCAAAAAACAATGCATATACAGACATTACTACTATATCTTGTCCTTTTAATATGCCTCCTTATAAAGATGAATATGTTGCAAACTTTTTCCTTTTTTTGCAATCATAAAAAACATTTTTTATCTCAAACCCTAATTTGTTTCTGCTTCTCTTGCAAAATCTTACATATTCTATTTTGTGATCTCAATAAGTTTAACATATAGTACTGTCATTAAGAACTTCTAATAACACTAATTATATAACATATTATAATACTGTGCTAAGAGCTTCACAAATTCCATGAATTCACAGCAATCTTGTGAAGTGGGTGCTACTTTTATCCCCATTTTACAGTTAAGGAAATTAAGGCAGACAGTGATTCAGTGACTTGAACAGGATCACACAGCTAGGAGGTATCCCAGGCTCAGTTTGAACTCAGGTCTTCCTGAGTCCAGGCTCAAAGTCCTAGCCACTGTGCTACTTGGTTATATTGTATCAATAGTTCTCTGGAACCAAGACTTAAAAGTAACCCAAAGAGGATTCAAACGCTATTCTACCCTCTTCACTTCCCAAACCCTTCCCACTCCCAGTTCCTCCTCTTTGAACACAAGTGACTAAATCTGTCCACTTTCCTGCATCTTCCACATCATCAAATTTTCCTGGAAAACTGACAGAAAGGATTATATGCCCCTTCCCCATCGCTCACTGACTGGAGTAATATACCTTCTGCCATATCCATGAGCTACCTGTTTTTGTTATGGGTGGACTTATTACAATTACACCTGCTTATTGTGAATGAATAAGAAAAATGAATTGCTCAGGGAAGCCTTGGCTCATCTGGTAGACTGGTAGGTCTATGAACCCGTGGAGAAGCCAAGTCAAGAAACATTCATTAAGGGGTGACTAGGTAGCGCAGTGAAGAGAGCACCAGCCCTGGAGTCAGGAGGACCTGAGTATAAATCTTACCTCAGACACTTAACACTCACTAGCCATGTGACCTTGGGTGAGTCACTTAACCCCAATTGCCCTCCAAAAAGAAAAAAAAAGAAAAATAACAAATTAAGAATAAAATAGAAAAAAATCAAAGTATCAATAAAAAATAAAAAAGAAACATTCATTAAGTAGCTATTATGTGACAGGTACTGTACTTCAGTCACTCACACACCAGAATCTATAGAGACCTTCTATCAATAGCCTCCCATCAAATCAGAACTAAAGGAAGACTAATTCAATAACAACCAAAAAAAAAAAAAACAATAAAAATGAAAAATGACATTGAAAAACAAATTTTCAGTAGCAAAGGAGCAGGATAAATACAGTCAAGAAAAGATAATAGGTTCAGAAAATCACAGAACTCAAAAAGTAGTTAATACTTATATTGGCATTATTACTATTTCTTATCCTTTTAACATGACTCTATAAATATGAATATATTGTAACTTTTTCCCTCTTTACAATTGTAAAACATGTTTTTATCTCAAACACTAATTTGTTTCTGTTTCTCTTGCAAAAATTGTACATACTCTATTTTGTGATCACAATAAACTTAAAATACTCTGTCATTAAAAACTTCTTATTGTCCTGATTTGGAATTCTGCTCAGTCTGCTTATAGGTACTTTTTTTTTCCATTTGGGGGTTTTTGCTGAGAAACCTCTAGGCCTTTTTCAGGTTTTTAATGATTTTCCTCTTCCCTAAAATAATATACTCAAATTTGCCTGTTAGGTTAATTTCAGATCTGATCCGTACCTTTAAGAGATATGTCTACTTTTGTCTAGCTTTGTCATCTTTCCGCCATTATTTCTGAGAACTCTGATGAAAGTCTAATAGGCAATTTTTGATAATTGTTTTCTTTCGAAATGCTTGAAGGATTCTTTCTTTGTCTTTGTAATTTTTAAATTGAATAATTAGGTACTGTTGAGACTTGTGCTATGGATTTCTACATGCTGGAATCCTGTCAATTCTTTTCACTTGCAGAATATCTTTTCTTGAGCACTCTGGGAAATTGTTCTAGCTCTTCAAATATTATAAGTTGGGAGAGAGGGTTCTTTCTTAATACTCCTGGGAATGTTTGAACTTTTGACTATATTTTCCAACTTCATTATTCTGTACTGTATATCCATTAATTGTCTAAGTCTATGACTTTCTGGGTCTGTTCATTTTTGCTAGACTGTATTTATCCTGCTTTTTTGCTGTTTCTGATAATTTTAGTTCTTCAATGTTGCTTTACATTTTCATTAATTGATCTTTCCATGGGTTTGGGTTTTTTTTGCTGTTTTTGATATGGTCTTTAATTTTAGTAAAACTTTAGCATCTAATTTATTTTGTATGGTGTTTTTGCACTGCTTTTAATAATGTTTTAGCATACATTTCTGTGGATATTTTAAGCTTTTGATCTTCCATATGACAATATGATAAGGTAAGTACAGATATCCCCAGTTTAGAGACAAGAGGTAAAGGCCTCGAATCCTCTGGACTTGGGGTAAGGTCTAAGGGATTGGAGTCACTGGGATGGAGAAAATTTAGTGACAAGGGCTTCCTAACTGTGAGCATGCTTCTGCAGTAGACATCTTCTATGTGGAAATGGACCCTGGTACTAGGGGTTTCTGTCTAGAAATGTGGTCTCAGTTGTAGTTACTTACTAGAAGGTAAGATAGAAGGTGTCAAGAACGTCTAGGCAGAAAGCAACAATAGAATAGTATAACTAGTTAAATTATCTATTGCAGATATTGTATCATTATGATTTTATGTTGTTCTCAGAAGAGACAGAACCACATGAGCCTTCCTTCCTTCCAGCTACACTTTTAAAATGGGTAAACTGCTCCACTTACAATCAGGCTAACTGTAGAAACACAACCAAATACTCTCTTGGTGGAATTGCAAATGAGGATGGTCAAATTCCCCAACCCGTGAATACACCTTCAGAATTTACAGGTTGGCTCTCTTCAGTTGTCTGTAAGGTGCTTGGTTCTTTGGAAGCTAAGGCCACGTTGGGGTGAACCCTCACTTCAGCTGGCAACTAGCACCACTATGAACAAGCCTCTCCTCATCCATCTGCTGAAATGACCATCTCCAAGCTCGCCTGCATCTGCTCTGCCCTCATCCTTCACGATGATGAGGTTACTGTCGTGGAGGATAAAATCAATGCCCTCATTAAAGCAGCAGGTGTAAATGTTGAACCATTCTGGCCTGGATTATTTGCCAAGGCCCTGTCTAATGTCAACATTGCAAGTCTCATCTGCAATGTAGGAGTTGGTGGACCTGCCCCAGCAGCTGGTGGTGCTGCCTCTGCTGGAGGGGCTGCTCCTGCTAGCACAACTGCCCCCACTGAGGAGAAGAAGGAGGAAGCAAAAAAAGAAGAATCCAAGGAGTCCGATGATGACATGGGCTTTGGTCTGTTTGACTAAATATTTTTTTGTAACATTAAATAAAAAGCTTAACTCAAAAAAAAATTACAGGTTGAAGATACTAAGTGCTATAAAATAGAAGCCATCATTTGGAAAACACCTTTGTATATCAGCAAATGGCTCTACATACAGTTGGTCATTAGCATCTCTTTCCACATTATATATTAGTCAGTCCTTAGATTCCTGAGGGTCACTGAACACAGGGATCCTTTGTTTCTTGCCAGTTTGAATGATTTCTTTGAAAGAGGTAAGAAGAAAATGCCTTCCCTCCCTTTCTATCTCTATCCTAAAAGCTCCATTTTCATTCTGTAACCAAGGACTTATCTCCCAGGAGAATAGCATTGAGCCTTGAACCTCAGACACTCCAAGAGCTCATCTTCACATGGGAAAAAAAAACTGTTCGATTTTTTTAAAATATAGTTAACAAAATGGGAGGCTTTGTGGATGTGGAAAACCAGGCTAGATCCATAATGAAATGTGTATGTGGTTTCTTAGAGCTACATCTTCAGTTAGTAATTAAATCTGAAAGCTTAAAACTCAAGAGATAAAACTGAATTATTGCTCAGTTATTCGTTCATTTTTTAAAAAATATCTTTAGAGAAGTTTGTTTCCTCACTTGTACATCATTGACAATACTCCCATTTTGTTCCTCATCCTACCCCTACCTTTCTCAACTTTATAACTTGCCTTCTTTATACTAGCTAATCTTGTAATTTCCTTCTGTGCCTGGGGCTCCTTTTGTTTTCCACCTTCCCTGCCTTCCAACCCTGTGACGCTGGAATATCCCTTCTCAAAACCAGACCTCCTTCTCCCATTGATGTGTTCCTCTAGGAACCTCCATTTTGTCAAAGGGTCTAGGCCAGTTGGCTTTCATTCTCCTCTAGGTCTTTTCTTAACCTTCTAGACTTCAAAACCATCCTCTTCCCCTCCCCACTCTTCAGCTCCCTTTTGTGTTCTATCTTCCCCCATTAGAATATAAGCCCCTTGAAGGTAGGAACTATCTTCTTTTAAATTGTATTTTTATCTTAGCACAGTGCCTCCTACATACTTGTAAGAACCCAATTAATAGTATACTTAATACACACTTTTCTCCTCCTTATCACCTACTTCTGAGGGTTGTTATGAGGAGAGTGCTTTCTAAACCAAAAAATATTATGGAAATTTTAAATGGCTTAGTAACCCTATCTTTGGAGTCAGAGGACTTAGGTTCAAATCTTGGCTGGGCCACTTACTTCCAAAGTACTTTGGCAGTAGGGGACAATGGAGAAGGTATGGAATTTGGGGAGGAAGGGCCTCAGTCCCAATCTGCCACTTCTGTAACCTGGGGCCTATCATTTCAACCTCTTGAACTCAGTTTCCCCATCTATAAATTGAGGAGTTACGAGGACCTCCCTCTAGGTCTAAGTGTCAGTCTATAACCTTATGATTCTCTTGTTTGAATGATGTGGTTCTGAATTCACCCAGTGTGGACAGAATACTTTCCTATTAAGCATTGACTGAGGTTGAGGAGTCAGAACTTGGTATTTAGACTTCAGAGTCCTAAGAAAGGTCAGAGAGAAAGGAAATGCCTCCCAGCCCCTTACTTTAAATTGACCTTCTATGAAGTTTTGTTTTATGTTGATCTCTTGCCACCAATTCAATTAAATCAACATTTATTACTAGGCCACTGGGGATGTAGGAATAAAAATGGAAAGCCCCTGCCCTCAAAGAGTTAACATTCTAGTTGGGTAGGGGATGGGGAGGAAAGGTAATCAGAATGAATTATGTAGAACAAAACTCTGGGACTCAGAATATTTGCAAATACAAGAGAAAGTTTTCCTCAATGTCTACATAATATTACATCATCAAAGCTACTGCCCCTATACTAAGAAACTTCAACATACATGTCAGTGTTGTCTCAAATACACCAACCTCCCAGTTCTTCAGTCTCCTCAGCACTCATGACCTGCTCCTGTGATCCACTCAGGCCCCACACATGAATGGTCATAACAACAACAATAATAGTTAGGATGCATATAGCACTTTAAGATTTCCAAAGTGCGTCCCACCACCTCCAATTCATGTAAAAGGTGACTCTGTACAAACTTTGGAGCTACAGAACCCACAAAATGACACAGAGAAGCAAATCTGCTGAGAACAACCCGGCAGACAGGCAGGGAGCAGCCAGCACAGCACTCTGGGAGCCAACCTCAGCCCTGTGAGAGCCCAAGGTTTTAGCCCCAGGGCAGACCTGACCAGCAGCCAGCTGGAGGGAGTCCAGAACACCAGCAGCTGTGGCCGTTTCCAGAATTATCAACTCATAGGTGCTAAGGACAAAGTGAGAGGTCAGTGCAGTGTGGACTTTGGGATCCAATAGCTCGGGAATGCGGTCGGCCTTTATCCGCTGGAGGGAGAAGCCTGGCTCCATGGCCCTGCAGCTATCACCATGTGGCAGCTTCAGCTCCTGGCCTGCAGACTGTAGGGAACCCAAGTGACCAGTCTGAGAGGTCTCGCTTTTACCTGCTTGGATCTGGATTGCAGTCTAGGGTGGAGGTCCTGGGGTATGTGACCAGCTTGCCAGAGCTTGTGGAGGCTTCAGAGAGGGCACCTAAATAATACCTTCGGCAGCTGAGAAAACCCCAGCATTTGGTATGAAACTCCCCTTTCTGGTAGCAGAGGCCTACTGTGGCAAAAAGCTCAAAAGTCAAGTAATTGAGTGGCAACATGAGCAAAAGAGGGAAGCAAAGCAAACAGAGGAATCCAACATTAGACTCCTATTTGGGGGAAAAAAAGAATCAAAGCATGGAACAGGTGAAAGACAGTGAAGTCAGAGCTCCTGCACCAAAACCTTCCAAGAAAAATACGAGCTGGTTATAGGCCACAGAGGAACTTAAAAAGGATTTTGAAAACAAAATAAGAGAAGTGGAGGAAAAATTGGGAAGAGAAATGAGAACGATGCAAGAAAATTATGAAATGAGAGTCAACAACCTGACTAAATAAAATAACACCTTAAAAAATAGACTAACTCAAATGGCAAAAGAGGCTGAAAAAGGCAATGAGGAGAAAAATGCCTTAAAAAGCTGACTTTGCCAGATGGAAAAAGAATCTCAAAAGATCACTGAAGAGAATCATTCCTTCAAAATTAGATTGGAGCAAATGGAAGCTAGTGGCTTTATAAGAAATCAAGATACTATTAAACAGATCCAAACTAATGAAAAAATAGAAGGCAATGTGAAATATCTCATTGGGAAACCACTGACCTGGAAAATAGATCGAGGAGAGATCATTTAAAAATTACTGGATTACTTGAAAGCCATGATCAAAAAAAGAACCTAGAAATCATCCTTCAAGAAATTCTCCAGGAAAATTGCCCTGATGGTTTAGAACCAGAGGGCAAAATAGACATTGAAAGAATCCATCAATCACCTCCTGAAAAAGATCCCAAAAAGAAAACTCCTAGGAATATTATAGCCAGGCTCTGGAATTCCCAGATCAAGGAGAGAATATTACAAGCAGCCAAGAAGAAACAATTTCAATATTGTGGAAACACAATCAGAATAACATAGGATCTGGCAGCTTCTACACTGAGGGATTGAAGGGCATGGAATATGATAATCTGGAGGGCAAAGGAGCTGGGATTAAAACCAAGAATCACCTACCCAGCAAAACTGAGTATCATGTTTCAGGGGAAAATATGGTCATTCAGTGGAATAGAGGACTTTCAAGCATTCTTGATGAAAAAACCAGAATTGAATAGAAAATTTGACATTCAGATACAAGAATCAAGAGAAGCATGAGAAAGTATGGGGAAAAGGGAAAAGAATCATAAGGAACTTATCAAAGTTGAACTATTTACATTCCTACATGGAAAAATGATAATTGTAACTTATGAAACTTTTCTCAGTATAAGAATAATTGAAGGGAATATAAATGTGTGTGTATGTGTGTATATATATATGTGTGTGTGTGTGTGCATATATGTGTAGATACACACACATATATACATATATATTATATATATACATACGCATACATATATGTCTATATAGGAGGGTATATGGGCATATGAATATATATGTGAATGTGTGTATATATGTGCACAGGTATACAAAGATAGAGGGCACAGGACCAGTTTAATGGGAAGGGATACTTAAAAGGTGAAATTAAGAGGTGAGAGAGGAATATAATGAGAGGATATGGGGAGAGACAGATTGGGGTAAACTATCTCATGTAGAAGAGGTAAGGCAAAATGGTTACAATGGAAGGGAAGAACAGGAAGTTAAAAGGAAATGGGTCAACATTATTCTCCTTGAATTTGGCTCAGGGAGGGAATGACATACACACTATATAGGGTATCTCACCCTACAGGAGAGTAGGGGGGATGATGGAAGGGAGGACAGGCTTGGGGGGAGGGAAGTTGGAAGCACCCACTTTTGAAAAGGGACAGGATCAAAGTAGAAAACAGAACAAGTGGGAGGTGGGATAGGAGGGAGGGAAATATAGTCAGCCTTTTACAATATATCTACTATGGAAATGTTTTGCATAGCTACACAGGTACTACCTATATTGAACTGCTTATGTTCCCAGTAAGGGTGGGTGACAAGGGAGGAAGGGAATGATTCTGGAATTCAAAGTTTTAAAATCAAATGTTTAAAGTATGTATACTATTATCAGTATTATTTTACATGTAAATGGGAAATAAGATATAGAGGTACTGGGCCATAGAGATCCACCATGCCCTACTGGAAAGTTGGAGGGGGTATGGGTGAAGATATGAGAGGGAGCAGATTGCAGGAGGGGATATCCAGTGGGATCACTATTTTGGGGTGGTGGGTAGGGAAAAAACAGGGAGAAAATTTGTAACTCAAAATCTTGAGGAAATGAGTGGTGGAAACTGGAAGTTAATAAAGCATTTGATTGAAAAAAAATTTCCAAAGTGCCTTGAAAATATTGTTTCATTTTATTCTCTCAACACCCCTGGGAAGCAAGTGCTGTTATTCCCACTTTAGTGATGGAGAAATTGAAGCAGATAGAATTAAGTGACTTGCCCATGTTCACATAGCTAGTAAGTGCTTGAGGTAGGTTGAACTCAGGTCTTCCTGATTCCAGGTCTAAAGCTCTATCCACTATGCCACCATCTCCTGTAAGATATCTTTCTTGATATCCCCAGCAACTATTGCCTTCCCCACCAAAATTACCTTGTTTTTCCTTCTATAATTTCTTATATGTATCAGGAAAGACTTCCTAGAGGAACTGGCACCTGAGCTAAACTTTGAAGAAAAGTAAAGATTCTAAGAAGCTGAGGTGAGGAGGGAGGGCATTCCTGGCATGGGTAACAGCCTAGGCAAAGGCATGGAGGCAGGAGGTGTAGTGTCATAATGAGGGACAGTAAGTAGACCAATTTGTCTGGACAATGGAATATGAATGATGCATGATAAGTGTAGAAAAGTGACTACATGGAGTCAGATGGCAAGGAGCTGTAAATACCAAAGAGAGGAATTGGATTTGATCCTAAAGGCAACAAGGAAACCCTGGAGCTCCTTGCGTGAGCAGGTGAGTGCCATGGTCAGATCTACACCCTAGAAAAATATTTTTACCTGCTGTGAGAAGGATAAGTTAGAGTAAGAAGAGACCTGAGACAAGAAAATCAATTATCCAGGTGCAGTGAGGAAGAGAGAGAAGGTAATCAAAAAGGGAAGGAGAAGTGTCTGAGTTGTTCGTGAGTCTTATATTATTTTGTATTTTGTCTTGGGTGAAATAATAGCTGTCCTATATCTGATATGCATTGTTACATTTAATATTTCACTGGGAGCTGGACAACTCTAAAACATATCTTTGGAGGCCTAGATAGGACCTACCTTAATAGGTAGGAGATTTTTAATAGAGGAAATTCTGAGGCATAGCAAAATGAGCCAAAGAGATATGACTTTTCAGAAGCCCTCAAGCTCTATCCTGGTTCATTTAAGCCAGAGCTTGGGTTTCTGGAGATGATAATATTTATACTCCCTACCTCTAAGGGTTATTATGAGAAGAGCATTACATAAAATGTAAGTCTATAGTGGCTATATAAATGCAAGTTATTGTTACATATTATTACACAATATGGAAAGGACTATTGGTTGAAGAGTTCAATTAGATTCAATAAATATTTAATAAGCACATATGTGCTTATTAAGATTGATAATCATTAAATATCAAATTTATCCAAAGTCTTAATTAATCAAACAGATCTCTTTGCTTTGCTTTAAAAATGCCTTTTTCTGTGTCAGCAACTCCAGAGACCAGATAAGGTTGAAAGTGGGATTTTCCCTTATATCAGGACATATTCCATATGAGAGAAAAACAGACATCCTGAGACCATAAATTCCAAACAGAACCTGCTCCGTCCATTGTCTTGTCAATTTGTATTTACAACCAAGAATCTTCCTTTCTCATGATATGGATAGTAAACATACAGAGATCATAAATTTGTGTGACACAGTCACCCCGAATTGGGATGGTTCTAAAATGTATTTAAGCTTTCTCATTCTTTTGTTCAGGCAGTCAGAAGTTAACTTCTGGATCCTTGTACAAGTACACTAGTTTCATCTGGCTATAAGGAAATAATAAATACTAAAATGTACATCACCTATAGACTGTTTGTTTCCTTTAACCAAACTTTTAAGGTTAACAAGATTAATATGTGCCAGGCATTGTGTAAGTGCTGGGGATACAAATATGAAAAGATAGTCTGCTCTTGAGTTGCTTACCATCTCATAGAAGACAACATAATAGAAAATATATATAAACAGTTCTCTACCTCCCCCTCCATTTTCTATGATTCTTATTTCTGATACCAATAAAGTAAGTATTCTCATATTCAAAGTGGAACAAAAAGACAATTATTCATGAAACTGAATGTCTGTTGTGTACAACTTGCTTTTCCTCTTAAATAAACGATAAATTCAGCTTGAAACTTAAAAAAAAAAAAAACTAAAAAAGAACCTGAAAAGGGGTTGGGAAGGAGGGGTTACTTCACCATGAGGTATGATGGATATTCCATGGAAAATGGAGAATTACTTGGAAAGTTCTGAGCCTTCTATAAGGGAAACCTTTGGGAGGAGTTTATTGCTCTGCCCTCCTCACCCATCCGCCAAACAGAGGGGAGAGGCAGCTGAGGGTGTTGAGAAGGTGTTAAGTATCAAAAATTGAGACAATTTGCATGGTGATGAGATTTCAGGAGATCAGTTCATTCTGGGGGAGACAGGTGGCTCCCTAGAGTCAAACCAAGTGGAGCTGCTGATGGAAAATGAAGAGTTGCTTTAAGGTGAGTTCAAACAGGGACTTTTTCTTGGAAGTGAAAGAGAGTTGACTCATCTTTGGCACACAACCATCTCTTAAAACAGGAAAAATAGCAATGCATGACAACCATTCATTGGGCAGATTCATTTTGATCACTGAGAAGATGCTATGACCAATTATTAAAAAGCTATCCATACCCATAGGAGCATGAGCCTAAGGATCCATCAACATGGCTCTAGGAAAAGAGCATTTTCCCACATAAACTTAATTTCATTCTCTGATAAAAGTTTGGGATACACTGAGAAGGATGAAACAATAAAATTTTCTCTCATATAGTATAGCAGCAAGCACACTGGCATACCCATGATGGCTGCTAGCACAGGTTCTTAGATGTGCTTTACTAGCAAAGAGCTCTTAAGGGGTCAACAATCTTCTTAATTACATTCATTAGTTCAGGGGAAAAGTCAGCATCCTGAACTTCAGAGAAAATCCAAACAAAGGAAAGTAGAGAAAATATAAGCAAAGACATAAAGACCAACAGACAGGGCTTCTGACTGCCTGGGAAATTAGCACAGATCAACAGACAGATCCAACTATCTGACCAAGGCAATATATACATACTTACCAGAGAAAGAAGCACCAGCATCTGGGTTTTTCAAAGCTGGGGGGATCCTTAATGGCTACCCAGAGTCTTATCTGGTCAAATCAGAAGAATACTCTTCCAATGAGTGAGCCTCAAAGCAAAATGCTAACCTCAGAGCATATATACCCTTCTTCAGGGTCAGAGGGCATCACAACCTCATGACCCACTGCCTAATTACAAAGTAACAAAATGTGTGGCCTTTCCTGGAAAAACAAGCCTCTCCTAATCAAGCTTCCCTTAATGGGCTCCACAGGAGGCCTATCAATGGTCAGGAAAGGTCTTAGAGCCCATTGACATTACATATAGAATTTCAGAACCTTAAAAGGACTCTGAGGCTAACACTTCTTATTTTACAGATGAGGAGACCGAGGCCCAGAAAGGTTTCTTCTTTTACAACATGACTAATATGGAAATATATTTTAGATGACTGCACATATATATAACCTATATCAAATTGTTTACTGCTTTAGGAAGCGGGGAGGAGAAGGAGAAAATTTGGAACTCAATTTTATTTTAAAAAAACAAATGTTAAAAATTATCTTTATATGTAATTGGAAAAAATAAAATACTATTTAAGAAAAAATTCAAGTATAGAAATGAACAGAGTAGACAATTGGCAAGCAAATTGGCAACTGTACCTATTACCTACAAAGCTTTATGAAGCCAGGGACCATATTATCTCTAAAATTTGTATTTCCCCAGCACATCATTCATGTTCCAACCCTCAATAAATGGTTATTCAAAATAATTAAATATTAGGAGGGATTATGCTCAGATCACAGAATTTCAAAGGAACCAGCATGTTCCACATCCAAATCCTTGTGCAAGTAGCCATTGCTTCAAATTCTGCAAAATAAGTCTTCTTCCATGTGAACCATTCTTTAATACTTAAATACTGCTCTCATAACCCCCAAAGGGAATAATGATGCAACCTCAAATTACCAGGAAAAGAGACTGGGATATGGTTATCCACACTTGGATTGAAAATAGAATACAGAGAATTCACCATTGTTCCAGGTCTCAAACATGACAGTAGGCACAGGCATAAACACCAGCCATACAAAGTTCTTTTCTTGGTGTTTTGGGGGAAGATACTCAAAAGTAGTGGGGGTGGGGTTCTCATAGAGATCTACTCACTTGACATTGAACAAAAAGTTAGGGGGATTTTTTCTAAATTTTTTTTTCTCATTTTAATGTATACCCTGAAATTAGAGAATTTTAATAGGATCTCGAACTGGAAAGGACTGCAGGGGCCATGTAGTCCAACCCTCTCATTTTGCAGATGAGGCCCACAGTGCTTAAAACTTGCCCAAGCCTACACTAAAGGAATGGAATGTTACAGTGCTGTAAGAAATGATGTCTGTGATGAAGACAGAGAAGCATGGAAAGGTCTTTAGGAACTAATGCAATGGGGCGGCTAGGTGGCGCAGTGAATAGAGCGCCGGCCCTGGAGTCAGAAGGACCTGAGTTCGGATCCGGCCTCAGACACTTAACCCATACAAACAAAAACCTAGCCGTGTGACCTTGGGCAAGTTACTTAACCCCAATTACCCTAAAAGGGGCGGCTAGGTGGCGCAGTGAGTAAGAGTGCCGGCCTCGGAGTTGGGATGACCCGAGATCAAAATCCGGCCTCAGAAAATGAGCACCCACACATAAATAATGACTAGCCGTGTGACCTTGAGCAAGTTACTTAACCCCAATTGCTTTAAAAAAAAAAAAAGGAACTAATGCAGAGTGAAGTAAGCAGAGGCAAGAAAACAATATTCAGAATGACTATAAAAATATAAATGGAAAGAATTACTACACACCAAAAATTCAAAACTAGATGTACCAAAATTACAAAGATCACACAGAACTCAAATGAAGAGATACGAGAAAACATATCCAACCTATTTCTTCATGGACATGAGTTCAAATTTGATCTCAGACACTTAATACTTACTAGCCATGTGACCTTGGGCAAGTCACTTAACCCCAATTGCCCTGCCTTTCCCCCTCCAAAAAGCAAAAAAAAACCCCATTTTTTAAATTAAAATACCATAGGTTGTGTTCATTTTAACTATACTTCAATGTAGGAGGGATTAGTCACAGGATACCTTACAGTGTCCTTAAATTAAAAGAACTACAGAACTCATACCCTGGAAGAAAACTCCATATTAAGCTCTATAAGCACCAATATGGCCCCAAAAAATCTCTGGAGAAGAGCCATGGGGTGGTGACATTATAATCACTTAGGAAATGTATGAACAGAAAAGAAAAAATGAAACTCTGACATTTAATTTTGAAAGACCTGATAATGAATAATTTACAATAATAGCTAGCATTTACATAGTGCTTTGAGATTTACAAAGTTTTTTGTTTTTGTGTTTTACAAATACATCATTTTATCTTCCAACAACCTTGGGAGGTAGATGCTATTATTATCCTCAGTCTACAGATGAGGAAGCTAAGGCAGACAGTTAAGTGATTTGCCTAGGGCTAGCACGCAGATAGAGTTTGAGGTAGGATTTGAATTCAGGTCTTCCTGACTTACTTCTCTAAGTGCTCTATCCATTAAACAGACCACCTATTGGACAGGAAAAGAGCAAGTTCAGCAAACATCATTATGATCTTGGTTAGGGAACCGACATTACATCATAGAATGCATTTTCCATTTCACAATGAGAAAGATGTCCAGTGACAGAGACAGGCTTAGATAAATGGGAATACTCACTCTGCAACAGCAAAACAAGGTGTTCTGTGATCCACTAGAGCTTACTAGAGGTTTTCACCAAGAGATCTAAAGAAAACTAGTGACACACAATGGATGTCCAAGTTAACTATGTACAGGTTACTCTGAAGGGGGCTGGAGAATGTGCCAATAAAATGTGATGCAGGGCAAAGAACATTGGATTTGGATTCCAGAGACCTGAGGTCAAACTCAAGTCCTGCCACTTGCCATCTGTGGGGCCTTGAGCAAATGACTTCATGTCCCTGGGCCTTGGTTGTTGTTGTTATCCAGTCATCTTAGTAGTGTCTAACTCTTTGTGACACCATTTGGGGTTTTCTTGCCAGAGATACTGGAGTGGTTTTGACATTTCCTTCCCCATCTCATTTTACAGATGAGGAAAATGAGGCAAACAAGGTTAAGTGACTTGTCCAGGGTTACACAGATAATAAGTGTCTGAAGCTGGATTTAAACTCAGGAAGATGAGTCTTGGGGGCTGCTAAGTGTCAAAGTGAATAGAGCACCAGCCAGGAGTCAGGAGGACCTGAGTTCAAATCCAGTCTTCAGACACTTAACACTTACTAACTGTGTGACCTTGGACAAGTCACTTAACCCCAATTGCCCTTCCTTCCCCCCTCTAAAAAAAGACCATAAAAAGTCTTCCTGACTTCAGGGCCTCTATCCACTATACCACCTAGCTTCTGGGCTTCAGTTACCTCATCTGTAAAATGAAGGGGCTGGAAAATACACAGAACAGCAAAAGGAAATTCAGAAAGGGACACACATGGGTAAGTTTTATTTCCATTGTTCTCAATTTAACATACACTTAAAAAAAATGTGATCAAAGTTCACAATTTCATGTACAATTCTCATTTCTTCTTTGTATATTAAAATGTCTGTTTGTTAATATTTCTTAAGTTCATAATAAAAAAAGAAAAAAATTGAAAGGAAAATAAAATGAAGAAATTAGATTAGAACAGAGGTGTGGAACCTGCAGCCTTGAGGTCACATGTGGCTTTCTAGGTCCTTGGGTATGATAGCCTTTTGACTGAGTCCAAGTTCTACAGAACAAATTCCTTTATTGAGGGGATTTGTTCTGTGAAGTTCTAATTCACTCAGAAGGCCATACCCAAGGACCTAGAAGGCCACGCATGACCTCGAGGTCACAGGTTCCCCACCTCTGGACTAGAAGGTAAATAACCTAAAGCCATGAACTTGTTTTAAAGAAATATTTTAACAACTATTTCAATATAATTGGTTTATTTTATCATCCTATATGCTTTATGCCTTTAAAAGCATTATTCTGAGAAGGGGCCCTTAGGTTTCACCAGACTGCCAAAGATGTCTGTGACGCAAAAGAGGTTAAGAATCCCTGGACTAGATGATTTCTGTATATGCTTGTAGCCCTAAAGACTATAAATACAGCTGTAGCTATGTTTGCATTGATCTGATCTTCCCACCTTGGCCATGCTCCATGGGGGATAGGGGAGGGAACAAGAGACAGAGACACAGAGAAAGAGAAAGAGAGAGAGAGAGAGAGAGAGAGAGAGAGAGAGAGAGAGAGAGAGAGAAGAGGATGGGGAGTCTTCAGAGTCATACGATCCTGGATTTCCAAGTGGAAGGCATCTCAGAGGCCATTGAATAAAACCTCCTTCTCCAGATGAAGAAAGGGTTAACAGACCCAGATAATCTAAAAGGCTTGCTTGAGGTCACCCAGCTAATAAATGTCAAAAGTGGGAGAAGAAGAATAACAACAGCAACAACTATAATAACTCTAACTTTAAGGATTGCAAAGAACTTTCAAATATTTCATTTTATCCTCATAAGAACCCTGTGACATGGGTGCTATTCCCATTTTGCAGATGAAGACAGAGCTTAAGGGATTTGCCGAGGGTCACACAGTCAGTGAGTGTCTGGAGCCATATTTGAACTCAGGTCTTTGAACTCAAATCTATTACTCCATTTGTTGTACTACCAAACTGCCTCAAGATTTGAACCCAGGACTTCCTGACGCTGCCAGTGCTCTAGGCACTATACCACACAGCCCCTCACCATAGTTGTCCACAGCAGCATGGAATTCATGCAAAGAGAAGGGAGGGATTCTCTCATAAGGCACAACCAGGTGATGCAGATGACAGGATACAGCTGACAAGGACTCATTATTTGGGAAGTATTTTTAGATTGACAGAGAAATACCATGAATCAGCCTGAGGTGTCTAAGTTGGAGCTGCTTCCCCTGCCCCACTGCCACTTCCTTGTACCTGTGTCATGTTCCCTGACATTTTGTCCATTAAAACCTCACTGAAAGCCTGGCTTTTGATTTCAGAAACTCATTGTTCTTCCTGAAGAGTAAGAATACCTCAGCTTGCTCAGTATTTTACATTGCCATCAACTGGCCTTTGAATCACCTGGAAAATCAGAGTTCTGAGAATTTCCTCACTGTATTTTATAAAAGAATGTGTCGGGGGAAAGAAGGGTGTCCAAGGACAGAGGGGTCCCTCTCCCTCTCCCTGTGCTCCTCTCTTGCCCCTGGAGCAGATATTCATGGTCCCCAGCTCAACCCCACATTCTCCAGAAAAACAGTGGTACATTGGGGCTGCTAAGTATGAGAAGTCACCAGCTACATTTAATTAAGTATAAGCACTTACTATCTCAGCCTTTTCACTTTGCTCAGAAAATATGCAAAGTCACCAAAGCAAGTGAAAAGGTTAGGGGGACAAACATCAAACACACAAAAAACCTTGCAATTCTTTCCATTTCTTTCCCCTCCTTCCCTCTCCCTACAGCTCTTCACAGTATGTTTCCCTTGCACCAGGCATTCAGTTAACATTCTTAGTTTTAGAGTTGGAAGGAACCTGAGAAGTCATCTAGTCAACACTCCCCCTCCCACCTTTTTTTTTCCCAGATGAGTTAACTGAGACCCAGAAAAATTAAATCGCTCAGCTTAAAAGTAGAAGAGGCAGGATTTTCTATATCCTCTGCCTCCAAATTCTATGTATGATACCAATCCGGGGTACTATTTGTTGTTCAGCTTTTTTGAGACAATAGGGGTTAAGTGACTTGTTCAGGGTCACACAGCTATAGGTATCTGAGGCCAGATTTGAACTCAGTCCTTCCTGACTCCTTGCTCAACACTACCATTTTGTCATTTTCTTGACTCCCTAACCTCTTGACTTCTTGACCCTCTAACTTGATTCTCTACAAGGAGAAGTGGGAGTAACCTCACCCAGGTGATGGCTATCTTTATCATTCAGGATTTTGCCTGAATATACTTCCATAAAAATGCCTACAAAAAAATAAAATATGTATTCAAATTTTTAATTTTTATGATAGAGCTAAGTAAACTATAAATCACCCAAATGAGCCCAGCAAGTACCACTGTTCTGATCAAACTGCTTCTATTAATGGCCTATGATGTCACCTAAAAAAATGACTTCACATGGGAGAAATTTTTCCTAGGAAGTGAAGTAAGGACACTATTACTCAGGAAGTGATTCAAACACTAACATTATTATTTTCTATTTTGATATAGGACTTGTGCATCCTATGACCTGGTGAATTTATTCAAATGAATAATTTGGGAGCATCTTCTAGGTCTTATGATAGTGGCAACATCATGCTTAGAATTCAAGAATTCAATTCAACATTTATTAAATACCTCCTGTATGCAAGGTTACTGTGCTAAGCACCAGGGACACTAAGTTAAAAAACAAAACAAAGCAGGAAAGTGTCCCCAAATCCTGAGAGCACTCTAATTGGCAATTTGGGATACAGTGGTATAGTGGATAGAGCAGTAGGCCTAAAGTCAGGAAGACCTGAGTTCATATCCAGACTCAGGCACTTAGTACTTATATGACCTTGGGCAAGTTACTTAACTGCTTTCTGCCTCAGTTTCCTCAAATATAAAATTGAGATAATAATAGCACCTACCTTCCAGGGTTGTTGTGAGGATCAAAGGAGATAATACCTGTGAAGCACTTAGCACAGTACTTGGTTCATAGTAAACAATATCTAAACAAAATATTATACAAAGTAATTGTGAAAAATAAAAAGTAATAACATGTGGGGGAATCAGGAAAGGCATAAGTCAGTCAATCATCAAGCATTTATTAGATACCTGATATGTGCCAGTCAATTGTGCCAAATCTTGGGGATACAAAGAAAAGCAAAAAGATTTGTGGTCAAGGAGCTTATATTCCCATGAAGGAGACAATAAATAGGTACATACAAGACAGATATGAAACAGATGAAAGGTAATCTTATAGGGTGAGGCTGGGAGATGGGAGAGAGACACTGGCATCATAGGTAGAAAATGGCACCTGTCTTCCTTTGTGTGGATTCTAAGAGGCAGAAGTGAGGAAGGAGGGCATTCCAGGTAGAGGGAAGAGCCTGATAAAAGGCACAGAAGCAGGAGATAGCAAAGTTCTTTATTAGAAAAGTGAAAAGCTTCATCTGAAAGTTTCTCCAGCTCTCCCTAAGAAATACAAGGAGGCCAACAATGCAAGATGACATTGTGAATACAACTGATGTGTATTTGATGTGTAACTGGTCAGTGATAACTCTCAGTTATTAATTTCCATTAGAAGGTTGAAATACCAGGCTTAATCCAGTCCCAGAAAAACAGGTCCTCCAAGTAAAAACTGAAAATCTCCCCTGGAAAACTAATCATTTTTTAAAAAACCTACCAAGTGCCTGATTGGATTATTATATCTTAGTTCACCTGCCATTGCCTATCCCTTTTTTGTGAATAGACAACTTCTCTTTGATTACAGGTAGCATGGGGGAAGGGAAGATAGGAACTATTAAAATAATTTCTCTTTTTTGTTTTGTTTTTCCTTTTTGGAGGGGGGAGGGGAGAGCAATTGGGGTTAAGTGACTTGCTCAAGGTCACACAGCTAGTTTTTGTGTGTGTGTCAAGTGTCTGAGTCCGGGATCTGAACCCAGGTCATCCTGACTCCAGGGCCAGTACTCTACTCACTGTGCCACCTAGCTGCCCCTATTAAAATAATTTCAAAGTCTGTTTTAGAAAGTTAACAGTTTACTCTGCCTCTGCTCAGGGGCTTCTGGAAAAGGTAGCTTCCTTAAGCAGTTTTATTGTCAAAAAGAAAAAGGATGGGGGCAGCTAGGTGGCACAGTGATTAAGAGTGCCTGCCCTGGAGTTGGGACAACCCGGGATCCATCCCGCCTCAGAAAATGAGCACCCACACATAAATAATAACTGGCCATGTAACCTTAAGCAAGTTACTTAACCCCAATTGCTTTAAAAAGAAGAAGAAGAAGAAGAAGAAGAAGAAGAAGAAGAAGAAGAAGAAGAAGAAGAAGAAGGAGAAGAAGAAGAAGAAAAAGGATCTGAATGAGGCAGATTTTTGTATTTAGTTATTGCATATATTTCTCTATTTTTTCTACTGTTTGGCTGCCATCTGGACTGTATGACCTTGTTCAGGTAAGTCATTTGTCTCACTGAGCCATCGTTTCCAGATACTGAAAATGAAAAGTTGAACTAGAATGATTTCTAAGATTCCTTCCAGCTCTAAAATACCATTCTTATTGAGTATACAATAGGGTAGGCAAGAAGTGATGGGAGTGGGTGGGGATGATTGTTGCCATCAAATATTAGAAGAACTATCTGAAGAGGGTTACCCACTAAGAGGGTTAGGGTCGCTCTGGAGACCCCAAAATATGGTGGGCTAGGCCAGTTCAAGGGTGGATCGACACTTTGATAGGCTCAAAGGTGGGAAGTCTAGTAACACAGGGTGGGAAGTCTAGTAACAGAGGCTTGGGCTCAGCCACAAAGTAAGGTTTATTGCCTCATCAAAAGGGATAATTTAATCCAAGGGAGGTTCCCACAGCCTGTACCTCAAGGACTCAAGGAGAGCTCCAGGGGGCTCCTAGAGCCCATACCTCATCACTATCATGTACAAAAAAAAGCACATTTGTTGAATTTTAATCTGGAGAACTAGGATCAATAAGTATTGAGGTTTCAGAGAAGCATATTTTGGTTAAATATAAAAATTTCCTAACAATTAGAGTGGTACAAAAGTGAGATAACCCACTTGGTAGCAGAAATGAGAGATGTAGGCTACAATGCTGTTTTTCACTGTGATACATAAAAAGTTCAAGAGACTTAGTTTCTGGGTAACTGATAATTTTATTAATTATGGCCAGGAAATAATTAATATAAGGATGGTCATTTGACTTTCTTTCAAACCAAAGACAAATCATGGAGGCCTCTCAACTCTTATATGTCCTTGGAAGAGTGGGCAGCAATCTGATATGATTGGTTAACAATGAGAGAATGAATATTATGATAACAGGTAGACCTATATAATGAGGAGCTGGGGGAGAGGGGAAACCATGATTTTGATTATATAGTTTTTTTACTCTCAGGCCACTCCCAGCCTCAGGCAATCTAGACAAAGGGATCTACCCCCCACCCAAGCTTGCCTGAAAAGAACACAAAGTTCTGGGATTTACCTAGATTCGTTTTTTTTACTCTTTAATAAAAACTAAGCTTCTCCAGCTGGGTGGGGTCTCTAATAAGATTGAAAAGCCTGTATCTGGGCAATCTCATCTGAGCCCTTCAGATACGGGCTGAATACCCTACAAGGTGCTAATTTCTGAATGAGGAAATAGGAAAGGGAAAAATCTTAATCTTGTAATGGACAAGGGAGGCAAATACAGGACAGCATAGCCAATTAGAATCTAGGAGTGCTTATTTATTAGCCACAATTATTTATTCTGTCTCCCAGAAGGGAAGGGAGCCGGTAGCAGTCTGTCCAGCAAGCTTTTATACAGTAAAAAGTACTTCCTGAAACAAACAGTGGTCAGCAAGGCAACAGTTGCTACATAGCCATGTAAACTAAGGGGGTGGTTTGCAAGCTAATGGGGCCGATCTTTGTTTTGGTTACGTTTTGGTTACAAGGCAGGTGTAGGGCAACATTTTCACAACAGTCATACCTTTATGATAGGTTCCTGGGGCCCCCTGAGGGGCCTTGTGAGAGGCCTTGTGTAGGAGCTAGCTAGCACTATGGGAACCTAACTGGCACTTCAATTAATAACTGGTTATTAATATAAGAGAAATAATCATTTCTTTCAACTTCATGCCTATAAATAGTCTTGGATGACCACTTGTTGGGAATGTTAGAATGAATTCATAATTTGAACAGGAGTTGACCTAGGGGACCTCTAAAAATCCCTTCCAAAAATACCAACACTAATACCCTCCTGGTAGGGCTATGAATTAGTCCAACCATTCCAGAGAGCAATTTGGAACTATACACAAAAAGCTATAAAACCGTGCATCCCCTTCTACCCAACAATACCACAATTAAGTCTATACCCCAAAGAGCTTAAAAAAAAAAAAGGGAAAGGGCCCACATGTTCAAAAATATTTATAGCATCTTTTTTTGTAGTGGAAAAGAATGAGAAACTAAGGGAATGCTTATTGATTGGAGAATGGCTGAACAAATGATGGTATATGAACGTGATGGAATACTATCGTGCTATAAGAAACAATGAAAGGGGTGGTTTCAGAAAAACCTGGGAAGAGTTATACGAACTTATGATGCAAAGTAAAGTGAGTAGAACCAGGAGAGTAGTAAGGACAAACAGTGGTGAAAGACTTAGTAATTCTGACTGGATTCACAATGAAAAATACTATCCTCTTCCAGACAGAGAACTGGTAGAATATAGAGCAAAGCATATTTTCCCCCTTTATTTTTCTTACTTTTTTTTCATAACATGGCTACTTTTGACTTCATGTATATAATGGATATACTTCTCATTTCAATGGGTGGGGGAACAATGGGGGAGAGAGAGAATTTGGAACTGAAAATAAAGTTTTAAAAATACTAAAATCTCCTCAAAATACAAGATTCTATGATTCTGGGGTGGGGAGGCTGGTGAATATTATGTTCCCTATGAAAACGTGATGAGTTTTGACTAGCAGAGCACAGTAGGACCATAACCATTGTGTGGGACAGAAACCACAAAAGGTCTTTATTCTTTCTCAAGAGAAAGGGCACAGTCCTGTTGCTCAAGGGTGTCAGGTAGAGAGTGCAAATTTCGCAAGCTCAAAGGCTTCTGTTATCCTAATCCTAACCCAGCACACTCCCTTGTCCAGTCTCGCCATTGGTCATTGAGGTGGGTTCACAATCTCAAGCTAATATACACAAAGCAATCTCAATCCTTCATTACCATAATTATTTATGAATTAGTATCCTATCAGAGGACAGTGTTTTCCAATCCCTCATTATGCACCAAATTTAGAGACAGCCAATGAAGTTACAATTGACAGTCCTTTATTATCATAATTATTCATTTGACCCTTCTACTTAATCAGAAGGAAACATCCTTCAATCCCTTACTTGTGCATATCTACACACCAAATTTGGGGGCAATCAATGAGAAGAAGGCTAGTGCTGTTTCCTTTAAGTTTCATTACCTCATTCCTGGGCCTATGGACACTTAACCCTTTGCTATCTCTCACATCATCCTATAGCTGGAAGCTATGCTCCTCTTAATGTATGCTAAGGTTGCATTAGCTTTTTTGGCTATTACTATATGCTGCTGACTCACACTGAACCTGTATTTCACTAAAAACCCCAAATCCTTTTCAGAATTCACTCCATCTTCCATCTGCAGCTCTGCCTGGTTTCAACTCCATAGAACAAGATGTCCCCAAAATAGGTCCTCTCTCATGTGCCTTTCTAGCTTCCTTTTGTTTGTCTTCCCCCATTAGATTGTAAGCACCTTGAGGCCAAAGACTTTCTTTTTCTTATTTGTATCCCTAGTACTTAGTATGGTGCCTTGCAGATAGTAGGTGCTTAATAAATGTGGACTGAATTTGAAGAACTGAAGTCTATCCAAGTCTTCCCATCTTAACTTGCTAAACTGATTTTTTTGTATTCAACTTCAAGACTTTACATTTATCTCTATTGAATTTCATCTTAATAGATTCTACTGGGTGCTCTAGTTTGTCATGATCCTTTTAAATGGTGATTTAGTCATCCAGAGTTAGCTATCCCTCCCAGGTTTGTATAATCTGTAAATTTGATGATCATACCATCTATGCCTTTGTCTAAGTCATTGATAAGAATGTTAAATAGCAGGGTTTCAAGTACAGATCCTGGGGTATTCCACTGGAGACCTGCCATACTGATGTTAAGTAATAATGAAAAACCACAGTATTAGCTAGCATTTACAGAGAACTTTAAGGTTTGCAAGGCCCTTTACAACAGTCCCGTAAGGTGCTACTGTTATCCCCAATTTACAGCTAAAAAAAAAAAAACCAACTGAGGAACAGAGAGGTTAAGTAATTTACCCAAAGTCACACAGGTAGTGTTTGAAGGCAGATTCCAACTGAAAGCTTCCTAAACCCAAATCCTGCATTCTATATACATTGTGCTACCCAGCTGCCTATCCAACTAGTTCTGAAACCGTCTGATGGTATTATTGTCTAACTCTAACCAATTTTTCTCCATCTTCTCCACAAGAACATGAGATACTTTATGAAAAGCTTTGCTATTGCCTTCCTTCTGTTGATTATTCCCAAATATCCTGTATATACTTTGTTTGTAAATAGCTGTTTTGCTTTTTTTTCCCCTTCCCCCACATTGCTGCTTGAGGTCATGGACTGTCTTTTGCCTTACTTTCTATCTCCAGCATTTAACATGACACCTAGTCCATATTAGCACATTAAGTAGATACTTAATAAATGCTTGTTTACTGACTTACTAAAAACTAGGTAAATTGTATCCACAACATTCTCCCATCTACAAGTTAGCAATCCTATTAACAAAGACTTTTCTTCCTGTTTGACTCTGCTGGGAGTCAGGAGAAAGCCTGGCACTTTTGAACAAGGGATCAGACTTTGGTCCTTTCAATATCTCTGTATACCAAAACCAAAAAGAGTTCTCTCCCAAATCCCCAGTTCACACATAAGGAGACATAGGAATCAAGAGCCATTAAAATTGGTCAGAATTTATCCATGGTGATCTGGCTTTTTAGAGTAACATTTAAAACTGGTACATGCATAGAGAATATCAGTGTGCCCAGCTTATGCAAATTCTTTTCATGGGAAAGCCGGGAAAGTTTGCTTCCTACAAAGTCATAATCACATGTAATAGAAATGCCTTGGAAACACCTGTACCTAGCTCCAGACTCCTTGCCATGTGGTTAGCCTTTCCCATTGGCTACATGGCCAGCACCAAGGGCACATTCAGAAAGGTGCTAGGGACCAGTCACATCTTCAATTTCTCTCTTGAATTGACTCCTTTGCTAAGACTCTAGTGAAAGACAATACTGTATGGAGCAAGGCCTTGCATTTTTTCCCTTCTCAGGACATAGAGCACTGTGAAAACTGACCTTGGTTCTTTACCTGCCTTCCCATTTGTTCTTTCCTTCTAGGTAAAGGAAATTAATTTGGAGGATCAAGCCTTGTGAGTTTTGAAAGATCTGGAAATGGAGCCTCCAGGAATCCAGGAATAAAAATGTGGGTTTTGTACCAGACTAGCATCGATGTTTACAGTATAAGGTATGGCCACTAGGAGTGACCTTCTGGACTCAGCCCAGACATAGTTGAGACAGGACTCATCCAGCAGTCATGCTGTATTTGGACATAAACTTGGTGGGACCAAGGCTATGTACAAACTGTGTTAAGTTTTAATCCACTCTCCCCAGAGATTCAAGTGGGGTAGGGGAGAGGGCATCCCCAAGATATTGGGGAAAATGTTTGTACCTTTGTTACTATTATATCTTCAAAGTAAAGATTCCTTTGATTAAAAAAAAAAAACAATAACTACTGTTATTGTTGTTTGTCCTTCATTCTCAAAGAGGACCAAGCATACCAGGAAGGTAAAGTCTTGACTTGCAAGTGAATTAGAATTTAAGTGAGGCAGGGCTGTGCAAAGCCACCAGCTTCACTCTATCCTCCAGATCCTCCAGTGGCAAGATAAAGATCAAGATGACTGGAGAAGGCCCTGAATGCAGTGGGAGACCTTGACTTTTTTAAGCTAAAGTCTTTCCCAAGTCTCAGGTGGTCTGAGGAAACCCAGTCAGTGATTAAGGATAGGTAAGAAATAAGGCCCTCCCCCAAAAAAGATGGCCTCTTTTACCTACTCAGACAAAATCAATCTGGGAAGGAAAGACCCTCAAGACTTCTGGCCAGAACAGAAACAATTGCTATTTACACTAAATTATGTTACATAGGTTAAATGGACCTACCATATTAATCACTGGTACCTAAGTTGAGGGAGTAGGGTGGAGACATAGTTGGTAGAGGCACTAGCTACAGCCTTAGAAAAGAACCCCTACTCCAGAAAGAGCAGGATAACTGGTCTGTCTCTGGGATAATAAGTAGAGCTCACTCACTATATAAAAAACTATTAAGAACAAGGAACTCTGGATTATACATTTGTCTTCTCAGACAGAAAAGGAGGGAGGAAGCAGTAAAACAGTTTCCCTAGCTGCCTGGATTCTTAGCCAGGGGAGAGGTCCCCAGTGATTGATTGCACACTCATGCTTGCTCTGGACACAGCTGTGGAGGAACACACCAGCTGCCTCCAGGCTCCCGTCTCCAGCAGTTTCCTTCTCCACCTTACTCTGTCTGTTCCCCATAGCTACAGACATAGCCACCTCCCTCCTCTCTTGGCACCACAAACAAAATCTTTGTCTCCAAGCACTGCTCCTGAGAGTCCCTGAGTCTTTCATTCAAATTCCATCTCTCAGGAACCCATGCAGCCAGGTTCCATCACAAGAGGTGGCTATACATATATTCCTTCTGACAGGGTGCTTGGGTGCCTGTGCTTGAACCAGTTTGTAAAATCACATCCAGTTCCAAAATCACATGCCTCCCTAGCCTCAAACACTGTCTCAGGCAGTTTCTCTCTAGCTCAAGGGCAGCATGCCCTAACAAAATACTTTTCTCTCTTCCTGATACAGTGGCCAGCTGAACCTATAGAGTTTAGTAGTTTGACCCAACTGTGTACTGGCTGAAGTAGCTGGGCACTGGGTCATACCTATCATATGTATCCTAGATTCAGTCATATGTATACTCCCTAGCTCATTATATACATCCTGAATCCCTCATTAGCTTGGGATATACATATATTCCGAACATCCATTTTGTCAAACACGACATTGATGGGTGGCAGCTTGGTCAGCCCTGACTGCTATATGACTTAGTGATGTTTCAAGCCTAAAACCATACCTCCATGCAACCCCCCACCTTGGGCTATTTCCCAGTAAATTATGGGTAATAAACCTGTGTAGTAGATATTAAAAGTACACGTTCCTTTAAGAACTGACCACTCCTTAACTCCTCCCTAATCCCTGCCCGGACTCACCTAGTTAGCATATTTGGCACAGGTTCTACTATAAAATATCCTATATACTAGGTGACAGTGAATAGAGCACTGGCCCTGGAGTCAGGAGGACCTGAGTTCAAATCCGACCTCAGACACTAAACACAAAAACTAGTTGTGTGACCTTGGGCAAGTCACTTAACCCCAACTGCCCTCCAAAAAGCAAAAAGCAAAAAAAAAAAAATATATATATATATATATATATATATATATATATATATATATATATATATATATATATATCTCCTATATAAACTTTAATTGTACCTCTTTAAGGTTGCAGGTTCCCTAAGAACTCTTGCCTGCTCTATAGAGTAACAATAAATCTTTGCCACCTTGACTTAGAGAATGCTTGAGTCTGTGAATTCATTCCAGACTGCTTTCCAGGGACTCTGGTTATTGGGGTTCCTGGACTCCCTGAACTCCCTGACACCCCCTCTGCCCCCATCAGTTCCACTATACCAGATTTGCAACTATCCTGTCATCCTGAACTCTTCACTCTTTCTTACCCTAAATATCCCAACAGTTACCTACATATCACTTATATGGCCATCATTCTAATTCAGGTTCTCATCACCTCTTACCTGGACTATTTCAATAGCCTCCTAATTGGTCTTTCCCCCTACAATTTCTCACCTCTCCAATCCAGCCATCATACAATGCCAAACTGATTTTCCTAAAGTACATATCTGACCATGATGGAATCCTAATAAAGCTGCCCCCAGTCCCAATATTCTAACTTCCTTATGGGTCTCCCTGAACAGTGGGCATGTCCTGATTTAATCACACAATCCAGCCTTAACCATACCACAAGACCCCAGACTCAATCATGGGCCCCGCTGAACAGGAGGCCCATTGCCTCTACTCAGCAGCTGCCCACACACACCCCTCCCCCCCACTTAATATCCTAACTTCCTTGTATATGCCTCACTGTTTACTAGAACAATTGGTGTGTACATGAACTCGTATTTCTCATTAGAACAGCAGGCATGTCCATGTGATGTACTCCCAGCCACTGCCTCTAGCTAGCCACTGCTCCCAGACCCATTCCTCATATTTCCCATAGAAACAGCAGGTGTGTCCATGCACTCAACCACAACCACGTCCATCTAGTCTCAGACAGGACCACAATACTCAGCCAATCAGAAAGCAGCAGCACCAGGATGCTTAAGCAGGATGTGAACCCCAAAACAATGGAAGGGACTTTTCCTAAGAAGGTACCTGTTCAGTAATAGCAAAAACTGTCCTTTAGGTGAATTCATGAAGCTTATTATAATATCATTATCATACATACAAGTCCCCCCCCCAAACAGGTTTTTCTGTATGTATTGTAGGTAATCACATGCACAATTCCACCACTTGGACTCCTTCCCTTTACCTAAACCTTTAACAAACCCCTCTTGCCTTTTCAATATTCATTACATCTGTTGTGTAATCAGCGTCATTACACAATCAGTTTGCCTGTGTTGTTTTACTAAGTTGCTGGTTCCTCTTGGAACTCAGTCCATTGGAGGTATCATTCCCAATAAATGCCTATACTTGGATTAGAGGTGTCCTGACTGAATTCTTTGAGACAGACCAACCACAACACACCATGAAACTACATCAGTCACTCTCTGACTCAGTAAACTACGGTGCTCTCTATTACTTCCAGGATCAAATTTAAACACCTTTGTTTAAGTTTTAAAGTCCTTCACAACTTAGCCCAACCTACCTTTCAAGTTTAATGAACATTGCCCTCCTCCACACACTAAAGTCCAGCCAAATTGGCCTTCTTGGTATTTCTCATATGGGATACGCTACGCCTGTGTAGTTTACACAAAATCCCTATTTTCTTTCAAGCTTCAGCTCAAGCTCCACCTTCTACAGGAGCTCTTTCAGCTGCCAGTTTCACCACAAAATCATCTTGCACCTATCCCTACCCATCTCAATTGATGTAGTCATAAAAGACCTAAAATTTAATCACAAAGTGTTAATAGGTTATTAAATTAATTGTAAAAAGACACCTTTATGGTCCTGATCCTTTTATAAGGTACAAACACCTCTCTGATTCAGTCAGGAAAGAAATAATACATTGGCTGAGCCCCAAATTATTTCAGTAGAAAGAATCTTTTTTTTTAAATTCTGAACTTAAAAACCAAATAAAATAAATACTTCCATATACCATAGAACAAAAGGAGGAGATTGGACAGGAAAGTAAGAAACTCTATTATGGAGAACTTGTTTCTCTGCCTAAGCTTGTAGTAAATTCAACAGATAACTTTCAAAGTTATCCTACTTGGTTGTGCTTCCTTTTTCTTCTGGCTTTCCTTCTGTTCTTTTTCATGGGGGAAGGGGGGAAGACTCTATCTAGTTCTTTTATGCCTCTATATAATAGTGTGCCCCTGAAAGAAAAAACTAGAATGCATTGCAGGGATGCTCTCTAAAGAATCAAGGGAGGGGCATGAATAAGAAGGAGATAGAATGGTACAGCTCTGGAGTCAGAAGACCTGACTTCAGATCCTTTCTGATACTACTTGTATAATTGTAGACAAGTCTATTAACCTTCCTGGGTCTCAGTTTTCTCATCCGTAAAATGAGGAGGGTGGACCCAATGGTCACTGAGGTCCCTCCCAGCTTTAGCACTATGACCCTCAGACCCTAAGAGCTATATAAGATGAAACAACAGGGATTCATTTTGATCTGCACCAATAATCCACCCTAATGAAATTATGGTTCCACCCGAGTGTCTAGTTTTTAGACAGCAGTAACCTTTTGATTTGGAACAAAAAATAAATAAAGTCAATTCAAAGGCAATAGATTGTATAGTACTCAAGTAAGGTAAAACCCAAGAATTTGGAGACAGGAAGTAAGGTATAAGAGGCAGTATAGTATACTAGAAAGAATGCTGAACTTGAAGTCAGAAGATCTGAGTTCAAGGTCTGAGCTTTCTAGCCTATATGAATTCTCTGAGGCTCTGTTTACTCACCTACAAATGAAAGAATATATATACAGTGCTTCAGAACCTTTAAAATACTATATAAATGTTAGCTTTTATTATGGTATAGTGAAAAGAAAGAACACTAGACAAAATCACGCATCTTAGTTTCAATGATTGACAGTTGTACTCATAATTTTTCCATAACCATGAAAAAATTGATGCTCTATGTGCCATAGAATACTAATGGACAAAATGGGGATAGTCCCATTTCACTATGATTTCAAAGGGTTGCTATAAGGAAAGCATTTTGTAAACTTCAAAGCACTATGTAAATGTAAGCTATTACAATTATATAAATATGAGTTGTTGTTGTAAAATATCACTATCTAAAATTGAAGTTAACAAGAATCAACATAAAATGTATGAAGCTGACCATCTGTGTAATTTTCCCAAGGGAGAAGAAAACACCCTCAGAGATGATTTGTACATGTCATTAATGAGACTAAGGTGTCTACCAAATTCCATCTAAAAATGTAATGAATGTAATATAAGCTGTAATCTAATTAACTGTAACATGTCTGTCATGAAATAATGTAATGACAGAAGCATTTGGTAACTAAGAGTAAAAAGAATAATAAATGATGTGCAAATATATGTCTCCAGAACTAGTCAGAGGAGAGGGTACTTGATTCAATATGTATGCTCATGTATGTGCAAACACACACACACACACACACACACACACAAATTTAATGGCTCTCATGTCTCCAGGATAAAATCTCAACTCCTTAAGTTGACAATTAAGACCCTTCACAATTAGTGCCCAAATTACCTTTCCAGTCTAATCTCCAATTCCTCCCTCTAAGGTATCCTAAAGTTGTAGCAAATAGGACTACTACAGGGTCAACCACACTGGGCATACCCAGGATGGCTGCTAGCACAGGTTCTTAGATCTGATTCACTAGAAAAGATAGCTGTCTAAGGGGTCAACAATCTTTTTTAATTACATTCACTAGTTCAGGGGAAAAGTAAGTAAGGACGGGCCTGAGTTCAAATTTGGCCTCAGACACTTGACACACTTACTAGCCTTGTGACTTTGGGCAAGTCACTTAACCCCAGTTGTCTTCCAAAAAGCAAAAAAAATAAGAAGTTGTTTTCTCTGAACTTCAGAGAAAATACAAGCAGAGAAATAAAGACAAACAGGGCTCTGACAGCCTGAATCAACTATATACTTTCATACATCCCTGGATAGAGAGAGCCTTTACATCTGAGCAGTCCAGGAGCTCTGAACATATGGCCACTCAGAATCTTGACCAGGCAATCACAAGATCCTTCTCACAAGCGAGTCCCAAAAGCACACAATCCTCCAGACTCAGAGCCTAATTAGAAATTAGCAAGAGGTGTGAAATCCTTCCTACAAGCAAGCCTCTCCTAAAGAAGCGTCCCTTAATGGGCTCCAAGTGAGGCCTATTAATGGGTGGGGAAGATCTTAAATCCCATTAACATTACAACTATCTCCCAAATACACTCTGCTCATAGAAACTATGAACAAACACATCTGGTTCCATATCACTAATAATAATAATAATAATGCAAATGAAAACTACTTTGGCATTTCATCTCTTGTACCTTACTCAAGTAAAATCTCTGCCTGAACTTTCTGCCTGTTACCACTGTTTTATTGACACACCCTGTATGATACCAAGCTCATTGTGTTGTTTCACTGAAAAGAGAACGAAAAAAGTATCATGATACAAAACAAATTTACAAATAAGTCACACTCCTACACAAAATACACAATCCTAACGAAAAACAGGAGGTAAAAAGAGAAAATTCATTTAAATAACTATATCTAAGACTTAACTCAGTATAACACATTCAGGACTTATATAAATACAACTACAAAAGTGAAATAATTGGAGAGCTATTCATTGTTCCACATCTGCATGCTGGCTGCATGACCCTGGGCAAGTACTCATCTTCTCAGTGCACAAGGCAGCTCTCTAAGACCTAAAATGCAGAGAGGGTACTAAGCTGCATTACTAGACTTTTCTCATCCATGAGTTCCCTACACCAGTGAAACCACAGGTCCAGGCCCTGCCCCTACAAAATAAAAAAATTTTTGCATGAACAAAATCAATAAAGATAGAATAAGAAGAGAAATTATTGGCTGGAGGAGTGGGGGAGTCTTGGCATCAAATATTTCTACTAAAAGTCTGATATCCAAGATCCTTGGGAAACTGATGCAGTTGTGTGGATAGTGGTGATAGTGAAAAAGAAATAATAAATTACTTACCAATATTATCTTCAGAACAGCTAAAAGCCATAGAGCCATTGTCCAATAGATAAGTGTTCAGAGAACATGGATAATTTTCTAAAGAAATGTAAACTAAGAACAGCCATATGAAAGAACTGAAATTACTAATAAGAGAAATGAAAAATTAAAACTACTTTGAAATTTTACCTCACACACCTCCAATTGGCAAGGTTATAAAAGATGGAATTGGTCAATGCAGAAAGTACTGAAAGAAGACAGGAACACTGTGGAGCTGTTAAATTGATCTAAGCATTCTGAAAATTAGTTGAAAATTATGCAAGAAAAGTCTGTAAACTCTTAATATCCTTTGATTCAGTGATCTTACTATCAGGTATTATAGTGGTAAATGTTTAACAACTGGCTCATCCAAAACAGAATACAAATGTTCTGGCTGAACAAGTTGTGGTATATGATTGTAATGGAATATTACTATGTTATAAGAAATGATGAGTAGTGCCTTCTCAATGAGGGGGGTGGGGAGGGAGGAAGGGAAAGAATTTGGAACTCAAAAGTTTAAAAAAAAAACAAATATTAAAAATTGTTCTTATATGCAATGGGGAAATAAGATATATAGGTAATGGGGTATAGAAATCTATCTTGCCCTATAGGAAAATAGAAGGGAAAGGGAAAAGAAAAGGGGGGAGTGGGAATGTGATAGAAGAGAGGGCAGATTTGGGGAAGGGGTAATTAGAATGTACACCTCTTGGGATGGGGTGAAGGGAGAGATGGGGAGAAAATTTGGAACTCAAAATCTTGTGGAAGTAAATGCTGAAAACTAAAAATTAATTAATGATTTTTTTAAAAAAGGAAATTATGAGGGGCGGCTAGGTGGTGCAATGAATAGAGCACCAGCCCTGGAGTCAGGAAGACCTAAGTTCAAATGTGGCCTCAGACACTTGACACACTTACTAGCCTTGTGACTTTGGGCAAGTCACTTAACCCCAATTGCCTTCCAAAAAGCAAAAATAAATAAATAAATAAATAAAAAGGAATGATGAGCAGGCTAATTTCAGATAAACGTGGAAAAACTTACATGAACAGATGCAAAATGAAGTAAGCAGAACCAGAACATTGTACACAGTAATAGCAATACTATATGATGATCATCTATGAATGACTTAGCTATTCTCAGCAATATAATGATCCAAGACAATTTCAAAGGACTCCTGATGAAAAATGCTATCCACCTCCAAGAAAGGACATATGCTAGTACAAGCTGGCTCCAGCACATCCATGCTAGGCCTTCCCTAGGACTGCAGGGTAGAAAGAAAGGCCCCATGTATAACAGACTATTCAGAACAAAACTTTTTGTGATAGCCATAAAAGACTACCCATGAACAAAATGGGTATGTGAATTTAATGGAACTTACCGCATTTTATGATAAATGAAGAGAATTCAAAGAAACATGGGAAGAATTGTTTGGACTGACAAAAAGTAAAGTAAGCAGTAGCAGTGGAATAATATACACAGTGACTATAATAATAAAAATGAAAATAACACTAATACAAAACTGAATGTTGAATAATTATCATAACTCATCTTGGCTCTAGAGAAATAAGGAAATGTGCTTTTCTCCTTTCCCTTAAAGAGGTGGGGTATTAATGCACACATGTAAGATAAAATCATTATATTGTTTGATTTTACTTGTTATTCTTTGTTTACAAGGGAAGGTGTAGGAGAGTATATCTGAAAATAAGTGTGATATTAAAACAAAAGTCATCAGTAAATTCTATTTGTTTAAAAATGGGATGACCTTGGGGACAGCTAGGTGGCACAGTGAATAGAGTACCAGCCCTGGAGTCAGGAGGACCCGAATTCAAATCCGGCCTCAGACATTTAACACAAAAACTAGCCGTGTGACCTTGGGCAAGTCACAACCCTAATTGACCTCCAAAAAAGCAAAAATAAAAAAATAAAAATAAAAATGGGATGACCAGTCTTGTTTCTTCAGAACAAATAATGAATACATTACATTTCCCTCCCCATGGTAGAGAGGAAGGGGATGAGGAGTATAGAATGTGTCTGAAGGTGCCAGCCTTGACTGGATTAGAAAAATTCTAAGGTTCCCTTCAATTCTAAATTTATGATCCTATGATTCACTCAAGGTCCTACTACAGTAAGCATGTAGTGAGCTTGGTTGGCATGGGCACTTCCTCAAATAGAAATTCCCTGGAGAAACTCACAAATCAGAGAAGACTGATGGGGTAGATTGCTAGCATGAAAAGGCCACTGGGGTGAAAGGGAAATTATTGTCTGGGGAGTTACGGCTGGTTTAGATTTGACTTATATCCATTCCAATGATTCTCAGCAGCTGAGAAATCCTTTGGTAAATTTAATTGTGGGTTTATTTGTTAACATTTTAGTTGACACTCATCTCCACTAGCTATTTATATATAATTGAGGAGGATACATTGAATGTAGTAGTAAGGGCTATCCCATTCCAAACACTCCCTCATTCTACCATCTCTGAACTCTTATTACTTCAGAAAAATGGCACTGGAAGAACAAAACTATGTACTAGAAGAAGGGCACTCTGACCATCAAGGCTGCATTCAAGACCAAGTAATACCATCCAGAGGAAGCCCAATTCACAGTCCTAATAACAATCAGTCAAGACACCTCTAGGAAGCCCAATTCACAGTCCTAATAACAATCAGTCAAGACACCTCTAGACAATTCAGAAATTAAACAAATCCTAGATTTGGTGAGCCTTTCTTCTTCAACCAATTCAGTTTTCCCACCATAATCTCATTATAAAGGCAGAGACTCTGAGCGCACTTTTAGGTAGCTCCATGGGAGTGGAGCTGAAGTGGGGTTGTGATCAGGGATTTGCTTCAAGTAGCCAAAAGTCAGAGGCAGCTGACATCATTTAGAACCATTCAATAAGAAAGAAACTGGGTTTAGGATGTAATTAGCAAGAATAATTAAGCAAAATGGGAAATTACCAAATAATACCACAGGTAAGCTCTTCCCTGAGCTCATATTCCTTATCACAAAACTCATCTCCTTAGCAGAATTTTAGGGCAGTATTTGAATTTCATGTCACTTGCCCTGGGCATGTTCTGTATTATATTATTATATTATGACAATAGTCATATGGTAACTTACTTCCCCCAGTCACAATGCTCTGTTCCCAGGCACTGGAATCAACAGGCTGATTCACTAATACAAAAAACAATACTGGGAACTAGCCATGAATCATTCCCTTCTCATCCCCCCAGGTACTCCTATATTCTGATACTTCACACCAGCCCAACCTGGGCTGTAAGGGTCCATCAACATTCAGCTCCACCAGCAACAGCACTCTTGTAATACAAGTTCAACTGATCTCCTTGTTATAAATGAAAACCTATGTGCTCTGTCTAGGGAATAAACCACACTTGTTGAGGATCCAGGAAGTTTCATGATCTTTATTTTACATTTGCTTTGTAATAAATAAATGGGTAGCCTCCTGGAAAAGACTACAAAGGATCAGACAAAGGCAAGCCTTTTTATGCTGTTTCATTTAACTTTCACACCATTCCGCCCTTCAGAGCTGGGACTGGCTCCAGCTCTTCTGGGTTACAAGCTCTCCCAACCTGCACATTGCGTTAATGAAAAGTCAGTGACCATCCCCCAACTGGTCTGAGCCAGCCTAGCTCAGGCCCCTCTTTACAGATTTTATGCCTTCCTGCATATTGTTCCTATAGAATCTGCAGAAAACCAAACTGCCAGTATTTCTCACATCCTTTTAGAGCTTTCTACCCAAGGCATTGGGGATAGGATGCTTCATTTCTGCTCCTGGCTAGATGTTTCTCCAAGGGAAATCTACATACATTTTGATTATGCCACAATGTCCTATCTGCAGGTACATGAGTTTCTCTCAGCACATGTTTGCCCAAGACTTTTGGTGGTGTCACACACAGCATGATGTTGGGAATTATGCTAGATAAATAACTCACAAGTCTATGGGAAGCACACTTCCTATTGGGTTTCAATTCTACTACTACCAAGGCTGTCCTGATTCTCAGAGGTGTCTTGTTGTTGGGGGCGGGATAGGCTTTGCCTTTACTGTGCTAATTTCCATATGAGGGCGTGGTTTAATGTATATAAGATGCTGTATGCGGAAGCATCTCTCTCTCGGGATGTGACCAGCCGTGAATAAACAACCCCTGATACCTCGGGTGCTCTGTCTGGGTTAATTCCTCTTCGGAGGCCGGTGACGATCGAAGACTCGCCATGGGGATAGGTGAGTAGAGAGGACGGGGATATAATAGTTACAGATCAACCCACCGCCGGTGCCGTAGATAAGGCCCCGGCAAGTGGCGCCTGAACAGGGATTGAGATCTGTAGGGACCGTCTGAGTCCGCTGGACGGACTCCCCCCAGACAGCCTCATCTCATAAGAAGGACGAGATGGGAGGATTGAATAGCATACCTGAATTTCGACCCGAGGAGAAAGGGGTTGTAGCCGCCCAGCTGTATAAGCTGTGCGCTAAGAGGGGGTATAAAATCCCCCTAAAAACCTGCCAAGCATTCATAGAAGGTTCGGGTGAAGAGGAGGAAAGTCACGGTGTGGGGCCACAAGAGGAGGATGAAGGGGAGGATGGGGGGGAGGATGAGGGCCCCCCTCCCGTGTACCCCTGGGAAGAGTTAAGGAGGGCTAGAGGGGAAAGCCGCGAAAAAGATGGTGGAGACACGACACTTCCGCATTCTTCATGGGACACTGACCGGAAGGATAGTGGGTGTGACGCAGCTCAGATGCCGAGCGGGCCTAGACAGGAAAAGACAGGAGGATGGGGCGGGGCCTCTTCTAGACACCCGGAGGCCTGGGGCGGAGTTTCCCCGAGTTGCCCAGAAGCTTGGCTAGCCGCCCCAACGGCCATGGCTGAGCCTCCCCCATGCAGATTGGCAGCATTCAGGGACGGGGGGAGAGGACCCAGACCAGGGGCAACAGGTCTGGTCGCAGCCAGCGCCGCCCAGGCCCTTGAGCAAGGAGAGATGGTAGATTGGGATGACTGGGGAATATATCCGCTGATCGCCGACCCCCTTACGGGGCAGCGGCAGTACACCCCAGTGCCATTTAAAATGCTGATGGATACTGGGGCGGATTGCTCCGTGATAAATGGAGGCCAGTGGAAGCCTGAATGGCCACTGTCAGCGGGAGGGCAGCCAGTAATGGGGGTAGGAGGGAGACAGACTGCCCCTAAGGCAGCAAGGGCCCTGAAGTGGGCCGTGAAAGGCAAGACAGGACTGTTTAAACCTCTCTTCCTACCAGGGCTCCCATACGCCCTCTGGGGGCGTGATCTCCTCTCCCAATTGAATCTTTCTTTGGCCACTCCAGACAGTCTGCTGGGAAATTAGTGGGGGCCACTGCCGAAGAGAGCGTCTCCCCGCAGATCACTTGGATTGATAAGAAACCAATATGGGTAGAACAGTGGCCCCTGTCCCAAGAGAAGCTCACAGCGCTTAGGATGATTGTGGATACTTTATTATTAGAGGGGAAAATAGAGAGATCTCTTAGCCCTTATAATTCCTCAGTATTTGTCATCAAAAAGAAAAGTGGAAAATGGAGGATGCTAGTTGACCTCAGAGCAGTTAACGCTGCCATGTTACCAATGGGAGCCCTCCAACCTGGACTACCCACGCCGGCAGCCATCCCAAGGAATTGGGAGATAATAGTGATTGATATTAAGGATTATTTTTACAGTATCCCTCTTCACCCAAATGATAAAGAGAAGTTTGCCTTTTCTGTTCCCAGTGTTAACTTCCAGGCACCTTCCGAGAGATATCAGTTTAGGGTTTTGCCCCAGGGAATGGCAAATAGCCCAACCTTGTGTCAGTTATATGTGGCAGAGTTGTTAAGGCCAGCTAGGGAAAAATATAACAGTCTTATGATTATACATTATATGGATGATATATTGATCGCTGCACCACAGCTGCAGCTGGCAGAGAGTTGTTTGGCCCTAATAACCGAGTTGTTGCAAGGTAAAGGATTGCTGCTAGCCCCTGAGAAGGTGCAAAGGTCATATCCTTATGAATATTTAGGTCAAAAGGTTCTTCCCGAACAGATTGTTAAAGATATTCCTGGCATTGATAAGTCCCAATATAGGACATTGAATGATTTTCAAAGGTTGGTGGGAGCAATTCAGTGGATTCGCTCTGCAATCCCTATACCACAGTCACTTATGCAGCCATTATATGAGATTCTAAAAGGGGCGTCACAGTTGACCTCCCCTAGGACATGGACCCCCAAGGCAGAACAGGCATTGGAACAGATTTTGCAAAAAGCCTCTGTTTAGAGTCGCCAAGCCCCAGATGAACCTATATATTTTCAAATATTAAGAGATACAGGGCGATTTTGGGGATGCCTCTTTCAAAGACATGGATGTTTAGAATGGTTATATCCAAAAATTCCAAAAAAGATTATACAAGATAAATGGGAGACCCTAGCTTGGTTTTGTTTGCAAGCCTCTGAGCGCTGTCAACGCGCATTTGGGCGCAAACCTTTTCTTAATTTAGATCTATCAGGAGAGCTCAGTCATACACTTGCAGAAAATTCCCTGCTGTGGGCCACGGTGTTGACTAGTATGAATATTGCGAAAGTCACACCTCCCCCAGTGGTCCGGATGTATAGTGAATTCATTCTCAAACGCCACACGCCTGTAGTGGTATCCGATCCAGTGGCGGACCAAATATATTTACAGATGCCACTAAGAATGGCCGTGCTGTAGTTCACAACCCGTCACAACCAGCCACGTGGGTATTTGATACCCCATATACCTCCACCCAGAAGAATGAGTTATTTGCCATTATTAAAGCTGTAGAGTTGTTTGATACTATACCCATAAATTTAATTACAGATAGTATGTATTGTGCACTATTGCTTCCCCGCTTGGAACATGCCTATGTGTCTCCAGGATCCACCATAGCCGATCTTTTATTACAACTTCAACATAGAATAAAGGGTAGGAGACATTCCATTTATGTCCTACATGTGCGGTCCCATATATCTACCTCGGGACCTATTTTTCAAGGCAATGATGAAGCCGATAGTGCCCTATATATAGCCCACCAAGATCCTGATCCGGCCCAGCAGGCACACGGTAAGTATCATATTTCAGCTAGATCCCTCAGACGCCTCTATGGCATTCCTAAGATGGAAGCACGCTCCATTGTACGCTCATGCACCGCTTGCGCACCCTTCCGGCTGCGCCCCCAGCCAGAGGGCATCAATCCCAGGGGCGACTTGCCTAATGCCCTCTGGCAAATGGATGTCACACATTTAGGACAGAAACATATACATGTATCAGTAGATACCTTTTCTTCCTTTACCTTTGCTACGTTGCAACCCGGCGAGACTGTAAGACATGTAATATCACATTTGTACACTCAAATGGCCACCTTAGGTGTGCCAGAAGCCCTAAAGACTGATAATGGGCCGGCATATACCTCTAGGGCCTTTACAGAATTCTGCCCAGAATTTTCTATCAATCATACTACGGGTATCCCCTATAACCCCACAGGCCAAGCCATGGTGGAGCGAGCAAATCGCAACCTGAAAACAACCCTCTATAAACAAAAAGGGGGAGTATGCAGGGGAATAACCCAAAAGGAATTGGCACAAGCCGTTTTTACCATGAACTTTCTCCAATTTAGAGATGATGGCACCTCGGCCGCACAGAGATTTTTTGGAAAAACTGCAACCAAACACATAGAGTTGCCACCCCCCACAAGGGCCCTACCAGGAACTAAGATAACGTGGAGGGATGAAGAAGGAAAGTGGCATGGGCCGGTCACAGTGGTTGCAAGGAGACCAGGCCATTTATCCTTTTATCCAAATGAGAATTCTAGTCTCCCCGAAAAATGGATACCTGTACATAGAGCTAGAGATCTTGAATGAACCCAACCCGATTATCGGGATGAGGAGTTCCCTCTCTTTTCCTTTGCAGGGACATGGCCCACCATCTTGGGAATCCTGATGTGTGGAACGGCGATAGAACACCCCACCCCCGGACTCGCGACGCCTCGATGGGGGCCTCTTGGGGCGGGTTGAGTGCCTCTCTGGGTCTCCTCTTATTACTTATTGGGCTTTTATTTTGGTGCATATGCCGTGCATCCACCCGGCATAAGGGCTATATGTTACTTACCCAACAAGCCATCTTTGCTATAAGAGAAGGACAAGATCCTTCAGTTTGGCTCGCCGCCATGGAAGACATGTAACACCTTGGGGTAAGACGGGGCGAGCCCCACGACGGGCAACTTCTCCCACCCAGCCACCTAAGACAGGGCCCGAAGGTGTTGGGTCCCTAGGACGGGTAAGGTTTCAGGGATTGAGGAGACGACCCAAGCCAGGGCACCCCGCTCCCGGCGAAGCTATAAGCTTAGATGATGCTATAAGCTTAGATGATGCGTAATGTTTAGCAAGGCTGCACTGGGCACCACAGCCCTGATAAAACAAAAAGGGGGAGATGTTGGGGGCGGGGATAGGCTTTGCTTTTACTGTGCTAATTTCCATATGAGGGCGTGGTTTAATGTATATAAGATGCTGTATGCGGAAGCATCTCTCTCTCGGGATGTGACCAGCCGTGAATAAACAACCCCTGAAACCTCGGGTGCTCTGTCTGGGTTAATTCCTCTTCGGAGGCCGGTGATGATCGAAGACTCGCCATGGGGATAGGTGAGTAGAGAGGACGGGGATATAATAGTTACAGATCAACCCACCGCCGGTGCCGTAGATAAGGCCCCCGGCATCTTTGTGAAAATGGATCCCAGTTAATTTTTGGAAAATCCTATTCACTACCTTGCCAGTCTAGGGTGATTTTTCTACTGCTTACCATCCCCCAGTTGAATGAGCAGAATGAACAAACCAACCATAACCTCATTGTTAGACATTAACTCATCAGGATGATTAGGTCACTTTACCCTTTGCCTCCAAATTTTTCTACAATAATGCCATTTGTTACTTCACTTAGAATACCTCCATTTCATGTGAGCTATCATTTTTCTCCCCAGTTCTTCCTGGTCCTTGCTATACCTTGATTAATGAGAGCAAGACCCACGTAATAATTTTAGAATGTACCTTTTATTAAAACGCCATGTTGGCTGATCAGGCTGCGTGGCAGACTGAGCTGGCTGATCAGGCCACAGGTCACATGTCTCAAATACAGCAATAGTAGTAGCAGCAGCCTGCAACAGCCCTGATCTGGGGCAGAACCTTAGCTTATAAAGGGGGCCTTACATAAGCAGTGATTGGTCAGTACACACCTTGAAACTCCCAAGCCTGACCCAGAAGCCCACCCATTTCTATGCAGTTGAGCTAAATGGAAATGGCCTGAGACCCAGTGGGGGAAGGGCAGAGCTGACCTGGCAATCTGCTCACTTCCTTGAGGTGGAGGGGGAGGGGAGTGTTGGGGAAAACGAGCCACCTCTCAGATCTAATCACAACTTTGGACCTCAAAGGCATTGTTCATGAAGCCAAGGTAGCAAACTAATGAGTTATTAAATGGCATAGGACTCTTGGGAGTCCCTACAAGTAGAAAACCGTTACATAAGGGTATCTCCAGTACCTAATTAAATGGGAAGGATTCAGTCCAGAATCCTAAACCTGGGAACCTTGGGGCTCTTTGGTAGGGGAAAGTGTTTGATTGTGGGCATTCCACTTACCTCAGACCTCAGACCCTGAAGAGGCATCCTAGGAGAGCTGATGTCAGGGCACCAACCTCATTTATGGTGAGACCTTTACCCAAGAAACCAAAAAGCATAAGATAGTCCAGGCAGAAGAACTTGATGCCAAAAGCAAAGAAAAGCCTAAAATTAACAACATGGGAAAGAAAGGAAAAGAACAAACAGACAGAAGTATAGCAGAATCAAAAGGGAATGGAAATTGAAATAATGGTGAAATGACAGAGAGAAGCCTAAAGACCCTGTACAAAAAAAAAAAAAAAAGGAAATGTAAGCACTCAGGATAAGAAGCTGATTCTAAGAAAAAAAAATACATAGAAAACATTAATATAAGGGAGATGAAACAGTGAAACACTTTGTCAAAGATAAGTACCCCTGGAAGGGAACTATCAAAGTTACTGGGAAACAGATCCTAGACAATGAAATATCAATTTTAAAGTTAAGGAAAAAGACTTAAGCTCAATATTAAGTAGTCACTAATGAATGCTACAAATTTGAAGAGGAGCTAACTAGTTATCCATAACAAGAAGATCAGCAAGAATTCAGCTTTAAGCTCTTAAAGGAGAAAGTAAAGCTTTTGAAATGAGTATTTTCTTACTTTATTAGGGAATCTGTGCTGTGCCTGATTGGATACCTCCATCATCACTATTTTTAAAATATTTAGAAAATTTGAGAGCTATTCAGATTTTGTCTAGCTGGGCTTTTTTTGAGTGTTAAGGAAAGGACATGTTTTTGGTAGAGTTTTTAAATTAAAATAAAGAGCATTTCTACCTACTATTCTAAATTTTATGAAAGAGAAAACTACTGGAGCTGAGAAAGCATGAATTTATTTATTAGGATAAATTGATATCTTGGCAACAGTTAAACACTAACATATCATTCCTTATAATTTGGAATTTTGGAATTTTAGTTAAATTTCATTGAAGTTTAAGAAAAAGGAAAAAAAAGGCAACCAAATAACACTGCACAGAACCCTACTGTGAAACAACAGTATGCTTATAAATATGGAATTTCAAATAAGAGTGGAAGAACATTAACAAAGACGCTAGCAAGAAGACAGATTGAACTATTTAGGCAGAATTTTATAGCTCTGATTATTCTATATTCTCCACTTTCATAATGGAAATATTTATGGAACAATAAAATCTAAAGATGAAAGGGACCTTAGAGATACGGTCCTTTACAGATGAGGAAATTGAGACCTAAAATGGCAAAATACCTTGTTCATGGTTATACAAATAGTAATGACGAGGCTCAAACAAGGCTCAAACTTGAACTCAGGTCTCTTGGCTTGATATTCATCACTTTTTACATCATACCACATTACTGGTTAAAGAACTGGCATTGTTACAGAATTAATCTAGTGTTTAGTGTGTACAAGGCCTTAGTGTATAAGGCTTAGTGTGTCCCTAGGCCTCATCTTTGAAATATAGAATTATTATCTGAGATGATATCATCAGAACCTCATATTCCTACATTAGTCCAAAAATGGCCTTTACTCAACCTCTGCCATTCCTGGAGGGATCATGTTTCCCACCATTTTTTAGTCATATAGAAATCTAAGACTCAAAAAAACTTTATTTCTCCAACTCTTTTTTTTTTTAAGTAAGTTTATTGATATGACATAAACCTCAAAATTTTTTATATCTTTCAAAAACTTGTAGCTTGAATGGAAATAAAAAGAAATATACTTTTTCTCAGTGATTTACAGTACTTTTTTAAAATGGACTATATATTAGGGCAAAAAAACTTTATAGTTAAATGAAGAAAAGCAGAAACATTAAATGCATCCTTTTCAGATCATAATGCAATAAAAATTACATATAATAAAGGACCATAGAGACACAGATTAAAAATTAATTGAAAAATAAATAACTTAATCATAATGAAAGTGAGTTAGAGAACAGGTCACAGAAATGATAATTTCATTAATAAGAAAAAGAATAAAATGATAAGCAGTATCTACCTAAAACCATCAGGAAGCATTATTTGTAATGAGGATAATCTAGAAGCCTTCCCATTAAGATCAGGAATGAAACAAGGATGCCCATTATCACCAACATTATTCAGTATTGTATAAGAAATGCTAGTAATAACATTAAGAGAAGAAAAAGAAATTGAAGGAATCAGAATGGGCAATGAGGTAATGCAACTATCTCTTTTTGCAGATGACATGATGATATACTTGTAAAATCCTAGAGATTTAACTAAAAAGTTAATTGAAATATTAATAATTTTAGCAAAGTAGCAGAATATAAAATAAACCCACATAAATCATCAACATTTCTATATGTCACCAACAAAGTCCTATAAGAAGAGATAAGAGATATTTCATAAATAACCAAAAACAATATAAAATATCTAAAAGTATACCTGCCAAGGCAATCCTAGGAACTATGTGCACATAATTATAAAGCATTTTTATACAAATAAAATCAGATTTAAATAACTGGAAAAATTGTGTTCGTGGATAGGCAGAGCCAATACAATAAAAATGACAATTCTGCCTAAACTAATCTACTTATTAAGTGCCATCCCAATTAATAACAAAATTCATTTTGAAGGACAAAAGGTCAAGAATATCAAAGGAATTAATGAAAAAAATGTAAAGGAAGGAGGTCTAACAGTACCACATCTTAAACTGTATTACAAGTTAGTAATTATCAAAACTCTCTGGTACTGATTAAGAAATAGAATGATAGGGGCGGCTAGGTGGCGCAGTGAATAGAGCGCCGGCCCTGGAATCAGAAGGACCTGAGTTCGGAGCCGGCCTCTGACACTTAATCTATACAAACAAAAACCTAGCCGTGTAACCTTGGGCAAGTTACTTAACCCCAATTGCCCTAAAGGGGTGGCTAGGTGGCGCAGTGAGTAAGAGCGCCGGCCTCAGAGTTGGGATGACCCGAGATCAGATCCGGCCTCAGAAAATGAGCACCCACGCATAAATAATGACTAGCCGTGTAACCTTGAGCAAGTTACTTAACCCCAATTGCTTTAAAAAAAAAAAAGAAATAGAATGATGGATCAGTGGAATAGTATAGCTATACAATACACAGTAGTAAATTATTATAGTATTATAGTAACCTTCTATTTGATAAATGTAAAGATTTAAGCATTTGGGATAATTATTCACTATTTGGTAAAAATTGTTAGAAAAACTGGAAAGCAGTCTTGCAGAAACTAAGCATAAATCAATATTTTAAACCATTTACCAAGATAAGGTCAAAATGGATACATAACATAGATATAAAGGGAGATATCATAAGTAAATTAGAACTATGTTACCTATCAGATTTATGGATAGAAGGAGAATTTATGAATAACCAAAAGATAGAGAACATTGTAAGATGTAAAATGGATAGTTTTGATTATATTTAATTACAAAGATTTTGCACAAATAAAACAATGTAGCCAAGATTAGAAGGAAAGCAGAAAATTAGGAGGGAAATTCTGTAGACAGTTTGTCAAATAAAGACCTCACATTTCAAATATATAGAGAACTTTGTCAAATTTATAATAACATGAGTCATTCCTCAATCAATAAATGGTCAAAATTGGCAGTTTTTGAATTTAAAAGAATCAAATGAATCATTATTGACTAGAGAAATGCAAATTAAAAAAACTTTGAGATATCATCTCCCGTCTATCAGAGTGGCTAAAATGATAAAAGGTGAAAATGACAAATGTTGGAGAAAAATAATATGAGAATAAAATTATACTTCAATTTGCACCCAGAGTGATAAATTCTCTCTAGAGGTGAATAGCATTTTTTTCATGATGAGTCCTTTGGAATTATCCTGGATCATTGTATTGATCAGTGTAGCCAAGTCTTTCACAGTTGATCATCATTACATTACTTTTGCCATGCACAATTATCTCCCAGTTCTCACCTCATTTTGTATTAGCTCATATACATCCTGCCATGTTTGTCTGAAACCACCCCCACACACCATTTCCCACAGCACAATAGTACTCCATCACAATCATACGCCACAACTTATTCAGCCATTCCCCATATAGGTCCTTTTTTCTTTGATCTTTTTGAGATACAGATCTAGTAGTGGTATCACTGGGTCAAAGAGTATGCACAATTTTATAGCCTTTTGGCATAGTTTCAAATTGCTCTCCAGAGTGATTAGACCAGTTTACTACTCCACCAGCAGTTCATTAGTCTACCCATTTGCCCTTATGCCCTCTGGCATTTGTCATTTCTCATAGGTGTAAAGTGGTATATCAGACTTGTTTTAATACGCATTTCTCTAATCAATAGTAATTTAGAACATTTTTTCATATGATTAGAGATAGCTTTGATTTCTTCTAAAAACTGCCTGCTCAGCAAACTTCAGAAAAACCTGGAAAGAAGTATATGAACTGATACTGAGTGAAATGAGCAGAACTAGAACAGTGCTCACAGTAATAGTCACGTTGTACAATGATTGACCTTGATAGACGTAGATCTTCTCAGCAACTGCAAGGATCTAAGACAGCTCCAAAAGACTCAAAATGGAAAATGCCATCCACATCCAGAGAAAGAACTTTGGAGTCTAAGAATACTATTGGCCCTCCTTTTCTTTTGTTGTTTTGTTTTGTTTCTTTCTCGTGGTTCCTCTCATTAGTTCTAACTCTTCTTTACATCATGACTGATGTGAAAACATGCTTAATATGAATGTACAAGTAGAGCCTTGTATTGTATACATACAATATAATTGTATATAATATGCAATATACAAATATACAATATATACAATATACAATACAATATAAGATTGTATATCGTCTTGGGGAGTGGGGAGAAGAGGGATGGGGGAGGAAATTCAAAACTCAAAATCTTATGGAAGTGAATGCTGAAAATTAAAAATAGATTAATTATACAAGTTTTTTAAACTGCCTGCTCATATCCTTTGACTATCAATTGGGGAATGGCTCTTATTTTGATAAACTTGACTCAGTTCTATACTCAAAATAAATTTGGGAAATGAAGCCTTCCTCAGAGAAACTTGCTATAAAATTTTTTGATATTACTTCATTGTCTATGGTACCTTCTAGCAAAATTTAATTTCCTTGATTATCTCTTTTAATTAGGTTTGTTTGTGCTTTTGCTTTGTCTGCCTTTTTTATTTTAGCTGAAGCATTATTAAATTCTGCCCCAGCCGTTTATTTTAACTTTCTGTTTCAAGTGTGTCTCTTGTTAAACAATATACTGTTGGATTCTGGTTTCTAATCTATTCCACTATCTGTTTCTGTTTTAAGGGTGAGCTCATCCCATTCACATTCATAGTTATGATTAGGGTGTATTTCCCTCAATTCTATTATCTTCTGTTACCCCTGTTTTCAGATGAGAAAACTAAAGCTGAGAAGGTAAATGAATTGTCCAAGTGCAGGGGCAAGGAACCTGCAGACTTGACGTTACATGTAACCCTCTGGGTCCTCAAGTACAGCCCTTTGACTGAATCCAAACGTAACAGAATAAATTCCTTTAATAAGAGGATTTGTTCTGTAAAACTTAGACCCAGTTCGGTTAGATGCACCCAAGGACTCAGAAGGCAACATGTTCCCTACCCCTTGTCTAAGGAATGTAATGAAGCCCCGCATGTAGAGAATCCCATGTAAGTAAAAGCCTATCCCTTCACATGTAGCATGGTGGGGTTATTGTGTGGCTTGAAGGGAGATGGAATAGACCTCTCTAGCCTCTTTTGCCAGGAAGTTGGGGCTGAAAGTCACCATTCTACTCTCCTCAGAGAGAGGGAGTATCAAATTAGAATTATATCTATCTGCTCACTTTAATATTTTTAGTCTAGGTGCTGGACCAGGGGACATGATCAGGTCCAAACTAACTTTTGATCAGTCTTTCACTAAATGTGGGGGTGGGGAGGATCCCAAGTTTTATATTCAAGACTTAACTCCCTTCCCACCAACTACCAGTTCCACAATGAACACACATGGTGAATAGAAAATAAACTCATCTATCCAAATTATTAGTAAAACAGAAATCAGAGAAGCTATACATGGGTGTATTGATATATTTTTGCTTAATGGGAATATCTTTCCCATCCATTAATAAGCCCATATGACCTATTTGAGTCACATGGAAGCCTGAGTCACATGAGTTTGTGGTGGGAGGAGCTTGCTGAATGGGTAGAGCAGGAAGGGTAGAACAGAGCCCAGAGGAAGTTGGTCAGAGTAGTTAGAGGTGAGTGAGATAGAGGAAGCAGGTAGCAAGCTGTTAGTGTGTTTGTGGGAAGGCCGTAATAGGGGGAAGACTTGGGGATGGCACTGCCCCCTGCATTGTTACTGTGTATAGATTTCTTTGTTGATATGATAGGTTTGGCTTTCTGGTATTGGGATTTGGCTTTCTGGTGTTTGAATAAATGTTTTGGTTCTGTCTTATATGAGTAAAATCTGTTATATTTTACAATTCATAATTACGCCAACATATTCATAGCTGCCTAAGCACTGTGAATATCACATTGGCATTATAATGGGATATATACTAGATAACACTTAGTAAAGGAGCTCTCCTATTCCAGAGCAAAGTAACTCAACTCAACCAAGAGACAAGCCTAGATCTTACCCAAGTGAGCAAAGCTTCCTCTCATGTCTTCCCAGAGTCTTTTCCTTCAGCAATCTGAAATGAGGTTGGCTTCTTCCATTTTCCCTCTTGAAGCTGGATGCCATAAGTACCCAAAGCAACTCAAAGCTTGAGGAGTCCCAAAGATTAGATGAGACTGAAGTTCTTGCTCTTGCCAACTCCACCCTGACCCTCAAGCAGGGCAGGGCATTCATCTCCACCAAAAAGGAGAGAGACCTATACTAATGGACTTTGGGACTGGTGCTACATTAGTAAGTATCAGCATCTGTTTTTCCCCTGACTTCAAGCCCAACCAGCATTCTACTATATCAGACTGCCACTACATTAATGAAGCAACTGTCTTCATCATCACAGGCCTATAAATTTCCATCTCAGATTTTAATCCCTGACATACACTTCTTTACATTTGTGAACACTGTTTATGTTGCATAACACCTGTTTAAATTTTGGCTTTATAGATATGAAAATTAGAATTACAAAATAGTAAAAATAGCAAATGAGTACAGAAAGTCTTGTCATCTAACTATACTTATCCCCCAGTCATTCACTTTTATGTTGAGGCTAGGGAACAGCCAGGATGACTCTGACAGTTTATATATTCATTCACTGATTCAAGGACTTTTTATCAAGCATTTACTGCATATATAAAAACTACAGTGCTAAGCCCTTGGAGAACTACCAAGAAAATCAAGATAGGGTCCCTGTCCTCATACATATTATAATCTAACAGGAAGGATGTGCCAGATGAACAAATGTTAAATAACATGCAATAAATATATACACAAAATAATTCAAAATTGATTAAAATTAAACAAAAGATAATGAGAGGTTTTAAAATGCTAATAAATTATTTGCTGAAAACCTCACTTAAGAGAGTTGAGAACAATAAGAAGAGCCTGAACAGTGTCCTGGTCAGAAAGGTAGGAAAACCAGGAAAGTTTTATATCAGATTCTCCTTAAAGTCAAAGGAAGGATATTAAAGAGGAGATGAATATTAGCAGTTGCTACCAAAAGGTCAAGGAGGTTGACTGGGATAAGAATTTGGGACACATCAGTGTTTTTTTTCTATATTGTCCTAAGGAACATTTTTACGAAACATCAGTTGAAAAAAGCATTGCCCATTACCACCATTCTCCCATCTGCTACTCCCCACTGCTGGAATAAAAATGTCACACACTAATTATCTCCATAGATTCACACAGATAATCCATACCTAACCACTTTTATTGGGTAGATACAATAAAAAGAGTTTGAGGGAAGATAAAGGGCAATGTGGGGATAAAATGCCTTACCTTTGAGGAGTGAATGCAAATTAACTGAACTTTTCCTGGGATGTTCACCATCTACTACATAAGACTTCTATGCCCTGGACCTCTGCTATCAGATTCCCACAACCCAAAAAGGTACCCAGGCCCCACCTATTTAAAATAAGTTTTATTGATGTATTTTGTTCTTATACTACTTACATTTCCCCAAAGTTAATAGAGTTATCAGTTGGCCTTGACCACATGAGCTCCCTATGCATGTGCCTTCCTACCAATGTACTTTGTTTCTATTCTCTTCCCTACACCACCACCCATTTGTGTATATTTGTGTGAGAAAGTATGTGTCTGAATTTGAGGGAGAATATTTTATAATTCCTGTTCTTCCTATACATTTGGAGGACATGCCTTTCTTAGGAGCTAATTAGGTCTACTGGTTGATTGTTAACAGCAAACTAGTGGGAGCTCCTAAGCTACAGGGTTAGGAATAATCACTGGAAGCACTAACCCTAGAACCCTAGAAAGCAAGGTAGCAGTCACCTCTATGAGGGCCCTAATTTGTGAGTGCACTTGCAAGTTAAGGAGGTGAGTCCAGAGGGTAGTACATAGTCATTTTTTATAATGTTTGTCGTGTTCTGCTTAATTCACTTTCCATCAGTTCATATAAATCTTCCCATGCTTCTCTGTCTTTATTTATATTCACTGTTTCATACAACATCATCATATTCCGTTACATTTATATCTATGATTTGTTTAAGCATCCCCAACTGAAGGACATCTACTTTGTTTCCAGTTCCTTGCTACTATAAATATTTTCATGTACATGGATGGACTCTTTATTTTCATCATTGACCTCCTTGGGGTATGTGCTTTCCAGTGAAGTCTCTGAGTCAAAGGGTATGGACAGTTTAGTTATTTTTTAAAAATAATTCCAAACTTTTCCAGTATAGATGGACCAAATCATAGGTCCAGCAATAGTTCATTAATATGCCATCTTTTTTACTATTGACCATTCCCATCTTTTGTCATCTTTGTTAATTTGCTGAGACATGAAACCGCAGAGCTGTTTTGATTTACAATTCTCATATTATTAATAATTTAGATCATTCTTTCATATGTTTATTAGCTTATAATTCTTTTGAGAATTGTTTTTTCATATCATTTGACCATTAAATTACTGGTGAATGGCTTTTGAACTTGTGTTTGTCAGTTACCTATATATCTTGAATGTTAATGCTTATCGAAGTAATGTAATACAAAGATTATTTTCCCCATTAAACACTCCTCTTTTTATCATTGCATTAATAATTTTGTTCATTCAAAAGTTTTTTTCAATTTCATTTAATCAACATTAGCTATTTTATCTTTTGTAACTGCCTTTTTCCCTTGGTTGATTAAGAATCGCCCCCCCCTTATCATAACTACCTTTAGGCAAGATTATGAATTAAGTAAAATCTCTCAGCATCTTATGCCACCACCAGTTTTCCTCTTTTTAGTACTCCATACGGGTATATAGGTCCTACATTAATAAATAAAGTTGACTTTTAAAAAAAAAAGGGATGGGCTTGGATTGAACTTGGGAAATTGTACCTAAGGAACATAAGGCACTATGAAATGATGTTTAGGAAGTCATATGAAAAGGAAAACCAAATGAGAAAAAAAGTAGAAACTGACTTTTGAGGAACTATACACATTCAGAAATAAGTGGTCAGAGATATTGGAAAGTGACATGAAGAATACACATGTTATTAGAGTTTTATATTTAAATTACTTTTGAATGTAAATGGTTTTCATTGTGTTGAGATTGTCCTATCAACATTTAAAGTTCTAATATATGTTTTAGAAAGGAAACAAAAAATAACAAAACAAAATGTGTGTGTGTGTGTGTTTAACAATTAAGAAAATATTTTATTCCTTCCAGGGGGTATTTGCATTTTGGAAATGAACTCTAAGAAAGGTCAGTGCTTAACACAGATGAGTTAATAGTGAAATTTCATGCAAGACTGATAGGCCAGTATTGGAAGATACTTTTCAGTGGAGGAGCTAATACTTCTCAAATGATGTCACATAGATGAACATCTCTTTTATCTAAATATAAAGTCTGCATAACTGAGCACTCCAGTTAGTGGTAGCAAAGGGGACAGAATAATGAACACAAGAGGATAACAAAAGTTTCCCATAGTCTACAAATCCTACAGTGTACATCTGGGATTCAGTTGATGCAATTTTTACATTAAGAGATATTATTTGTATTACAAATAGATTAATGGAATCTTAAAGGCCATTAAAATTCAAATCCTTTTTTACACATGAGGATATTAAGGCACAGACAACATTAAGTGGCTTGCCAAAGGTTGTACCACTAGTAAGTAACAGAACTGGGATTCAAAACCTGGGTTTCCTGACTCTAAGTTCATAATTTTTCCTAATACACCATGCAACCTTCACTAAATCATAATATTTTTTCAAAATAATTCCATGCAAGAAATCCTTAAAATACTGAATGTCTTTATTACTATTTAGTTTTCTTGTTCTTGTTTTTCTTTTTTACATATCAGTAACTACTTGAGTGGGACAAGTGAAAATATTCTTTTTTTTTTCAAATGCTTTATTAACTTCTGATTTACATCATTCATTTCCGTCAGATTTTGAGTTACAATTTTTCCCCTACCCACCACCCCAGAATAGCAATCCCTAAGGATATCCCCTCATCCAATCTGCTCTCTCCCATCTCTTCTCCCATACCCCCTTTGACTTTTCCAGTAGGGCAAGGTGAATCCCCATGCCCCAATGCCTGCACATCTTATCTCCCAATTATATGTAAAATAATATTAATAATAATATTTATATATTTTTAAAACATTTGATTTTAAAACTTCGAATTCCAAATTCATTCCCTTCCTGCCTTGTCACCCACCCTTACTGGGAAGATAAGCAATTCAGTATAGGTTGTACATGTGTAGCTATGCAAAACATTACCATAGTAGATATATTGTAAAAGTCTGACTATATTTCCCTCCCTCCTATCCCACCTGGTCCACTCTCCACTTTGATCCTGTCCCTTTTCAAAAGTGGGTGCTTCCAACTTCCCTCCTCCCCAGCCTGCCCTCCCTTCTATTATCTCCACCCCTATCCCCCTTCCCCCCACTCTCCTGTAGGGTGAGATATCCCATTTACTTTGTATGTCATTCTCTCCCTGAGCCAAATTCAATGAGAATAAGGTTTTGCCTTTTTGCCTTCCTGTTCTTTCACTCCCCTGCAACCACTTTCCTTTGCCTCTTCTACATGAGAGTTTACCCCATTTTGTCTCTCCCTATATCATCTTGTTATGTTCCTGTAATGGAAATGCAGATTTGAAGATCTTCCCTGCCCCTAGGCCCTTTGATTGGCTTAAGTGGCTCTGAGAACCTTCTTTAATTTGAAAATATACTCTGCTCCCTAATAGGCTGAATGTGGTCACATGGAGCCTGTGTTAGGAGGCTTGGTTTTCAGAAATGACCACACCTTGATGCTGTGTGATTGGGCAGTGGGTCAAGAGGGTGGTTACATTCTCTGAGCCAGAAGGCTATATAATCCCTGATGTGAGACCTTGCTTTGGGGCACACTTTGAGAAGTGTTGTGTGATTTGACCAGATGAGACTCTAGGCAGCTGTTGGGAGCCCCCCACCCCACCCCGGGTTAGAAAACCCAGATGTTGATGCTTCCCTCTCTGGTAACTGTGATTTGGTATTGATAATTGTTGGACAGTTTGGAAGTCTGTCTGTTTGATCTGTCTGTATACTCTGAAGTTCAGGGTGCTGACCTTTTCCCCCTGAACTAGGTAAATGATATATGTTTGATTAAAGTAAACTTGTTAACCCATTTTGAGTTGCTTTCCTTTACAATAGCAGATCTAAGAACCTGTGTTGGTAGTTACCCTGGGGATATTGGGGTGCTTGCTGCTACAGTTCCTCTCTCACCTCTCAATTTCACCCCTTAAGTATCATCCCTTCCCATTAAATTTGACCTGTGCCCTCTATCTATGTATACCTGTAAACATATATACACACATTCACATATGTATTCATATGCCTATATACCCTTCTTCAACAATTTTCATACTGAGAAAGGTTTCATCAGTTATAGTTATTGATTTTCCATGTAGGAATGTAAATAGTTCAACTTTGATAAGTTCCTTATGATTTATTTTCCCTGTTTACCTTCTCAAGAATCTCTTGCTTCTTGTGTCTGAATGTCAAATTTTCTATTCAACTCTGGTTTTTTCCTCAAGAATGCTTCAAATCCTCTATTCCACTGAATGACCATATTTTCCCCTGAAACAAAATACTCAGTTTTGCTGGGTAGCTGATTCTTGGTTTTAATCCCAGGTCCTTTGCCCTCTGGAATATCATATTCTATGCCCTTCAATCCCTCAGTGTAGAAGCTGCCAGATCCTGTGTTATCCTGATTGTGTTTCCACAATATTGAAATTGTTTCTTCCTGGCTGGTTGTAATATTTCCTTCTTGTGGGGCGGCTAGGTGGCACAGTGAGTAGAGCATCAGCCCTGGAGTCAGAAGGACCTGAGTTCGGATCCGACCTCAGACACTTAACGCACACAAACAAAAACCTAGCCATGTGACCTTGGGCAAGTTACTTAACCCCAATTGCCCTCAAAAAACAAAAACAAAAACAAAAAAAAACAACAAGAATATTTCCTTCTTGATCTGGGAATTCTGGAACCTGGCTACAATATTCCTAGGAGTTTTCCTTTTGGGATCTTTTTCATGAGGTGATCTGTGGATTCTTTCAACCTCTATTTTGCCTTCTGGTTCTAAAACATCAAGGCAAATTTCCTTAAGAATTTCTTGAAAGATGATTTCTAGATTCTTTCTTTGATCATGGTTTTCAGGAAGTCCAATGATTTTTAGATTATCTCTCCTGGATCTATTCTCTAGGTCAGTGGTTTTTCCAATGAGATATTTCACATTGCCTTCTATTCTTTCATTTGTTTGGATCTGCTTAATAGCATCTTGATTTCTCAAAAAGTCACTAGCTTCCATTTGCTCCAGTCTAATTCTGAAGGAATGATTCTTCTCAGTAAGCTTTTGAGATTCTTTTTCCATCTGGCAAATTCAGCTTTTTAAAGCATTCTTCTCCTCATTGCCTTTTTGAGCCTCTTTTGCCATTTGAGTTAGTCTATTTTTTAAGGTGTTATTTTCCTCAGTCAGGCTGTTGACTAAGTGAAAATATTCTAATAAATTAAAGGAAATAGTCACCAAACTTGAGGTAGGCTTTAGTCTTGATAGGCCCAAATTTTATTTTTCTACAATGTGTTTGCCAGGTAGGTGCCTATCTTTGGTAAACAAGTAAAGCAACAAGTGCTCTATAAACTGCCTACTTTTTACAACAAATAATATGTCTGCCAGGGATTTCTGTAAATTGTTTGCTTTTTGGTAAACATGAAAAAGTAATATGTAATCTGTGATAAGCTTACTTCTGATAAATAATTTTGATTTGGGTAAAAGGATTTTAAGGACATATCTTCCCACCAATGAGAATGAAGGTCCTGTTACTGGGGAGAGGATCTGGGGGGTTTTTGGGTGGTCCTAGAATTGTTTGTACAAGGGCATATAATGCTTGTTTGATTTTGTACTTTGCCTCCCTACACTGGTGTATGTTCTGGGTAGGTGACACCCAACTCTCACCACACTTGTTTAAGAATAAATAGTGCCAGCACCCACAGAACGACACAGAAAAGCTAACCTCCCACTAAGGACAGCCCAGCAGCCCAGCAGCCCTGCAGGAAGGACCAGTGCAGCGGTCTGGGAGCCGGCAGTGCAGTGCGCAGTGCCCAGGGAGCCTGAATTGCGGTTTTAGTCCCAGGGTGGCAGGGCCAGCAGCCAGCTGGAGGGACCCCAGAACACCAGCAGCTGTGGTGATTCCAGAATTATCAACACATATATGCCTAGGACAAAGTGAGAGGTTAGTGCCCTATGGACTTTGGGACCAGTATTTGGGGGATGCGTCGGCTTCCTCCCCTGGGGACTAGAAGCCTCTGAGGAGACATGCCATTTTGTAGTTTTCAGAGGCAGCTCCAGCTCCTGGCCTGCGAACTGTAGGGAGATACAGCGATCAGTCTTGGGGGGTAATTGTTCTTGCTTTAACCTCCCTGGATCTGGACTGTGATCTGGGGTGGAGGTCGTGGGTGGGTTTCCAGCTTGTCAGAAACAGAAGTTGTCCCCCACATGTTTGGGACGAAAATTTCCCTGTCTGGCGGCCCAGCCATATTGTGGCAACAAGCCCAAAAGTCAAGTAATTAAGTGGCAACATGCCAAGGCAAAGGAAACAAATTAAACAGAAAAATGCAACCTTAGACTCCTATTTTGGGGGCAAAGAGGATAGAAGCATAGAACAGGGGGAGGACTGTAAGGTCAGAAATCCTGCTCCAAACGCCCCAAAGGAAAATATGAGCGGGTTACAACAGGCCATAGAGGACCTTAAGAAGGACTTTAAAAATCAAATAAGAGAAGTGGAGGAAAAATTGGAAAGAGAAATGAGAAGGATGCAGGAAAAGTATGAAATGAGGGTCAACAGCCTGACTAAGGAAAACAACACCTTAAAAAATAGACTAACTCAAATGGCAAAGGAGGCCCAAAAGGGCAATGAGGAGAAGAATGCCTTAAAAAGTCTAATTTGCCAGATGGAAAAAGAATCTCAAAAATTCACCAAGGAGATTCATTCCTTCAGAGTTAGACTGGAGCAAATGGAAGCTAATGACTTTATGAGAAATCAAGATGCTGTTAAGCAGATCCAAACAAATAAAAGAATAGAAGGCAATGTGAAATATCTCATGGGAAAAACCACTGACCTGGAAAATAGATCCAGGAGAGACAATTTAAAAATTATTGGACCACCTGAAAGCCATGAACAAAGAAAGAACCTAGAAATCACCCTTCAAGAAATTCTCAAGGAAAATTGCCCTGATGTTTTAGATCCAGAGGGCAAAATAGAGGTTGAAAGAATCCACAGATCACCTCCTGAAAAAGATCCCAAAAAGAAAACTCCCAGGAATATTATAGCCAGGTTCCAGAATCCCCAGATCAAGGAGAAAATACTACAAGCAGCCAGGAAGAAACAATTTCAATATTGTGGAAACACAATCAGACTAGCCCAGGACCTGGCAGCTTCTACACTGAGGGATCGAAGGGCATGGAATATGATATTCCAGAGGGCAAAAGAACTGGGAATGAACCCAAGGGTCACCTACCCAGCAAAACTGAGTATTTTGTTTCAGGGGAAAATATGGTCATTCAGTGGAATAGAGGACTTTCAAGCATTCTTGAGGGAAAAACCAGAGTTGAATAGAAAATCTGACATCCAGACACAAGAACCAAGAGATGCCTGAGAAGGCAATCAGGGAAAAGAAATCAAAAGGAACTTATCAAAGTTGAGCTATTTACATTCCTATATGGAAAAACAATAACTGTGACTGATGAAACCTTTCTCAGTATGAAAATAATGGAAGAAGGGTATATGGTCATATGAATACACATGTGAATGTGTGTAAAAAAAAAAAAAAGAATAAATAGCTTCTGTTTCTTCCTGGAGCAACCTCTGTGTTTTATTTGAATAAGGGTCTTTGGGGTCTTTATCCCACACATACTGAACAAAAAAACATAAGCATAGAAAATTAAAGTGAATTATGGGAAACATTTCCAACCAAAGAGGAAGCAGTAAATTGAGATTAAGTATCTCAGGAAAAAATGCTTAATTTGATTTATAAAAAAAAAATTATGTTATACTTCAATTGTAAATATTCCAAAATAAATTAGTTCTTCTAACCACCTGTTATATGACCCTTACTGCCTTGGAAATTTTTTAGTATATTGTTAATCCTTCCTTTTAAAATTTATTTTCACTACTTACATATCCTGGGCCTATTCCAAAATAATTTGATTTCACTCTTAGGTATCTGTAGAAAAGTATTTGCTCCCCTTATTTTGTAAGTTGAAAAGAATTATCCATTCAATTTTTATTCATTAAGCAAATATTCTAATTCTTCCAAATCTTGCAAGGATGCATAAAGGTAAATCTATTGTATCAGGTCAGGGTAAAAGTAACATGAACAAAAATGCAATAGTAATTCTTTTTTTTTTTGCTTTTTTTTTTTTTTTTGGAGGGCAATTGGGGTTAAGTAACTTGCCCAATGTCACACGGCTAGATTTTGGTTTGTGTGTGTTTAATGTCTGAGGCTGGATCCGAACTCAGGTCCTGCTGACTCCAGAACCGACGCTCTACTTACTGTGCCACCTAGCTGCCCCAATAGTAATTCTTTTTATTAGTAAATTTTGACCTTATGTTTTCCCATTGAATAGCAGTTAAATATCATCTTGAATTACAAATAAAATAAAGTCAAACTTTCATAAAAAACAGAAAGCAAATTATATTACAAGATAATTATGTAAAAGTGCTTTGGAAAAGTATAAAACATTATATAAATTAAATAGTATTATTAAATATCCTATAATACTATTCACTCTGAGGACTTTGGTAAAAGATGATTCTACTTACAAAGCAGTCCCATGGTATAGATCCCTAGAATAGCATTAAAGTAAGACCCCATTTTATTGAACATTCCTTAAGGACCCTTAGCAGTTTTACTACAGCTAATTTTTATTTTTATTCTTTTTTTTTTTTTTTAAAGCAATTGGGGTTAAGTAACTTGCTCAAGGCTACACGGCTAGTCATTATTTATGTGTGGGTGCTCATTTTCTGAGGCCAGATCTGATCTCGGGTCATCCAAACTCCGAGGCCGGCGCTCTTACTCACTGCGCCACCTAGCCGCCCCTTTAGGGCAATTGGGGTTAAGTAACTTGCCCAAGGTTACAAGGCTAGGTTTTTGTTTGTGCGGATTAGGTGTCGGAGGCCGGCTCCGAACTCAGGTCCTTCTGATTCCAGGGCCGGCACTCTATTCACTGCGCCACCTAGCCGCCCCTAATTTTTATTTTTAAAAGTTAACAAATATTGGGGTGGCTAAGTGGCACAGTGAATAGAGTCAGTGTCAATATAGGAGGCCCTGGAGTCAGGAGGATCTGAGTTCAAATTGGGCCTCAGACACTTAACACTTACTAGCCAAGTGACCTTGGGCAAGTTGCTTAACCGCAATTGCCCTGCCTTCCCCCCAACAACAACAAAAAAAGGTAACAAATATTTGTTGAACATCTATCTTGTATTATATGAGGTCCTATAGTATAAGCAGCAAGGCTAAAATATAGGGACTTGGCCTGGAGCGAGAAGCCCTAAATTCATCTCCATTCTGCTCTTATCACACAGGACAAAATATTTAAACTCTGGGTCTGTTTTCATATGTATAAAGTGGTAGAGTCAAATGATCCTTTCAGAGGTTCTTTCTAGGCCTAAAATTTTGTGTTATTATGAGGGTATTCCATACAAATCCGGAATAAATAGGTGTTAATCAGGGAATACACAGCTGCCTACAGGAATTCAGTCACCAGGACTGGATAAACCATATCCTAGCTTATGGAAAATACTAACTGGTATGATTACTGAATTGTTGTTAGTGATCTCTGAAAGATCTTTGAAAAAATAAAAGAAATATAACTGGAGAAAAGCAATTCTTTTAAAAAGGAAAAGAGGGCAGATGCTGGAAATTAAAAGTCAATGAACTTGACTTTTAGCCCTGGCAAAATTCTAGTATATTTGATTAATGGGATGCTCTATGAATACTTGGAAAGAGAAAGTGAATACTAAACATAGCATGACTTCATCAAGAATAGGTCATGCAAGATTAACCTCCTTTCCTTTTTAGCAAGAAAACTATACTAGTTGATTGAGACAATGCTATAAACATAGCATAATCAGATGTCAGTGAAGCATTTGACAAATCTGTCATGCTATTCTGGGTCTGACTCACTCCAGCCTGCTGTTTCAGGTTTTGTGTTGGAACAAAATTAAATACTTATAGACTATTCAACACTTAACAAGGGCATGGAAAGGCTATTCAGCAAGGAAATAACACTAGTTGAGATAAATAAAGCTCCCTACCTCATATCCATATAGAAATGTGTTTGGTCAGAAGGGTATGTTGTGTCTAAAGGGTGTGTTTACTCCCACACCAGTAGAATGTCTGTCAAATCAAAAGGACTTGCTCCTCATGGGCTGGATATTTTATGCCTTAGGGAACCAAGATGTATTAACAGCTGGAACCCTAGTTTCCTAGATCAATAAAGTGTTAGAGACAGCTTCCCTACATTTTAGGGGAAAACTAGCCCCGTTTATATGTCAGAGACCCTACAGTAGACATTGATCCTACCACACATGCTATTCCTGTGGACTGGACAGATATAGGTTAGATGATGATGGTTGGTGGTCTTGGAAGCCAAAATAAAGAATCAGTGTCAATTTAGGTCTCCTTCAGTTCTCAGGAAAAATTCCACCTACTCCAAGAAGTCATTCCTAATCCTTTTTAATGTTAGTGTCTTCCCTCTGAAATGATCTCCAATGGGACCTGTAATTTGCTTATACGTATTATTTGCATGTTATCTCCACTCTTAGATTGCAGTCTTTGAAGGTATTTGCCTTTCTTTGTATCCCTAATAAGCATAATGCCTGGTACATAGCAGGTAATTCATAAATGCTTCTTTACTTGACATAAAGATTTAATCAAGTTGAGAGATGAATCTTAATTCTCTGAAATTAAGAACTGTTGTGTTTTGCTTATGGTGTTCAAACTAGAGTGAGAGCTTTTTTGATTAATTAAGATAGGTATCAGGGGCGGCTAGGTGGCACAGTGAGTAGAGCGCCAGCCCCGGAGTCAGAAGGACCTGAGTTCAGATCCGGCCTCAGACACTTAAACCCACACAAACAAAAACCCAGCCGTGTGACCTTGGGCAAGTTACTTAACCCAAATTGCCCTCCAAAAAAAAAAAATTAAGATAGGTATCTTTGAACAGATAGAAAGAGGAGTTAAAGACAGTTAAAAAGTGACTGGTTTCTGGAAGATATTTTTCCAAGGATGCACTAGCATTAATATTACTATTGCTGTAAGTAAATCAAAAGCTCTATTTTAAAAAACCTTTCTCTTACTTTACTGTGGGATTTTATCTTTTCTTATGGCGATTACTATAAAGTATAAGCAGAAATTGCTTGAATGGAAAAAATTCCGATTAGCAAAGGAACTTTACTCATAGGAACTTCTAAGTGGATACACTTGCATATTAACAAACTATAGAGGCGAAATGCAGCATATAGTTTTTCTTCCACATTGGAAAATGACCTGAGAAGGGAGACCAATATAGTGAAGAGTCTTCAGAGTATGTGATATGAAGACTGATTAAAGGAACTGTAAATGATTAACCTAAACAGAAGACTTCACTTGTTATAATACTAGTCATCAAGCATCTGAAGGTCTATAATGTGAAAAAACGGCTTAGATTTTTTTCTGCTTAGTCCAGAGATGCACAAGTAGAAGCAATAGGTAGCTAATAGTATGTCTGGGTACAATATGTCTCTGTGTGTGTGTGTGTGTGTGTGTGTGTGTGTGTGTGTGCGTGTGTACACATACATGAATATATATAGATAGCATTTATATAGTACTTCTGTATATTCTATAGTATATAAATATATGCACATATATGAAGCTAGTATTTATATGGTGCTTTAAGGTTTGCAAAGCAATGTGTGTTATCTCATTTTAATTTCCCAATAATAGTGTGAGATATTTTGCAGATGAGAAAACTAAGGCAAAGAAAGCTTAAGTGACTTAACTAGTAAGTATCTGTGGCAGGATTTTAATTCAGCTCTTCCTGACTCCAAATTTAGCACTCTTGCATTATGCCACCTAGTTCATCTAAGGAAAAACTTTCTTCCAATGAATGACAATCCCTGGAGTAACTGAGTTTCCCTCCACTAGACGTCTTCAAGTAATCAGATCAATACTTGTTGAGGATATAAACATAATTTGCTATCAAGTATGGGAGGATCCTTCCAACTCTTGAAATTCTATGATACCATGTAACCCTAGGCAAATAAAGCCACACCCTCTTGGTTTCAATTTCCTCATCTGTAAAATGACTAGATTTTCTAAATTTCCGTCTAGTTTTATCTCTGATGATGCTATAAGTGTTACAGAATAGAAAGATGAAGGTTATTGGGGGGATAATGAAGGTAGATCATTAGTAAGCCAATTTGATTGGTTCAGAGGTTGAATGAAATGGAATAGTAGAGGGTTTCATAGTTTATTTAAATAAATTTAAATGTATGTAAATAAATGCAAATCTCTTCAATTATAATTTATAATCTATAACAATTAAATCTAAGTATAAACTTGAAAATGCATATAGTATTACATTGGAGAAGAAATAACATTGTAATGTTTTCATCCAAAAAAAGTAATATAATCAGATTAAACATTTATTCTTAGGAACAGTTTATTTTATTCATATTTTTATTTGACTATTTCTAATCTATCTTAATTTGTTTAAAAACAGGGATATGAAACCTTGCACTAGACCGTGGTGAAAGGAACAGAAATGATCTAGTCTTTCTAAATCAGTAGATAACCCTTATCTCCGCATTTCTGGATATAAGGAAGAATTTTCTAAAATTTAGAATTGAGACCTTCTGAGTTTTAAATTCCCTGTCACTCTAAGCAGTCTAGGATACCTATTAAAAGGATGATAACACTCATCAGAGGATAGGATTAGGTAACACCTAAGAATCATCACAGTATGGAGTACTGTGATAGTATAGGACTATTGGATATTCACTGGAAAAAAGTTATACACGGCATTTTAGATTTAAAGCTGAAAGGGGAGCTCGGAGGTTTTGCAGCCCTTGAGATCAAATAAATGACTTGTCCAAGATCATATAGGTAAGCAGTACCTGAGAGACTCAAACCCAGATCATCTGCCTCCAAATCTAGGACTTGCCACGCAACACTGCAATGTCTATTCCAACTTCAAGATTCCAGGGGCAATTTTTCAAGGTTAGATTGAAAGTAAAGGTGGCTGATTGTATTTTTACATGAACAAAAATAAAAGAACTCATTTAAACATAGCCGAATAACTTCAAAATAATGTTTTGCCTTTTTAAAATATCACCTTCTTTGAATATTATCTTGAACACTAACTAGCAGTCTCCTTATTATCCAACAACACAGATTTTGTAAGGATTTGTCCATTATCAGTTCACAACTATTCACCTCAAAATTTATAATACTTTTCTTGGAAACATTTTTCCATTCTCTAGTTGAAAAGTCCTGGTATCTTTCCATAACCACTCAATGCACCTAACAGGTAAGCTTGAAGAACCCACTAAAAGCTGGTACAAAATAAATACTAAATCACATTACTGGCAACTCCCACGAAAAACTTAGCCATAATTTTACACTACTGGCTTCTCTCTAATCTTTACTAGCATAAATTTCATTTCAAATGTAGACAAAGTCTATGCCAGGGATGGGGAATCTGTGGCCTTCTAGGTCCTTGGGGGCAGCCTTTTGACTGAGTCCAAGTTTGACAGAACAAATCCTTTTATTAAGAGGATTTGTCCTGTGAAGTTGGGAGTCGGTCAAAGGGTCACACTTTAGGACCTAGAGGGCCACATGTGACCTCCAGGCCATAGGCTCCCCACCCTTGGATGCTCTGAGTAATACATAACATCTATGAAATAATGTCTCTAAACTAGGGGACTAACAAAGGAGTTATGGCTGAAAAATCCAAGGGACTTGGAATGGAAGTTTCCTGCACAGCTGGGAGGCTCGCGACCTAGAAAACAGGTCGGCCAGACACCCGAGAGACCTGGACGTCTATTTACTTATTTAGGTTATTCGGCCAAAGATCCGAAGCCCGGTTCTACAGCCACTGTTTCTACAGCCCCGTTCTCCAAAATGCATGGTGCCCTTTATCCCTAGTCAATGACGATCAGACCTCCAGAATTCGGGGCCGGGGCTCTGCGTGTCTCCCGCCATCTTGCAAGGATGGCCCCCTCCCTCCTCCGTCAGGCCAGGCGCCTCGCGCTGAGCACCCCCGATTCCCCGGCCCGGCTCCGCAGACACGGGCCCTGATGTATCTTGGCCCACAAGGAGGCAAGCCTCCATTTTGTCGCCCGTCTCCTTCACGGGTGCCCCCCCACCGCCTCGCGGGGCTCTAGCGCTTTCGGTTTTTTTGGGGGGGGCGAGAAGCTGGGTGGAAAGGGGTGTCTATGCGACTTTTGGGGGAACGGTTTCTCCGTTTGGGGTTTAATCTGCAGCAGGGGAGGGGGCGTGAGGGGCAAAGGGGGCCCGAGGAGGGCTTGTCAAGGTGGCCCCAGAAAACCCCAGGCAGCTGGTGACGTAACTCGGAGCGGCAGCGGTAAGGCGCCCAAGGCCTCCCCTCCCCTTACCCCCTCCCTCCGCCAGGGCTGCAGCGGACGGAGAGGACGCGGGTCGAGCCTCAGAGGACAATGCGCCATTATCTCGTCCCTGCCCGCTCCAACCATCCCTGGCCTTTTCGCCGTTTTTCCCGCCCCGCGCGCGCTCCGTCTAACCACCCCCACATTCCTCTAGCACGCGCATACGCGCGCACGACAGCTGGGGAGGGAAGAGGGAGGGCGTGGAGGGAACTGTGGCTGCCTGTTTGGCACCTCCTCTGTCGGACTCTCTCGGGACTCTAGTGGCGCGGTTGCTTCAGGAATCTGTTTCCTGTCTCTTCCCCGGCCCTGTCGGCCCGTTCGTTAGAGCAGAGAGGCGGGGTTAGGAAGCGCCTTAAAAGAAGGTGTAACCCATTTCAGTGAACAAAGGAGTTGTGGGTCGCCAAGTCGGCCGCATTTGCGGCCACTTCGTGGAGCACTGCAGTGATAGTGCAGCTTCTAAAATGGCGGACGTGGATTTGGCAGGGGCGGAGAGGGGCGGGAGGCAGGGGAGGGAGAGCCGGGGAGGACCCAGAGAGTGAGCTCGCGGGGGAGCGCGAGAGCATCCGCTCTAGGCGGCACTTCCCGTTCATCTCGGTGGTAGCGACTGAAGGGTGTGCGGCTCCGGCTCGTCATCATGGCAACTGAGACGGAGGCAGGGGAACCCGGGAAAGGGAAGGTAACGGGAAGGGCGGACTCAGCGGAAGGGGGAGCCCAAGCGCCGGCCCAGGGCCTCTTTAGATCGCACGAGCTGTCGCTTCGATGGTCTACTGGGCCCAGGCTTGGAGCCTCGCGGTCGAGACGGGGGGAGGGGCGGCAGCAGTGCTGGGGAAAGTGAAAAGCCTGGGGTTTAGGGGTCGTGCCGGGCAGCCTGGAGCTCACGGGAAGCTAGGTCTTTGTGCTCTTCTGCGTGAGCCCACAGGTTTTTAGCCGTTCTTTGGGCCCAGTGATCTATCCTTTTTAAGACTTTCGAATCAGTTCATTGGCAAGAGTTATGACATCTAAATGATAATCTAATTAAAACGGTCGAAATTGCCGGAGGGGCACGCTGCCTCCCGGCAGGCATAGGTTGCTCGTGGCTTTGCTTTTACAGAAGTTGAGATGTTAGGAAAGGGGAAATGGTTCGTTACAATTTCTTTCCTGTTGTATCTGCTGCTACAGCACATTATCTTAACATAGTAAGTACCATAGGTATAGGGCTGATTTCAGTTGGTATAAAGATGGACTTTTTTCCTTTCCCTGGAGAAAACTCCCTCCACCAATGCGGATCAGTAACAGTGTGGTCCGTGTAAAATAAAAATACAAAAAGACAGAAAATATGAATAAGACTTTAAGAGACACGGGTCTTATTTTAGTGGTCCTCATTTCTACTTGAGTTCGACACCACTTGGCCTAAAACGTGTAGGTTAGGGGTCACACAAGCAATCAGATGTCTGAACCCGGATTTTCCTAGTTGGAAGGCCAGTTCATAATGCACTACACAAAGAACTACGTACAGTAGCTACCTGCCACAATCAAATTCTATCTAATCCATCCAGAATTTAGGGAGCATATATTGTGTGCAGGCACTGGCAGCACGGAACAGCCATCCACTGTAGCGAGAACAATCGAGGAGGCGGGCACTAATGACTGGGAATTAAGATCTTGTAGGAAGTGGCACTGAATTTAGGAGCTCCAAGAGGCAAAAGTAAATAAGGGAGAACACTGGCACAGTAGGTATGACAGGCAGTTGTGGCGATAAATATTCTGTAGAACCAGCGGGCCATTTTAAAGGGTGGAAAAGAATTTTTGAGGGAGAGTGATGTAATTCAGGCAGAGAGAGGCTGGAACCAAAGAGTGAAGGGCTTTAGATGCCAAAAGAATCTGTATTTTCGGTATTTCTTGAACTAGTTGGCAAGATGGTGATTTTTGATTCGTATGCAGCCCTAGCAGTTATCTGTTAAGGTTATACTTTATGGAAATCGTTCAAGCCATATTGCAGGGACTCCGAGTGTTACTAAATTGGAAAGATATTAGACCCTGAAACAAACTGAGGAAATAACAAGTTGTAAGTATAGCAACCATGCTTTCCCTTGTCAAAACTGAATGTTTTTTTTTGAAAGGAGACTTCTAAGGACAGATACACATTCCATGTGGGGCAATACTGGTCATTCATGGTTATTCAGTGTTATCTGGGAATTTTTTTTAAATGGAGATTTCCTTGTTTTTGAATAGAATGAAGAATCAGGAATACAGATATTAGAAATATCCTTAGGGGCGGCTAGGTGGCGCAGTGAATAGAGCGCCGGCCCTGGAATCAGAAGGTCTTGAGTTCGGAGCCGGCCTCCGACACTTAATCCGCACAAACAAAAACCTAGCCGTGTAACCTTGGGCAAGTTACTTAACCCCAATTGCCCTAAAAGGGGCGACTAGGTGGCGCCAGTGAGTAAGAGCGTCGGCCTCGGAGTTGGGATGACCCGAGATCGAATCTGGCCTCAGAAAATGAGCACCCACGCATAAATCAAATGACTAGCCCTGTAACCTTGAGCAAGTTACTTAACCCCAATTGCTTTAAAAAAAAAAAAAAAGAAAAAGAAATATCCTTAGTACTTTAAAATACACCATACTGAAAGATCATGCTTTGTACATTTTGACTAAGGTCAGTTAACATAAACACTAATATTTTACATTATACTTAAAAATGAAATCCCTCATACATAATTGGTACTTTTAATGTTTGGAGAGATTTTATCATATGCTCAAAATTTTAAATATGATTTCTTAAAACTGAAGTTTGTATAGTTGGAAAGCTAGGTAACTTGATAACATGGTTTTGAAATTTGAAATTGTAGATCCAATTTTGTAATGGACAATGTATGACCTTGACTAAGAAGTCAACAGTTAACCTGTTTCCTCAACTGTACTGAGGGATATCTCAGATGGATGAATTAACTGATGATCATTTTCAAATACCAAACTAGTTGGTCCATAAGTAAACAGATGAAAGCATCATTTAGTGGCAAGTTTTGGGGGAAGAAGGGGGCACTGTGACTATCTTAAATGTTTGGTATGTTACAGATGAAAGTGGGATCAATTTCCCAATCTCATCAAGATGTGATCTAATTAACTGTAATCTTTATAAGATAGTTACAGTAAATGAAGGTGATCTGAATCTTTAAAAAACAGTAGCCAGACTAGAATTGGCCATGTCTACAATTCCAAGGATTTTTTAATGACCAGTACTGGAGTTAGCTAGACAAAAATATGTAGAACTGGGAGGGTATTTTATCAAGTCAATTTTGATGTCTTAACAACTCTGCTCTACTTCCATACTAACCAAATAAATTTCTGATCTATAATTTGCTTTAATAGCAAAAGGAAAGCTTTGTGCAAATAGACTGGCAACAATTATCTTACAAGATATTTCTCATTGTGAACTATTAAAGATTTTATTTTATGAATCTCTCCTGGTTACTGTGATTCAGTTCCTGCCTCAGTGATTACCACTGTTGAAAATCAAGTTTTTAGGGGCGGCTAGGTGGCGCAGTGAGTAAGAACGCTGGCCTCTGAGTTGGGATGACATGGGATCGAAACCAGCCTCAGAAAATGAGCACCCACACATAGATAATGACTAGCCGTGTAACCTTGAGCAAGTTACTTAACCCCAATTGCTTTAAAAAAAAATCAAGTTTTTGAAATTCAGAGCTGAAAAGCAGATGATAGTACAGAAGTTAGTGAGAAATAATTACCTTTTTAACTTTGCTTTTTACATACTCTACACAAATCACCCTCTTCTGCTAGGACATGATCTAATTTAAAGATCATTTCACAGTATTTTGTTAAATTTTCCCAGTTCCAGAGTTATGCTCTATTGCCATGCGTCAGAGCTGTTTCTTCAAATTCCACTCTTCCCACGATAAAAAAAGGGCAGGTTTGATAGTTCATTCCATCAACAAGCATTTATTAAACACCTACTATGTTTCATATACTGTCCTATGCACTTCGATACAAAATTGTGAAGGGTTACTGCTCCCAAGAAATTTACATTTTTATATGAGAAACATGTATGTACACAATCCCAACACAAGGTCAATTTCGAGAAGGCATTGGGGATGATCAGGCAAGACCTCCTGCAGTAGGTGGTGCACAAGCCTCATGAGTCTTGAAGGAAGCCAGGGATTCCAGCAGGCAGAAGTGAAGAGGGATAAAATTTCATAATTGGTGTAAAGCCAGTACTAAAGTCATGGAAATTAAACTTTTGTGGGAAGTGTGGCAAGTGAACCAGTATGGCTGAACCATACTTTAGGGTAGATTGTGTGAAGGGGCTTATGAATATGATTAGACCATCTTTATTCTGGCAAAATAATAGAAATTTCAATTTACCTGCAGGAATAAGATTTTTTTTTTTTGTCCTTCTACTATGTTACCACATGCAGTAAATTCCTCCCTAGCATGATTTGGTCATGTCTAAGGATTATTTCAGGTCACTTTTCACTTAAGAATCTAATAAATTCTCACAAAATAGCTAACAGCTAGGCATTATAAATAGAAGTAATTAAAAGCAACTTACTATTGGGACACTATTACATTCTATTTGTCTAAAATCTTTTTAAAATACATATATGCTGAAGATAGTACTACTGAATTACGGATTATTAGCTTTGTTTTAAATTAGCCACAATCTATAGTATGATTTAAGTGGACCTAGAATCTCCACAGATGACTTATGAGTAATCACTTTAGGTCATGTGCTGCTAGAATGAGCGGGTTAATATACAAAAAAAAAAATAATGAGCAACTTTTATATCTCCAATGAAGACAAAACCTGGAATATTTGGAATATAATAAATTATTAAACATTCATTACACCCTCTTTTGTTCCAGGCACTGTGCTGAGTGTTGGGGATTCAAAAAGAGGCCAGACAGCCCCACTACCCTCAAGGAGCTCACAATCTAATGGGCAAACAAATGTGTACAAAAAGCCATATACAGGAAATAAAAGGCAAGGCACTAAAATTGAAAAAGATTTTTTGTGCAAGGTTAAATTTTAATGGGGACTTGAAGGAAGCCAGGGAGGCCAGTAGGCAGAAATGAGGGAGAGTATTCCAGGTTTGGGAGACAGCCAGAGAAAGTTCCTGGAGTTTCAAAAATATTTCACTGTATCCTCACAACCATCCAGTGAGGGCTTACAAAATAAGGAAACTCAGGTTGAGTTAGGTTAAATGACTTATCCAAGTCACACAGCCAATAAGTATGCGTGCCATGCTACCTAGGGGTCCTCAACTTTTGTTCTAAATGTTTTTTAATACATAAAATATATAGGATTTTAAAGGAACCCATTTGCACTGAAACAGTTATCAATATCTTACATCAATATTCAACATCTTACCTAGAGATGCCAGGCTAATACCAACTGGAATTTGTATCTGACTACACCGAAAAGTTTGGTGCATGTGGATAAATTAGAAAACAGTAAAGCTATCCCTTCAGGGTTAGTTTTGGTTTTCTTATCTAAAACATGGTTATCTAAAACAAGCTTCTCAATAAAGTCAAAGAATTCCCTTTTTAATTAACCATAAGAAGACAGTCTACATGCGGCTAGGTGGCGCAGTAAGAGCGCTGGCCTCAGAGTTGGGATGACCCGAGATCAAATCCGGCCTCAGAAAATGAGCACCCATGCAAAAATAATGACTAGCCATGTAACCTTGAGCAAGTTACTTAACCCCAATTGCTTCAAAAAAAAAAAAAAGTCTACAACTCAGTGGACAATGTAAGACATCTTGGCCTGTGTTAGGATTGTTTGGTTTCCTCTTCACATCCTTCACCTATATTACCCAACTTGCCTGAAAGTGGTTCTACCAGAATATGATAGTAAAGGCAGTTCTGCTGCCTGGCATGTGAATATCTTACCACTAAAGCCTATCAATTAACACATTTTTACTGAGCTAAACTGGCCTACTACCTATTCCCTGTACGCAACATTCTATCTCCTATTGCCATCCAAGCACTGATCCTCTGGACTACGGTCCTTCTTCACCTCTGCCTCTTTGAATCCTTAACTTCAGACAAGGCTTAGCTCAAGACACTTCTCCTGGAAATTACTTTTACACATATCTAGAATTTATTTTTCTGTTTGTTATTTCCCTCCAATATGTAAAGCTACTTAAGAACAGGAACTGTTTGTCACATAAGTGCTTAATACAGCTTGATGAATAAATGCCTACTATAGTTGTTACATTCTATGATGTGCACTGAGGTGTTGCAGGATATAAATGTGTGGATATATATGACAAATGGTTACTTAAGGAGTTTGTAATATTGTTGGGAAGTGGAAACGATAAAAAGGGTTCAAAGTATTTTAGTTCTGCCAATTCTGCCGTGTAACCTTAGATACATCACTTAAATCTCTCTAGATTTCAGTTTCCTCCTCTCAAAAGTAATTTTTGGACTAGATGATCTCAAAGGTCCCTTTGAACTCTAAATCTATAATCCTAAGGGAAAGATCAATATAGAGTGGAATACAGAGAAGACCTGAAGGAGTAGCTTAAACTGAACCTTAAAAGGACTGGTAGGATAGCTAGAGAGGATTGAGAACATTCCAGTTGGAAACAAAACTTGGAGATGAGCATTATCCTATCTCCATTACCTGGATTGGAAGGTTTGGCCTATAGGGGCAGAACAAGGATATAAGGTTGCATAAGCAGTTTAGGGCTTCAAAAGGAAGGCAAAGACATGTATATGTGATGAGTCACTAACCAATCATCTGGGTGGGGGGAAATGCATAGATTGTACTTATATTCATTTTATTTTCAACTTTGGTGATACAAAAACCACCAAAAAGTCTTGATTTTCAAGGACTACCTAGGTAGGTTCTGTTGGTTTGATAAGATTAATAGTAACCAGTAACAAACATTTTTTTAGGCTACAAATTTTCCAACCAAGGTGAATCCACTTTTGGTGGTTTCCTCCTGACTTACAGAAAGGATAGAAGTGTGGCTGGCTGGATAAGGAGAAAGGATGAGCACCACTGCATCTTGGAAAGCTTGCAGTTATGTCAGAGAAAGGAATTTTCCAACTTTTTTCTAATAGATAATGACAAAGTAGCCTGCCTGAAAGCTAGACTGTTGGCAAATCCCCCTTAATCTCTATCCTTCGTTTTCGTAGAATACAGATTTATTTATATATATATATATATATATATATGTATAATACATGTGTGTATACAGAGAATACAGAAAACTGCCACTTCACAGTACCTCATGAGCTTCAACCCTCCCGGTCCCCATTACCACAAGCAAACTTTAGATCTTTGTTAAGGTAAAATTTATTTTGTTTATTGTGTATTTGTGGTGCATGAAGAATTGAATAGCTGATGACACCCCCCCACCCCCTCAGAGTTACAGCCTACCTAATTTTTCATGTATTTTTCAACCATTTAACATGTATAAAATTGTGCTGCCAATAGGTTCCATTTTCTTACATGTCAGACAGAATTTTTGGGTGTTGTGACTTAACCCTATTTCCCTCATAAGTCCTATGCTTTTTGACAACACAGGTAATCAAATTACAGCAGAACACACTTATATATACACACACACAATAAACTAAATAATGGAAACCACTAATATTAAGGGGGATCATGTAGAGTCTTCTCATATTAGAGGGAACTTTATCTGGCACTTGAAACTTTGAAGCCTGGAGCTAAGACAGTTACTAGCTGAGTGACCTTGGGCAAGTCACCAATTTCCCAGCCCTCCCCTCTCCAAAAAAAAAAAAAAAGATTGGTTTGATGGACTGGAGGGAAATATGTGGCAGGGAGACCAACCAGAAGTTGAATAGTCCAGGTGTGAGGTAATGGAAACCTGCATTGGCATGGTTGCAGTGTAAGAGAGGAGCAGATGTTATTAAAGGTAAAATTGACAGTACTTGGCCAACAGGTTGGATATAGGAGACCTAGATTGAGAGCCTGGATGACTGGGAGGATGGTGGTGCTGCCCTATGTCCAACTTGATGTATACGTCTTAAATGTGTCTGAAACTGAACTCATCTTTTTCCCCCAAATCCTGCCCCTTTCCAGCCTTCTAACTGCCTGAGTCCAGTTTTGGACATGTTAAGATGACTACAGGACATCAAGTTGGACATATCTGATGGAGGTCAAGAGGTTAGAGATGCTAAGTAGATCTAAAGAGTCACTAGCACAGAGATCAGCCAAACAGTGGGAGCTAATCAGATACCGCCAAGTGAAATGGTAAAGAGGGCTAGCTGGTGATTGTCAGCAGCAAAGGCTGAGAAGTCCAGGATAAGCCTTTGGGAAAGACCACTGGAAGAGACCATTAGTAACTTCAGGGGGAGGAGTTTCAGTTGAAGTTGGAAGCCAGATTGTAGAACTGAGAGGTGAGATGCTAGATAGCATTCTCAAGCATTCTACAAAAGGCAGATGAGGTAAGAACTAGTAGTTGGGGTGTGAGTAAGGGTAAGGCTTTTTTGTGGACTAAGGAGACATAATAGAAAGGAGGTGAGAAGGTAGAGATGGAGGAGTGAAACTTCTGGAGAAAATGGGATGGAATGGGATCACTCATTCATGGAGAGAAGTTTGCCAAGGAAACAGGAAGCTCTGCGTTTTCTTGCTTTTTGGAGGGGAGAAGGTAGGGCAATTGGGGTTAAGTAACTTGCCCAAAGTCACACAGCTAGTTTTTTGTGTTAGGTCCTCCTGACTCAAGGGCCAGTGCTCTATTCACTGCGCCACCCCTGAAGTGATGCATTTTCCAGAGAGGTTGAATAATAGTGGCAGAACCGAGGTGATGTGAGAAGAGGGATCTCAACAAATGGCTTCAACTTTTTCAGTAAAATATGAAGATAACCAATAATCTGGTTTTATGACATCTTCAAATGAACTGGAACCTTTAAAACAGGAACTGCTTTCTTCTAGTTCACCTGCAGCTTGTTAAGAGAAATACGTAATTTCAGCCAATTAGTCCCAACCAACTCTCAAAAGAAGTGCCCAACCATGATGTTCTTGACAAGTGCTTACAACCTCTGCTTGAAGACTGTCTCCTGAGCTAACCTATTTCACTAGCATTTACATGGGGCTTTAAGATTTGCAAAGGCTTTACAACATCTGATCCTCACAGCAACACTAAGCTAGGTGCTATAATTATACCCATTTTACAGATGAGGAAACTAAAGTTATATAGCTTGCTGAGGAAGGATTCCAGTTCTGGTTTTACTGATCCCAATCCCAGTGGTTTATGGACTTGGGCCACCTTGTTGTTACTTTATGGATAGGTTAGGAATTTTTCTTTTCTGTTATCAAGTCATAATTATCATTTTTTGCGTCTCTCATACCCTGCTTCTGATTCTGCCTTCTGGGGCCAAACAGAACAACTCTCAATTCCACTTCTAGATGCAATCAAGAAGTTCCTTAAGGGAACCTCGTATGGCATAATCTCTAAAGTCTTAGTTGACATCCACTGGATATAAAGTTTATCAATGTCCTCTTTAAACTGAAGGAAGAACTCCAGATGTAGGGGGACACACTGCAAGGAATTTTAATAAAATGCATAAAACAAGATAGCATTTGATCAAATAGATATTTCTTTCTAAACTCTCACCAATATTGACTTCATGAACATGTATTTTTTCACTTTACTGTTTTACTCCTAACTCAACTCAGTTTTCCTGGACATTATTGTGGTTCTGACACACTCACTCCCTGTGTGACAGCACACCCAAGGAGTGTGGTACAGTGCCAAGAACTCTGGATTCGAATGCTGCCTCTGCCATTTAACTCTCTATGTGACCATAAAGCCATTCACTTCCCTGCTGAGACTTCACTTCCTCTGCAAAATATTTGACTAGACAACTTTTAACATCTCCTGTTCAGTTCAAAATTTATGATTCTATGATCTTTGAGCCTCAATTTCCTCATCTGTAAAATAATAAGAATTCTATTTGTACATAGCACTTCATCTGCATGATCTCATTTGATATTCAAAACAGAAATAAGTGAAATTCAACAGATGAGATTTTAAGTCAGTATTCCATTTCACAGTCAAGTACTTTTAGGTAAGAAATAGCATTTGTTGGGGCAGCTAGGTGGTGTAGTGAGTATTGAGCACAGTCCCTGGAGTCAAGAGGACCTGAGTTGAAATCTGGCCTCAGACACTTAATACACTCCACACACAAAAACTAGCCTGTGACCTTGGGCAAGTCACTTAACCCCAACTGCCTTCAAAAAAGAAAACAGCATTTGTAGTAGAAAGAACAATAACCTCAGTTATCAGGCTACTAGTTGCTGTGTGATCTTGGACAAGTCCCACAATTTCTCATGCCCTTTGTATGATATATAAAAAGGAATAAAAAAGAGCTTGGGTTAGATTACCTCTTTAAATTAAGTTTCTTCCTTAGAGTTATCTCATAGTTAGGATAACCAAACATCCCTGTTTATATAAATAAGTCTTGGTCTTGACAACTCACCTGAGTTCTGTTTATCAAAGCCAGTCACCCTTGTTGCTATGTTTTACATATATTTTGAGAAAACTGCTTTTCAGTAGGAAAAATTTCTCAGTGTACTGTGCTCTTTTCACAGGTTGGCAAAAATCACATGCTTAAAATCAAGAATAGACTCAAACAGGACTATTATAAAAAGTTGTCCTTTAAATTTATTTAAGCATTGTCCACACTCTAGGGTCTGAATGGGTTTCCCAAACTATTCTGGTTCATAATTCAAGTTACTGTCTCTGCTGACAGTTTTGCAATTAATCGTATACTGATTTGTAACATCTCATTTAGTATTTTTATATACTAATAATGTGTGCTCATTTAGTATTTTTATATACTAATAATGTGTGCTATTTGTTCTATGTATTCTGTCACCAAAACAAAATTTTAAGCTCACTGGTCGCAGTAAATATTCCCAAAATTCATCGCAATTTTAAGCTATCATAGCTTGTATTTGTTTTTATTCCCCCACGTGGCAAACCAACCATTTCAAATGCATGTTAAGGGTTGTAATCTGCATTGGTAAAAGAAACTACACCAGAAAAGTATCAGGGACCTTTACTACTACTACTTTGTTTCCTATAAAATATATGGCTTATTTGTTAATTTCAGGTTAAGTGATATTGTGAGAAAAACTTGAGAAATTTCTAACCACTTTTATAGATCTAAACCTTTCCATTTTACAGATGTTTTTATAAAGTTGAGGCCTAAGATTGCTTAATAACTTACCAAAGTGTGCATAACTTGTTATTAGCAGAGCAGGATTTGCAATGCACATATCCTAACTCCTATGCCAGTGATCCTTCTACTTATCACAATTTAACTTTTAATACCCGTTTCCTCTTACAGATAAAAAAGTATTAATAACTTTCCAAACAAAAGTCCGTCTACTAAAACTTCCCTAGCCTTATGACAATTATTTTCCTGAAAAACAGCTGCTACTGCTTTTTCTAATTGGAAATTCATCTAAGAACTTGGTTAAGTAATTAAAAGAATAAAAGGCACAAAAACTTTGTTACAAGTGACTTAAGTAGACTAGAGAAATAAAAGCTGGAGAGAATATTGTCATTATAGAATTTAAAACGTGTTAAATTTTGCTACAAATAATGCATAAGACTGAATATTGTAATCTTATAAACAGTTTTGGTTCAAAATAGATTTCTATTATATATGAACAGATAGGGTGTAGGGGGGCTTTATGTATCTGCACATATGCATGCATTCTGTCCCAAACCAAAATTCAACACTAGCTTTACATTTTCAGGCCTGCCTAACTCATCTAGCCTACTTCCCAGTTAAATCTGTATGTATATGTATACACATTTTTTATAAAAGTATTTTAAAGTTATTAGCAGCTAACCAACTCCTCTGACGAAGGCTGATCAAATTTTCAGGATTTCCATATTCAGTCTACTTAGTGTCCCACATTGTGTGCCAAAAATTGGCTCCAGTTGTATTATATGTTTAATATTCTTTTCCAAGTATTCCATCATCTATAATAATACAATTGAAAATTTGAAAGGTACATCTTTGGAGGGTGGAGAATATTTAAATTCAAAATGTGAAGGGAAGATGTGGTTGTGAATGCCAACTCTACCAAATAAATTTGAAAAAGAAATTGATTTCTTTTCTGCAAATGACTTTTTTTTCTTTTTCTTTATTTCTAGCCCTTTAAGCTTCTAGGGATTTTAGATATCCAAAATGTACCCTGTGCACGAGACTCTGTCCTCTATGGCTCATTAGGATCTGTTGTAGCTGGCTTTGGACATTTTTTATTTACTAGTGAGTATTTGCATTTAATAAATTGTATATATTCATATAAAAATGTTTTTCTAATTGCAATAGTTTCGGAGATTAAAACTAACATCCAGGTGATATTTAATTAATAGGTAGACTCAGAAGATCTTGTGACATTGCAGTAGCAGTATTTATTTTGGGAACTTTAGGATGCTGGTATGTATGCTTATTTTCTGAACAGAGGTACTGGACATTTCTTAAGTGAAATCTAAGCTACTCTAGATGTCATCCATCTGTAATAAAGAATCCAAAGGTTTTAAAATCTGTCCTTCCTATCTTTTCTAAATGTATTTTTTTCTCCTCATGGAAAAAATGCAAACTAACTTATTTTGGTTATTTACATACTTTAATAGACAAAATGAATTAATAAACTGATATGGAATTTTAAATACAAGTTCTAACAAAATAACGAACTGATTTGAATTCTTTATATAGAATATGCAATATTCTAGTATATCATATAAATATATTATATAAAAATATAAAAAGACTTTGCCAACAGGTGCCAGATAATGATATACTGATATGATAGAAGATTCCAATTGTACCAAACTCTTAAATACCTATCACAAGAAGGGTTTTAAGGAGAGTATGTGCTGTGGGGATCCCCAAATGTAGAAACAGCTTTGCTGGTTAAGTAAAACTAGACAAGATAGGAGACAGGTGGTGGCAGGATCCACAAAAAGCTGCAGGAGAAAATCAAGCCTGTTTTCTCCTTGAAAATTGTTAGTTATACTGACAGGCAAATTGCTTGCCCTTTCAATAAGTGGGGAAGGAAAGGGAAAGAGAAATTTGAACAAGATGTTTTTAGGGGAAAGGTTAAAAAATCATTTTTTTAAAAAAAAGAACTGTCATATGCAAGTATTTTTAATAGTTTAATAGTTTGGGAAACTTTTTCAGTGTGGGGTAGCCTCAAACGGTTTTTTTTTTTAATCAGTTAAATTATTGAAGAACATCTGTTTATCACTAAGTCAGTATTTCAATTTGTAGTAGTAGTGATCGCTAAACAATAATTTTTCAGTCTTTAGGAATAAAAAGAAATGTAACTGTTATAAATTACCATTATTTCAATATGAATTTTTTATCAATCTTTCTTAAAGGTTTCCTTGTAGATATAATTATGCAAAGCAAAGAATCCAGCAAAGAATTGTCCAAGAAGGAATAAAAAACAAGATTTTGTTTGAAAGCACCCACCTTGATCCTGAAAGAAAACAAATCGGCCCCAAAAGCAGCAGCTCTTAATCTATGCCAGAAGGCTAAGGTACAACTTAAAAGCCTTCTTTGAAATCACAGACTATGAGGAAAGTTGATCAGCTGTAGAAACATTCAACAGGGACACTTGAAAAAAATGGAAATGTTATTTTAAAAATATCTGCAGTGTATAAAAATGGTTAACATTTCATTGTCATTGTACATGTCAAACTTTTCTGATAGTGCAACACAATGTAGAATTGTGAAATTCTATAAATGAAATAAATTAAAAAATTAAGCCTGGCATACTTGGACATTTGTCTTTTTAAAATTTAAAATTGATTCTGAAGTGGCTATGTGGTGCAGTGAATAGAGCATTGGTTCAAATTCGGCCACAAACACTTAACACAATACTAGCTATGTGACCTCGGGCAAGTCACTTAACCCCAATTGCCCTCCCCAAAAATATTATGATTCTTTTTAAACAGCAAAAGTTTTATCCATTTTTATCTTATGGAATACCATAACACGTTAGTAATGTTTCTAGGACTCAAAACCTTGCTTCTCATTTGTAATACTCTGAAACTTAACTTTAGAAAAATCTCCCCAGTTCAAAATGAGATTGTTTTCATTTTAATTATGGCAGTATTATCAACAACTGTAAGTTTCTAAGTTAGATGTTCCCTATTCCACCTTATACTTTGAGAAAACTTAGGACTACGAAGTTGTTAGAATCCTTAGAAATTATGGGGGGAGGGGGGTTAAAATTACTTACCCTTAGATTTTCACTCAGTCCTCATTTCTCTTTCAGTATAATGGTCCATCTCTAGCATTCACTAAACGAAGACACAGAGATGCACTTTTAATATAAATGTCTAAGAACATTTAAAAAAAAAAAAACCTGACATCTTTTTATCTATTATTATTAACCGTTGTCACCCACCCAAAATAGTTTTTAAAAGATTGTCATGAGGGGTAGCTAAGTGGCACAGTGAATAGAGCACCAGCCCTGGAGTCAGGAGGACCTGAGTTCAAATCCAGCCTCAGACACTAATACTTACTAGCCATGTGACTTTGGACAAGTCACTTAACCCCAACTGCCCTGCCGTAATCCCCTCCAAAAAAAAACTTATTTCTCATTTAATCAGCTACCAAAATAGTTTTTACAAAGACATAACCTCTGCCTAAATTCCTTATTCATGTCAGCATATTTTCATTTTCTAGGGCATTGGGATATTGTCCATTTTAAACAGTTATGTGTACACATGAAATGATACATTATAAGGACAAATCCATTTACACATACTGGGTATGGGCCATTGCTCTATTTTTTCTCTGGAAATTGCAGTTAAGTCTCTGAGAGAAATCCTTATATCTCTATCTGGATGGATCTTCGTATCCTTGGAGACTAGGAGAAACTTTAGGTATCATCTGAGTCCAATCCACTCATATTGAAGATGAAAAGGTATAGAGAGATCATGATTTGCCCAAAATGATCCCCCAACTTTTATCCTGCTTTCTTGGAAGTAGTTCGTTTTATTCTTAATGAAGCAAAACCTGCCTTTTCCCTTTCTAAGGATTTTTGAATTAGGGCATTTATGGTAGAAGAATGAAACTGATTGACAGATTGAAAAATAGGTAAGTGTTTCCTGGCAAGGATAAGGTATCAACTGGTAATAGTAAAAACTAGTCATTTAGCAATTCTGTCCCCTGGGATTGTACAGGAGTTGCCAAATTGTCTTGGCAACCAAAGATAAGGTAGGAAGGGGGAAAATATGGTATATACTCATCTGAAAAGAAAAATACTTTTCAAAGTAAAAAGTGTTGCACAAATCTAAGATTGGCATTTTTTTCTTTGTCCCCAGCATCCAGGAAGGGGGAAAATGAGATTTGCTTCAAGTACATGAAGCAAGTTACCTCTTTGCTCGCCTTCAAGCTATCTTAGCTTATTATGGGTTAGAATAATATTTTAAGAATTGCTTGAACAAATGTCTTAATTGTGGTGTGGCTTTTTTTCCTAAGCAAATGGTTCTTTTATATCTTTGAAGTACTCTAAGCCAGATTTCTCAGTATATTGATGTTTCTACTTGACAACCAAAGTAATTGGTGGTTAGGGAAAGAGGGAGAAAACAGCTAGCAGCGTAAGGAATATGATTTATTCAAATCATCAGGACCAGAACTGGACTGGGAGTCAGCTTCACTTGGGTTGTACTTTTGATTCTGACAATTTCTGATTGTTACAGACAGGATAATTCTCTGTGTTTTAACTTTTCTCTGTATGTATGTTCATTTTACAAAGTCTAAATCTCCAAGCAAGCTATAGTCCCAAGGAAATAAGCAATCTACTGTGATTGAGATGAGGTCACCTTCTTGAAGTGAAAAATTTTGCATAAATTGGACATCTGGATAGACAAAATAAGAAAACAAAACAAGGTTGCACATCATTTTGCTTGTAGGTTTTTTGAAAATGTATTATCTACTAAAATTGAGTGGTACCTTGACTATTTTGGACAATTAGAGCACCTCAGAATGAAATAAGCTGTATAATAAAGTCTTCTATGTTGGAGATACCTGCCAGTGTAGCTATGACTTCCTGGATTTTAAATTAACTAATTTTTTTTCTAATAATGGTCTTAATAAAAAGACACCTTACCTTTTAGAACTAAAAGGCCACCTGGGGCCATCAGCTGCACAATTTCCTCCACATTCCATTAATTCAGAATTTTCAGTCTAGGTGAAATGGCAGTAGGTACCAGCTAAACAGCTGATGAAATAGAATGGCGGTAATTAGAAGTTTCAGTGAAAACTGGTTCATTATCTTCTTACATGTACACAAGGTGTGTTCACAGTGCTCTTTGATGCTTTTGTTCCCTTTACCATCCCACCACTTTCTGTACTATTTTCTTTTAAAACCTTAGGAATAGAACCTGATGGCCATGGGGATTTAAAATTTAACCAGAAATCTTTTCTTTAACTATTGGTTCAAGATAGGCAGAGGTTGTGACTATGATTGTGATTTAAGCTGAGGATGGTCCTGTGAATCTGAAGTTGGCCCCTTTCATCTATTTAAAATAAGGGTTATTAATTTCTCAGCAAAAACTAGGTTCGTCCCTTTATTTTATGAAGTTAACATCTGAGATATTTTTTTGAAGCCATTCAGATGTTGTAATGTTGCTATACATTAGGGAGTGCTGATTATGGAAATTTGTTTCACTTGGTTTACTGCATTGTTTTTTTTTTTATATTTCCCCCCTAGGAACATGTTTCTAAAAAATTGTACATTTTAGCCACACCTCAGAATATTGTGCTCCATAGGGAATTACTCTTCCTCACCAGATCAATTTAATAAAATATTGTAGCAAACAAGAATGTTCCCCATGACCCTTTTTCACATTAAAAACGCAAACTTCACAATGTCACTAATGAAAAAACAAAATCTCCTTTAAAATTGCTTAAAATGTTAAGTAGCATGTCACATGTGAAAAAGCCTTCAACTAAATTTTCAGATTTTTTACCAAATGATCTTAAAACTTGTTGCATGAAAAAATTTAGTCTAAGGTAGTATTTCTAAAAAAAAAAAATCTTAATTCCATCATATTTTACCCTAAACAAAATTAAGATTTTTAGAAGAGCATGAAAAGTCACTGTAAAGAATATTTGGCAAAACTAAAGTGTTAATAGTACATTAATTCCAAACCATAGTATTATCTGAAATCTTTTTCCTTTGCATTCTCACCTTCCTATTTTGATGTTTCCAACTTTGCAAAAAGTATTTTTTCTTTCATAGTTGTCCCCAGTGGACAGCTGGGTAAATGGGATCAAGGGCCAATGGGACTATTTTTATTATAGTTTGGTCAACAATATTTTATGTCACTAGAGTTGGTAGGCTAAAATTCCTAAACCCCCATTTTGGTATTAAACTAATTTTTCTGTTGTTTTGTAGTAAAAGGGCTGTTAACTGTTTGCCTGGCTGGTGGGACTTGCCAACTTTCAGCACTCTTAAACTACTAATAGGCATCAAATATAGAATGAGTAGCATTTAAAAATTTCTTATTTCAAGACAAATGTCTTAAATATTTTGCTAAGAAATCGTTTCCATAATTTTGACTTGGAACTTAAAGGAGTGTTCTGTCAGTTTAAAAATGTCAATTACCTTATCTTGGAAGAAAGGCTGCTTCATCCAGGAATGTGAAAGTTACATGTGGAATCAGCACTGATAGCTTCTTACAAATTTCCCAAAATAAAATTTAATGGCGTTCCAATATTAGTAATACTTAAGATTTCAAAAGATCCATGATTTCCTCCATGTGTATATTCCCACTATCAAAGCAGATCACCCAAACTCAGTGCCTCAGTAGATGGTGTTCAAAAAACTGTGGGCAAAATACTTATCACCTTGTGGGCAAACTTCCGGTGAGCAATCTCTTGATTTAGCTAAGCTGGTCCTCACATAATAGTGAACTTTTTTCCTAGTCTGGTAGGGTCTCTGCCAGAGCATGTACCCTAGTGGCATAGCTTTCAAGGACCCAGCTTCATCTTCATGCCAGGATGAGGCTTCAGCATAAAACCTTATTGGGAAACTAAGAAGAAAAAGGCCTGGAATATAAATGCATTTAGCCACTGTTCACAATTCCTCAACTAATCTCATCAAGGAATATTACTTCCCATTACAGACCCATTAATTAATATAGCCTAGCATCAATGCCAAATTGAACCTAAAATCCAACTAAAATTCTCAAGGTCTTTATTAATTGCTAATAAATTAAATTTCCTTAATTTTTGTATGTAGGCAATTTTTTAACCTAAAATATAGGGTATTAAATGGAAACCCTTTAAGTGGAGCTTAATGCACTACCATTTTTCATTACAAAATCTTTTTAACAGACAAAATAGGAAAACAAATTAGTATTGCTTATCAAAACATACTAAGAACCATTCCAAGATGTCTTCCAATAGTTCTATCAGACTAACTGCTGACAGAAAGGCAAAACATTTTGGTTATATGAAATATAAGACATTAAACTGATTTTATTTAGTTACCAAATGACTAAATAAGCTATGATAAATGTACCTGAAATCCAGAATTCAAAGGCAATTTCTTCCGTTTCCTCATTCATAAAATGAGGTTGGAGCAGCTTATCTCTAAAATCCTATGTTGTGTTCTTTCTGATGAACCATTGCCACTTGATGATTGAGAAGTGGTTATACATGGGGACTTTAGGTAGATACCTTCAAAAGAAACTAGGCTATTTGCTTGACATAGACTTAAAAGAGCCAAGTTCTCTTCAAATGATGGTGTGATGTTTGGATTCTAAGTGCAATCGTTATAGACCTTTCCTTAGCTGTTGCTTCTTAGTTGCCTATTATCTAATTATAAAGGTTTATTTTATATTTGAAGCTGGTATATTTTACATAGATCTGGAAACAATTTAAAACTTCACATAGCTGCAAATTCTTTTAAATATAAATTGCCTCAACCAGTTATGTCACCTGATCAGTTACTGTTTAGTTGCAAAAGCCTATAAACATATTTCATGATACATCGCACCCCCCAAAAATGCTGGTGTTTCCTCCCAACCGCACATTTATACCCCTCTGGGGAATGAGGTGACCCACTTAAAACTTTTCGGATAACTGAAAGCTAACAAGTGTTAAACCTTAAAACTCTGATAAAAATTCGAAACAATACTTCCCTGCCTCATTTAAGAGTATTTTGAACTGTTTAAGGACTTTGGCCCATTGTTCTGACTTCAATCATGTTTTTAACACTAGTGCACTCAAACGGCTAATAAACCAGGTTTGTATAGCTGTTTGCCTTTTCAGATATTTCTATTTTTCACATAATCCTTGTCTCTTCCTTTGATGTCACAACTTCTCAGTGTAAGCTTCTAGCATTCTTCTATATCTATGACATATCTATATGTAAGACTCAGAATTGCTACAGGAAACAAATTATCAAGTTTGGAAAACTGTTGACCCTAATTTTACATCTGATTTTGTCGCTAAATTCTGTTCCCTCCCACGCACAATATACATTGGGTAGTCACTTTTTTAGAGGCTTTCCCTCTGGGTTCTTGTTCATGTTCAAAAAGGTTTGAGAGCCATATTAAGGGGGTGTTATTTAATCATAAAAATAATAGGACTTCATTGAGTATAACCAATTCAGGGATAGCAATAACTATAACATAGCGCCATAGGCTAATTTTTGTACAGAAAACCCTCTAAAGCCTGACTGGTTTTTCAAATGTGTGCCACTGATTATATGATGGAATGAATGGTTCAGTGCAAAACCCATCATGCCTCAAAACACTTCACACATGACAACTGTCATCTTTATTTAAAGAGTATTAATTGCTTAATGACCCAGTTCTTGAAATTGCTCTCTGCCTTCAAAATAGTAGATCTTAACTTAGCATATTTTGGATATAGAAACGTGACAGATGTGTCCAGAAAAGTAAGTTAATAAAACCTTCACTTGGTCAAAGAAATCGTAAACAAAACTGAACACATCCAAATTTTAAGATTTTTAAGTTTCTCCCCACCCCCACCAAAAGTAAAAACAAAAATTTAGACTATAATCTAAGCAAGGGTTTTTAAAATTAACAGCAATCACAGAAATTAATGAGGCCACAATTAAGTTAACAAGGATTTTAGGATATGCTCAAGGAGGACAGACATTTAATATACTAAATATTCTTACTTCTATACTTTCTAGGCACTGATCGAATTGTGTAGGTATTCTGGTTTTCATTAACTACTGTTTATGTACTGAATTGCAGAATGAAAGTCAAAATTTCATGCTTAAGTTAAAGACTACAGCAGTGTAGAAACTACTTTAGGTTCCATGAAACTGTAGACAAGTAGAACAGCTCAGGCTAAACTCAGAGGCCCAAACCAAAAGCTAATGCTTGCTGAGTCATTAGCTTATTTCGACCTTGGAAAGAACTCCCAACAGCAAAATGTTCCCCCTTTAATTATGTTAGTATCGGGAAGAGAATAGGCTTTAAGAAATATCTAGATTTGTTGAGCCAAAGTCTACGTATTTTGAAGATGTTGAGTGGATAGGTTCAGTTTCTGCTTTGAGAAAACAATCATTTTAAACTCTTTAAAAGAAATGGGAAGCCAGTAATTTAAAGTGTTTTATCATTGAACCTGTAATGTCCGAGGTAAGATAACCCATTCATTATGCTGATCTATCTCCAACAGAAAGGTAGGAATGAGTCATCTGTCCCAAGATTTTGTGTTAGGGGCATAAAACCCTATTTTCTAACAAATCTAATTTGCCCCTATATCAAGGTAATCACAATTTTCATAATATTTAAGCAGGGTAGCACAGTGGAAAGATATGTATTGGTACTGAATAAAATCTTGACTATAATACTTGCTACATCTAAACTCGATTTGTCATTTTACCTCTATAAGGCCTCTAAAACCTGGAGAGGAAGGGATGTAAATCAACTCTAAAATTAGGATACTAAAAAAGTTTATTTTAATAATTGTCTCTTCATATCTTTTGAATAGTGCAACCTATTGCATCATTCTTGTTATAAATATTAATACTCAAAGTAGGTGTTTACTTTGCTGTTTTTGACCTCTTTCTATAGACCAGTTTTCATTAATAACCAGAAGCATAAAATTCTTTTCTGGTACTCAGTTCAGACAATAGCAAACAATCAAATAAACTTCTGGTAACTTCATACTATTCAGAATATAACTGCCCCAAAGTAAGAAAAAAAACCCCAAAACAAAAACCAGTGATCAATGAAGATAACCAGTATCCTCAAAAAGAATTTAAGGATTTCTGACACCTTTGCTAAAACAAGCACAAAATAATGGGGGGGGGGGGGGGGGAAGACCAACATCTTTCCAAATAGGCCTATATTTTGCTAAGAAGAACTGACTTCTTACATTCTAAACTTAAGGCAGGACCAATGAAACCACATTCCGTGAAAATAAGCACATTTGCTTTTTATAAATCTCATCTTCCTTGATCACTCAAGCCGTTCTGTAAAACCTTTACTGGTTATTATAGCTTCATGTTAATTCTAAATTCCTTTTCCCTAGCCATTTTCCTTAAGAAATTTGGTGCCAAGTTATCCTTTAGCTCAGGTGTGCCTTGGGGTGGCCCAGTAAATAGAGCACTGGCCCCGGAATCAGGAGGACCTGGTTCTGATCCGGCCTCAGACACCTGACACATACACAGAAAAACTAGCCCTGTGACCTTGGCCAAGTCACTTAACCCCAACTGCCCTAACCTCCCCCACCTTACTAATAAAAAAAACTAAATAAAATTAAGTGTGCCTTAAACATCCTTGAACACTTCCAACTTCTTCTTGCTCTTTAAATTATAAATCATGACAGCTGCCTGCCCAAGGACTGATAAAATAATGGGTAATCCAATGTAGTATGACTTTCCCAGTCAGTTTCCTCAGGTGCAATGCTATACTGCTAAATCAGGGCTGATTTACTTCCCTTCATCTTCTCCTGTCATATTTACTATCCTTTTTAAACCCTACATACAATTCTTACCATAATCTATGTCCCTTAATTCCCAATTTAACCCCAAATCTTTCAATTTCCAAATTGCCTCCAACCTACTTTATTGAGAATGCTAACATAGGGGTGGCTAGGTGGCAAAGTGAATAGAACATCAGCCCTGGGGCCAGGAGGATGACCTGAGTTCAAATCCAACCTCAGACACAAACACTAGCCATGTGACCTTGGGCAAGTCACTTAACCCTGCCTTTCCCACCTCCAAAAATAAAAAGATTAAAGAAAAATTTCACTGAGAATCTTAACATAAACCACTGCCATCTTTAGTCTCTTTAAAAATAAACAGTAACTAGACTGCTTTGCTATCACTTTGCTTAAAAAAGTGTAAAGTGAAAAAAAATTTCATTGGGTCAGAATAACCCATCATAAATTCCTGAATTATTTTGATGCAGTTTTACATCTACTGGGGGAAAAAGGGAAAACATACTTTTAACTCAAATACTGACAAATTCATTTTACAGGATTCCTGATAGTGCTCTGGTTAAATCTTAAGATTATATAAATCCTAACTCCTAAATAGTCATCTTACTGAAAAAGTCCCAACTAAAGTTTTAGGTTTTTCTGGTTGGCAGCTGAATACCAATTTGCAAATAGTGTTATTACCTAGCACCAGTTACCATCAATGTCAAAGGACCTTGTTCCAGTCCTGGCTGTTATTTGGGCAATCCTCTAAGGCAGATTCCTTAATTTTTCTGAGGCTAATTCGAATATCTACTCTCTGAAGGACAAGCTAATCACCTGGTGAACTGGAATGCATTCAAATTTGAATTGTATGACCCTTCCCATTTCTGAAAAGAAACTCAAAGACAGTAATGGGAGATGTTCTGGTTGCTATTGTTCTATCTTGTTATAGTGATAAGCAGTTAAATTAAATCTGATTTCCAACAGTATTAAGTCTTAGTTAAGACCCTACATGCCCAATAAACAAGTCTATAAATAAGTCATTGGGCTTTTTACTCTTAATTCAAGAATGGAAAACTTGACAATTTAGCCTGCCAAATTTAGAAAGTAAACCAATTGCTATGTATAGTAAGTAATAACCCACTATTTTAGTAACTTTTAAGTTATGTCCTTTGCTATTGCTATCTTTAAGTATTTGATAGGGTTCTCTTTAACTACATAAGTTGATGGTAAAATTGTTGTTGTCCAAACTAATTCTGAATAATCCCTAACCACCACTTTGCATAAAAGCAATCTCAAAGGGATTCCTAGCCTTCAGAATGAAAAAGCTTAATATTGTATATAAACTAATAAAAAACTAATATTAGAAAATCCATTAAAAGTAATGCTGATTAACAACCTAAACTGGGAAAGAAAATCTTGAAGTCAAATTTTAGTTCTACAGTTTGACTCCTATTTGCTCACTTCACAGTGAGAGTCCTTTAAAATTTGTGTTCTGTGCAAACCCAATAAAATTACAATTAGGGGATCTAATTATCACATAGCTATAATAGTAAGTTAGCAGTGTTGTGTAGTAGTGAATCAATGATGACTGGCTCATACGATCAATAGCTTCTAAAAGCAATTGTTCCCATACAGAGGGTTACATGTACTATAAATACATTTGTGGACAGCAATTTTAACATCTTTTAATATGTAATGATAAAACAGTATTAACTTCTCCCAGCCAGTACCCTTTCCCCTCCTAACATTTTAAAGTCTTGGGGGCGGGGGGAAAAACACAACTTTACATCAGTATTTCTAAATAAATCAGTTGCCAGTATACATTTAAGTTTTTAAAACCTAAATGTTCCAAGTGCAGAGAAATGAAGCTGTCCAGAAAGCACACACTTATAAATTCTCCCCCTTTCAGGAGATTTAAAGGGATTTTGGACCTTGATGTCGAGAATCCCAAACAAGAGTAAAATGAATTCATTTTATTGCAAACAAACGTCTAAATTAATTTCTCCACCCACTTTCTTTAGAAAGAAAAAGAAATCAGCAGGCTAAGAGGAGATACCCATTCAAGAACTGACATGATTAAAAATTAGATATAAATGGGTGACTCACAATATCATTAGCTTACAAAGATGGTGGAGTTAACTACTACAAGCACACTAGGTATACAGTATTTTGTGGGAGAAGGGGTATACAGACATAGCTAACTTCATATAGATCCCATTAGACAACTGGATTTACAACAAGTTTTGTTTAATAAGAAATGGGCAAAGCCAGCTTTCTTTTCAGAATCAAAATGCAGAACAAATGGAAAAAATTATGGTGTTGTACCTTCACAAGTTTGAGCCTCCATAGATAATGCAACCGAGTTTTACATTTTAAAGAGCCCTTCTACATACACTCCATCTTCCCTATTTGGCTCCAAATTTTACCTTCAATTCCCCAGCTATGTCAATTCCATTGTTATTAAAAACCCATCCCAGTTATTGCCAAGAACTACTGCTTAGTTTACCCCTCCTCTACCCACCAAACTACAGAGAGGATGGAGTGTAATGTGAGCAGTACAAAGTCGTGAAATTCATGAGGACCACTAAAGCCCTTACATGAATCTGGTTGCTAACATTTCTATTGTATTGTGACAAATGACTCCCGACTGTTATTCTCGGTGAGAAATGGGGGGAGTAAATCTTAATAAAAGACACCAGGTACAAAGCAACATTTTACTTTTGTTGTGGTAAAAAAAAAAGTCACATTTTACAGATAAAATGTAGAACCCTGAAATACTGACACATTCTCTTATCGTGCACAATGCTGAGGTTCTCTTACGATTCACTTTAAAACTGCAATTAAAAATGTACAAAAAAGAAAAGAAAAAAATCAACCCACAAAGCTTCTAAAAAAGGAACCCGCAGGCACTTCCTCTTGTGGAATGTTTAAAAAGTTAGCCTACTAAAGAAAACAGTCGACTTCTTGTGAAGGTTTTGGAGAAATATGTATCAGTTCGTTTTTATTTGGGTATTCAATAATATCCTTGGTGATAATGCTGACTCCATGGCTTCTGACCCCAGAATTGCTGCAAGAGAAAATTTGTTTTTTTTAAAGAAAAAACACATCAATAAGCCACTCAAGTTGCTTTTAGGATATGACATTGAAACTAACGCAGAGCAAATGTGTCTGCTAGAACAGATTAGACCTGTCTTACCTCTGATTTCATTAAAGCACCATATTTAATTATAGCATTAACATCCCCAAATGATCAACACATTATAAAAGGGCACACCAACACCTGGTTAGCTAAAACTAAATACCATATATCATATAACAATTTGTTAACTATCAAATTAGGCTATCATTTGTTGTACCTGGAAATGAATTTTGGGCTGGAAGAACTTCCACAGAAACACTGGTTAGTGCCAGTGTGGGATACTTCACCATTGCATTTTAACATTTTGGTAACCAGTGGAAGAGTTTTCAGGACTGATTCTTGTTCCAAACTCAAAATACAAATAATTTTAAAGTGGAAAGTGCATAAAATTACTTACACCCTGCGGCCACTGGTTGTAGCCCTGAGATTGATTTTTGTAGCCACGATTGTTTCCTCGGCCTCTGAAGTTCTAGGAGTAAAAAGAAAATTAATTTAAGTACTGCTAACAAATACAGTGATTTGTCCTTGGTACAACTTGTTCCATGTTCTACAATGGGTGAAAGGTCACTAGATATTAAAAACAAAACATTCTATCAATATCTTAACTTGAAGACAGGGTTGTGATCACCTAACCAGTATTCCTAATTAGCTAAACTCTAGAAGCTCTGGGCTCCTATTGATATCTCAAATAATCATCACCAAATGGGCAATCTGACAACTTTTAAAACCCTGAAATTGTCACTGTCTACTAAATTTTTTTTAACAATTCTATGTTTGATGACTTCATTTTAGAACTGCAGCTCTTAAGAATTTATCAAGAATGCTAATAGAAAATTAAGTTCCTTTTAAAATGGTAGCAAAAAAGGGTGGTATCTTCATATTGTGCAGAAATTCAGGCACATGAAACTCCTCTGTTTATGTGAAACACCGGGGTTGCTGGATTTCTTAAAAACAAGCAAACATTAATTACTTAAACTTTAAACACCTGAACCAACAGACAATCTCAAATTTATTGCTTTCAACCTCCATGGGTCCATAATTAATTTGAAATCTCTTACTACTCTATAAAATACAACCATAGAACCTATCTCTAAGAAGTCAGTGTAGTGCCTGTAGATTATTCGGAAAGATTACCTGGTTGTAGTTCCCCCTGTTGGGCATTCCACCTCTGTTGTAGTTGCCTCTGTTTGAATAACCACCTCTGCTGGGAAAGACAGGGCCACGAGGGTATGGATAACCAATTCCTCCACTTCCTCCTCCTCCACCACCACGCTGTGGCATATTTCCCCTCCTATTATAACCGCCACGATTTCCAGGAGCTAAAATGAAAGGAAATTTTAACATCTTTGTACATTCACAGACAGAGCAAACTAAAAATTTATCACTACAATTTAAACAGAATCTAAACATTATGTTTTAAAAATAAGTCACACTGCAGACTATAGTTAACCATATGTTTTCACATTATTTTAAGTTTAACATCAATCACAGATAAAGTTAATACCAGGTATCAATACTAATTCCAAATACTAGTATACTGAGACAAAATTTCAACATAAAATGACTATTAAATACTTAAGGTTTTTTGCTCTACTTTGTAGATAAAAATGCTTATCTTATTTCAAGTTCAAAACAAATTGAAATTTTGAGTATTTCATTTCATGTTACTCAATTTCATTTTAGCCCAACTTAGAAACATTGAAAAACTTAACTAAAACTTCAACTTACCCCCTCCTCTGAAGTTTCCGCCGCGCATGTTAAATCCTCCACGACCTCTATGACCACCACCTCTATTAAACTGGTTTTTGCCACTCTTGTTCTTATTGCTCTTCTTAGAGCCAGTATTCTGTTTCTTTTCTGGAGGAAGAGATTTTTTACTTTCTTCCTTATATTGCTCCAAAAGCTTTTGGGCTTCTTCTTTCTGCAGCTCTACATAGGTTATCTCATCAAAACACTCAGCTACTTCTGGCAGTGTAAAGTTCCCTATAAAGTAAAGAAAATAATATTAAAAATCCAAAAATATTTTAGGTTTTGACCAGAAATTGCTGTATCAAGCTCTTTCCTTATCATTTTTTCCTCTTAATATTTTGGTTTTTCTAAGTTTAAAAAGAAGAGCTAAATGGACAAAGTGATACCAATAAAATATTAACAGAAAGTAAACACTTTAAAATGTGTTCTGGCTTTTAAGATTACAAATCAACTTCTTGTAAAGACCTTAGCATCTAAACAATGGCCTTTAGAAAGTATCAAAACAAAAGTTTCATGCCTTTCATTTTGAGAACTGCATGTTCTGGGAGATCCTTCCCCTCCACCTCTGCCTTCTTCTGTGTTCTTTGCTTGTAGTCTTCATCTTTTGGGCAAACTACTACAGCTTTGCGCTGAAAGCCTGCAAACAGGCACATTTTTCTCCTCTGGGCAGCTGCAGACACATTTGTCTAGAACAAAAGTTATGTAATAATAAATTTGACAGCTATGGCCAGCTGCAAAGAGAATATTCACTCATTTGCTGTGAACATTATCAATGTTTATTAGGCAATTGCTCGTAGCTATATGCCAAGTGCCACATAAGACTAAAATAACTTCCACCAAAACGTCATTGAAAGAAATAGAACATTCCCAACTGCTAGAACATTCCAGTTTAGGCTTCTAAATAACCTACATGAAAAAAATCCAATCTTAAAGCCACAAAATACCTGATCCAGAATGAAGTTCCGCTTCTTGCGAGCGGCTATTTCAATGAATTTTCCAAGACACTGTGGGGCTCTCTGCAACAGCGTGTTCAATTTTCCAGTATCAGCCATCTGTCTCTTAAAGCCTGCCACCTAGGAGACATTTTCTCATGAGTTTTGTTATAAGAACTCACAAGGTAATTTGTAAAAACTTGAGTTTTAAAAATATATCAACTCCATTCTCTTAAGGTACTTGCCCCTTTCAATTAAGATAATTAAGCTTACTTTAATAAACAAATTTCCTATTATATGTGATCGATTGTAATATATGTGTACTTATCAGAAAGTCAAAAAGATTTCAAATGAACATGTCAGACTTTCCAAACTATAGATATATTACTTACCATCATTTTATCCATAATAGTGTTTGTTCCAAGAATGTTGTATTTACCAGGATTTTCTGCTGCATGCTTAGTAACCCAGGTAGTTTTTCCTGCTCCTGGCAAGCCAATCATCATCACAACCTGCAATCAAGAAGCAAAAACACTATTTTCCTATTCAACTATACCTAAAAAGCTAGACTTAAGTTTTAAAATTAATTTGTTTTCAAAACAAATTATTTTCCTATTCAACTATACCCAAAAAGCTAGACTTAAGTTTTAAAATTAATTTGTTTTTAAAAAATTAGAATACTACTTATTCCCTATACCTAAAAATAAAAAACTTGTACGCATTATTCTAAAGTCTTTTGTAAAGGACTTTCATTATTTTGGTTCATGTGACTATTCTATGAATAAGGAAGTACACTTAAAAAATCCTATTAATTCCTAACATTTTTCAGTAGGTTGCCAAGGAAAAACTGCTGTGCCTATTATACACTGAATCAAGAATTCTGACATTAACTAGCTATGTGTCCTTGGACATTTCATTTAGTCTCAGTTTCCTCATCTATAAAATAACAAGACTTATCACAGATAACTATAAAATTCTCAGCTTCTGGACCTACAGGAAGATGAAATGTTTTCAAGTTTTATGCTAGGTGGCACAGTGAATAGAGCACCAGCCCTGGAGTCAGGAGGATCTGAGTTCGGATCTGGCCTCAGACACTTTTGATATACTTAATACCCAGTGGGCAAATCAAATGCCCTCCAAAATGCAAAAAAAAAAAAAAAGTTTTGTGCTTTTTCAACATACATATAAACACTTTTAAAGGCAAAGAAAAAAAACAATCATGACTGTGCCAGAAATACTGTTCTGCCCTAAAAACACAAATAACACACATGTGTACCATCTAAATGAAGAGGTATAGACAGAACACTTAAGAAATTAGCCAACAGCTGCACTTAAAGGTAAATTTTAAAAGTTCAAACTAATCTCCTAGTTACAATACTTTACTAAGCAGTACAGAATCTTGAAACATAAATCTCAAAGTGACTGTAAACAGACAAAAGAATGTCACTTACTTCGCAATCTTTCTTCTCATCTGGTCCTTTTGGCCCTCTAACACGATCATCTAATGAGACATTCTGGATGAAAGTATATTCTTCAGGTATTGGGAAATATGGCTCTTCCTTCTGACCAAAATTAAATTCAACTGCACAGTTATGGCAGAGAACATGAGGGAATAGAGGCCGCCCAGCAAGAACCTCCTTGTTAATTTTGAAAGCAACACCAAGATCTTGTCCATTCTTTGCATAGGAAAGCTCCACTTCTTCACCATCAAAATTCTGTTGAACAAATTAACAATTCAGTAACAAGTCTATTTGACATTCCCTAAAATCCCGTGAAGTTTCAAAAGTAAAATTTTAACAAATAACAGGACTCAAACTAATTCACATTAGCTTAATGAAAATGATAAACAGTAGTAAGTTTACATGCCTATGTTTTAAAGACTTTCCATTCCTGAAAAACATCTAAAAATTACTGTTTGTAAAAATTAACTTATCCCAAACTGCTAAAAAGTCAACTCTTTAATTATTATTCCCCAGAAAGAACACTCATTCTGCACATTTTTCTAATCTGATTCTAATGGTATATTTAAGAATACATTTAAAATTGTGTTTTCACAACTTACAGCAAAACAGGAAATCACGTCATTTTCATCAAACTTGTCTCCATAGTCTTCAGTCTCACAGTTGCATGTTTTTATTCCTTTTAGAGAATACCCGTAAGAAAATTCTTCTTCACCTAAAGGTAGAAAAAAATTTCATTAATTTGCAATTGTTATAAGGGATTTATTAAAAATCTTGTATGAACTTGTTTCAACTTCAATTTTAGGTGGCACTTTCCCTGGGGGAGGGAGGGGTTGAGGACTGAGAAAATTTAAAAAGCAGGGTTTGTATACTGGAAAACACTCCACCACCACCCCCATTCTTCAATTCTGAGCACTTGGATAGATTATGCCTAATTTAGACTGTCTAAATTTCCTGAAAGCAGACAGAAAACTAAATAGAAATGGGTTATCGTAGAAATCTAGATTTTATTATATTCATTCAAATTTGAGCCATAAACCTAAGCTAACTTGTGGTGCGACCTAAGTATATTTTATATACAACACACACAGATGGTCTTACCAAGTAACATTCCACTGGTTGTAAGTGACCAGCCAATCCGCACTTCATGTATATCAATGTCTTTTGTATATAAATGCCTCACTGGGATCTTCTCTGTAACCTAAAGAAGACAAATCACCAAATCTGTATATAAACTAGGAATGAGACATTTCTGGATCTAGTTTGAGATTTCTGCTAATATGAAATTTAGTATTACTAGTCACTGCTGACTGCTGCTGTGGTAGAGATTCTTTCCTAACCTTTTCAGAACAAGGCAGTTGTAGACTTTTTAGTGTAATATATGGCTCTCATTTTTCTATTAACATAGCTTTCAACTTGCTTTACTTTCCCCATTCCTATTGTAAAAATAAAACTGTTTGGTCCAATTCTAGCACAGTCCCACCATAATGATCCCCTGCCCCGGGTCATATTGAGTGTTACACAATGATTTATATTAATTTTCTTTGTGGCCCATAGGAAAATTCAATAATGTTTAGGATTTTAGGATTGTACTTAAAAGTTAAAAAATGCCAAAAATTGCAGCAAGTAGGACTCATCACAGAATTTGTTTTACCTTCATCTCAAAGCAAACTTTGCCTTTTGAAACACCATAAGAAGCTCTTCCTCCAGCCCAGAGAAAAGCAAAACTCTCCATAGTAAGTGAAGAAGCACTGAGCCGGTCTCTTGAGATTTTAAAATGCAGATCACAGTTATCTGTAAGTGTAACAAATATCTATTATTCTCCTTCGTCCGAATATTTTTTAAGTCTAAGGACCATATGAACTAAGCCCCCAAAGCACTACAACTTTCTTGATGCTGCATAAAGACTTTACATTGGGATGAATCATTACTCTATCTGAACTGCTCAGATTAAATAAGCCCCACTCCCGCCAAAAATATCTGGTGCCAAAATCTGAATTGGAAGGCGGCAAATCAGACAAAAAAATAAAAAGATAAATCTCCATGGTTTTATATATGTACACTTTAAAAAAAAAAGACAGGTAATGAAGACAATGTGATGTTCATACATACCTGCTCTGCTCTTTACCTTGATTTAGAGCCAAGCAGCAGAGGATAGCAGGAAATCACAAAGTGAAGCATGGCAGAGTCAGGTAGCATTTACCAGTACCACAACACAACTGAAGGTAGGGAGGCCATGACCAACTGGTTTAAAATAGGGTGTGAGTTGTGGGTCTCAGCCCTTCGTAAATATTAAAGACTACCTCAGGGCCCAAGATCCTAAGTTTTCTTCAAAGATTTATGAATGAAATCTCAATAGTCAAGATAGTATTTATAGAAAGTCACTAAGCACCCCCCCCTTAAGATCATAATATGGATAATATCTACCTCTTCATTGTATTCAGGACCTTTGCACCATTTTTTTTTGGGGGGGGGAGCTACTACTTACTTCTTATTAGCACTTTTTGACTAGTATTAGAATAGTTAAATTCTTTTCTGGGTAAAAAAAACTCAAGTTATTAGAGAAAATATGGGGTTAGAAGTCTTTTTAGATTATTTGTCCATGCTATCATATTCCTCTACCTTTTTACAGCAAAGATGGAATATTGCTTTGCCAACTGACCTAGTTGACCTGAACTTTTTTTTCCTCTTTATATAATGAAGGCATGATGAGCAAATTAATATGGTCTTGGTAATTCTTTCCTCTCAGGTAAAAAAAAAAAAAACACTGATTTACACTGCTGTTTTCTAAGAACTATCACTTCCTCTATGTATATTACTTTGGGCCCAACATTTAAACCAACCAAAAATATTAATACTGTCAGCTTTAAAATGGAAAGCTCTCATTAGTAATATTGTTCTACCTACCCTAATCTCCAATTCTCTTGTACAGTGTTTCCACTAAAATTTTGCTTGGGGGGGGAGTTTTAAAACAATCCCAAGTTTATAAATTTTTCTATAAAACACACCTTACCTGCCTCAATATCAATTCCCATTTCTACCCTTTCTTCCCAAAAGACCACCTACATTAGTAAATTTTGACCAAATAATGAATCAGGTACATTTTTTGAAAAAAGACACACAACCACTAAAATTAACTGAACAGACAGCCAAGGCCCACTTAAAGGTTTGCAATGCTTCCACATAATGAATTACAACCCATCTGGGTAAAAGTAGCAGCATTACAGTGCTGCCCTTGATACCATTCGCTGCTGAAGAAAGCTAGTGGCCCAGAGATAGCCACTGCTGCTGCCCCAGGTCTTTGGAAGACACCAACTTATGTTAAAGCAGCAGCTACTGAACTGCAATTGAGAACAAAACAGCAGTTATTGAGAAAATAATGTTACAATTTAAATGTTAGGAAAAGGGTATATACTTGTGAACTAAAGGGAAAGTCATTAGTAAAGATAAACCTGGTAACTCCCAGTACTGAAAAATTGGGACAATGGGAAGCCCTAAATCTGCTTAATGAAACTTTAAGAATTTATAATAAATACTAGTCCCAATAGGTCAATTATTAAATTTCCCACCACTAATACTTATTACATTTCTTTTAAAACTGAAAGGACAAAATGAGAATATACTTATAAAATTACCTTTTCTATTTAAGTTAATCACCTAAATATTCCATACTTCAAGGGGAAAAAAATGCACCAAGTTGCTATAAGTTGCCAGACCAGAACATATAACTAAATTCTAAAATACCATTTTGTTTATGCCTTACCTAGTGATTTCCATGTGGATTGTGGTAACCTTTATTTTAAAAGACTGGCACACAAGTTATTAAACAGATTAATTCCTACACTTGTACAAATTATTTTCCATAAATCCAAATTTCCTAAAACATAGTAAATTTTGGTCCTATACAAAATTAAGAAGATTGGAGGATATTCACTTACAAGTATCAAGACAAACCACTGTGTCATCAAAGTGTTCATCTTCCTCTTCAACCGGTGGCTGAGGAGATTTTGCTCTGAAAAAAGAGAAATTATCTCCTGATATAGCTTTCTCATTCTTTGTGATTCATTTCATTTTTCAGTGAAAAGATGAATTAAACTTTCCAACCTGCTATACTTGTTTTCTTCAATGTACTCAAAATAGCCCCGGCCATGATCTTCACGAGGTCTTTTAACACCTCTCTTTTTGTCTCCACCTTTCTGTTCTGTTTTGCCATCTCCTACAAAGATTAGGACATCTTTTTAAATAAAAAAAAAAAGAAAAGAAAAAACAAAAAACAACCCCGCTGACCCGAAAAAGCCTATTACAATTGTAATCTGGAACGCTTAAAAAGCTTCCCATGTTAACCTGCCATTTTCCCGATTTCAATAATCCCTTAATTTGCCAAACATATTAACCGAAGGAGCAGTAGGGTTGGAAAAGGATTGGAGTTCGTGACGCAGTATAGAGATAGCACAAATCTCCCAGGCTACTCGATGATTCCAGCGAGCGCCACAGAGAATAGCGCGGAATAAGCAGAGCCCACGTGTATCCCAATGAGAGCACAGAGAAGAGAGGAGGAGGGGCTCAGGGCCTTTTCTCCCCCTCCCCTCCCCCACTCCGGCAGGGCCCGCGCTGCCCGCGACCGCATTGTACGGATCCGCGCTCTAACTCCCCCCTCCATCCCACCCCACCCCTACCCCCTCCCCGCAGGGACCGCCAACCGGAAGTGACGTCACGCCAGAACCCCTGCGCTCCTTGCACAATACGGTGGCAACGTGAGAGCTCGAGCCGCCACCGCGCGCCGGCCCGGGGACGTCGATCTGCCCCCCACCCCCTTCGTCCTCCCTTTCCCCTCCCCTCCCCCCAGTGAAGCGACATGTGCCCGCACCGCGCGCACGCAGCAGCGCCGAGGACTGGGGGGGAGGGGGGCGGCCTTCTCCCGCCGCCAGCGGCCGCTCCTCCCCCTCCAGCGGCAGCTGCAGCTCCCCCTGGCTCACGAGCCAGATAATGGTGGCGCCGCCGTCACACATACACATACACACACACAGCCCGAGACCTCACGGCTAATCTGGGATTCCCCCGCAACCGCCCCCCCCCTTTCCCCTCACCCATCCAGTCGCCGGCCACGGGGAAAAGCACCCGCGCCTCCGCCCTTGTCGACTATAAGGCCTCTCGCACTACCCAAGCCGCTTCCCCACCCTCCCAGCCCCCTCAAAGGGGGGGGATGAGTGGAGGCCCCCGGGCACAGTCCCCACCCCACCCCGGGCCTCCCGCCCCAGGCCGGCGGTCCTCTCTCCCTTCCCTCTTCACAAAACGCCACTCACCCGCCGCCGGAGCCCCGGGGCGGCCGCCGCCTCCGCCGCCTTCCGCCTTCTTCTTGCCTCCCGCCTGCTGCTGGGCCTGCCTCGCTGCCGAGGGAGGCGCCACCGTCACGGCAAACAGTGAGGTGGGGCCGCCGCTCTTCCCCGCGGTCTCCTTGGCCGCCCCGCGCTGCTGCTGAGGCTGCTGTTGCTGCGGCGTAGTCGGCGGTTGAGACTGCTGCTCCCCGTGTCCGTTCTCGTCTCCCGCGCCCGCTTCCTCCTCCTCGTCCCCGAGCTCGTCTTCCCCTTCCTGGAAGCCCTGGTCGTCGCCGTTTTCGTCCTCCGAGGAGCCGCCCGCCTCCTCCTCCTCCATTGGGCCCGAATCAGCCGCCCCCGCGGCCCCGTTTTCTTCCCCTAGCTCCATCTGGTCGCCATCCAGGGCCGCGATCCCTTCCTCCTCCTCCTCTTCCTCCTCCTCCTCTTCCTCGTCGGCCGTGGTTGCGGCCTCCTGCTCAAGGCCTGCTCCCGAGGGCTGCGTGTGAGAGCGCCCGGCGGAATCCCCGCCCAGGTCCAGGCTGCCGTTCCCGGGCTCCAAGGTGGGGCGGCCTCCGGAGGCCTCTTCGTCGTCTAGCGCGGCCTGGAGCCGTTCCATGAGCTCGGCCTTGAGGCCCTTGTCAGAGAGGCGCCGCTTCTTGAGCTCCTCCTTTAGCTCCGACACCTTCAGCTTCTTCACGTTCACTGGCGAAGAACTCATCGTGAGGGCCCCAATTCACCGCTCGGCGCTGACTGCGACTCGGCTCCGCTCACACGGCCACTGGCGGCGGCTGCTGCGGCTGCTCCTCGGCCCCGGGCGGCGGCTGCGGCTGCGGCTGGAGGGGGGTTCGTGCTGCAGAACGGACCCGCCTGGAGTCGAACGGCGCCAATTCCTTTCACCGAGTTCGCGAGGGAGACGCGGAGACTCGCCTGGCGCGAGCGAGCACGCAACGTCCTCTCGTCGGGGCGGCGTCGCGCACGTAATATATCCGCCCCTCCTCCTCCCCTACGGTAGTTGCTGCGCAGTGGAAAAGCCCGCGCGGCGCGCTGCTGCTGCTTCTGCGGAGGGGGCTGGCTCAGGCCTCCTCCTGCCTCATTACCGTAGTTACCTCCACACTACCTTTCGGGAGCGGAGCGCCAAAGGCCAGGGTGCCCTTCCCAGCGGCACCGGGCAAATGGGGGCCTTGCAAGTGAAAGAGACTCCTCAGGGAATGCAGCCCTTGTACCACAGAGGAAATAACTAGCTCCCCCTCCCCCAGCCTGCAGTTCACTTAGATCCAAACGTGTCCATTCCTGCAGACATTGCACATCCTTTTTCTAGTTGAACTTCACTCACCGGTATTTTTCCTATTTTCTCGCGCATCTTGCCGAGCGCGAACGGCTGGGCGTTTTTGCTCAGCGCCTAAATGATTTTTTCCTAATCATTCAGTTTCTCTAGGAGGGGCAGTGTCTTTCTTTTCTTCGCCCCCCCAAGGCCCTGTGCAATGCTTGGCATCTCCTACGCCTGTGCCCATAAACCCAGAAAGGTGCATCTCTGGGCTCCCTCCTTGTTTTTATTAAAGGAAAATCCTCTGGGGCGTTTGAGAGTCCTGCCGGTTTGGGGCTGTCCAGTCTCAGGAGCTTTTTTAGTCATCACACAGCAAAGGCCTCTGGATAACTGGCATGAAACTTGCCATCTGGAGAAGCATCCAGGAAGGATTCTCTTGCCCCCAGCGTGGTGCCCTCTGATTCGGATCCTGCCTCTGCAGAACACTGAAGTCCAGTCACAAGCTGCACGGGAAAACAAAGGCCGGCCCTGCTCCTCTGAGAGAGAAGACGGTCAGGACTTGTTCAGCATCCCTGAGTGGAAGCTATTCCCTCAACATCTTAAAGTCTTAAACATAAGATCATAGAACTAGAATAATTACCAGCCTTTGGTGAATTTTTTGCTTGAGAGGCCCAAAACTGAAATTTAAGATGGTAGTCCCTAAAACTTGTTTGTTTTATACAGCAAATAGACCCCTAAATCTGCAGTTGTCTCTGACTTAGGTGATGTTAATCCACTGACTGTAAAGTGCTGTTTTGATGGCAGTGCTATTAATGTGGTTTTTGTCCTATTTGTCACAAGACAGCAGTTTGAATTAAGAACCATGTTCCCTACATTCCTAGACTTCTCCATAGTAGGCCTGGCCTACTCCTTCTTAATAAGAATCCAGTCTGAATACCTCCCCGACTCCCCCCAGCTTTTCATCCATTTTACATGGATGTTTTATCGATTAAATCTGAACTTAAATCTGAACACACTGCTAGCAGATCACAGCCCATCCATACCATCTCATCTTGTGAGATTCCTGGCCCTGTGGTACCTAAGATCCTTCATGGAATCTCTGCCCACTCTCCTGGAGGAAGGCCTCCAGGCCTTTTTAACTTTTATGGAAACCAGTTACAGCATCTGAGTTGTTAGTGGCCCACCTCTTTTTTTTTTTTTCAAACCATACATTCCCTTGATGATACTGCCTGTACCATATCTTACACCTAGGTCAGCAATATGCTGCTTATGCACATCTCTTGTCTCTCTCCTTTGCCCTTTTGAGGCACTTGCAACTTTGAATTCTTTGGAAGCACTCCTTCACAGGGAAATGTAAGGATAAATAAAATATTTAACATTTGCAAAATAACCTGAACTTCATAAAGGTTAAATTGTCCCAGTTACATATGGAGAGAAATAGCCTAGATAATAAAAGACCAAAGAAATTTTTTTGAAACTCATTTTAGTCATTAATTTGCATTTATTTAATGGTTACTAATAAGTGGTAAAAGTGGAGTGGGAGCTCTTTTTACATTTGCACAGCAGCTGATGGGGGTCCTAAATATAGGAGGGCCAAAAGAATGGAAGTAGAAAAAGGTCCCCACCTGAATAATCAGTCCTTGGAAAATCCTGATTTGGTTTTGAATACTTATAATTGTCCTTAAATGTTATTCATGCCTTAGTATTGTTAAAAATAAAACAGTTCCTTACTATGTAAGTGGAAAACATAAAAAGGTGGCACAGTGAGTAGAGCGCTGGCCCTGGAGTCAGAAGGACCTGAGTTCGGATCTGGCCTCAGACACTTAACACACACAAACAAAAAACCTAGCCTTGTGACCTTGGGCAAGTCACTTAACCCCAATTGCCCTACCTTCCCCCCTACCCCAAAAAGCAAAAAAAAAAATATATTGGGGGGAAGTGGGATTGTAAATATTCAAAGCATGGATATCTTTATAGATTCTTTTTGATTAAGGAATTGGGGTAGACCTCATTCCTATAATCTATTTTAATTTTTGGTCTGTGCTATACTATTTAATATGTGTGTGTACACATATATACATATATACACACACAGAGTTCTTGTTTCTTTTTTTTAATGGAAAGCAAACAAATTCTTACTGCTACTTTTAGTGATTGTGATGTTTCTATGTACTATGGTCCTTATGTGGGAGGAAATGTGGGATCTAGTGAAAAGAACAGTGGAGTTAGGTAAAAAGATGAGGCTTTAAATCTTAACCTTGCCATGTCCTTTAACTGACCTAGGCCAAGTTACTTTACCTTTTAATCTTGTTTCCTTGCCCATATCGTGTAAATAGTAGTATGTACATTATGTGTCTCACAGACTTATTGACGATCAAACAGGATAAGATATGTATGTATATGTTATAAATACATTTGTTATATATATTATACATAAATTGTATTTAAGTGTATACAAAATATAGATATTAAAGCTATATTTGAGTATGTATATGTGTGTATGTATGCATATACACACACACACACATATACATGTATATCTCTCATACTTTTTAAGTACAATTCTTTAGCTTTCCAGATGAGGAAACTGAGGCCCATAACAGGTTTTTTTAAAAGTTCGGGCAATTCTGAGTCTCTTGCGAACCCTGAGGACAATGCTAAGGTTAAGTACCTTGCCCAAGGTTATACAGGTAGTAAGTGTCAGAGGCAGGATATAACAAAACCTATTCCTACTACACTTTCAGGAAGCCCTATTGTGTTTGTTGTAAAAGCAAAAGCTCAAATAACTTCCCCAGAAGAAGGGATACAAAAGAGACTTGAATTGCCTGCCTGTTCACTAAGATTCCAAAGCCTTCTGTGGGAGGTGTGGGGTGAAGAGGAGGGAAGGGAGGGGGTAAGAAAAGCAACTTAAAATTCTTAAAATTAAGCAATCAATAAGGAAGTATATCAACATAATTTGCAAGTGATATCTCTATAACAATTATTAAAAAGAGTTATTTTGAATCTCTTGCTAACCTGAGGTCAGTGCTAAAAAGACAACTATGTTTTCCCATTTGAGTGCCTGTCATGCCAACATCAGAATGCAATACTAGATAGACTCAACCACAGCATACATCCCTTAAGTTCATTCAGTCTTTGTCCTTCCAATGTAATAGTCTCACACATTATTTTAGCCGAATACCAGCAACTAGGAATAAGAAAGAAATTGAAACTAGCTATCTCCAATACTCAACATAATTTGCCACAGACATAGGAAATTATGATTATCTTAAAGGTAACATGATTTCCAAGTTAATATTTAATATAACCAAAATCCAATGTGGAAGACTTTCAAAAACCTGGAACTGTACAGGGAAGTTTTAGCATGGCAGTCTATTTGTGACTCAGTGGCTCAGTTGCCTAGAGCATTAAAATGTTAAGTGATTTGCCCTCAGTCTCACAGCCAAAGGTAGGATTTGAGCCAAGTTCTTCCTAACAACCAAAATCAGCCCCATTTTGGTCACTATACCGTACTGTTTCATGAGGCAGACATATCAGAAATTTTAAAAAAGAAATGTAAAATAATCAAGCAAAAACCTTGACTATATTATATAAAGAAATTATTAGTAAACAGTTGTTGATAGAACCCAAAGACTGTTACTTACAAATTAAAATAATTCCTTTTCAAATGGTTATTATCTATAGAAACTTATTTCAAAAACCTCAACAAGCATGACAAACACAAATGTTTGATCCAACATGGCATTCTGGGTTTCAATGCTGTACATTTGGGCTTTTAAAACAACATAAAATGCCTTACTTTAGATGAAACATGGATAGCACTATGGCCTACAAGTTTTAATATAAATGACATCTTTTTGAAAACACTTTATTCTAATGGATGGTGTCAGTCTTTGAGTCTCCCTTTCTATAAGTTCAACTAGGTAAATTCTGTCTCTTTGGGAAAAGATGAAGTGCTATTAGATTTTAAGTGATTTACATAGTAAGTACTTAATGCTTGTTGACTGATTTAAATTCAGGTAAATCTGCATGATTCTTAAATGATCACTGTAGTCAGTGATACCTCAAAAACATTACAGAAAATCTAGGATATCAAAGCATCTCTTCCACCTAAAAAAATGGCCACCAGGAAAAAGCTGATCACATTCACCCAGAACTACTTGACAGTAAGAAAATAATCAACATAGCATGTAGGGAGAACATTCTTGTTTTATTCATTACCATTGTTGTGAAAGTGTTGTTCTAGCTAGGAGACTTTTTTTTTTTTTAGCTTTTTAGAGGGCATTTGGGATTAAGTAACTTGCCCAAGGTTACACGGCTAGGTTTTTGTTTGTGTGTAAGTGTCTGAGGCCGGATCCAAACTCAGGTCCTTCTGACTCCGGGACTGGCGCTCTATTCACTGTGCCACCTAGCCACCCTCTAGGAGACTTTTAAAGTGACTAACTACCCCCTAACTACAGTAGTGGCAAAGATAGATAGATAGATAGATAGATAGATAGATAGATAGATAGATAGATAGATAGATAGATGAATGATAGCAAAACTGAAAAGCAGAAAAACTCTAGGCCTCAGTTTTGTCATCTATAAAATGAGATCATACTAAATGAACTCTGAAGTCCATTCCATTTATAAATCTCTGATCCTCTTAATAGAGGTTATGAGATAATGGCAAGGATTTAGAAAAAGAAGTGATCACTTGCACATTATAGCTAATATTTATATGATTTACTTTGTGCCAGACACTGTGCTAAGAACTCTAAGATTATTATCTCATCAGATCACCATAACAATCCAGGGAGCTAAGTGCTATTATTATCCCAGTTTTACAGATAAGGAAACTGAGGTTGGCTTGCCCAGAGTCATACAAGTATTAAGTGTCTGAGGCTGGATCAGGTCTTCCTGAATCTAAGTCAAGCACTCTCTACTGAGCCACCTAAGGAGACTTGCAAGTTCAGAAATATCAAAATATATCTAAGACCCTAAAAGGACAATTCACTTGCAAATTCAAAGATTTAAGAACTTAACATCTGAAGAAACAATGTGTTTAAAAAAAAAACTTTATTGACCAATTGGAGAAACCACAAGGAAGAAAAAACAAGAAAAAAATTCACTGAGCTAAAGGAAATTCAATGAGTTTAAAAGCAACAGTAGCTGATTTTAATTCTATTACATACATGTCTATATACAAATATGTACAGTCTATAGTCTATGTATCCATGTGTGTATATGGACACATGTGTGTGTTTTTATATACATATGTGTATATAAGCACATCTATAGTGAGAATTCAATAGAACTTGATGGTTATCTAAAAAAGAATAGACAAGTGCCGAACTAAAATAGTAATGGCCAGGCTACACAAAAAAAAATCACTATTACAATAATGTTTAGAGTTTTACAGTTATACCTGATATGAAATACAGGGTGTCCATGCTTTAAAAGCTTAAAACTACACTAAGACTTTTGGGACATCCTGTACTAGACTGGTCCTAGAAATACTCTTAAGTACACATTAAATGAACAATTCACATATTTCTTAGCAGAGTTCAAAGCACCTATCTAGCAAAACATCAAATTTCTGGAAAATACAGACCAAGAGTTATATGACAACTCAACATGATTTTTCTTTGAGCATTGGATCTTCAATTACAATCAATGCTGTGAGCACTGAGTTGATAACTTTCTAAAACACCTTCTATCAATGCAGTAATTAATATCATTGGTGCCCATTAGTAAACTCAGTCAGGGTTAGTTTACAAAATTCAGGGCTAGAATCCTGCAGTCACCTAACCTGAGGTTATACAGCTCAAGGAAGTTCATAAAGACCCTTGGATGCAATTGAAGTTTTGGTTTTATTGAGGTGGATGGAATATTCTATTGAAAATGATGACATATCCTAAATTTACTTTATATAAACTTAACTAGGTCTTCATTGCAGCTGGGAAATTTCTCCCTAACTGATTCTCTACCACAATCCCCAAAGAGATTATTCCAAACTTGGCTATTCTTTCCTCAAATCTCTCATAGCTCTCCCTCATCCCACCTTCTCAGCAGAAGGATCTCATCTTGTATTTTACTGAGAAAACAGAGGTCATTCAGTCAGCTTCCTTTTTCTCTTCTTCAGTTCAAAACTCCTTAACATTATTCCCCACTTTCTCCTCCCTTTCTCTTCTTTCTTTCCTCTGTTGATAAGGTGGCCCTTCTTGGTATGGCCATAAACTTTATGTCCCATTTCCTCCATTTCTCTAGCAAATTGCCTCCACTTTCACCACCCCATCTGCCTCCTCAAGATTCAATATCTTTCTATCTATTGGTTTTTTCTTTGCGGCCTACATATAAGGCTAACATATATAAGCCTAATCTTCTATTAGAAACCCTGACTAGATCATATCATTCTTTCAAGCTATTATCTTATACTTTTTTCTATCAGCAAATTCCTAGGGGTGAAAAAAAACTTTATATAGTCATTATCTCCATTTCTTCTTACTCTTCAACCGTTAGCAACTCACTTTCTGACTTCAAAATCAAATTACCAAATCCAATGGCTTTTCCTTGTTCTTTAATGCTTCTTAACTTTTCCTCAATGGAAAAAGGACCCGCATGTACAAAAATATTTATGGCAGCCCTTTTAGTGGTGGCCAAGAACTGGAAATTGAGGGGATGCCTATCAATTGGGAAATGGCTAAACAAGTTGTGATATATGAATGTAATGGAATACTGTTGTACTATAAGAAATGATGAACAGGCAGTCTTCAGAGAAACCTAGAAAGTCTTTTATGAACTGATGCTGAGTTAGGGGAGTAGAACCAAGAGAACATTGTACACAGTAACAGCCACAGTGTTCAAGGACTGATTGTGATAGACTTAGCCCTTCTCAGCAATGCAAGGACCTAAAACAATTCCTAAGGACACACTGGAAAATGCCAGCCACATCCAGAAAAAGAACAATAGAGTCAGAATGCAGAATGAAGCAGACTAATTTCTTTTTTGTTTTGTTTTATTTTGGGGGTTTTTTCTTTCTCATGCTTTTTCTCATTCATTATAATTCTTCTATGCAACATGACTAATGTGAAAATGGTTTAATAGGAATGAATGTATGTGTAGAGCCCATATCAGATTGCAAGCCTTCTTGGGGAGGGAGGGGAAGAAAATTTAAAACTTATGGAAGTGAATGTTGAAAACTAAAAATAATTTAAGAAAAAAAGAAATAGCAAAAAAACAAAAAACAAAACCCTTTCTTTAGCATCTGCACTGTGTACCATTCTCTCCTCCTAAATACTTTCTCCTTTCTAGGTTTTTGTGATTCTTTTCTCTTCTGGTTCTCCTCCTCCCTGTCTGGCCTCTCCTTAGCTTCCTTTCCTGACTCATGCATATCACATCCTTAACTATAGGTATCCCTCAGGTCTCAGTCCTAGGCACTCTCTATACTCTCTCCCTTGAAGAACCCATCAGCTCCCAAGGGTTTAATAATCATCTTTATTCAAATGCTGCCAAGATCCAAATATCCAGCCTCAGTTTCTCTTCTGAATTCCAGGCCTATAACACTAATTGTCTGTTGTACAATGCAAACTGGATGAACCATAGATGTCTCAAGTGCAATCTGTCTAAAACAGAACTTAGTATATACTATTTTCCCCAAAAAACAACCCCTTTTCCAAACTTTCCTATTTTAATCTTTGGTACCATCACCCTTTCCAGTGTCCCAGGTTTGTAAATTCAGTATTATCCTGGATTTCTCACTTTCCTTCACCTCTTATATCCAATTATTTGCCAAATTTTGCCATTTCTTACTCAACATCTCTAGAATCTGCCCTCTTCTCACTATTCACACACATCTCATCACCCCTTTCTTAGGATGACTACTATATTATTTTAGTATATTATTACTATATTATTATAAATTACTATAAATTCCTAATTGGTTTCCTGGTCTCAAGTCTCTTACCATTCCAATCTTTCCTTTACACAGCTACCAATGTGATTTTCCAAGAGTAAGTTTGACAATCTCACTCCTCTGATCAATAAATTCCAGTACTTTCCTGTTGCCTCTGGGATAAAATATAAATCAATATTTGGCTTTTAGAGCTTTTTACAACCTAGCCTCACCCTCCCTTTCTAGCTTCATACATTATTCCCCTTCCTATACTCTATGGTCTAGCCAAACTGGCATTCTCAGTGCTCCTCATGGCACTCCATCCCCCATCTCTGCTTTTCACCAATTGTTCCTCTTTCCTGGAATTTACTACCTCATTTCACTTCTGACTCTATAGAATTTTCCTTCAAGACTCAGTTCAAATATCACCTTCTACATGAAGCTCTTCCTGATTCACCCTTGTGCTTACTATGTGCCATTCACTGTGCTAAGCTTGGGGGATATAAATAGGGGCAAAAAATAGTTCCTGTTCTCAAATAGTTTATACTCTAATAGAGGAGACAACTTGCAAATGGCTATGTAAAACTCTGGATTAACAATTACTATTTAACATGACTAATTTAATACTATTTAACATGCTAAGTTAACGTTAACTATTTAAAATACTGGATAAATTGTTAGCTCACTGTTTCATGGATGTTACTTATCTTCCCAATTCACATCAAAAACAGAAGATGTCGGGGCATCTAGGTGGCGCAGTGAGTAGAGCGCCGGCCCTGGAGTCAGAGGGACCTCAGTTCGGATCCGGCCTCAGACACTTAACAGACACACAAAAACCTAGCCATGTGACCTTGGGCAAGTTACTTAACCCCAGTAGCCCTCCAAAAAAAGCAAAAAAAAAACCCCAAAAACAAACAAACAAACAAAAAAAACAGAAGATGTCTTCCACTAGAAGAAAACTTCTAAAAGGACAGGGCATAGAGTAAACAGACATTTAAAAATACTTGTTTACCCAGCTTAGAATTTAGTATTAGACTATATTTTCAGTCCTCTAGGGAATTCTTCCAACTTAACAAGTCTTGACATTATATAAAGTGGTAGTATATGATTGTCATCTCTTCTACTGGGGAAGCCAAGACTGATAGATTGTTTGAGCTTTGGAGTTCTGAGCTGGTGTTTGGGGAAGCACCATGATGCCTAAGAAGGAGTGAACTGGCCCAGGTCAGAAACAGAACAGGTTGAAGCTCCTATACAGTCAGTAGTGGGATCAGACCTACTAGTGGAATCAGGTTCAGATGAGTGGCCTTTGTACTTCAAGCTTCAGTTGGGGGAGATTCAGTCTCCTCCCTCCAAAAAATGACTGGAATAACAAAGAATTGTCAGATGACTTTGATAGGCTCAAAGAATAAAGATCAGACTCCTTAGCCCAGTAAGGCTTCTTCAACCCAGAACCAAACTACCTTTGTAGAACTGGTTCGTATTATTCTCTTTTATGTTTCAGACAAACTGACTTATTTCCTGTTCCAGGACTGTGTCCTATATTTTATCAATTCCATAACTTGACAGATGCCTTTCCCTACTGCTAGAATATAGTTCCTTCCTAACTTATAGCTTCTTCCTTCTTTTCCTTCTTCCTCTCCCCAATTTGACAATGCAGAGGCAGCTAATTAGCAGAGTGAACAGAGTTCTGGACTTGGAATTAGGAAGCCCTTGGGCAAGTCATTTACATTCTCTAACCAATTTCTTCATCTATAAAATGGGCATTATAATAGCACTACCTCCCAAAGTTGTAGTGAGGATTAAATGAGATGATATATGTAAAGGATTTGTAGACTCTAAAGCACTATATAAATGCTATTTAATATTGCTAGTATTCTAAATGCCACCTCCTTCATGAAACTATCCCTAATCCCCTCCAAAAACAAGCCAAAAAAACAAACAAACCCCAAAAAGGAAAGAAGTCTTTTTCCTTCACTGACCTCTTAGAGCACTTTACCCTTCTTGTACACTTAGGTTCTATTGTATATGTCTTACTTCCTCATTAAATTGTAAGCTCACTTCTTGTAAGCTCATCTTCTCTTATTTACATTTGTATCTCTCCTAGAATGCCTTAAAAAGCCAAATTTGCCAGATGGAAAAAGAATCTGAAAGGCTCACTGAGGAGCATCATTCCTTCAGATTTAGAATGGACCAAAGGGAAGCTAGTGACTTTGTGAGAAATCAAGATGCTGTTAAACAGATCCAAACAAATGAAAGAATAGAAGGCAATGTGAAATATCTCATGGGAAAAACCACTGACCTGGAAAATAGATCCAGGAGAAATAATTTTAAAATTATTGGACTACCTGAAAGCTATGATCAAAGAAAGAACCTAGAAATCATCCTCTAAGAAATTCTCAAGGAAAACTGCCCTGATGTTTTAGAACCAGAGGGCAAAATAGAGGTTGAAAGAATCCACTGATCACCTCCTGAAAAGGATCCCAAAAAGAAAACTCCTAGGAATATTATAGCCAGATTCCAGAATTACCAGATCAAGGAGAGAATATTACAAGCATCCAGGAAGAAACAATTTCAATATTGTGGAAATACAATCAGGATAACACAGGATCTGGCAGCTTCTACATTGAGGGATCAAAGGGCCTGGAATATGATATTCCAGAGGGCAAGGGACCTGGGATTAAAACCAAGAATCACCTACCTAGCAAAACTGAGTATCATGTTTCAGGGGAAAATATGGTCATTCAGTGGAGTAGAGGACTTTCAAGCATTCTTGAAGAAAAAAACACACTTGAGTAGAAAATTTGACATTCAGACACAAGAAGCAAGAGAAGCATTAACAGGGAAAAGAAATCATAAGGAACTTATCAAAGTTGAACTATTTACATTCCTACATGGAAAAATGATAATTGTAACTGATGAAACTTCTCAATATGAAAATAGTTGAAGAAGGGTATATGGGCATATGAATACATTTGTCAATGTGTGTATATATGTTTTCAGGTATACATAGATAGAGGGCACAGGTCGAATTTAATAGGAAGAGATGATACTTAAAAGGTGAGATTAAGAGGTGAGAAAGTAATGTGGTGAGGGGTAATGGGGAGACACAATGGGGTGAACTGTCTTGTGTAGAGGATGTAGGGGAAGGTGGTTGCAGGGGAGGGGAAGAACAGGAAAGCAAAAAGGCAAAACCTTATTCTCATTGAATATGGACCAGGGAGAAAATGACATGCATACTAAATAGGGTGTCCCACCCTATAGGAGAGTGGGGGGGAGGGGGACGGGGGAAGGTGGTAGAGGGGAGGGTGGGCTGGTGGGGGAGGGATGTTGGAAGCACCCACTTTTGAAAGAGGACAGGATCAAGGTGGGGAGTGGACCAGTTGGAAGGTGGGATGGGAGGGAGGGAAATATAGTCAGTCTTTTACAATATATCTACTATGGTAATGTTCTGCAGAGCTACACATGTATAGCATATACTGAGTTGTTTATCTTCCTTTTAAAATCAATTTTAAATATATATATGTAAATACTATGATTAATACTATTTTGCATATAATTGGGAGATAAGACGTGCAGGAAATAGGGTGCAGGGATTCACCTCGCCCTATTGGAAAAGTCGAAGGGGGTATGGGAAAAGAGATGGGAGAGAGCAGATTGGATGAGGGGATATCCTGTATGACTGTTATTCTGGGGTGGTGGGTAGGGGAAAAATGGGGGAAAATTGTAACTCAAAATCTGACAGAAATGAATGATGTAAACCAGAAGTTAATAAAGCATTTGACGGGGCGGCTAGGTGGCGCAGTGAATAGAGCGCCGGCCCTGGAGTCAGAAGGACCTGAGTTCAGAGCCGGCCTCTGACACTTAATCCACACAAACAAAAACCTAGCCGTGTAACCTTGGGCAAGTTACTTAACCCCAATTGCCCTAAAGGGACGGCTAGGTGGCAGTGAGTAAGAGCGCTGGCCTCGGAGTTGGGATGACCCGAGATCAAATCCGGCCTCAGAAAATGAGCACCCACGCATAAATAATGACTAGCCCTGTAACCTTGAGCAAGTTACTTAACCCCAATTGCTTTAAAAAAAAAAAAATAAAGCATTTGAAAAAAAAAAAAAAGAAATATCTCTTATATCCGTCTTCATGCTAAAAACAGGCAACAAGGCTCTGGATAAGTCCCAGTTAAAAGTCCCTCCTGACTTGTGCCTAAGGAAGACCAGAGAATTCCAGCATTCTCCCCAAGCCTAAGGCACTTAAAAAAAATGTCTCCTGCCTTCACTTTGCTCTCTCCAGACACTTGGTCAATCAGTTATCTATCTGTTCCTACCTCCTCACACTTACTTCATGTATTTTTCCACTGTTTCCTCCTATGCACATTATGCTACTTCACCATATTCATTCTGTCTCATGTTAAGGAACATACTGAGAGGTAAAAATTATGGTGACCATATAGAGGGAAAGGAAGATGGAGCCCTTCCTTCTTAAAAGTCACTCACCCCCAAACTGGTTACTAGTTTACATACTTCTTCCTCTCTGTATAGTATTTCCCCTCCTGCATTATTGAGTACTTCCATCTCCTTCTCCTTTCCCTATTCCTTATCACTATGCCACTTCTGAATACCACTTCTAAATTCATTTTTCCCTTAACCTACTATATCTAGCCTATCTTCTTTATTGGGTTCCACGTTTTCCTTTTAACAAACTTCCCTCAAGACACTCAGGCCTCTCAGCAAAGAGAAAGCAGGAATCTGAGGAGTAATTAATGCCTTAATGTGAATTACTTCATTGCAATAGGCCTCTCAGAAATGTTTGCTCTTTAATTCCTTTTGCTCTCCTGTTTTGTTTTTGTTTTTTCTTAATCTTCCATGTTGGAATTCTTTTACTATGGCACCTGAGGGAAGATAATTTGATAGGGTGGGGCTGAAATGGGTTTTCCAATTACCCAAAAATCTCATTATAGTCTAGAACCTATCTTACTACATGAAGCAGATTCTAGCTCTCAAGCAATTGAAACTGTTTTGGGGTTTTTTTTTTAATAATTTATTTGAGCTTCCTAGTTAAATCTAGAATCAGGAGAATTGACAGAAAAACAGTTCTCCTATTCCTCAGAAACAAAACTTCCCCAAAAGGGCTTAGTGAAAACATGATTGGCAAAATTAATTAAGCCTATTATCATCAGAGACAAAAAATATATATATACAAAACCCTACTGGACACTCTAAATTGAGCCCTGTTTCCTAGAAAAAGAAGTCAATTTTTTTTTTTTTTAACTTGGAAGGATGTAATCAATAAACTTTTCTGGGTATAGGAAAGATAGATTCTTATCTTTGCCCCTTCCCTGGGACTACTCTCTGCTTTGCTATGCCAGTCCATAGATATTTGTGTAATGAAAGAAAATGGAATTACGGAATATTACAGAAAAACAGCCAGAGCTGTACTTTTCCTAACTAACCACCTCTACCTTTTACTAAGGAGAAACACCACAAAATACAGAAAATGGGCTGCAAGAGATCTGTGTAAGATCAAGGTAGGGGGTAGGGAGGAGGAACAGTCTACTTTCATTTGCACTGGACTGAGAGCCCTAGAGATTAAGCCCATGGCTTTGTGATGGGTTGCTCTCCAAATCCAAGAGGCTCCAATCAAACTGGGATTTTAGTAAATCTATTTCCCTTACATACAAAAGCAAACTTTTAAAGTTTGAATCTGCAACACTTGTCTTTCTGGAAGAAAAAGAATGCTTAAAAGGTAGTTTATAGCTTGCAGAAATCCAGGTTTGTTTAACAAGGCAGAGCTCTGGTAGTTTGGGTAGACTAATAAAATTGAATCTATCCAATTAATTCTCCAACTATAAGTGAATTTAAGGTGAGGGGAAAAAAGGGAGGAGGACCCTGGGAAATTAATTCAAAGTTGCAGGATTGGCCAACAGAATGACTAAAGGTATGTGTCCAGATCTAACTCCTAGATCTTTTTCTTCTGAAGAACAAAGAGAGTATGTACTTGGATTGCCTAAGATTCCTGAAATCTTCTTGAGTTTCACTGGTATTTATACATCTTCTGTCACCTCTCGCTAGTCTTGGCAAACCATCTTGGTTAGCTTTGTGAACTGTATTGCCATTAGTGAAGAGATGTAATGTTTTATGGAAGCAGGAACATTTTTAATAGCAGAAAATAAAAAAGGTTATGTCTGTTGAGCATTGATATATGTATAGAGTGTTAGATTTGGAATCAGAGTACCTGGATTTGAATCAAAGCTTTAACTAGGTCAGGACAACAACAGTTTGGTCCAAGGGTGCCAAAATTTAGAGGGTGTTGACAGCATTCTGATACTTTTAGCATCATAAAACCAATTGAACTTAGCATCTGGTTAGCAAGAATAATCAGTTAAAATAAGAAGCTACCAGATAGCATGCTTTTTTTTTTAACTAGTCATTCAATTTTAGTACCTCATCATTTTAGTACCTCAGAACATATTTATATAAACATACATAAATCAACCCTCTGAGTTCATAGCTCCTCCTCATACCATTCTCCATTCCACCCCATGTTCCTCCACCGGCACTGTTGTTTCAAGTTCTTGGTCTTTCCTACAAAAGGCTAGTAAGTAGGATGTTGTTGTAGGGTCTCCTCTGACCCCATTCTTGCCCAAAGTGAGTTTTCTTTAAAAGTTAATTTAAGAGCTTATTTTCTCCAGCTCTGCTTTATGTGGCTTGCCCTGGATACCAAACTTACTAGTTATAGCTCTGATTTTAAAAGTTTATTTGCTACTTACTGCCTATATGATGTTGGTTGAGTCACTTAAGCTTTCCAAATCTTAATTCTCTCGTATAGAAAATGAAGAGGTTGGACTAGATAATTTCTGGGGTCTCATTTGGCTCCAAACTATGACTGTAATATTCTCCCTTTAAAAAACAAAAACAAAACTCTTGGTTACCTATAGATTAAATAGTACACAACTGAACCACAAAGCAAGACCATCCTAAAGTTTTTCAGGATAGCTTTTGTAGCCTTAACTCCCAGGCAAACATCTTTTATACCTGAAAAATCAGGCTAAAATGAATACCTATGTTTTGCATGACTTCACATGTATAATGGAAATCTTATGGCTTGTCTTTTCAATAGGTAGGGAAGGGGCTGAATGGAGGGAGAGAATTTGGAATTCAAAATAACAAAAGAATGTTTAAAAATAAATATTTTTAAACAAAAAATATAAAATGAAAAAAATTAGAAAAGGAAAGAACATCTCCAAGAGTGTGTATAGGGAGAAAAGAAAATTGACACATCTTTGCCTCCTGTGACAGATAGTAGAATCGTGACTAGGAACCTCACACTTTTTTTTTTTTTAAAGCTTTAGGGGATAGAGCTCCCCAACTGGCTCTACAGGTGTCCCCAAAGAACGGGATCAGGGCCATTTTTCCAATTCACTGTATAACTCCAATAGTGCTAAATTAATTTTTGTAAGGCACCTTTGTTTTCCAGATCTCCAGAATCCTTTGCAGGAGTGTCATCCTTGGCCAGAAAGACAATAGTATGATAGGTATATTAACCATCACCCTAGGTATCACTATGTGAAAATCATAAAATTTTTTATTGGAAATTAGGGGAAAACATGCCTACCTTGCCTAGATATTGAGTAGTAACTTGGTATTTATTAAAAACTTTCCTGTGTGTCATTCTATTGTTAAAAATTAGAGAGGGCCAAGAGAAAGAAATGAGAGTCAGGAGGAGAAATTGTTTTGAAAGCAAATAGGGGTATAGAAATCTATCATGCCCTACAAGAAAGTAAAGGGGAAAGGGAAAAAGGGAAGGATGGTGGGGATATAAGAGAGGGCAGAATTGGGGAAGAAGTATTGAGTATACTTTGCCATCTTGGGGTGGGGATAGGGGAGAGATGAGGAGAAAATTTGTAACTCAAAATCTTGTGGAAATAAATGCTAAAAACTAAAAATAAATGCTGGGGGGGGAAATCTAACCCCCTAAAAAAAGAAAGCAAATGGTGACATCTTTCTCCTTCTTAAAAAAATGAAAATACGAGTTTGATAGTAATAGTACAAGCTAGAAATAATTGCTTGCTTAATAAATCTCCTCCTTTGATTCTTTTGAGGGACCATTATAGGCTGTTCTCAGGAAATCAATTCATAAATCTTTTAAGTGCTAGCTAAATGTGAATTATTATCATTATCTACTGTTAACTTATATATAATCAAATGAGAAATTCTTGATTCACAGATATGTCTGTGTATTTCTTCCATGCTTGCTAAAAGAAAAATGTAACCTGGTCTCTCATCCTTATTGCTGATGTTTCACTAGTAGTATTATTATTAGTCCTAGCAGTGACACTAACAATAATAGTAATAGCTGGCATTTATATAGTACTTTAAAGTTTGCAAATTGTTTTACAAATATCTCATTTTCTCTTCACAACAACCTCTGGGGAGGTATCATCCCCATTTTATAAATGAGGTAACTGAGGCAGTCTGAGGTTAAAGGGCTTGCCCAGGGTGATACAGCTAAGGTCTAAGGTCAGATTTGAACTCAGGACTTTCTGACTCCAATCCAGTACATTATTTGCTTTGCCATTTAGCTGACTACTACAAAAAAAAAGTATTCATAGATGAAGATAAGGATATTGACCTATTACCAGTAGGACATTTACTTTGAGTTGTTTTCCAAGTAGTGGAAGGAGATTTCTACTGTCATCCATAATCTCACCAGGGTTCTCTTAATCATTACTTTTCATATACTGTGGACCAAAATCAGGGCATAGTCCATCAGGGTGTCAAATGCAACTTCATCCACATTAAACACTGAATCCATAGTTTTTAATTTTATCACCATCATCTGCTAACCAAATGAGATAACCAGCCCAGATGATTTAATACTAAAAAGAAAATGTATCTGAGGGATTACATCAGCCAAGTAAAATGTTTCTCTCATTTTCTCATTGATGCTGTTTGTCACTGACTCTGGTTACTTGAATTAGCGGGAAAAGCACTGGGTTTGGAGTCACAAGACACCTGGATTTGAATCTTGATTCTTATATTTGCTAGTTGTGTAACAACGTGCAAATTATGTTTTACTTCTTTGAGACTCAGTTTCCTCATCTGTAAAATTGAAATAATAATATGTAAAGTCCCTACTTCACCTAGGCTTCAGTTAAAAAAAAAAGGTGTTTTGCAGATCTTGAAGCACAAAATATAAACAAGTTTTTTGTTTGCATAAATAGGATCTTTATTTACTCTAGTTAAGCAGGATCTTAAAGATGTTCCTTATGCCCTTGATTCTGGGGAAGGCAAGAACCAGCAAGTTCAAAGAAAGAGGCCAGGTATGCCTTAGGCTTATGCTTTTTATCAAACTGGGAGATGTCATACTCTATTTCCAACATGGGAGGAATTGAGCATGGAGATGGGCTGGAAAGTAGGAACAATTTCTAGCTTTATCTTTGTGGAGCTGGTTTTACAATTTTGTTTGAAGTACCTGTGAATTTCCAGAAACACCCATTTTCAAATATAAGAAAGATAACCAGCACAGTAGAAAGAGCATTGGAGCAACAGTGCTGAATCTGAATCCCAATTCTATACTTAGTACCTTTGTGACCTTATTGTCTATGGGACTCAGTTTCTTTATTTGAAAAATGAGGGTATTAGACTGAATTATCAGGAAATTCTCTTCTGGCTCCAAATATTATGATCTGAAATGCAAAAAAAAAAAAAAAGATTTCTAAAGTGAAATCCAACTGATTTTTGAGTTACCTATATCATTTTATCCTTCTGTTGGTATAACAGCTTTCTAAAAATTATGATAAATAATTTATATTAATAACATTTAAGTATGTATAAATTATTTTATATTAGTAACATTTATTATGCATTTATGTATGCTGCCATACTGAAAATGAACCCATCCCTGTTAAGTATGTGTGTATATACATATTTGTATATTGTATCATATAAATGTTATATACAATACACTATTTATCCATTTTTATACCTGTATATTAGCATCTACCTCCCAGGGTTGTTGTGAGGATCAAATGAGACAATTGTAAAGTATTTAGCATAGTGTCTGGTACATTGTGTTTTATAAATGTTAGTTATATACACACATTATATATAATAATTCTTTGTTATAGATGTATGTATATGTATTACAAACATCATATTCAAGAGGTTACCCATAAAGAGAGTTAGGGTTGCTCTGGAGACCCCAAAAAACCAACATCCCAGTTCCTGCCAAATGAATTCGACTCAGTCTTCTCAGCCAAAGAAAAATAAAGTTTATTAAAAGTTCGCTTGTTTTGGACACAGTGTAAGTCTGTGCTAGGTCATTCTATGGTACTCTCACACATGGGGGCAAGATGAGGTCTTATATACAGTAGGTTGTGAGAGGAATCTAGGGGTAATCTAGAGGAGATGGATTAGTTATTCTAGGTGCCTGCCATTTCATACCTCTCCCTTCTCAAGGTCTAGTTCCTAAATATTAGCTTAGTATACAATTGGTAATAAGCATAATTTTCTCTTTACTCCTTGGAAGACATCTTCCTAGGAAGCACAATTTCATGTAGGCCAGTAGAAGACAGCTTAGAATACTTGAGTGTCTGGGCTACCCCACAAACTGCCACACCACCTTCCAGACCTTCCCAATTCTACTCAGTTCTACCCTTGTCTTAATGTTAAAAGTAAAACCTACATTGTTCTTCCATCCCTTGTAACTTGATCAGTGGCCATGTTGCCTCACTCTCTTGATACCCTTTTCCTCCACAGTATATCCTCTGCATCAGATTTTACATGCTAAGGCTTCTGTTTAGTAAACAACCCATAAAGAGTGCTTCCTTTTCAGACAGCACATTGTAAAGGGTTAGCCCTTCTCTAAAATGGGGGGATCATTTTATACCTTATAAAGAATATAAAATGTTGGATCACAGATTTGCATTTAAAAAGACCAAGAAAAGAGCTGAGCATCCCATGAATTGTCTCTAGACACTTTCCCCATCCATTCATTTTCATGGAGAGACAGGATTTAAAAAAGCAAAAAACAGGAGAGACTTAATAGTGTAAAACACTAGGGAAACTTGAACTCCAAATCTATTTGGTGATGATTAGACAAATGATCTTGGCAGAGTTGTGACCTAGTTTGCAGAATGAAATCTTGGGGAAATGTACTGGATCATCAGGGCAGCTAGGGAGGGGGCAAAGTGAATAGAATTCGAGGCCTGGAGTCAGGAAGATTCATCTTCCTAAATTCAAATTAGGCCTCAGACACTGACTAGCTGTGTGACCCTGGGCAAGTCACTTAACCCCGTTTGCCTTAGTTTCTTCATCTGTAAAATGAGCTAGAGAAGGAAATGGAAAACCACTCCAGTATCTTTACTAAGAAAACCCCAAATGGAATCACAGAAGAGTTGGACATGACTGAAACAACTGAACAAGAACAATAACTTATCTTGGGGTGAAGTCTCTCATTGGAAGAACCCAGGCCTATATCAGAAAGAATGAGCAAGAGGAAAGGCCAATTCCAAAGCTTGACCTGGGATGATCCTGATTGCCCAATTTCTGCCTAAGAAATGATAGGTCTCAGAGACAAGGCCCTGTGGAAGCAGAAATGGGAAGGGTTCTGCAAGTCTTATGATAAAAGACCCAAGAACACAGAAGTTACCCTAGTCAAACACTATAACTGAGTATGAAATTGAAAGTTGTAGAAACTATATATATTCAGTAAGACACTTCAAGTAAGCAAAGATTGAGGAGAAAGCCAATCTGAATCAACTTTTACCCCTTGAGACTTTCAGTGGGAACCTGAAATATTTTCCTCTAGAACTATTGAAAGTCTGTTTATTTTTATATATTTAAATTTTTTTTTTACTTTGTCTTTATAAACAACATTAACCACAGGCCTGAACGCAGTTAGGAAGAGGCAACTAAGAGGGGAGAATCCTCCCCAAAATAGATTTAATTGCTAAATGGCTTTGCCAGAGTTCTGTCTCTTAACTGGGGTCTCAGAACTAAAAAAAAAAATAAAGAGAATTATAAATCCTTTTGACAAAACTTCCCAGAGCAGAGAGAACACTTATACTAGGAAATGTATCTAGGCAATGAATCAGGAGTAGAATGAGGGGACCCGTAGGAGTGGCTGAACAACTCTGCTTAATGCTGCATTCTACCATTGCATACTCCTAAGTTCACATGATATTAGAACTGGGAGAAACCTTGGAGGTTACCTAGTCCAACCTCTTTATTTGACAAATAAGGAGATTGAAGCATAGAGACAGAATGACAAGGTAGGTACCAGAAGATGATTTAAGAGAAAAAAAATCTTAACCCTAGCTCTCTAGGAAATGGTACTCCAATCAGACCCTCTCCTCCTCACCACATAAATATATCTCCTCAAAGAGATGCTAAGCATAAAGACAGTCTTCATGAATTCAGACTAATCTATAGTTTCCAACAGAGAAGAATATTATAAAAAGTAATATTAAAGATCTACGATTTCACAAAACGTTTCGTTCTAAGTCATGAACTTAACATGTAATAATATGTGCCCAGTCTTCTTTGCTGATCTTCATTCGAGCTGTACCTTGATGTCCACAAAGGTTCTGTTCCTGGGTCCTCTTTTCTTCTCCTTCTACAGTATTTTACTTGATGATTTCATCTCTGTGAAGATCGATGAGGTACAGGCTCTGGGAACCCCCTTGAGCTCTGATTGAATCTTCCTGTTTGAAGAGGCCTTTCATTGTGGCTGGGCCCAAACCTAGGTTACTAGCCTAGCCCTCCACAATGATCCAGCTAGTCCCCACCCTAGATCCTCCCAATACTCAAATCTGTTACACCTTTGAACTGGCCTAGCCCACTATTGTCTTTGTCTCCAGGTAGCTTCCAGCAACTTTACTGGTGTCTGACCTCATTGACACCTCCTGAAGACCCTCCCCAAACTCCTCCTCGAGACCACCCCTAGATTCCTCCCACAACCTTTCTGTATATAAGACCCTATCTTGCCTCCATGTGTTTGAGAGCACCATAGAATTTTCTAGCACAGACTTGCTCTGTGTTCAATACGAGCTCACTTATCCAATACTATCTTTTTTTTTGCCTTTTTTTTTTTTAAATGCACGCATTCAATTTATTAAATAATTATGAAAAGAAATGCAAGCTGTACGTCGAGCTGGTGGTTTCATAGGCAATCCTCTTTTGCTGTTCTTCTTTGTACATAGAAATGATTTTTTTTTGCCTTTTTTTTGGAGGATAATTGGGGTTAAGTGACTTGCCCAAAGTCACACAGCTAATGTGTCAAGTGTCAGGCTGGATTTGAACTCAGGTCCTCCTGACTCCAAGGCCGGTCCTCTATTCACTGTGCCACCTATCCACCCCATCCAATACAATCTTTACAGATACTGAGGCTCCTTAAGAGTCTACCCAATATGGGCAACTTTGTATAAACTTTTTTTAAATTTTTTTTTGTTTTGCCTTTTTTTTTTTGAGGGGGGTAGGGCAATTAGGGTTAAGTGACTTGCCCAAGGTCACACGGCTAGTTTTTTGTGTTAAATGTCTGAGGCTGGATTTGAACGCAGGTCCTCCTGACTCCAGAGTTGGTGCTCTATTCACTTCGCCACCTAGCCACCCCAACTTTGCTTTTCTTTGGCTGAGAGAAGGCTTGAGTCATTCATTTGGCAGTACCCACCATGTTGTTATTTTGGAGTCACATCTTAAACTGAACTCATTATCATTATTCACAAATCTTTCCCTCTTCTTAACTTCTCTATTACTGTTGAGGGTACCACCATCCTCCCATTCACCCAAGCTTGCAACCTAGGTGTTACCCTCAACTCCTCTTGCCCCCGATATCCAATCTATTGCCAAGGCATATCAATTCTACCTTTGTAACATCTCTCATATACATTCCCCTACATTCCTACCTCCTACTGTCACCACTCTGGTGCGGGCCATCACCAACTCACTCCTGTGCTTTTGAATAGCCTCCCTCTGTCTGGTCTCCCTGCCTCAATTCTTTCCCTACTCCAATTTATCTTTCACTCAGTTATCTTTGTTAAGCACAGGCCTGACCATGTCAAGCCAACCCATGCCCCATCAACTCAGTAAAACTCTAATGACTTTTCATTGCCTCCAGGATAAAATATAAAATCCTGTGTTTGCTTTTTTAAAGCCCTTTATAACCAGGTTCTCTCCTACCTTTCCAGTCTTGTTATACCTTACTTACCCTTCTTTACTCTGCCATTCAGTGACACTGTCCTCCTTGCACGCACTTCCACAAGATACTCCTATGGATTCCATGCATTTTCACTGGGTATCTCTCAAGGCTGGGATGCTCTCCTTTGTCTCTGCTTCTCGACTTCGCTGGTTTCCTTCAAATGCTAGCTAAAATCACGCTTTCTGTAAGAAACTTTTTAAGTTTCTCTTAATCTTAGTGTTTTCCCTCTGAAACTACCGATAAGTTGTTCTACATATCTTATTTGCATGTTGTCTCCCCTCTTTGACTGAATTCCTTGAAGATAGGGATTGTTTTCACCTTTTTTTTTGTTTGTTTCCCCAGCTCCTACCCTGGCAAGTGGTTGGGTTACATACTTAATAAATATTTGTTGATTTGACTATCCAGAGTGTTCCAAAAGTCTTAAAGCAGTTTTAAGTAGAAGCATAAAATTGGGGGGATACTTTGGGACAATTTGCACAAATTTGAGCTTTTATTATGTTCATAGAATAGTAAAGTACATAGTTTCCTCCCCAGATCAGCAATTTCTTTCCTAAAGTGAACTCTTAGGGAGAAAACTTTTTCTACCAATGTATATTTGTAACTATTTTGCAATTTATATAGTCTTTGAGAGTTGCCTCTGCAGAACTAAGAGGTGAAGTGATTTTTCCCAGGGTCACACAGCCAATAAGCATCAGAGGAGAGACTGAACTCTTGTCTTCCTGACCTAGAAGATGGTTCTCTACCAACTTATCCATCCTGCCCCTCAGTAGAGCCCACAGGTACCCAGATATTATTTGATGGTGATAATGATCAGAATGACTTTCTATTGAAAATTTAAGCATAATAATCTTACCAAATGTTGTACCCCAATAAAAGCAAGACAGAAGATCCCCAAGATTAAGTTTAAAAAGTGGATTTTATTACCACAGGACTGTCAGGGTACATGCCCAAATCAGACAGTGCTTTGGCACAGATATTGTGCCGGTTATATAGAGGTTCCATAGCCAGATTACCTAAACTGAAATTACAGTGATGTAAGCTGAAACTACAGTGATTGGTCAGTATACATTTGAATTTCCCCGCTGGCAAGAAACCCTAGGCTGAGACTCCCACCCACAGATCAATCAAGGGAAAGCAAGGGGTAGGGGTCCTGCCTGTTTACAGATCAATCAAGGGAAAGCAAGGGGTGGGGGGCCTGCCTGTTTACAGATCAATCAAGGGAAAGCAAGGGGTGGGGGGCCTGCCTGTTTACAGATCAATCAAGGGAGAGGAAGGTGGAGTTCTCTGCTTTACAAATCAATGAAGGGAAGGGCAAAGTGGAGTAGTGCCCAACACAAGGAGTTGACACATGGCATTTGCATTCACTTAATTTTTCACTTCCTGGGCATGTCTGCTTATTTCTATTGGTCAGGCTCTTGTAATTTAAGTCTCTTTATGCAAAGTACTTCTAAGAAATTCTGTACATTATTGTAGCGGCAAGCACCCCAATATCCCCAGGGTAGCTGCCAACACAGGTTCTTAGATCTGCTTTTGTAAAGGAAAGCAACTCAAAATGGGTTAACAAGCTTACTTTAATCAAACAAACACACATTACCTAGTTCAGGGGAAAAGGTCAGCACCCCAAACTTCAGAGTTACAGAACTTCAGATTACAGACAGGCTTCCAAACTGTCCCAACATTACATACATCAATACCAAATCACAGTTACCAGAGAGGGAAGCATCAACATCTGGGTTTTCAAAGCCGGGGGGCTCTCAACAACGGCTTCCCAGAGTCTCATCTGGTCAAATCACACAATACTTCTCAAAGTGAGCCCCAAAGCAAAGCCTCTCATCAGAGTTTATATAGCCTTCTCCTGGCTCAGAAAATGTAACAACCTTCTGGACCCACTGCCCAATCACAAAGTATCAAGGTGTGGACTTTCCTAAAAACAAGCCTCCCACCACTGGCTCCAGGTGCACTTAAGCTAGGGGCAGGGAAGATCTTTAAATTTGCATTTCCATTACAATTATAAACAGTATATCTGTTTAGAAGTAGTAACTAATACTGATACCATCATCCAAGGGAAACCCTCTATTGGCTTGCATCGGGGTGTAATAATTCATTCTTCCTCCAGATTAGAAACTACAGAAAAGGTGTATTCTCTCCTCTGCAGCTGCAGAGGGAGCATTGCACTTGGTCTGAATCTATGTGATTCATTTCTACATCGTATATAAAGAATAAATAAGACCCTCTTTTTCTACTGGGTATTTCTTTTTTAAATGAAGAAAATTTCATTTGATTAAGTTAAACACATTTTTTAGTGTACCTATTATTAGCTGGGAAGCTTAGACATGCTAAGAGGAAAAGGAATAAAGAGGGAGAGAGGGTAGGAAAGGATAGAGGGCAATAATAACTGGAGTAACAGAAAAAATCAAGCTTCTACTAATTACTACCTCCCTGATATCAACTAATTAATTAACCTTTTGGGGTCTCACCGAGGTTTCATTATGCAAAAAATGAGATGGTTGGGATAGATGACCACAGGTATGGTTTCCTTTCAGCTCTCTAGTCTCTGGTCTTATGAACCACAGGGGACTTATTATCTGTGCTGAGACTTGAAGAAAGCTAAGAATATTAAGAAGCAGAAACAGTCAATCAACAAGCATTTACTGAGGACTTACTATGGGACAGGCACTGTGCTAAGCACTGGGGATTCAAAAAAAGGTAAAAGACAATCTCTGTCCTTGAGGAACCCACAAGCTTATGTGGTAGACAACAAGTAAATGATATGTACAAACAAGATAAATAGGAAATAAAGAGGGAAGGTACTAGAGTTAAGAGGCATTGGGAAAGTCTCCCTATAGAAGATGGGATTTTATTTGAGACTTAAAGGAAGACAGTGCATTCCAGGCATAAGGTACAGAAAGATGGAAGATAAAATGTTGAGTTCAGTGAAAGGTAATTGGCCTGTTTAGTGAAGGAGAATAATATTGGAGCTAAATTGTGAAGGGTCCAGCTGAAGAGTTTTTATTATATCCTGACCTCAAATGGGGTCACAACCCACAGTTTAAGAAGCACTGAAGGGGTCAAGAGTGGAAAATGTTTAAGAAGCCATGCCCTGACGAAATCAGAAGTCACTGATGATTTCCTTTTTTTTTCTTTTTCTTTTTGGAGGGCAGTTAGGGTTATGTGACTTGCCCAAGGTCACCCGGCTAGTTTTTGTGTTAAGTGTCTGAGGCCGGATTTGAACTCAGGTCCTCCAGATTCCAGGGTCTGTGCTCTACTCACTGCACCACCTAGCCAAATCCCCCCTCCCCACCCCCAACGATTTCTTAGCTCTCGGGAGAAAGGTGGTCAGACCTGAGCTTTTAGAAATTTATTTTGGTGATTATATGGAGGATCAATTGGAAAAAGTTAAGACTGGAAGGAAGGAAACTAATTAGGAGTCCAGAGAAGAGATAATGAAGACCTGAACTAAGGTGATGATTATGTGAATAGGGAGAAAAGAATGGATTCAAGGAATGTTGAGGTAGATTTGACAAGACATGGCAACCTACTGGATTTGGATTGGGAGGAATGGAGGAGAGAAGAATCAAGGACAACTCCAAAGTTTCGAAACTGATCACAAGGATGCTCTCAACAGAAATATGAAGTTGGGGAGGAAGGTCAGGTATCATTTGGAAAATAATGAGTTCTTTTTTTAGAGGTGCTGAGTTTGAGATTCCAATGGGACTGTAATGGAAATGCAGATTTGAAGATCTTCCCTGCCCCTAGGCCCTTTGATTGGCTTAAGAGACTTTGACTTAAGTGACTCTGAGAACCTTCCTTGATTTGAAAATATACTCTGCCCCCTAATAGGCTGAATGTGGTCACATGGAGCCTGTGGTAGGAGGCTTGGTTTTCAGGAATGACCACACCTTGATGCTGTGTGATTGGACAGTGGGTCAAGAGGGTGGTTACATTCTTTGAGCCAGGGGAAGACTATATAATCCCTGATTTGAGGCTTTACTTTGGGGCTCATTTTGAGAAGTGTTGTGTGATTTGACCAGATGAGACTCTGGGAAGCCCTTGTTGAGAGCCCCCCGGCTTTGAAAGCCCAGATGTTGATGCTTCCCTCTCTGGTAACTGTGATTTGGTATTGAAATAATGGTTGGACAGTTTGGAAGCCTGTCTGTTTGATCTGTCTGTATACTCTGAAGTTCAGGGTGCTGACCTTTTCCCCCTGAACTAGGTAATATATGTTTGTTTGATTAAAGTAAGCTTGTTAACCGATTTTGAGTTGCTTTCCTTTACAAAAGCAGATCTAAGAACCTGTGTTGGCAGCCACTCTGGGGATGCTGGGGTGCTTGCTGCTACAGGGACATGCAAGTGGAAATGCCCAACATCTAATGTGATCAGTTTTAGGGTTCAAGAAAGAGATAAGGGCCAGATATATGGCTACATAGAGGTGACAATTAAGTATATAGGAGTGGCTGAGATGACCAAGAGAAAAGAAGATCCAGAATAGAGCTTGGGGGGATATTTCAGGGATAGCATCATAGATTCAGAGCTGAAAGGGAACTTGTAGGCCATCTAGTTCTCTCACTACCACCACTTTAGAGGTGAGGAAACAGAGGCAAAGAGAGGTTAACTGACCAGCCTAAGGTCACATAGTTGGTAAATTTCAGAGGCAAGATTTGAACATGGGTTCAAAGGAGACTGAGCAGTCAGGCAGAAGAAGGAGGAAAGAGTGAGCCTTTGTCAGAGAAACAGGTAGAAGAGAAAATACCCAAGAGGAGTTGGTTGACAGTGTCAGAAGCTATAGAGACATGAAACTGTCTCTGATGCCTGAGAAAGGATTATCTGATTTAAGCTGTTAATAGATCGCTTGTAACCACAGAGGTTGAATTAAGGTTGGAAGCCGGTTTGCTATGGGTTGAGAAATGAGTGGGAAGTGAAGAAGTGGAAGCAATGCATGTAGGCAACTTTTTGGAGGAGTGTGGATGTGAAAAAGAGAGGAGAAAGAAGAAAATAACCAGAGGCTATGGTGAGGTTAACTGAAGGTGTTTTTGTTTTGCTTTAAGGCTGGGGGAGACATGATGTGCTTGTAGGCAGCAAGGAAAAAGCAAGTAAATATGGAGAAATTGAAGATGAAAGATAAAATAATTCCTGGGCCAAATTTTCCAATTAAGGAGAAAAATAGAAAAGTGGTTCAAGGGTATCAGGGATGGAGAACCTGCAGCCTCGAGGCCGCATGTGGCCCCCCAGGTCTTTAAGTGTGGCCCTTTAATTGAATCCAAACTTCATAGAACAAATCTCTTTAATCAAAGGATTTGTTCTATAAAATTTGAACTCAGTCAAAAGGCCATGCCCAAGGTCCCAGAAGGCCACATAAGGCCTTGAGTTCATAGATTGCCCACCCTGATATAAGTAAAAGGGTTGCCAAGGTAAAGAGAAGGGCTACCTGTTCCTCTGAGACTGTAGCAAAGGAGGAGAGAATGGGAACGATGTGAATAAATTTTGAGGTACAGAGTAATGGAAAATGGCCTCAATTTTCTCGGGAAAATAAGAGGTGGGGTCCTCTGCTGAGATGGAAAAGTAGAGTAGAGACTTTAAGCAGAGAAGGAAAGCTGTAACAGGCATGGTACAGAGCATGATAAAGGACCAACCAGGGAAAATTAAAGGATTCCCATGCAGTAGTGCAGGGGAGGGAGGCAAATGAGACTAGACAAAATAAATGTATAACGGATCCACAGTATTGCATGACTTCCTCCAGTACTGCTCTGTGGCCCAGGAATAGGAACAAAGTAGAGGTAGCTGTGCTGGAAATTGAGAAGGTGAAGGAAGGAAAGATAAGGGGGTCAGAGACTGAAGGGTGGAGGACGGAGTATATTTGAAATGGTCATCAATAAAGTTGATATTGTGAATGTTAGACGGAGACCAGAGCATAGATTATTGACAGAAAGGACAGGGAGGTTTAAAGGGACTGAAGGTAGCAAAGAATAGGTTTAAGCAATGGAATGCAAAGCAAAATGCAAAACAAAGTTCTGAAGGCTATGGTCAGTCAGAGAGGGGAATTTCAGAGCTCAAAATCATGAAAGTATAATCATGGGTGATGTAGAGATTCCTATGGCATCAGAAGTGAAGATATAGATCATGGGAGTCGAAATTGATGTGTTCAGGGTGAGTGCATTTTAGAAGATCTCAATGTGTTAATCTATGTGTTAAATGACAGCTAGGTTCTAATTCGTACCAATAAGGAATATTACAAAGTGATCACATATATTAGTATTCGTACTATTTGAAGTTCCAGCACAATGGAAATACATTGTGCAACCTCCAATAATGCAGCTACTTAAGGGGATTCATTATTTGGACTAATATTGGACCCCAGCTAGCTAGCTATAGCTAGATATTAGCTTAAGAGTTGGGGAAGAGAGGAAGTTGCTGAATTCTTAAAGAAAGTGCAGAGAGGGACCTGGAAGCGGGCAGATTTCTGAATGGGTGTAGCAAACCTGAAAGAAGCAGAGGGTGCCTTGTGGAATGACAAAGGTCAGAAAATGACAGTGAAGAACAAGGAGCATGCTGCTTCAAGGCCCAGGATGTTGGAGAAAGTGGGGCATGAAAGAAGAAAAGTTCAGTACTGGGGGTGGGGAGGGGGGTTAGGGACTTATTTTCTGGAGGGATCTAGGTTTCTAGGAGGGCAAAAAGTTGGAAAATGTAAGAAAATTAAGAGGAATTTGTTAAGAAATGAGTGGGGATGGGTTGGGTGGACACAATGGAAGGAAAGAACAGAGAAGGATCAAAGTTGGAGAAGGAGAGCTAAGCTGGATGGGGATAGCAGATACCAGAACATAAGTAATAGAACCCTGACCCTTTTCTTATGATGATGGAGGGTTTCATGGGTAGACTTATCTAGATAGTATGCTCAAATAAATCTGTGATCTCCCCATCCTGGGCAACTCTTGTCCATATCCTAGCATAAATTTTAATGAAATGGGGAAAGGAGGTGTCAAACCAACGTGATTTCACTTAACATTGTGAGGATATCAGTAGAACATAGGTGCCCACTATGCACTTGTCACATAAGACTATATGCTATGCTATATAATAATTATATAACATATGACTGTACTGCTATGTACAAAGGTCATCCTTTGCTCTTGCCACATAACCAACAAATCCATCTTCTTTTTCAATTAGTCATTTAATTGATCATAGTTATTCCAGTTCTGATTTGTAATTGCATATGTTATATATAAATGTCAGTCAATAAACACTTATTAAGGGCCTACTGTGCACCAAACACTGTGCTAAGTACTGAGCATAAAAATAAGAAAAAGAAAGACAGTCCCAACCTCAAGGAACTTAGCAATTTGTTAGTGTTAGTGAAATGGAGGGGAAAAAAAACCCAAATAAACGAAAAAACAAGTTCATGGAACTCAGGTGAAAAACTCTTGTTCTAGAAAGAAACTCAGATTTCTTTGTTAGGCATTTAAAGCCTTTCACAATTTGACTCAAACCCATCTTTTTTCCAGGCTGATTTCATATTTTTCCCCCTCACTCACTCTGTTTCAGACAAACTAGCCTAGTTGTTATTTCTCATACACAAACTATCTTACCTCTCTTTCTGCCTTTGCACAGGGCAGGCTGTCTGTCCCCCATGCCTGGAATACTCTTCCTCCTCATCTCCACCTCTAGGAATCCCTACCTTTCTTCAAGAGTCAGGCTAAGTGTAACCTCTGATAAAACAGCTTTCCTGATTCCCTTCTTCCTCCTGTTTTTGGAGCTCTCCATTTTCCATCCTCCCTCACACAATCTTGCATTTATGTCATATATATTTGGTACTTGTTTCTTTGTATCCCTACTCCCACCTCCAGCAGAACATAAGCTCCTTGAAGGCATGGACTGCTTTATGTTTTTTGTCTTTGTCTCTAGCACCCAAGAAATACATAGCAGGCACTTATTAAGCACTTACCAAATGGACTTGACTTAAAATGAATCCTCTAAATCTCTCTTTTGCTGCTATCCCATTCTATTTTGTATCTGACTTAATTTAAGCACATACATGCTTACTTTTCTTCTGTATTACTTTAGCACTTAATGCTAAGTGCTTAGTGCACTTAGGTCTGTAATAAATATTTGTTGAGTTCACTGGTATTGAATTATAATATTTATATTTCATGTAAATAATAATTTAATATAAAATTATAATTAATATTAATTGTTATAATTATTCTTGCTATTTAGATCTCTGTGGAACATTGTGCTATACAACATTAGACTAAAAACAGATATGTTGTTATAATAAAAGTAAGGGCTATTTAGATACAGGTTAGTACAGATATTAGTCTTATGTGGCTAGGTTTATTGGTTATCCTGAGTAAGCACCCTTAGCTTAGTGTCTCATAGATCTCAGTGGAGGTGCCTGGTCCCTGAGAACTGGCAGCCATAAGAAATGGGTTCCTAGGTTCTGATAGAGTAACATAAATTTTATTTATTTAAGTCATTAGGTTCTGTTCTACATAAGTGAATTTTCCAGATAATCAAAGCAATAAAATTTCTAAAAAACACAAAACTTAACCACTGTATATGTAACAGAAGTACCAACCAATTCCCAATTACATATAAAAACCTTTTGAAAAACATTAAGGTTTTTCCATATTTGGGCACTATTGGTCATGGGCTTAGAACCTGGCTCTAGAACTTGCTAAGTTGTGTGACTATGGACAAGTCACCTCTTCTCTCCTCATCTCACCCATAAAGTGGGTATAATAATATTTACATGGCCTACGTCACAGGAAGATGTTTTATAAACCTTATGATGATATAGAAATCTGAGTTGTTATATGCTACTGAGGAGTGTGTTTTTTTTAACCCCTATGTAAAACTGTCTCACAGAGCTATACTTTTTGAATTTGTGTGCTTGTTTTTATAGTTTTTCTGCCTCTTTATTCTATCAGTTGCTATCATTTCTGACTTTTATTAGCATCCCTGCCTCTAGTGAAGCACTCCACTCCATTCTTTCTGATTTGCAACTTTTGTCAACTTTTTCATGGGGCATAAAATTAGAATGAAATCAATGAGTTTTTAAAAAATTATTGATAATTTTGTTTTTATTTTACCTAAATTTCCCCCTGCCCTTCCCATCTCACAGAGAGCCATCTCCTATAACAAGGAATAAGTTTTTAAAGGAAAAAGAGGAAGAAGAAAAGCTTTGATATTTGAAAGGGAAAAATATTAACTATCTGGAAAACTCATTCATCTTTGAATCTATTTGTAGCTATGGAGAAGAGAATCACTTGGGTCAGATGGTAAAAGTTTCTGAACTCTTTTATCAAGAGTAAGGGAGTTCCTGGGTAATACAAGATTTAGGGGGCAGCTAGGTCTCGGAGAAGTGGACAAAGCATTTGGCCCAGAGTCAGGAAGATCTGAGTTCAAATTCAGCCTCAGACATTTACTAGCTATGTGACCCTGGGTAAGTCACTTAATCTCTGTTTGCTTCAGTTTCATCAGTTGCGGATATAAAATGGGGATGATAGTAATAGCACCCACCTCTCAGGGTTGTTATGAAGATCATATGAGATAATGATTGTAAAGTGCTTAGCACAATGCCTAATAAGTACTCTGTAAATATCAGCTATTATAATTATTGTACACATGACTTCCTATTTTTGATGGAACTATAGTATGATATGAAGAAGCCAGAGACCCTAGACTTTGTGCTTTACTATTACAGTGAGTTATTTGGAAGGTGTGGATCTGATGGGACATATGTTATCTGTCTAGCAGCCCCAAATGTATATCCCTTCTGAGGGGAGCTCAACCCACAGCTTGCTGCTAAGTTTGGGGAACTGCTAGAATCCCCATGGAAAATAGCACTCAGTGGAATGTGGGAAAGGGCATCACTCTGTTTGGCAACCCCCAAGTTTATTTCACTACCCAAAGAAGTCCAAACCATAATGTAGTGTTATATCTGGAGCACTTTAGGCCTCTGAGGAAAGTGAGACCAATGCAACAGGAGGAGAATTGTATTATTTATGGGCCACTCTGATAGGATCACTATCTACCAGGGTTCCCCTTCTGCTTTGTGTGTCCTTGGGCATTTTCCAATTTTCTAAGGGGTAGAATAAAGCCTATCTTGTATCTGATATATAGTAATGATTGTATCTGATATATAGTAATGATTACCGTGAGTACTTGTATGAGATGGATCTAGAGACCCCTTAATCACATACAGGGAGACCTAGATATGAGTTATGCTTGAAACTTCCCACAATAAAGTCTGAGAAAGGGCTATCACCCCCAAAATTTCTCGTTTCTTTATGTGGTCCCCATACAAAGCCTAGAGTCTATGACTTACTTATAATAATAGAATCTTAGGTATCCATTTAGTCCAACCTTTACATATTACATATTGTATAATAGATATCATTATATATTATGTTTACATTATATTTTATATTACAATCCAACCTTTTATATTTATATTTTATATGATGTATTATATATTTATGTTTATATTGCCTGTTTTATATTATGTTATAAATTTATATTTATAATGAATATATTATATTTATATTTTTATATTACAGGTTGTGATTTGTCCAAGGTCACATAGCTACTTAAAGACAATAGAAAATTGTCGACTTCGAAGTCAGACAACCTGTCTTTAAATCACAGAATCACATGTTTTAGAGCTGGAAGGACCTTCAAGATCATCTCAGCTCTTCTATTAACTCAGTGGCATTGCCTGTAAATTGAGGGGTTTAGATTTAGCCAACGTCAAAGTCCTATTCCAGCTTTAGATATTGGATGTTTCTAGGATTAGAAATCTCCTTGATGTTCACTGCTCAGTCTGTTACTTGATGCTACAATTTACAACATTTCAACTGTGTCCCAGATAGCTGAGTTTGCTGGATAAGTAAGGCTTCTGTATAGTATTAATGGCCTATCTTTTTTCTCTGGGAATGGGTTATATCCTAAGGGCCAAAGCACCTGAGCGCAGTATTCTGTGCACCAGAAACAGGTAATATATGGAGATATTTGGAAGTAGCATTCCTTGCTCTAAATCACAAATAATTAGAGAAATTAAAACGACTCTAAGTTACTGCTTCACAAACATCAGAATGACTAAGATGACAAATAAAGAAAAATGACAAATGCTAGGAGGGATTGTGGGACAATATGTACATAAATTCATGGTTGGTAGAGCTGTGAATTAGTCTTAACCATACTACAAATCAATTTGGAAAGAACTCTGGCCAAAAAGCCACTAAACTCTGCGTACCCTTTGACCCCAGTGATACCACTGCTAGGTCTGTACCTGAAAGAAATCAAAGAAAGAAAAGATCTATGTGTATAAAAATACTTGTAGCAACTTTTTTTGTGATGGCAAAGAACTGGAAACTGAAGAGATTACCATTATTTGGGGGAATGGCTGAATAAGTTATGGTAATATGAATGTGAAAGAATACTATTATGCTATAAGAAATGATGAAGGGGATGGTTTAAAAAAACCAGGGAAGACTTGGGTGAAACAACAGTGAAGTGAGCCAAATCAGGAGCACAATTTATACAGTAACAGAAATAGTAGAAAGATAATTAGCTGTGAAAGACGTAGTAACTCGTATCAACACAATGACCAGTCACATTTCTGAAGGACTTGTGATGAAACATGCTGTCTGCCTCCAGATAAAGAGCTGATGGATTCAGAGTACAGATTGAAAGCAGCATATTTTCTTCCCCTTCTTTTTCTTGCTTTTTGTTTTCTGAACATGGCTAATGCAGAAATTTGTTTCCATAACTGTAAAAATAAAACAGAATCTAAGTGAGTTTGTGGGTTAAAAAAATAGGAAGTAATATTCCTACCTGGAGTAAAGCTACTAAGTTTATGGAAAAGGTTACTCTGGTTCCCTAGATTTTGTGTTTTCTTTAAGTGATATGTTGACAATACCAAGTGCTAAAATAATATTACCTAGGGGATAGGGACTGGGCCTATGATTTCAAAAGCGTGGGAAACTCCCAAAGGGACAAACTCCCTACCTTATCTGCAATTTATAATCTTAGAGAGTTGCCTAGAGGTTAAGTGATTTGCTTAGGGATCATATAGCCAATATGTGTCAGAAATGAAAGAATTTGAAACCAAGTCCTCACTCCAAGATGGGCTCTTTCCCCACTACTCCACTTTGTATCTCCATGTCTTCTTACATGAAAATAAGAGAAATGATTAGCCCTGGCATGTGCATTTTTCTACAGACAAACACACAGGATTTGTATTATTTGATAGCTAGGCATGGTGGTACATGCCTATAATCCCCGCAATCTATAGGGAAAGCTGAGGCTGCTGGGTTTCAAGCTCTAGAGTTCTGGGCTCCGGTGGGTTATGCTGATCATGTGTCTGCACTAAATTCAGCATTAATAAAATGAACTGCTGTGAGGAGGTGGAAATCACAAGGTTGTCTAAAGAGAAGCAAGCAGACCCAGGTCAGAAACAGAGCAAGTCAAAAGCTACCATGCTGATCAGTAATGACATCAGACTGTGAGTGGCACCTAATACTTCCTGCCTAGGTAAGATGAGGAAACCTAGTCTTTTAAAAAAAATTTTTTTCAAAAGTAGCATTATTTGGTAATTGGGGAAATACTTCCAAGGTGATGACTGAATGTGGGTATTCGATTTTTAAAATTAAGGTGACAAAGATAAGAAGCTTATGCTAAAAGAGTACAATCTTCCCTATAGAAACACACAAGAAAATCCATAGTTTATACCCGACAGTGTTTTGTCTTGCCATGTAATAGAAAGGGAAAAGAAAGAAAATGAAAACTGGGATTTTGGCAGGGCTCAGCTTCCCCAGACATGAGCGTTTGAGCACAAGGGTAGAGGCAGCAAATATCCTGGCAGCTCTCATGTTCCATTGGAACACCTGCTATGCTAAGCAGCTGGGGAAAGAAGCCCCAAAATAGCCTAGGCTCACCCACTCGCTTACAACAACACAGGAACTCCCCAGCACTGCAGGCAAGGGAAAAAAACCCTTAAGACAGAGGCCTAGCAAGGCTGCTCTGGAAAAATTACTCAACACAGTAAAGCTTCTCTCCATTTTCCTCAGAAGAGTGCCTCCTTTGAGCAGAGAATGGAATCCAACTGCCTGTGTCATGTTTAGGCCACAAAGCCTATTATGGGTTTAAGTCATTGGCCCCTAGGGTCAGCAAATCAAGCACAATCAGGACTCCTAAGAGATATAAAAGTCATATGGGTGAGCCAGCTACACCCACTACATGGTCCTAAAGGATTTCTGGGGCACCATGATCAATGTCTTGGGGTGGGGCAGGGAGGGTAGAGTATTTTATCCTTTCTTATTGGTGTTCCCTGTGGACTAGCACAACACTTTGGCTCTGACCTGGAAGAATTAGCAACAGGGCTTACGGAAACCAGAAATCTTAATGGGTTAGCTGTCCAAACTAAAATGTAGTTTGGAGCCAAGGAATTTGGAGGCAGCAAAGACACCACTGGAAGGTCAAATGATAGTGCAATTTTAAAAACCTGGGGAGTAGAAGCAAAAAAGTGGGAGAGGGATCGATATATTAATCAATGTGAGTGATTTGTAGTTAGTCTTCCAGTTTTGGGACTTTATATTAGTCCATCTTGCCTTAAAACGCAAATGGACTTTTTCAGTATTAAGATTCTCTCTTATACTTTATATGGTAAAGGGTCTAATTGTACATAACCCAGGTTTCCAGCCAAGCCTGGAGCACTTCAAATAAGAATCTCCAGATTGGTAGAGAGAATGATGCTTTGCAGCATGCCTTTAGGAGAGGAAGAATTGGTGTGAGAGCTTTGGGAAGAAGAAACAATTTTTGTTCCTGCTTCAAGAGAGACATGTGTGTTTCCAGATTCTCTTGGGACAGACTCCAGGGAGAAGAAAGAAGAAAAAAAACAACAACTTTGGGGCAGCAAACATGTAGGTAAAACCATCGAGGCAACACATCCCTGACTCCAGCTTGCCTCCCCAGAGACTTTGGGAAATTTCTTCTTGGGTGAAATTGGGATCTTTCTCTTAGTAGAGTGAGATTTCAGCTCATTCTACTCACACTTGTTTATGTTCTGTTGTATTCTAATCTGTATAACTTCTCCAATTTTGGTTTGCTATTTACCTGGACAAATGGGTTTGCTTATTATTTACTATTTGTGATGCTATTTTGTGAAACCAGTATTTGGTGGGAAGGAGTAAAGCCTGTTGGTGTAAACTTGGGGGTACCCTCTCCTATTATGAGATAGCTGCCAAGAAAGTAGTTTGAATTAGTGTCCCTAGACTTAGTGTCCCTAGGGAAGCAAGTAAACATGATTCTGGTCTAGGCCTCATCTCTTTCAGAGGAAAATAGAGTGACCAGCTTCATGGCCCCTGCTCCCTGAATAACAGGAATCTCAGTGTCCCTAGTGGAGTGGGCACGATACCAGAGATATTTTTCTATCCATGCTTCCCCTCAAATTTCATTTAGATAACCCATGTGGACAATCATAACCTACATGGGCAGCACAAATTCTACATGTAAATTCTGTGCTTACTTTTTCATTCTCTTTCTTAAAAAACAGTGATAGAGGGACATCTAGGTGGTGCAGTGAATAGAGCACTGGCCCTGGAGTCAGAGGACCTGAGTTCAAATCTGGCCTCAGACACTTAATACAAAAACTAGCCATGTGACTTTGGGCAAGTCACTTAATGCCAATTGCCCTGCAAAAAAAAAACAACAAAACAGTGATAGAAGAAAATTTCATCAGTTTCATATTAGCTTTTATGCAAGATCTTGTGTTATTACAATATAAATAAGAAGATATGTCCTATGGCACTGTGTCCTTTTCTTGGCCTATCTCAAGTTAACCCTTCACAGCCACCACCTTTTAGGAATAGAAGGGGAAAAATATGTCCAAAGAACATACTCAGTAGCTCTTTGCTTTTTATACTGTTTTTCCATTCAAAAACTATTAGGTCCAAATATGTTTTTAAATATTCAAAAGGGGAAAAAAAGGGTTTAGCACCTTTAAGAATTAAAGGTCACTTGTAGGAAGAGGGCATATTGTAAAATGTGAGGGAGCCTTTTACAGGACTTAAAGAAACTCTGCTGTTAGAGAAATCAAACATTCATCAAAAGGGAGGGGATAGTAATAGATCAAGATTCAAGTTAATTGTCTGAGAAATCCCTAGTTAGAAAGGGATAGTCACGGGACTTCAGATATGCTTACACACACTAGTGATACACCTTTCCCCATGGAAGCCTTACCAGTGAAGAGCAGATAAAAGCTGGGAGGAGAATCTCTCTGTGTAAATCTTTGGAAACAATTGGTTAAAAGCTGGAGGGGAGCAAGGGCTTTTTGTTACAAAGCTGCAGAGAACTCTGGAAGCTAAAGCTGGAGTTGAAAATAAACCAGAGAAGGCTTCAAGATGAAGATTCAGGATGTTTTCTTTGTAGGTTTTAAAGAATCCCAGACTTGAAGTAAGCAGTGATTAATACCTGTTGAAGCTCAGGTAATAAAGTACTTAATTTATACTTACATGTGGCTCCTAATTTTGAAAGAAAGCTTAAAGGTAATTTAGCTCAACTTACTACCCAATTCGGGAGTCCCCTCTGTAATTTCCACTCATTAAATCTCTCTTGAGTGACCACTGTACCTAAGATACAGAATAAGATCACTGACATTTGATCATTTAGTTTCAATCTTGGATACTTCCAGTCATAAGGAACTAGCAAGGCAATCCATTCCTTTTTGGGGAAATTTTATTTTCTCTCTCTCTCTCTCTCTCTCTCTCTCTCTCTCTCTCTCTCTCTCTCTCTCTCTCTTCATGTGATATCATTTACCCCATTCTACCTCTCCTTTCCCTTTTCTCCCAGGGCAATCCTCTTTCTCATACCCCTTAATTTTTTTTTTTTGGTATCATTCCATCAAAGTCAACTTATACCAGCACCCTCTGTCCATGTATACTTCTAATTGCCCTAATAAAGATACACTTTTTGGAGAAATTCTAATTAATACGGTGTTCTCTTTCTTCAAAATCCAACTTCACAGGAAAAGACATCATAATTTCTTGACTGTAATGATAATGTTGTTGTTCAATCATTTTTCAGTCATGTCTGACTCTTTGTAACCCCATTTGGGGTTTTCTTGGAAAAGATACTGGAGGGGTTTGCCATTTCCTTTTCCAGCTCATTTTACAGATGAAGTAACTTGGGCAAACAGGGCGAAGTGACTTGCCCATGATCACACAGCTAGTAAGTGTCTGAGGCCAAATTTGAACTCCAGGTCAGGCACTTTATTCACTGTGCCACCTAGCTGTCCTATAATGACAATAATTTTTATATTTTTTATATTTATTTATATATATTTTATATTTCTTATATTTATATATATTTTATATTTTTATATTTATTTATTTATATTTATTTTTATAGCATTTTAAGGTTTGCAAAGCACTTAACAAATATTATCAAATTTTATCCTCACAACAGCCTTGTGAGATAGGTACCATTATTATCCTCATTTTATTAAAGAGTAAATTGAAGGTAAGAGAGGTAAAATACCCCAAAATAAACAGCTGGTAGATCTCTGAATCAGGATTCAAACTCAGGTCTTCCTGACTCCAAATCAACTTAGACCCTATTCTAAATCTGCTAGGTACCTGATTCTGAAGTGTTAACCAGCTTTACCACAATATTAGATTAAGGTATGTGAAAGGACAAACAACACTTAAAACAGCAAAGGCCAACTAGTCACTAAAGAAATTAAATGAAACTGGTACCACTGGGGACATCTTTTCCACCTTAGGCCCTAAGTGAAATAAATAGAATAACTAAGACATTCCTTGATCTTGCTTTTTGCCAGAAATGACTTTACAATCCTTCCTTCTTTCTATGACAATCTGTGGCTGAGTGCTGATGTATACCTGGGAAGTTTGTAAGCTAGGATCAAGAGAAGAGAATTGGAAGAGACTAGAAAGCTAGAAGAGATATATGGCTACACAGCTCTTTCTCATGACTTTTTGTTATTGTTCTTTGCCCTTGTTTAGCTCTTGATCTTTTCGTGATCTTTTCTGACATTTTTTATTTGCCCCCTTTCCTTTCAATACCATTTTGTTTTCCTTAGTTCGTACAGGATCTCCTTCGTTCCTTTGACCTCAAGCATTATATTCCATGACAAACTCTTGGAATGGTAAAGCAGAATAATGGAAAACTATAACTCTTTCCATTTGTCTATTGGACATTTCAAACTGGATATACTTGAAATATCTTAAATTCAACATGTACCAAATTGAACTTTACCCTAAACCTTCTCTTCCAAATTTCCTTATTTATATTATATTTGTGTTCTCTATTTACATTTGCCACCATCCTTCTAGTCTCCTGGATTTGTAACCTTGGCATTATTTTAAACTCTTCATTTTCCGTCATGCCACATATATAGTCACTTGCCAATTTTTGCCTTTTGTACCTTCACAACATCTGTAGCATCTGACCCCTTCTCTCTCTCTACTTATTGATCACCTTAGTTCAGGACCTCCTCACCTCTTACCAAGATTATTGCAAGAGCTTCCTAATTATTCTCCTTGCTTTAATTCTTTCTCCAGCTCATCCTACAGCAAATGTAATCTAATATTCAAATAATTTAATGTGTTAATCTTTAAACACAGTCCATGGGATTCCCCTACTCAATCAACTCCAGCAGCTTCCTGTTGCTTCTAGAATAAAATAACACTCCTTTAATTGGATTTTAGGGGCAGCTAGGTGGCACAGTGGATAGGGTGCCTGGCCTGGAGTCAAGAAAACTTGTCTTTCTGAGTTCAAATATGGCCTCAGACACATACTAGCTGTGTGACCCTGGGCAAGTCATTTCACCCTGTTTGCCTGAGTTTCTCATCTATAAAATGAGCTGGAGAAGGAAAAGGCAAATCACTCCAGGATCTTTGCTAAGAAAACTCCAAATGTGTTTTCAACAACAAACAGCAATATTTTAAAGTCCTATACAATTTAGCCTCAGTCTATCTTTTTAACCTCAGGGAACTTTACCCTTCTTTCTACCCTCTGTGATTCAGCCAAACTGGTTTTTTCTCTCTTTTCCAAATGCAGAACTCCATATCCCATGTCTGAATCTTTGTACTTGCTAAAGTGAACATGTTATAAAAGTAGGCCCCTCTGCCCCCAATTAAATGCAATCTCAGAAGACCCAGGCATCAGATTAAATCAGCCAATCAATCTAAACTAAATGTGATTAAGTCCTTAAATCAATTTGAAAGGATCATAGGGTTCTGGCTAACTGGATAAAAACAGGACAGCACACAGGAAGATATCTTATGATTGGTTTAATCAATCAGACACACCTAGGGGTCTATATATACCATGGCAAGCCAGTTTGGAATTTTATATTCCAGCAAAAGGCCATTAGAGTGGTGGTTTGAATTGATTACTAAAATACTCCTGGGAGGGAATTGTTCACTGCTGTGGTGAGAACAGAGTTTCTCTGCTCCCCAGGTGACAACCTTGTGAATTTCAAAAGGTCAAGAGATCTGGAATTCACACAGGTGTCAGTAGAAGTGTACCCCTAGCAACAGTGGCTGACAGTAGAATCTGCACCAAGAGCTGAGATACACTGAGGAAAAACAACCTCTGGACGCTACAAAAGCAAGGATCTTGGAGCCTAGAAGCCAGCTAAACCTAAACTAAATTCATGATGACTCCATAAAGGAAGAAAAGGACTCCAGCAACCAAGAACTGTGAGTTTACCTTTTGTTGTCCTCATGAGCTCTCTAAATCTGAGCTAATTCTTCCAGGGGAATTTCTGTGTGCAAGGGGAGAATGTGCCTCCAGCTTGGGAGATAATAACTGTCCTTACTATATCTGTTTCGTAAATACCCTTTCTAAAAGATAATTAAGCCTACAGAATGGTAATCTATGGGAAGCACAGCAATGGGGGCTCAGGAATAACACTATAAGAAGATACTAGGGAACCTCAGAGTTACCCCTAGAATCCTGAAGATAATAGTGTATCACATTCTGGAAACCAGGCCTGCAGTTTGGAGAAATGAACCTAGAAGGGGTTCTACAATAGGATTATACACTTAGAACTTTAGGGGACAGCTAGTCTAATATCTCCATTTTATAGATGAAATAACTGAGGCTCATAAAATGTCCTGTTAAAAGAAGAATGAGAATACAATAACAAGGGGATCATGGTAATAGATTTAAATCATGACCACATATAACAGGATTAGAATCATAGATTTAGAGTTGGATAAGACTCTGTAGGCCATCTTGTCTAAATTCCTTGGTTTTTTGGTTTGTTTTTTTTTTGGAGGGGGGGAGATAGGGTAAGTGACTCACTCAAGGTTACATGGCTAGTTTTTTGTATTGTGTCTGAGGCTGAATTTGAACTCAGATCCTCCTGATTCCAGGGTTGGTGCTCTATTCACTACACCACCTAGCTGCCCCAATTCCTCATTTTTCTTTAGCACTAAGAAGGCTAATTGGCTTGCCCGAGGTTACAGAGATACTCAGCGTCAAACACTTAATTTCAACCCAAGTCTGACTCCAGAGTCAGTCTGCTTTTCACTCTGATTGAAGGAGGTATGATTTGGGGAGCTGGAAGGAAGGGATAATGGCAAAGTACTAAGCGGTCAAAATTCCCACCATAATATGATGTGGTCTCTGTGAACCTGCCTCCCAGATTGAGGTTGGATCTGAAGAGAACAGTGGCACTTTCTGAGGTTCTGTGGAATATGCCAATGCAACATACCAGAGTAATAAGCTTCTGCAAACTTCTGGGTGGGGATGAAGCTGGGCAGGCTGGTGCGGATGAAGGTAGGGACATTGCTGCTCAATGAATCCCCTTTCAAAGTTGGCTTCCGGCCATTCTTTTAACAGTACCCTGTACTGTACTGCCTTGTATTGGCTTACTTCCTCCAGTTCTAGTGAACTGCAACTTATCTCAGAATTAGCTACTTCCATACCAGTTCACAGGCAGAACCATCCTCCTTTCCTTCCCCTATCCCATCCCTCCCCCAACCCAGTGAGTCAAAGGCCTAAGAAGCCTAGCTGTCTTTAGGGTGTTTCTAGGGGCACTTAAGCCATCAGACTCTCCAAACTTGCATCTATTCATAGAATGACTTTCTTCTGTAACAAGGTTCAAAACCTTTGTGTTGTTGGAGAGGATTCAAGAACTCCCTTGTCCTGAGATTTCATTCTATAACTTGCCCTCTAGGTAAAACAGTCTCAATGAATCTTCTTTAGGGGAGCATAGATCCCTCCCATTGAAACCAGAGCGCCAATGATTCCTTTCCTGACCATCTTTTTATTCACACTGACCCCAATAGATACAAAGAGAAATTATGGCAATAAGATTGAAAAAAATCATATGGCCATGGCTTCAGAATACCAGGAAAAAAAAACGGATCCTTGTCAGGGGTGTTGAGTTACCTTATTAGTCACTGATTTGATCTTGAACAGTAAGTGTCATAGGCTTTGGTCTTACTTAAAAGATGAAAAAAAAAATTTAATGGGAGAGGGGAAGTCAAGTGCACCATGTTTTGGAAGCAGAAAGATCTAATGTTTGTGGAAGAAAATTGGAAGAAGGAACTCCCAGATATAACATGTTTTTCATTTTTCAAAAGTGAAAAGAGCCACTTGATTTGAGGTCAGAAAACTTTTTGCTCAAATCTTTGTGCAGCCATGAAGTTACACTAGACCTTGCTTCTCCCTCCAAATATATAACCAATCCAACAAACTATTTTCAAAGCTGTTCTGCTTCTTTGTCTCCCACCAATCTTCTTCTCTTCTGTCCATTTTTTAAAAGAATGCTTCAATGGCCCTCTTTTCTTACATTTCTTCTTTCCCCCAATCATCTTGTTGCTGGTTTTTTTCTCCTCACTCCCACTCCATCTCTCCCCTGCCCCCCCCCAAAAAATGGAAGAAAAATAAATCCCTTGTATCAAATATGCAAATCCAAGTAAAGTAAATCCCTACATTGGCCATATCCAAAAGGAAGGGAAGGAACATTTTATAAATACCTATTATGTTCCAGGCACCATGCTAAGTGTTGAACACAACTCCACCCTTCCCTCCCCCAACTGATCAGTGAGCAGGAATTTCAGGCTAAGGTAAAAACCAGCCTGGAGATTTCTCCATCCTCCCCCTGTCCCCTGCCCCACTCGAGATCACCTGATCCAGATATATCTCTATTCCCCATCCCCTGTCTCCCTCTAGATCACTTGATCTGGTTATGTCTCCATCCCTCGTCCCCTGGCCCCTCCTAATCACCCCATCCTAGGCTTCTTGTCCTTCAACCTAGGGTAAACTTCTCGCCGGTGGGAAATTCAAATATACACTGACCAATCACTGATTGTAGTTTTGGCTTACATAACCTGGATATTGAATCTCTTTAAAAACCAGCCCACTGTCCATGCCAACTCACTGTCCGATTTGGGTATGTGTGACCCTGGCAGTCCCACAGCAATAAAATCTACTTCCAAATTTTAATCTCAGGGATCTTCTTTCTTCTTCCTTTATTTTATTTGTTTATTTATTTTATTTATATTGCTCAACACTAAGCACTTTACAAATATTACCTTATTTGATTCTCACAACAGCCCTAGGAGGTGGATACTATTATTATCTTTTACAGTTGAGGAAATTGAGGCACACAGATTAATGACTTGCCCAAGGTCACACAGCAAGTAAGTGTTGGAGACTGAATTTGAACTCGGGTCTTCTGATTCCAGGGCTCTATCCACTTCACTGTTTGCCTCTGTCAGAAGAAAGGCAGTAGGCAGCATGTTCTGTCAGATCTTCTGGAATCTTTGTGGTTAATACATTTATCATAATTCTCAAGAATTTCTGAATTGTTTTTCTTTAAAATGTTGAGGTTATTGTATAAATTGTTCTCCAGATTCAGCATAGTTTAATCTGAATCAGTTCGAACTAGTCTTTCCAGATTTCTCTCAAACCGTCCTTTTGTCATTTCTTACAACAAAATAATATTCCATTGCATTCATATATCATAATTTGTTTAATAACTCCCCTATTCATGGGCACCCTTTTAGTTTCCACTATAAATAGAGCTACTATAAATATTATTTATACATATGGGTCCTTTTCCTCCTTATTTGATCTTTATGAGGAATATGGGCCTAGTAGTAGTTACATATGGTTAACTGATTTTTATAGGTGTATAAAAGTTCTGAGTTCTGCTTTCCAGAATGTATGGACCAATTCACAGCTCCAGCAACAGTATATTAGTACAACTGTTTTCTTATAGCCCCTCCAACAAATATAATTTTCTTTTTTTGTCATTTTTGTGAACCTGATGGGTATGAGGGAGAACTTTAACACTGTTTACATTTTCCTTTCTTTAACTATTAATGCTTTATAATATTCTAAAACATATCTGTTAATACCTTGGATTTGTTACTTTGAGAAAATACTACTCAGATCCTCTGACTATTTATTTATTGGGGAATGGCTCTTGTTCCTTGAATTATTTCCTATCATGAATATAGCTTGTAGCAGAGAAACTTGCTTCAAGGATTTTTTTCCCAGTTGACCATTTTCCTTGTAATTTTATTTATGCAAAAATTTTTCTGTTTTATATCATCTGAATTGTACATTTTATCTTCTGTGATGTATTCCAGGGCTTCTTAAACTTTTTCCACTTGTGACCCTTTTAGTGCTTCTTTTTTCACTTTATTTTTTTAAAATTAATTTATTTACTTTTAGTTTACAACATTCAGTTCCACAATCCCTTGAGTTTCAAGCTTTCTTCCCCTCTTTTTCCACCCCCCAACCCATGGTGGCATGCAATCAAATATAAGATCTACAAATACCTTCACATTAAACATTAGTCAGGTTGTAAAGAAGGATTATGACCAATGGGATGAACAATGAGAAAGAGGAAACAAAAGAAAAAGAGAGTAAAAAGTTTGCTTCAGCCCTTCAGTGCTTCTTAAACTGGGGGGTTGAAAATAATCTGCTTCAGTGATCAACTTCTATACTCTGCCATCAGTATTAAATTGTTTCAGTGATTAATGCTTTATTATTTAATTTTTAAAGTTTATTTATTTTGGGGGCGGCTAGGTGTTACAGTGAATAGAGCACTAGTCCTATAGTCAAGAGGATCTGAGTTCAAATCCAGCCTCAAACACTAGCTGCATTACCTTGGGCAAGTCACTTAAGTCCAATTGTCCTCCCTTCCCCCCTCCAAAAAAAAAGTTTATTTTTAGTTTTCAACATTAACTTTCCTAAGTTTTAAATTTTCTCCTCTTCCTCCCTTCCTTCCTCCCCATGATGGCATGCAATCTGATATAGGCTCTAGATATACATTCCTATTAAATATTCCTATTTTCATATTGGTCATGTTGTATAGAAGAATTATAATGAATGCAAGAAACCATGAAAAAGGAAAAAAAACTAAAAAAAATTTCCTTCGCTCTGCATTCAGACTCCATAGTTCTTTCTCTGGATGTGGATGGCATTTTCCATCATGAGTCCTTTGGAATTGTTTTAGGTCCTTCCATTGCTGAGAAGGGCTAAGTCTATAAAAATCAGTCACCACACACTGTGGCTGTTACTGTGTATGATGTTCTGGTTCTGTTCACTTTTTTTTTAAAGCAATTGGGGTTAAGTAACTTGCTCAAGGTTACACGGCTAGTCATTATTTATGTGTGGGTGCTCATTTTCTGAGGCCGGATTTGATCTCGGGTCATCCCAACTCCGAGGCCAGCGCTCTTACTCACTGCGCCACCTAGCTGCCCCTTTTAGGGCAATTGGGGTTAAGTAACTTGCCCAAGGTTACACGGCTAGGTTTTTGTTTGTGTGGGTTAAGTGTCTGAGGCCAGATCTGAACTCAGGTCCTTCTGACTCCAGGGCCGGTGCCCCATGGTTCTGTTCACTTTACTTAGCAGCAGTTCATATAAGTCTTTCCAGGTTTTTCTGAAATGCACCTACCCATTATTCTTTATAGCGCAATGATAGCCCATTACATTCACATACCACATCTTGTTCAGCCATTCCCCACTTGATAGGCATCCCCTCAATTTCCAGTTCTTGGCCACCATAAAGAGTTGCTATAAATATTTTTGCACATATGGGTCCCTTTCCCATTTTTATGATCTCTTTGGGATACATCCCTCAAAGCAGTATTGCTGGGTCAAAGGGTACGCACATTTAAAATAATTTTTTGGTAGCTTGATTAGAATGGTGCTGAATAAGGTAAATTAATTTATGTAGAATTGTCATTTTTATTATAATAGCTTGGCCTACCATGAGCAATTGGTATTTTCCCCCTTGTTTAGATCTGATTTTGTGTGAAAAGCATTTTGTAAATGTGTTCATATAATTCCTGCGTTTGTCTTGGCAAGTAGACACTCAGATATTTTATATTGTCTACAGTTATTTTAAATGGAATTTCTCTTTCTATCTCTTGTTGGTTGATTTTGTTAATATATAGAAATGCTGATGATTTATATAGGTTTATTTTATATCCTGCAACTTTGCTAAATTTGTTAATTATTTCAAGTAGTTTTTTAGTTGATTCTCTAGAATTCGCTAGGTATACCACCTTCCCACTTTTAAAATTTACTCCCCTTGAAGAAAATCTTTATATATAGATATTGTCAAGATATAGAAGGAATTAATTCAAATTTATAATACTAAGAGCCATTTTTCAAAAGATAAATGATCAAAGCATAGGAATAGGCAATTTTTTTTTTTTTGTATACAGCTACAGAATTTATTCCTTATTCCCTTAAGGTTAGCATTACTTGTACAAGGAGGAAGGACTAAAGTCCTGACTGACTAACAAAAGGATGAGAAAGCTTAAGTACATTTTAGGACCATCCCAATTAGGGGTGGCTGAGTTACACAAATTTATGATTCCCATAATAGTTTAATCATTGTATGGGAAAGGAATTTCTTAACTGGTGTAGCAGCAAGCACCCCAACATCCCCAGGGTAGCTGCCAACACAGGTTCTTAGATCTGCAGAGAGGGAAGCATCAACAAATGGGTTTTCAAAGCCGAGGGGCTTTCAACAGCTGCCCAGAGTCTCATCTGGTCAAATCACATAACACTTCTCAAAGTGAGCCCCAAAGCAAAACCTCACATCAGGGTATATATAGCCTTCTCCTGGGTCAGAGAATGTAACCACCCTCTTCACCCAGTGCCCAATCACACAGCATCAAGGTGTGGTAATTCCTGAAAGCCAAGCCTCCTTCCACAGGCTCCATGTGATCATATTGAGCCTATTAGGAGGCAGAGTATATTTTCAAATCAAGGAAGGTTTTCAGTCTCTTAAGCCAATCAAAGGGCCTAGGGGCAGGGAAGATCTTTAAATCTGCATTTCCATTACATTTGGCCCCAAGATCTTTCATGCCCATAGCATACACAATTTACATTTGAATTAGCACTAAAACATCTCTTAGGTCACATTTTCCAGGTACATAAGAAAATCACAATATAATCTCAAAATACAATAGTCCAAGTCTTCCACTCATGGGGCAAATGTTAACTCAGTCACTTATCAGTAAAATCAAAAAATAGTCACTCTTAAGTTAACTCAGTCACATCAGTAATTTCAAAGTACATGGTCAAAGTCTTCCACTCATGGGGCAAAGTCTTGATTAACTCAATTAGTCTCTTCTCAGTAAGAATATCTCAAAGTACTCAAAGTACAATCAGTCACTTATTCAGTAAAGTCTTACTAAGTATGCCCATAGCATAGATAATTTCCATTTCAATTAGCATTAACCATCTCTTAAGTCATATTTTCAAGGTACATCTAAAGTTACCAAAGTGGCCACTGGGCCTTAAACACAAAATACAAAGCATTATCACATCAATTCAAAACAAGAGTCCAAATAAAGTTCTCTTGGGAAGAGGGGGTGTGTCCTTCCCCTCACACTGCTCCAGCCTCTGCTTCCAAGTTCAGAGTGGGAGCTGGGCAACAAAACCAAAGGTGGGGTCCTTGGGGGTCCATGGCACTTCACCCCACCCACCATAGTTACAAGTTCATCCTCCCCCTGGGTCCCAAACTGTGGGATGCAGCAAGGAAACGCATTCAATGCCCCTGCTTTGCCACACAGTCCTTATCTTGTCCTGTGGCTGAACTCCAAACTCCTGGGTTCCTTCTCCTCCAGCAGAAGACAGCAGCTCCTGGCTTCTCCACAGGTCTCCAAGCAGGCAGCTCACCATTCCTGCTCTCAGCTCAGTGAAGTCAGCAATGCAGGCCGTTCTCTCCTGCTCCATGGCTCCACAGAATCACAGCTACCACAACTGGGAAACAAACAATTATCCCAGCCCCCATACTTTCCTTTTACTTAGCAGATCCCATCCTTTGTCACCATTTTGTAGCAGCAAGCACCCCAACATCCCCAGGGTAGCTGCCAACACAGGTTCTTACTTCTGCAGAGAGGGAAGCATCAACATCTGGGTTTTCAAAGCCGGGGGGCTCTCAACAGCTGCCCAGAGTCTCATCTGGTCAAATCACACAACACTTCTCAAAGTGAGCCCCCGGAATAGGCAATTTTCAAATAAAGAAACCCAAGCTATCAATAATTATTTGTAAAGATGTTCCACATCACCAACAACTAGAGAAATATATATTAAAGCAATTCTGAGGTTCAAATTGCCATCAAATTGGCAAAGATGACAAAAAAGGAAAATGACAAATTTTAGAGAAACTTAAGGAAAAGAGGCACATTTATGTGCTACTGTAGAACTATTAATTGGTCCAGTCATTCTGGAAAGCATTTTGGAACCTTACCCCACAACTCTGCATATTGTTTGACCCAATACTACTACTAGGCCTTTACCCCAAAGATATCAAAGAGGGGTAAGGACCTATATGTACAAAAGTAGTCATAACAGCTCTTTTCATAGTAGACCAAAACTGGAAACTAAGGGGGTGTCCTCCTGTTGGGGATTGGTTAAACAAATTGTGGTATATGGATGTAACAATATTATTGTACTACAAGAAATGATGAAATAGATAATTTCAGGGAAAACTGAGAAGATCTCTATGAATTAAAGCAGAGTAAAGTGAATAGAACTTGGAGAACAATTTATATACTGATAAATATTACAGAGAAATGCAACTTTGAAAGACTTTAGAACTCTGATTAATGTAACTAAACACAATTCAGAGGACTGAATATTAATTATGCTACCTTATCTCCTGCCAGAGAAGTGATACACTTAAAAGGCAAATCAGACACGTTTCTGGATATAGCCAATATGGGAATTTGTTTTGCTGGACTATGCATATTTGTTATGAGGGTTTTGTTTTTAATTGTTCAGTTGAGAGCAGAGCAGTGGGAGAGAAGGATGAAATGCTTTTAAAAATAAATAAAATTTTAAAAATTGTTTCCCTAGACACTCTTGACCTTTTGTTTCTATAGATGAATTTTGTTACCTTTATCCTAGCTCTGTAATGTAATGTCTTGGTAGTTTGATTGGCATGGCACTGAATAAGTTAACTTTGGAAATAATGGTATTTTTTATAATATTTACATAGCTCAACCATGTAGCTCATAGCAACTATGAGCAATTAATGTCTAATTATTCAAGTCTTTCTTTATCTCTGTATAAAGTCTTTTGTAACTATATTCATATAGTTGCTGTGTGTATCTTGGTAGGTAGATTCCCAAATATTTTATGAATTTTGCAGTTATTTTGAATAGACTTTCTCTTTCACATTCTTCCTACTGGATTTTATTGGTAATATATAGGCTGATTATTTGTGTGAATTTAATTTATATCCTATTATTTTGCTGAAATGATTGTTTTAATTAATTTTTTAAATTGCCTCCCTAGGATTCTCTAAATAGACCACCATATCTGCTGATATTTTGTTTCTTTTTTGCCTATATTTATACCCTCAATTTCTTCTTTTGTTGTATTGCTATAGCTAGCTTTTCTAGAACTGTATCAATTGATAATGGTGATAATAGACTTTCTTGCTTTATCTCTGATCTTATTGGAAAGCTCTCTAATTTATACCATTTACATATGATGCAGGCTATTGGTTTTAGAGAGTTACCACTTACTATATAAGAGAAAGGTCCATTTATTCCTATTCTTTTTAGTGTTTTGTTTTGTTTTTTAACAGAAATGAATATAGTATTTTGTCACAAGTTTTTTCTGCATCTATTATATTATTATGTACTTATTGTTATTGATATTACCTATTATTTTTACATATTTCTTAATATTGAACCAACCCTTATACTAGGATAAATCAAAACTGGTAATAGTGTACAATCTTTTAGATAAGTTATTAAAATAGTTTTACCATTTCAGCCCACAATACAAAAAAGGTTAAAAAATTCCTGCTCTAACTTGTCCTAAGAAATCTTTTCTTTCCTTGACTTTTGATATCTTTGATATCCTTGACTCTTGAGAGGATAAAGTTTTTTTTTTCCTAAACAGGCACCCTCTAGCATTTTCTAACTCCATCACTGGCCATTATCCACTCATTTGGCTCAGCAGAGAGTCCTTCCTACAAGCCTGGTCATACTAATCCTTTTACAGATATCATCTTTCCAGGATTCACAGCACATATTTGCATTTTAAGGGCTATTCCCATCTTGCCTAAGGAAATTGCTAAAAGCTTCTTAAAACACCCTGAAATAATCAAGAACCCACATTTATACAATCTCCTTTAGGGAAAGAGGAAATATTATATCTCTAGCATTCCTCCCAAAGTCCATGCTGGAAAATTATCCATCCATCTTCTCCCTCCTATAATATTTCCATTTTTTTCACTAAGGCTTTTCTTAGCCAGTTGGCATAAAGAAGTTGATTTAATAAGCTGATTGATACTAAGGTGGGTGAACGTTTGATTGAAAAATGCTCTTCCTCCCTGGAAGATGCCCAGGTGGCAACAAAGTGTTAACACACAGAAAAAAAAAATGTCTAATGGTGACATTCCAGTTAGGTTGCCAGCTTTATTGAAGGAGTGGAAATGGGTATATTTTGGGGCTAGAGAGGGCTTTTCTGATATTGAAAGTGGAAAGAGTACCTGATTTGGGGTCAGAACATTTTCTGCTCAAATCTTAGTGCTACCATGTGCTCCTTCCTTTGATCTTGGGCAGCTCCTCATCTGTAAAATGACCTCTATGGTTTCCCTTCCAGCTCTAAATCTATGATTCAATGATTCTATTCCATCTAGTATAAAGTTTTTACTCTAATACAGTATCTCACCAATCTTTTCTCTAGAAAATGGAAACAGGAGGGGCATCCAAACATCCTCAGACTAAATAGGAGTAGCATTGAATAGTTTAGTGTTGTAATAATAATTGACCCAAGCAAAAATATTATCTACATACCAGAAATCCCTATGTTTAACTTTCACATGATAAGAAGGTTGTGCTCTAATCACAATGAGTTGGTATTTTTTTTCTCTGGGTAAGGAGCCAACAATGCATAAGGATTTTATTTTTATGATCTTCCTAGATAGAGGGAAACATGGTTAAGTATTTTTGCAGGTGCTACCTTTGTGCCAGCCTGATAGATTAATTTAGGATTTATGTAAAATGATTGTTGTGTCACAGTGGGGCTCCAGAATAGTGTGAGATCCATACAAGGAAATAAAAAATTAGTCATCTTGCCCTGAAGGTTTTAGAGATACAGATTCTATTCTAGGGGTGTCATTTTTAGCTCAAGTAGAATTTTTTTTTAAAAACCACACACAACAAATCAACACAGTAAAATTAACACCCATTAGTGCCAGTCATTTATTTATTTAGCTAATTTTTGCAAAAGCTAACAAATAACTTCTTTAGACTTTATTCCACATCCAATTCTGGGTTCCTTGGAAGAAGGAAGAATTGAAAAAAGAGAAGGAAGTTGATAAGAGTTGAGAAAGGAAGTTACAAGTTTCTGTCAAGTTGTCAAATGAGGTCAGAAGGAAAGGAGGAACTCTGGATTTGAAGATTTCCACAGATCTCCTGGGAAGTTGTCTATAACAACTACTAGGAGGTAAGATAAAGGACTGAGGATGAAGGTGAAAAGGGAACTAGATTACATAATATACTTCTGGTTGCTTAAGGTAACATCAGTCATGGTAGTTTGTGATGCAGAGGGTACACTCTCCTATACATCAGTGATTCCTCAGGAATCAATGATTTAGTGATCATGGTTAATTATAGAGCACAGAATATCAGCCTGATGGCATAAATATAAAGAATTTAATATGAAAAGCTCATTGCCAAAGTCATTGGAGGGGCAGGGATAGACAGTAGGGGAATGGGTGTCTTATCTACCAAATGAGGAATCCTTTCAAGCCCACCTAATAATGACAATCATAATAGCTAACATTTATATAGAGGTCACTATGTTCCAGGCACTGTAGGAAGCACTTCACAATAATATCATTTGATCCTCACAACAACCCTGGGATGTAGGTACACTTATTATTGCCATTTACAGAAAAGGAAACTGAGGCAAGTGATAGGTGACTTGCCATGGGGCACATAGCTATTAAGTGTCTGGGTCCATATTTGAACTCAGACCTCCCCAACTCCAGGGACAGGGCTCTATCCACTGCACTACCTAGCTGCACTGAAATAATACAAGAAGGGTGGGGGGGCGGGGCGGAGCGGCTACGTAGTGCAGTGAATAGAGCACCAGCCTTGAGTTCAAATGCAGCCTCAGACACTTAACACTTACTACCCGTGTGACCTTGGGCAAGTCATGGAGCCCCAATTGCCCTGCTTTCCCCCCTCCAACCCCCCCCCCAAACCAAAACAAACAAACAAACAAAAAAGGGTTTGGAACAGATAACCAAAAAAAAAAAAAATGTAGATTGAATAAACAGCCTTGAGGAAACTGCTTTTGAGTTCATTGTGCTCCCTGAAAATGGGCAGCTAGGGAGTATAGTGGATAGAGCGCTGCCCTTGGAGTCTGGGAGACTCATCTTCCCGAGTTCAAATCTGGCCTATAACACTAGGCAAAGTCAACTTATTTTCTACCTCAGTTTCCTTATTTGTGCAATGAGTATAATAAATGCACCTCCTCCCCAGAGTTCTTTTGAGATTCAAATGAGATAGTATGTCTAGGGTGCTTTGTAAACCTTAAAAGCACAATATAAGGGGCGGCTAGGTGGCGCAGTGAGTAAGAGCGCCGGCCTTGGAGTTGGGATGACCCGAGATCAAATCCGGCCTCAGAAAATGAGCACCCACGCATAAATAATGACTAGCCGTGTAACCTTGAGCAAGTTACTTAACCCCAATTGCTTAAAAAAAAAAAAAAGCACAATATAAATGCTAGTTATTATTTTTGTACTTACAGAAACTAGATAAATATTTGGAAAATGCATAGGAAACGTATATGCAGTTCTCAATGCCTGTCAACAAGGGGTTAGGAGGCTTCTGACTTCAGGTTACATTTGGAAAGATTGTTACAAAGAGGAGCATTCAAAGGAGCCATCACTGCCTTTGTCTGTGGAGCAATCAAGCAATTAAGGAACATTTGTTAGGCACCTACTACATGCCGGGCACTGTGATAAGTGCTGTCTGAAGTAAATGAGGGATAACACAGGAAATCCTCTGGGGCACACGTACCAGTGAGGGGAAAATAAGGACAGAATCTCAGTTAATTGTAGTTAATGTGCTGGGTGAAAAAGAAATAAATGCAAAGAGTGCACAGAAAGAGAGACAAAATTGACTCCACCCTACTCCAGTACATCTCCTCAGGTATGGGGCACCAAGATGAAAAGCAAAGCAAACCCAGAGCAATCAGACTCCACTGAAAGAAAGCCTGCTAGAAGATGGAACAACGTGCAGAGCCAGGGACCACAGGCCATGGCCATCCACCACAGCAACAGCTCCAACAGAGTTCACAGGTGAAGAGCCTGAACTGTATTTTGCTAGAACTATGGACAGGATGTGCTTGTGATTTCTGGGTACACTCACGAATAATATGAATTTTTTTTTCTTCCCAGAAGCTGATGGTCACTGAACTTGTGCCAGGAAAGAGACCTGGGGTTGGGGATGGGGGTTATCTCAGGCCCCAAAGAATTTAATTTCTGCCCCACCAGACATTCCTGTATCCCTTTCCCCCACCCTAGAAGAACATATTAACAGTGACATAAGGATGGAAGAAAGCTAATCCTGCTGGGTTACTTTGCAGATCCTATGTGACTGTTGTATTCTAGTGATTTTAAGAACAATCTGCAGCTTATATGTCTACAATCTACCAGAAGGGTTAGTTCTGCCATCAGCTACACTGCCTTTGGATCTCTATCACTGCCTTCCTTCCCCAGGACACCCATCATTGTGAAATCTCATTATTCTGTGAGATTGAATCTTCCTGGTCTCTCATCTCATCAGCCCCTCTTATTGGACATTTTGATTAGTGGGCAGGACTATAGGCTCTAGAGCCTTTATTTAAAAGGGGTCTCAGCAGTTTTTCTTCCTACTTCCCACTAGCTCCATTGCTTTTACATTTCTTCTACATTTCTTCAGAACTCTCTATCATGTGAAAATTACTATCCATCTCCAGAGGAAGAACTGATGGAATCTGAATACAGGTCAAAGCATACTTTTTTTTCCTGTCTTCTTTAGCAATATGGCTAACATGGAAATATGTTTTGTATGACTGTACATGTATAATCTATAGCAAATTGCTTGCTCTCTTGAAAAGGGGGAGATGATGAAGGGAGAGAATTTGGAATGTCAATTTTTTTTCAAATGTTAAAATTTAATTTTATATGTAATTGAAGAAAAATTTTTTTAAAGAATTTCCCATTATGCTCATCCTCCCCACAGAGTACCTAGTCTCCCCTCCCCTTTTTAGCTTCCTTGTGGTCTTCCTTCATTAGATTGTAAATTCCTTAAGGGCAGGGACTATATTTGTTTTTATTTGTATTTGTATCTGCAGTGCTTAGCACAAATACCTGGCCTAGTAGGCCCTTAATAAAGATTGATTAATTGACTGAGTGAAGACTGCTCATATTTGAGATGTTATTCCCCAGGGAAGTCCTAGGTGTCAACATGATAGACAAATGTAGCCATGGTATGTCTAGACTTGGTAAATTTTTCTGCAATGTTACTATTAAGACCAACTCTAGACTATTCAAGGTCCTGGCCTTGTATCAGAGGCAACAAATTGGAGCTCCATATCTGGAAATCCTGCCCATCCCTGTTTTCCATGTAGAGTCTACCAGAAGATAACAGCCCGGTGGTAGCAAAGGGTCCATAACAGAAATTCAGCTTTGGTGATTCTTTAGTGCCTAAGGAATGGCAGGATTGTCAGATGAAAAAGCTCAGACCTAAGGGCTGCTGTGTTCTTATACCCTGAGTGAGTTGTAGGGTGTGCTCAAAGAGCAACATACTCAATTCCTTCAGAAATTAGTACAGTTCAGAAAGTGACAGTTTCTCCAGGTGATTCCTAAGGTCTCTTTCATCTCAGAAAGTAGAACTTTCTAAGAACTTCTTATTTCGAGTGTGTGCTAAGAAAATTGCCCTCTACTTGAAGGAATTGCTACTCAGTGGCATCAACACAGAGGTCTGTAAACTATATCTCTTGACCATAGTGTGTCTATTGGAAAAGAATGGCAAGACTTTGATTGTTATTGTTCAGGAATGTGCAGCTCTTTTCTTGGCAAAGATACTAGAGTGGTTTGCCATTTCCTTCTCCAGCTGATTTTGCAGATGAGAAAACTGAGACAAATAGGGTTAAGTGACTTGTCTAGGGTTACAGAGCCACTAAGTATCTGAGACTAGATTTGAACTCCAGAGCTCTATCCACTGCACCACCTAGCTGGCCCTTGAGATTTTGATGTACAATGGATTATCAGACACTGAACAACAGAACTAAGACCAGTTCACAATACTCTGAACTACCTGCTAGGCACCCCAAGGTTTCTGTTTGATTTCCTCAGTGGGTACTCTCAGATCCCCATCATAGAGGAAGATAAGGAAAAGATGGCCTTTATCTCTCCAAAAGGATCCTACAAGTTTGTGCACAAGCCTCAAGGCATTTCTGGGACGCTCAAGCACTTTCCAAAACCTAATGGAGAAGGTAGTTGATGACAAGAATTGCTATGAGATGCTGACATGAACTGCTATGAGATGCTGACATATCTTGATGATTTGCAAAGATAAAAAAAGAATGTGAGGAAAGTCTCCTGAAATTGTTAGATCAACTAGGTATCAATGGCCTGAAGCTGTTGATACACAAGTGACAAGACTGCAGAACCTTTGTCAAATATGTGGGTCATATAATGTCTCACCTGGGAATGAGTACTGACCCTTACCCTTAATCTATCTCTAAATCCTAACTCTAATCCTTTTGTTTTAAAGATTGATTTTTGTTTGTAAAGAGAAAAACACCAACTATATTTCTGAAGAATATTTAAGAGCTAAAGAGCTTCTAGGTGATGGTGGCTGCAATCAGAAATTTGTGGAAAAACAAACAACAAATAATACATTGTTAAGGCTCTCAAAGATCTCACTCATAGGGATATATGGCTGAGAAGAATGGGAAGCTGAAAAGTAAAAAAAAATAAAAGTCTAGCCTGATCCCACTAACATCATTTGGAGGTCACTGAAAGGAGAAATGTGATTAGGCCTTCAATAACTTGCTCAGCTGCCTCAAGTATATACTAGTGATGGCTTTTAAAGATTCCAATAAGCCCATTGGGTTAACTGATGTCCACATAAAAGACCTGAGAACAAGTTGTATAGCAGAAGAGCAAATTTCACCAGAAACTTACTGCATTAGCCAATAGAGGACTTACTAACATTGAGACTCATTATCCCATTGACAGACTGGAGTTCTTGGGTTTGAAATGTACTTTCCCTGATATGTTCTGAGAATGTCATGGTGTAGTGGAAAGAACATTCTGTTCTCTCTTTGTTCACATCTCATAACCCTTTGACATCATCACCCCTTGTCTCTTTTCCCCTTTTATTCTAGACTCTGATGAAGAGGTGACCCTTTTATTCACTAAGGTCAACCTCTCCACAGTATTCTTGATTCTATCCCCAGCTGTCATCATCATCCTCATCCTCATCCTCATTGCTAGTATTTACATAGTGCTTTAAGGTTCACAAAACACTTTACAAATATTATATCCTTATATCCTCACAACCCTGGGAAGCTGATAATATTATTATCTCCCTCTTAAAAATAAGGAAGCTGAAACAGAGGCTAAGTGACTTGTTCATGGTCACACAACTAGTTAGTACTTGAGGTAGGATTTGAATTTGGTTCTTTCTGACTCTAGGTCTAGCACTCTGATCACTGTGCCCCTTTTTAATACATCACCTCCACAATTATCTTTAGTTTCTCCCTACCAACTGGCTCCTTCCCTGATGCCTAGAAACACAGCCATGTCTCCCCCATCTTTAAAAAAAAACAACCCACAACCCTTTACTATTGCCCTAAGCCTTTCTTCCCTTTCTCTTAGCCAAAGTCCTGGAAAAACCTATATAAACTTATTTTTATTTAAATTTTTTATTCATTTTAAATTTAAATTCAAAACAAATTTCCATGTACACAGCAGAACATGAGAGGATTCAATATAAAACAATAAATTTTCATTTCACAAAAACCTATTTAATAAATTCTATATATTGTTTTCAAAGCAACCCAGTTTTTCTGTGTTTCCTTCTAGGTTTTCTTTTGTTCTCTGTTCTTTCCTTTCCCCCTCATCTAAATCCTTTGTACTTTCATTTCCAAACTCATCACTCACCTAAAATTCCTCTCTCTAAAATTCCCAAAAATCTTTTAATTGTTAACTTTAATGGCCTCTTCTTAATCCTCATTCTTCTTGACCTCTCTTCAGCACTGGATGCTGTTAACTGCTGTCCTAATGAATACTCTCTCAGTTCTGAGTTTCTATAACCTTGTTTTCTTCGTTTTTCTCTTAACCATCTAATCATCTTTCTCTGTCTTCTTGGATCTTCTGTATCATTTGCCTTAACCTTGGGTAAACCTCAAGGCTGGCTTCTCATCTCCCCAGTCAATAAATAGTTAAAAATCATTTGTTAAGCTCCTAATATGTGCCAGACATTGTCCTAAGCATTGTGGATACAATTAATAAAAAGAAACATATTACCTGCCTTCAACAAGATCAAAAAGGGGCAGGGAAGGATAGGACACCAGGGGGTATCTTTTTCCATGGAGATGAAACTGGATTAGAGCAGCAGCTGTAAGGTGGAGCAGTCTTAGAGTCCTGTTTCTGTCCTCTACAAAGGAAGGCATTGGGAGAAGTTTGATACTCTGCCCTCCAAACAGAGGAGAGAAGAGGCTGAGGGAGACTGAGTCAATCAAGGCTTGAGTTAGCAATATGGTGGTGAGTTTATAAGGGATGGGCTCATCCTGGGAAGGGCATCTTGTTCCATGGTATTGAAACTAGACAGGGCAGCAGATGCTGGGGATACAAAGTCCCTGCCTTCTAGAGTTTGCTGAAGAGAAGGGGTGAGGGGGAGAAGATAGAAGGGGAATGCCACTGATGACCTTTCCACTTCTCTGGGTTTATTATGTCTATGCAGATGTCTCTCAGATCCATATATCCTGCCCTCCCTGGAGCTCCAGTTTGCGCCATCAGTTGCTCATTGGACATTTCAAACTGAATGTTATATAGGCATCTCAAAATATCCAAACAGATCCCCTTGTCATTTCCCTAAAATCTACCTCTCTTGAAATGCCCTATTATTGCAAGTATATCCCCATCCTACCAGTCAGCCAGACTTGCATCCTCAACAGAGTCTTTGATGCCTCATTTTCACCCACCCCTAATATAGCTATGATAGGACAAAGTTGCCCTGGGTGCTAATTGGCCCCGATTTCCCTGACACAGCTTCCTGGTCACCTAGGGAGCATAAAGAGTCCTATTCACAAGGAGTCTGGCCCTCTCCAACTTGGTCGGTGCCCTAGACCATACAAATAGTCATACCCTGATGACCTAGTGACCAGAACTGGTTCCAGATAGAGATGCAGTGATGCTGTATTCCTGCTGCATGTTCTGTGTTAGGGCAAAGTAAACCTCCTTTGTTAAATGACTTATGAGTACTTCATTCTATCCCAACATAGAAACTGAACTAAGAAGGCTCCAATAATAGCCAACCAGCTGCCAAAACTTGTCTTTTCTACTTCTACATCTCTCATCATTCCTCCTCTTACAAAGTCACCATGCTGGTTCAGGCTTCCCTCCTGCCTGCTTTTTGGAGGGCAATTGGGGTTAAGTAACTTGCCCAAGGTCACATGACTAGGTTTTTTGTTTGTGTGCTAAGTGTCTGAGGCCAGATCCAAACTCAGGTCCTTCTGACTCCAGGGCCCACACTCTACTCACTGCGCCACCTAGCCGCCCCGATGCCTGTACTATTTCAATGGCCTTTTAAATGGTTTCCACTTCAAGTCTCCCACCCCCCCCTCGCTTTTAACCCATCCTTCACACATTTGACAATGTAATTTTCCTTAATGGTAGTTTTTTTTTTGTTTGTTTGGTTTTTTTTTGCTTTTTGGAGGGCAATTGGGATTAAATGACTTGCCTAAGGTCACAGGGCTAGTTTTTGTGTTAAGTATCTGAGGCCAGATCAGAACTCAGGTCCTACTGATTCCAGGGCTGGTGTTCTATTCACTGCACCACCTAGTCACTCCCCTTGTTCTGACCATCTCACTCTCTTTTCCCAATAGTTCACTATCATCTTCAGGAACAGATATATAACTCCTATGTTTGGCATTTGAAATCCTTTACAAATTAACTGTAACATACCTTTCCAGCCCTCTTATATGTTATTCTATTCTTAATGGTTTTCATAAATCATATTCCATCCCTTACTCCTGTGCCTTTGTGCTTGTCATCCCAAATTTCTGCAATGTACCCCTTCCTGCCTGCTGCCTTTTAGAATCTGTAGTTTCCTTCATGACTCAGATCAAATGACATTTTTTATGAGACCTTGCCTGATACTCAGGTACCACTACCATACATACATCCTACTAGTGCCTTTCCCCTTAAAATAATTACCTTGTATCTCTTATATTTACTATATATGTATATATGTCTATGTATATATGTGTGTATATACTTATATATGTACACACACACTATATATATGTATGTATATATATATATATATATATATACATACATACAGATACTGTAATAAAAATGCAGATTTAAAGATCTTCCCTGCCCCTAGGCCCTTTCATTGGCTTAAGAGACTTACATTGGCTTTAAGAAAGGCTCTGAAAACCTTCCTTGATTTGAAAATATGCTCTGCCTCCTAATAGGCTGAATGTGGTCACATGGAGCCTGTGGTAGGAGGCTTGGTTTTCAAGAATGACCACACCTTGATGCTGTGTGATTGGACAGTGGGTCAAGAGAGTGGTTACATCCTCTGATCCAGGAAAAGACTATATAATCCCTGATGTGAGGCTTTGCTTTGGGGCTCACTTTGAGAAGTGTTGTGTGATTTGACCAGATGAGACTCTGGGCAGCCATTGAGAGCCCCCTGGCTTTGAAAGCCCAGATGTTGATGCTTCCCTCTCTGGTAACTGTGATTTTGGTATTGATAATGGTTGGACAGTTTGGAAGCCTGTCTGTTTGATCTGCCTGTATACTTTGAAGTTCGGGGTGTTGACCTTTTCCCCCTGAACAAGGTAATATATGTTTGTTTGATTAAAGTGAATGTGTTAACTGATTTTGAGTTGCTTTCCTTTACAAAAGCAGATCTAAGAATCTGTGTTGGCAGCCACTCTGGGGATGCTGGGGTGCTTGCTGCTACACATACATACATATATGCTTGTTTGTCTCTCTGAATAGAAGGTAAAGACCTCGGGGACAAGGATTGTTTTACTTTTGTTCTCCAGCACCTAGCATGGTGTTTGGTATATAGTAGGTACATAATAAATGCTTATTGATTAATTGCTTGATCCTTTAGTTGTAGTCTAGGAGGCAGCATTGCAAATAGGCAAACTGAATACAAGTTAGTCATTAATCATAGGACAGATCTCACCTAGAATCAGTGTGTAAAGGACCTTGGAGGCCATTTTTGTCTTTTTCCACCCATACACATCTACCAAGAGCCATACTTATTGACATAAGGGGCAGGGGGAATCACCTACCTCCCATCCCCACTAAGAGGCCTCTGCTATAAACCCATGTGTTGCTCTTTTTCCACATTTCCCTGACCTCACTTCAACAACTGGAACCACAAAGTCATCGCCATCCAAACCTGCCAACCACTATATATTATTCTAAGTCAGGACACTGCGTGATTAAGCCTTGAGATGAAATGCAATGAAACATTTGTGGGCCATCAAGTTCAATAAAACAACTTTTAATAAAAGATTAAAAGGATACAATTACTAAAAATAGATGCTGCTTGCTTCTACTTCCAAATTTGCCAGAGCAGCAACACTGGATCAGTGGGAATTCTGCCTGACCTTAAGAACACCAACTCCACATAGGCTGGGCTTTTTATGTCTTTAGTAGGCTGGATCAATCAAACCCAGAGGACAGGTTCCTGGCCTCCTTAAAGGGAAAGCATCCCAAACTATGTAAAATGTAAGCCAGTCAACAATACAAGCAGGGAGAGCTATGGAGGCAAGGAAACCAATTAGGAGGCTATTGCAGTAATCTAGGCAAAATATCATTAAGATACATGGTTGGAATTAGAATAGTTGCTGTCAGAGCAGAGGATGTTACAAGACATATTGAAAAAATAGAATAAACAAGACTTTGGCAATTGATTGGATATAGTGAAGTGATGAATGAGGGCTGAGTTGAGGATGACTTGGGGTCCTCAGCTGAAACCCTGAAAGGGTGGGTGTAGGATGCTTCCTTTTGTTCAATGTCACTTTTGAGGCAGCCAGTTAGTACAATGGATAGAGTACTAGACTTGTGTTTACCTAGGAAGTCCGGATAGACCTGAGTTCAAATCTTGCCCAAAACATTTTACCAGTTGTATTACTATGGGCAAGTAATTTAATATTTCTCAACTGTTAAATGGGGGTAATAAGAGCAAATACCTCACAAGGTGAAGAGCAAGTGAGGTAACATATAAAATGCTTTGCAAACCTTAAAGTACTACATAAACACTAGCTAGCTAGCTATCTCTGCTTTTCACTGGGTTCAGTTCCTTTTAAATTATATACTTATTCAACTATGAAAGACATCATTTACAGGCTATGCCTAAAAAAAGATGTTTCTCTTCGGTTGTATCTTAAAAAAAAAAGAACCACAAAGAGTATATATTAAGAAAAACAGCTCAAAATTTCTAGTATTTGTATGGAACAAATTTGTAAAATAGTTCTGATTCATCTAGAATTTCGAAAATTATATGAAAATTATTATTTATATTTATTATTATATGAAAAATGCATATAAGCCTAAGTAAGAATAATTCTTTAGGTGCCAAATGGTAGGGGGAGAAGCTCCCATTAGTCAGAAATAGTCCAATCAATCCCAACGTCAGAAGCCTTGATCTTAATCATTATATTACCCATGCTAGGTCACTTGTTGATAATGGATGATTCAGGAGAGCAAGGGAACTGCACACAAATAGACATTTAAGCTTTGTATTTACTTTTTCTTCAGTGTATTCACAACATTGTCCAATCTGTATATTTCATCCCAGTCATCTAGTTTAACCAGTAACATCCTTCCCTGAATTACCTTGGAAGCACTTTGTTGGTGGTAGGGACCATAATCCTCCCCATAGACTGTTCACTCACTCCCTAATTTGGTGTCGGGAGAACAGTGAATATTCAAGTTGCAGAGAATTACTACCCTAATGGAAACTGGGCAACAGCTGGCTACATAGGGTTTAAATAGATGTCTCTCTATGCCTGCCATGAACTCTGCAGGAAGATGTATCAATGAAAAAAAAAGAAACCTGGCAGGGGTATTCTTATAAATGTTCTCAGTTTCTCCTATAACCTAAGAGTACATTTTCAAAGTTATACCCTCTGGATGGGGTAGTAGAACTGCTAGGTGGTTGGACCACATCCTATCTAGGACCTACAAGCATTTAATACAAACAGCTTCCTAATTTCTAGTGAGGAAATTGCAAGATCAGTTCAGTGCTTTGGGTGAATAACAGGCCTAGAGAGGCTTTGGAATCTGAATTCTCCTGAGAGCCTTAATGCTGTGCAGTGTTATTACTGCCTTACACACACAATTCTGGTCTATTCACCTGCTCTAGCTTCAAGTCTAGCTAAAGCCTAGAAGGGGCACACCTGCTACTCATCTTCATGAGGAAACATGAAACTACATACATATATGTTCTCATCTACCTGATCATCATCAATTAACAGGTATAATTATTTAGAAATTAGAATGTGAGGATAATGATAATGCCAGATCATTTGTCTTAGTTACTATCATATCCATTGGGATGAAAAGGAATGTGTACACTTAATAATTTGATTTTGATGGTCAAAACAGAAGGAGTTAACGAAGGCAGAGAGGATCATGAAGCATACTTCTGAAGGGACTGCTGTCTTAGATCAGGGAAATCATGAAAGATTAGTAGAAACAGTGGTGTATCCATTGGGAGATTTATTGATAAAATCATAAAGGCTAGTACATAGAAGTGACAGGGATTCAGATATATTTGCTCATGTGTATTCTCCTATTATTACATATATATGTATATGTTCTTATAGGAAAAAAGAGAAAGAAGGATATTGTAAATTATCACATTGAATTCAAGAAGAGATGGGTAGAGAGGATTTCAGTATTTCCCTGGCAGTCTTTGTTTGGCATTGAATCAAAGGTTCATGATGAAGAGAATTTAAAAATTTTTAGAAAAGCCATAACAGGTGAAAAGCGGAAAAGGAAGGTTCAGTGATTGAAAGGAGACTTGGGAGACAGTACAATACGACTTCTCTTTGGTTATGTAACAAATGGCTGAGTGGCTGTAATGGAAATGCAAATTTAAAGATCTTCCCTGCCCCTAGCTTAAGTGCACCTGGAGCCTGTGGTGGGAGGCTTGTTTTTCAGGAAAGCCCACACCTTGATACTTTGTGATTGGGCAGTGGGTCCAGAAGGTTGTTACATTCTCTGAGCCAGGAGAAGGCTATATAAACCCTGAGGAGAGGCTTTGCTTTGGGGCTCACTTTGAGAACTGTTGTGTGATTTGACCAGATGAGACTCTGGGAAGCCGTTGTTGAGAGCCCCCCGGCTTTGAAAACCCAGATGTTGATGCTTCCCTCTCTGGTAACTGTGACTTGGTATTGATGCATGTAATGTTGGGACAGTTTGGAAGCCTGTCTGATCTGTAAGTTCTGTAACTCTGAAGTTCGGGGTGCTGACCTTTTTCCCCTGAACTAGGTAATGTATGTTTGTTTGATTAAAGTAAGCTTGTTAACTGATTTTGAGTTGCTTTCCTTTTGAAAAGCAGATCTAAGAACCTGTGTTGGCAGCTACCCTGGGGATATTGGGGTGCTTGCCTCTACAAAATGGCGACGAGGATGGGATCTGCTGAGTAAAAGTAAAGTATGGGGGCTGGGATAATTGTTTGTTTCCCAGTTGTGGTAGCTGTGATTCTGTGGAGCCATGGAGCAGGAGAGAAAGACCTGCATGCTGACTTCACTGAGCTGAGAGCAGGAATGGTGAGCTGCCTGCATGGAGACCTGTGGAGAAGCCTGGAGCTGCTGTCTTCTGCTGGAGGAGAAGGAACCCAGGAGTTTGGAGTTCAGCCACAGGACAAGATAAGGACTGTGTGGCAAAGCAGGGGCACTGAATGTGTTTCCTTGCTGCATCCCACAGTTTGGGACCCAGGGGGAGGATGGACTTGTGACTGGTGTGTGGGGTGAAGTGCCATGGACCCCAAGGACCCCACTTTGGTTTTGTTGCCCAGCTCCCTCTCTGGACTTGGAAGCAGGGGCTGGAGCAGTGTTGTGGGAAGGACACCCCCCTCCTCCCAAGAGAACTTCATGTGATAATGCTTTGTATTTTGTGAATTGATGTGAAAATTCAGTGTACTTTGTTTAAGACCCAGTGGCCACTTTGGTAACTTTAAATGTACCTTGAAAATATGACTTAAGAGATGGTTAGTGCTAATTGAAATGTAAATTGTCTATGCTATGGGCATCCTTAGTAAGACTTTACTGAATAAGGTACTGGTTGTACTTTGAAATATTGTTACAGATAAGAGACTAATTGAGCTAATCAAGACTTTGCCCCACAAGTGGAAGACTTGTACTTTGAAAACTGATGTAACTGATTGAGTTAACTTAAGAGTGACTATTTTTTGATTTTACTGATAAGTGGACTGAGTAAACATTTGCCCCATGAGTGGAAGACTTGGACTATTGTATTTTGAGATTATATTGTGATTTTCTTATGTACCTGGAAAATGTGACCTAAGAGATGTTTAGTGCTAATTCAAATGTAAATTGTATATGCTATGGGCATGAAAGATCTTGGGGCCGAATGTAATGGAAATGAAAATTTAAAGATCTTCCCTGCCCCTAGCTTAAGTGCACCTGGAGCCTGTGGTGGGAGGCTTGTTTTTCAGGAAAGCCCACACCTTGATACTTTGTGATTGGGCAGTGGGTCCAGAAGGTTGTTACATTCTCTGAGCCAGGAGAAGGCTATATAAACCCTGAGGAGAGGCTTTGCTTTGGGGCTCACTTTGAGAAGTGTTGTGTGATTTGACCAGATGAGACTCTGGGAAGCCGTTGTTGAGAGCCCCCGGCTTTGAAAACCCAGATGTTGATGCTTCCCTCTCTGGTAACTGTGATTTTGGTATTGATAATTGTTGGACAGTTTGGAAGCCTGTCTGTTTGATCTGTCTGTATACTCTGAAGTTCGGGGTGCTGACCTTTTTCCCTGAACTAGGTAATACATGTTTGTTTGATTAAAGTAAGCTTGTTAACTGATTTTGAGTTGCTTTCCTTTTGAAAAGCAGATCTAAGAACCTGTGTTGGCAGCTACCCTGGGGATATTGGGGTGCTTGCCGCTACAGTGGCTCAGTTTTTCTCCCTGTAAAACGGAAGTAAAGCAGCGATAATTTTATTTTGTTTTACAAAGAAAGTTGGCAGGACAACTTTGGGGAGAAGCAGCATTAAAATTTAAACTCTTGAAGGCGGGGATGCTGTTTCTAGCTATCCAAACAAGCACTTAAGTGTTTTTCTAATTATACTGAACCAATAAAACTATTTCAGCAAAAACCATACTTAAAGTCATTCAGATATTGTTGAGTAAGAATATTAAGTAAGATCAATGATTTCTGAATTTCTCCAAGTTTTATATCAGTAAGTTATAATAATTTATATCTAATAATTATGTTCAGCACTCACACAATATCTTTTACCTTAAAGTACTTTTCTTGAAATGATCTCCTATCTGTAAATTCAGTAGCAAATATTCTTCCTTCCTAAACCCCATTAAAAAAATTGTGATTTGTGTTTTAATAACACAATCACATACATGCAAAAAAAAAAGAAAGTCACTTCCTAATAGTCCTCTCTCTCATTAATTCCCCTTCTCTCTCCCCTCAAAGACTGTATCATCCTTTGTGACAAAGAATAATAGGTATTAATGTGAAATTCCTTTGGGGAAGATTGCTATTGAATTTAACTAGTTATTTTTCATTGACATCTATAATACCAGAAGCAGCATGGTGTGAAGGATGGAGAGCTGACTGACCTAGGAATTAGAAAGACATGGGTTCAAGTCTGGTCTCTAACACTTAGAGAGTGTGTGACTCTGGGCAAGTCATTTAACCTCAGTGTCCCAGGCAGCTTCCTAAGCCTATAATTAAGTTCAAAGGAAGGTGCTGACCTGCATTGGTAGGGAAGTTCCTTAACTGGAGCTTTCTATGTGAACTCACAGGTCTGAACCCCACCACCTCAAAATCATCTACAACAACAACAAAAAAATAAAACGTTTCTATGAATAGAGCACTGGCCCTGGAGTCAGAAGGACCTGAGTTCAAATCCAGCCTCAGACACTTAACAGGTACTAGCCATGTGACCTTAGGCAAGTCACTTAACCCCAATTGCCCTGCCCTCCCCCCTCCAAAAAAATAAAAAATTCTAATGCCTTTTATCTACTGATTATTTTACATTGATCCTATATACCAGCTTTTTTGCATATATCTGTTTGCTTGTTGTTTCCCCCATTAAAATGTAAGCCCCTGAGTCCGAGTGCAGCCACCGAGTGTGGAGGTTGTTTGATAGGAACTTGGGCACTAGTAACGCTAACAGCATGAATTCAAAGAAGCCTTTTCACTATTTGACAAGGATGGAGATGGTACTATAACAACAAAGGAATTGGGAACTGTAATGAGGTCACTTGGGCAGAACCCCACAGAAGCTGAATTACAGGATATGATTAATGAAGTAGATGCTGATGGTAATGGCACAATTGACTTTCCAGAATTTCTGACTATGATGGCAAGAAAAATGAAAGACACAGACAGTGAAGAAGAAATTAGAGAAGCATTCCGTGTGTTTGACAAGGATGGCAATGGTTATATTAGTGCAGCAGAACTTCGCCATGTGATGACAAACCTTGGAGAGAAGTTAACAGATGAAGAGGTTGATGAAATGATCAGGGAAGCAGATATTGATGGTGATGGTCAAGTAAACTATGAAGAGTTTGTACAAATGATGACAGCAAAGTGAAGACATTGTACAGAATGTGTTAAATTTCTTGTACAAAATTGTTTATTTGCCTTTTCTTTGTTTGTAACTTATCTGTAAAAGGTTTTCCCCCCTCCTGTCAAAAGGATATGCATGTGTAGTAATTAGGACTTCATTCCTCCATGTTTTTCTTCCCCTTATCTACTGTCATTGTCCTGAAACTTTATTTTGGAAAATTGATCAAGTAAAATATGTTGCATGTGGCTTACTCTGGATATATCTAAGCCCTTCTGCACATCTGAACTTAGATGGAGTTGGTCAAATGAGGGAACATCTGGGTTATGCCTTTCTTTTTTTTAAAGAAGTAGTTTTCTTTAGGAGCTGTCAGCATGTTGTTGTTGAAGTGTGGAGTTGTAACTCTGCGTGGACTATGGACAGTCAACAATATGTACTTAAAGTTGCACTATTGCAAAACGGGTGTATTATCCAGGTACTCGTACACTATTTTTTTGTACTGCTGGTCCTGTACCAGAAAACATTTTCTTCTATTGTTACTTGCTTTTTAAACTTTGTTTAGCCACTTATTTAAAAAAAAAATCTGCTTATGGCACAATTTGCCTCAAATCCATTCCAAGTTGTATATTTGTTTTCCAATAAAAAATAATTACAATTTAAAAAAAAAAATGTAAGCCCCTTAAAGGCAGGGACTGCCTTTTGCCTTTCTTTGTATCCCCATCATTTAGCACAGTAGTTTCCCTGTATTTCAGGGCTTTAAGATGAGGCTAGGTGACCACTTGTTAGGCATGTCGTAGTAAAGATTCTTTTTGTGTATATGTTGGACTGATGTCCACTGAGGTTCCTTCCAACCCTCAAGTTCTGGGATTCTATGCAACTCTTGCAGGCATAAACAAATTCATTTGATAATAAATGAATAAACATAATTGTTGTTTAATGAGACACTTTGAAATGTCTCTTATGTGATACTAAGCAAGTATATAAACATGAAATGTAGTCATTGTAGTTAAATTATAAATATATTAACATTAGTCAGTCAATAAGCATATAGTAGTGGCTTAATAAATGCTCTCGTGCTTGGAATGACTGGCTCCTTCTCTACCTCCTCTTGGAATTCCTCATTTCTTTCAAGACTCAACTCAAGTATTACCTTCTACATGAAGGTTCCAGCTGTTAGGGCTCTGTCTCAAAACTATCCTGTATTCATTTTGTATAAGGGGTGATTGGCCAGTAAAGGTCCAGTCATTAGAGCATGCTTGGATTCCCGGTGGGTTATATAAAGCACCCACAATATTATTTGCCTAGTTCCAAACCAATACAGGGATTTCTGAGCAGCTAGTTTTTGATCATGAGTAGCTGAAGGGCTAGTATTGTGTGGTGATAATAGCCCTCTAATTGACTGAAGAACCACAAGAATTGTTGTCTCTGGAGAGACTGAGCCTTACAAAAGGTTTGAACAACCTCTCACTCTCTTCCCTTGCAGCTTTTGAGGGAGGAGAATTGCTTTGAGTTGCAGGATGGGGAAAAGCTATTCCCTTCTCTCTCCACAGCCAAAGATATTTCTATGTTCTATACATATGTGCCTTCCTGACTACATTTGTACTTTATATTTGAATCTACTCTCCCCAGGGATCTTCTGTGTGTACAAGGGGAGAATGTGTCCTAAACTGATGTTGGGGGTACATGTGAGTGTATTATCTGGTGACTTATTATTTTTACTATACCTTCTCAGTTAAAGCTTTTATAAAAACTAATTGATGTCAAGTAGTTGATACATGGCAGAGAACACACCTGATGAGAGCTAAAGAGTGACAGCATTAAAAAAACTCCACCCCCTCAAGGTGACCTCTGTAATCAGAGGGGAGCTGTAGTCATTGCCCTCTGGGGGTCCCAACCTACCAGGTGAAATTCAGAAAGTGAATACAGAAGGGGGCAACTATATATATATACATATGTGTGTGTCTATACGTGCGTGTGTATATAGAATAAAATGCATATATATCCATTCATCTATCCTTGTGTATACACACACATATACACATAGACCCACACGTATATATCTATATATAGATAGGTAAATAGGTGGATATATGTACATGTTTTGTTCTTTGTATTTATGTGCCCAGTACCTAGCATACAGTAGACACTTAATAAATGCTTGTAAGTTAATTGATGTATTTTCTCCCCTGTTAGAATGTGAGCTCTCTGGGAGCAAGGATTCTTACACCTGTGTTTTTGTATTCCCAACACTTAGAACAATGCATGGTACAAGGTAGGCATGATAAACTGATAAATACTTGTTGATTGACTGGATTAGAAGCCAGGATGTCTGGGTTCTCATCCTAGCTATGCTGCTTAAATATGTAATCCCAAGCAATTCTTCTTACTTTACTAGCTTCAATTTTATACTTCCATAAAATGAAGACATTGGATAAAATTATTTCTAATGCTTCTTCTAGGCTCTAAAACTCTATATAGTCTAAGAAATTTGTAATTGATCACTGGTGTAAATTTCAAGTGCAGTACTGCAGGGGGTCTGTCATGGCCCAATTTTTCCTTCAATGATGAATTGTAAAGACTAATGCCTGGATGTTGTTCAGTCATTTTTCAGTCATGTCTAATTCTTTGTAGATCCCACTTAGGGTTTTCTTGACATACATAGTAGAGTGGTTTGCCATTTCCTTCTCCAGCTCATTTTACAGATAGGAAGTAAGGCAAACAACAGTAAGAGACTTACCCAAGATCACACAACTGTCTGAGGCCAGATTTGAACTCAAGAAGATAAGTAAGTCTTCCTGACTCTAAGCCTGTCACTCCATAGACCATACCAGTTAGCTGCCTAAAATTCCTAGAAAATAAAATTAATCTAACCAATAAAAATTAGAGTAGCACCTTTTCTAATTATCAAATTACTTATGCTAATTATGACTTTTAAATAAATGATGAGGAAGTATATTCCACATATTACTCTAGGAAGCCCTATTCCACCATATACCCACTGAATCTCTTTTGTTAAACCCTGTTTAATCAGGTCTAACACCTTCCGCTTTGAAAACACTTATTAAAAAGAAAAGGTTTCAGGAAAAAAAAATCTTGGCAACAAGTATAAAAGACCATTTCAAATTTTTAAGGAGGTAGTGAAATAAATCCAATATAGCTCCAATAGGTCAAAGGAAATCCTATAGTGGAGAGAATCCTGGGGCTGTGGGGAGAGGAGGGATGATTTTGGGCAAATCACTGAACCTCCAGGGGCCTATTCATGTGTAAAAAGGAGTTGGGATTGGGGGAAGGTATAGGATTACAAGATCTCTCTAGTTTCTTCCAACTCTTAAATTTTGTCATTCAGTCAATAAAAATTTACAATAAAATAAATGTTCTTTTTACATAAGCCTTGCATATGTAGATAGGTTTAAAAAGTGCTTTCTTTAACACAACTCTTTGAAATAATTTGTGCAAGAATTTCTGTCCCTATTGTCTTTTTAAAAATGAGGAAACCAGGACTCAAGAGAAAGTAACTTGTCCAAGTGATTTAAACCCAGATTTTCTGATTCCAAGTCTAATTAATACTTTTTTCACTATACCTCTAAATCCTATGATCTCCTCATTCCTCTACTGGGCTGTAATACTTTGGGATTTTTGGGAATGACTTCTCCACCTTGCACTAAGGAAGCACATTATTAGGATGACTTCATTATCTTGCAAGATCTCATCAATTTTGATATTCTAACTCATCACTACCCTCAACCTTTTTGATTGGAAGGTAGTGCCATGAACTCCAAATATCTTGAGGGAGCTCAGCACAGCTCAGAACATCTCATTTCTCAGGAGACTGCACTATTCTGGGATATCTAACTTCTCCACCATTTCCCCCTTTAACTATCTTATGTGTGGTCTTTCCCTATTTGACTATAAGCTTCTTGAGGGCAGGGACTGTGTTTTTTTTTTTTTTTTTGCTTTTTGTATCTGCCACTTAGCATATGCCTGGTACAGAGTAAATGCTTAATGTTTCTTTATTATTGATCATAATGATGGAAATATAAATAGCAAAAATCAGTTGTATGTTTGTTTTTTTGCTTTTTGGAGGGGGGAATGCAGGGCAATTGGTGTTAAGTGACTTGCCCAAGGTCACATGAGTAGTACATATTAAGTATCTGAGGTCAGATTTTAATTCAAGACCTTCTGATTCCAGGGCCAGTGCTCTATTCAATTCGCCACTTTACTGCCCCCATAACAAAAATCACTTGAAAAAAAGTGGTCAAATTTCGTAATAAAGAAATTAAATTGGGGCGCCTAGGTGGCACAGTGAATAGAGCACCAGCTCTGTAGTCAGGAGAACCTGAGTTCAAATCCAACCTCAGACACTTACTACTTACTAGCTGTGTGACTTTCAGCAAGTCACTTAACCCCAATTGCCCTGCCCTCCAAAAAAAAAAAAAGAAATTTGAGGTACTAATCAATCCATGAACAAGTATTAAGTGCTTACTATATGCTACCACCTTCACCCCATCACTGCCTTGTCATGGCAGAGAGTTCTGACAAAAGATGAGCCACTGAAAAGAAAATGGCAAACCTCTCTAGTATCTTTGCCAAGAAAAGCCCATGGGCAGTACTAAAATTATAAGAGAGATGACTTTGGAAGAAGAACCCCTTGCGTTGGAAGCTACCAACACTACTTGGGTAGATGTGGAAGACAACTAAGAGTAGTTCTAGTCCTTTTTTTTCCCCCTGGGCCAAAGCTGAAAGGAAGCTCAGTTGCATATGTGTCTGGTGATAAAAGTAAAGTCTGATAAATCTGTCAACCAAGGTAAATTGGATAGGGTCAAACAGGAGACGGACATGACCAGAAGGTCAATATAGACATCAGATGGATTATCTCCTTTGCAGTCAAAGGTGAAGCTCTATACAGTCAGCTAAAACAAAACCCAGAACTGAATGTGACTCAGATCATGAGCTTCTAGTTGCAAAATTCAAACTTAAACTGAAGAAAGAAGGGAAAACCATCAGACCATATAAGTATAACCTAAATAGCATCCCTTATGAATATTAAGTAGAGGTGATTAAGAGATTTAAGGGATGAGACCTGATAGATTGAGTGCCCAGAAGAACTATGGATTAAGGTTCTCAACCTTACACAGGGGGCAGCAACAAAAAACATTCCAAAGAAAAAGAAGAGTAAGAAAGCAAAATGGCTGTCAGATGAGGCTTTGCAAATAGCTGAGGAAAGTAGGTAAATAGAAAGGGGAAAATATTGGAATGTAGAATTCCAGAGAATAGCAAGGAGATAAGGTTTTCTTAAATTGGCAATGCAAATAGAAGAAAACAATAGAATAGGGAAGATAAGAGATCTCTTCAAAAAAACTAGAGATATAAAGGGAAAGTTTCATGCAAAAATGGGCATGATACTTTCATTGAATTTGGCTTAAGGAGGGAATAACATACACACTCAATTGGGTATCTGACCCTACAGGAAAATAGGTGGGAAAGGGATAAGAGGCAGGGATGGTAGAAGGGAGGGCAGATTGGGGGAGAGGGTAGTTAGAAGCAAACACTTTTGAAAAGGGACAGTGTCAAAGGAGAAAATAGAATAAGTGGGGGGTGGGATAGGATAGAGGGAAATATAGTCTTTCATAATATAACTATTATGGAAATGTTTTGTGTAACTACACATGTACAACCTATATTGAATTGCTTATCTCTCCAGTGGGGGCAGGTGAGGAGGGAAGAAGGGAAAAAATCTGGAACTCAAAGTTTTAAAAACAAATGTTTTAAAAAAATTGTTTTTTTACATGCAACTGGGAAATAAGATATATAGGCACTGGGGTATAGCATGGGAGAGGATATAAGAGGGAACAGATTAGGAGAAGAGGTATTCAGTAGGCTTGCTATTTTGGGGTGGGGGTAGTGGAAAGATGGGGAAAAACATTTGTAACTCAAAATCTTGTGGAAACGAATGCTGAAAACTAAAAATAAATAAATAAATTGGAAAAAAGCAAACCCTCCCCTTTTTATTTTTGCTTTTTGGGGGGCAATTGGGGTTAAGTGACTTGCCCAAGGTCACACAGCTAGTAAGTGTTAAGTGTCTGAGGCTGGATTTGAACTCGGGTCCTTCCAACTCCAGGGCTGGTGCCCTATTCACTGTGCCACCTAGCCGCACCCCCCCCCAAAAAAAAAAACATATTTTAAAAAATGGGAATTATAAAAGACCAAAATAGTAGAGATTCAACAGAAACAGAAGAAATTAAGAAAAGGTGGCAAGAGTACACTAAAATAACTATTTCAGAAAGATCTTAACCAGGAGAACATTGCACACTTTAACAGCAACATTATACAGTGATCAGCTATGACTGACTTAGCTCTTCTTGGCAATACAATGATCCAAGACAATTCCAAGACTCATGATGGAAAATGCTAACCAGATCCAGAGAAAGAACTATAGAGTCTGAATGCAGATCAAAGCATACTATACTATTTTCACTTTGGTCTTTTTGTGATTTTTTTTTCCTTTTGTTTCTTCTTTTACAACATGACAAATGTGGAAATGTTTTACATGATTGCACATGCATGACCTATATCAGATTGCTCTCTATCTTGGGGAGAGGGGAGGAGGTGAGAGAGGGAGAAAATTTTGGAACTCAAAATCTTATTAAAAAATCTGTGTTGAAAATTGTCCTTACATGTAATTGGAAAAAATAAAATGAAGGAAGGAAGAGAGAGAGAGAGAGAGAGATTGATTTTAACATTATAGATAACCACAGTGGTGTGGTTACTGATCAGAGCCAGACATACTGGAGAATGAAGTCAAGTGAGTCTTAGGGAGTAGGGCTAACAATAAGTCTAGTAAAGGTGATAGAATTCTAGCTGAGTTATTTAAAATTCTGAAAGATGATCTTGTTTAGGTGCTGAACTCAAAAGATAAGTTTACATCTCAATCCTAAAGAAGGGAAATGACAAAGAATGTTCATATTTCCAAATAATTGTGCTCATTTCACACACCAGCAAAGTTATGTTTAAGATTCTGCAACTAGATTTCAGCAATACATGAGCCAAAAATTAGCAGAATAGCAGGCTGGTTTTCAGAGGCAGAGGAACTAGAGACCAAATTGCCAGTGTTCACTGGATTATGGAGAAAGCAAGGGAGTTCAGAAAAACATCTACTTCTGCTTTCTGACTGCACTAAAGCCTTTGACTGTGTGGATCACAACAAAATGTAGGAAGTCCTCAAAGAGATGGAAGTACCAGATCATCTCATTTGTCTCCTGAGGAACATGTATTTGGGTCAAGAAGCAACAGTTAAAATTTGGAAAAGTAGTACAAGGCTGTATATTGTCAACTTATTTATTTAACTTCTATGCAGAGTATATCATGTGAAATGCCAGGCTAGATAAATCAAAAGCCAAAGTTAAGGTTACTGGGAGAAATACCAACAATCTCAGATATGTAGAGATGCCACTCTGATGGCAGAAAATGAAGAAGAATCAAGAAGTCCCTTGATGAAGGTGAAAGAGGAGGGTGTAAAAGTTGGCTTAAAGCTTAACATCAAAAAAATTAATCTTGGCAACTGATCCCATCAATTCCTGGCAAAGAGGGAGAAGAAATGGAAGCAGGGTCAGATTTTATATTTGTGGACTCAAAGGTCACTGTAGACAGCAACTGCAGCCACGAAATTAAAAGACACTTGCTCCTTGGAAGGAAAGCCATGGCAAATCTGGACAGCATATTAAGAAAGCAGAGGGGGCAGCTAGGTGGTGCAGTGAGTAGAGCGCTGGCCCTGGAGTCAGAAGGACCTGAGTTCGGATCCAGCATCAGACACTTAACCCACACAAACAAAAACCTAGCCGTGTGACCTTGGGCAAGTTACTTAACCCCAATTGCCCTAAAAGGGGCGGCTAGGTGGCGCAGTGAGTAAGAGCGCTGGCCTCGGAGTTGGGATGACCCGAGATCAAATCCGGCCTCAGAAAATGAGCACCCACACATAAATAATGACTAGCCGTGTAACCTTGAGCAAGTTACTTAACCCCAATTGCTTTAAAAAAAGAAAAAGAAAGCAGAGACATTACCATACCAACAAAAGTCCTTCTAGTCAAAACTATGATTTTTCCAGTAGCAATGTGTGGCTGTGAGAACTGGACTATGAGAAAAGCTGAGTATCAAAGAACTGACATTTGGTAACTATGTTGCTGGAGAAGAGTCCCTTGGACAGCAAGGAGATCAAAACAGTTAATACTTAAAGAAATTAATTCAGGCTATTCATTGGAACGTCAAATACTAAATCTGAAGCTTAAATACTTTGGCCACAGGATGAGAAGATGGGACTCATTAGAAAAGCCTCTGATATTAGCAAAGATTGAAAGCAAAAGGAAAAGGGGTCAGCAGCGGATGAGACGGATAGATAACATTATGGAAACAACAGACCCAAACTTGAACAGACTTTGAGAGATATGGAAATGGCTGGTGTGTGTACTAAGGTCCATTGGGTCATGAAGAGTCAGACATGATCAAATAACTGAACGACAAAATGTGCCAGGCACTGTACTAAGCAAAACCACTAATGCTTACAATTAGAGTTAACTTGTATATAGCACTTAATATGTGCTGGGCACTGTATGAAGCACCTTACAAATATTATTTAATTTGACCCGCACAACTCTGGTTGTTATTAGGTGCTATTATTATCTAGATGAGGAAATAGGCAGACAGAAGTTAAATGACTTGTCCAAGGTAACAAGTATCTGAGACTGGATTTGAACTCAAGCCTCCCTGACTCCAGGCACAGTACTCCTTCCACTTCACCACCTACCTGCCCTCAAATAAATAAGTCTGACTAAACAATGCTGGTGAGGTTGCAAAGAAACAGGCATGCAGACAGTATTAAAAATTGGTGCAGTCTCTCCAGGATGCAATTTAGTGGTACACAAAAAGAATTATAATGCTGGTTATGCCTTATGTCCCAATAATGTCACTAGCAATATTCTTTTTTCCTTTTGTCCTTCTAGTGTTATTTTTTTTTTAATTTTATACTCAAGAGTCAGAACACAAATACAAAATAAAGAAACAAAAACATATCAAACTTAAATATTGAAACTTAAATACAAAGAAAAAAAGCATGTCGTGTATATAGCAGAACATAAGAGAGGATTCAAAATATGTAATAAATTTTCATTTCAAGAAAGCCTATATGATAAATAATACATGTTGTGTTGAGAATTGTCCATCTTTACTTCCTTGTGAGTTTTCTTTTGTTCTCTACACTGTACTTTTTTTACTTTGTTCTTTTTTCCCTCCCCCCCAGAAGGCTATAATAAAGTTTAGATATGTTTCTCTACAGCTATAGATATGTACATAAACATATACATATACATATGTCTAACATGTATAGATATATACTTTCCCAAACATACTCTACTCCTGATCCACTAACAATATTCTATAGCACTATAAGGTTATAAAGTGCTTACCTCACAGCATCATACCCCAAGGATATAATTAAAAAGAAAAAAAGCTACCTGAGCAAGGATATTTATAGTCACCACACTTTATTTGTAATGCTGAAAAATCTATAAACAAGCCTAAGGGTTTAGAGGTTAGATAAAATAGCGAAACAAACCATATCAATTCAGTGCAGTGGTATATTGTTGGGCCACTATATTTGACAAATATACAGAAAGATGGGAAAACATGAACAGATCAAAGAACACAGAACTGGAAGAGTATGCACCCTTGCAAACATGGAGTAGAATAATGCTGAAGATGTGTATATGTGTATGAAGAGGCAGTGTAAAGTAGTGAACAGAAGAGCCAGGTTCAGAGGTAGGAAGATCTGACTTCCAGTACTGCCTCAGATACACGGGCTTTAGGATGTGGACAAGTCACTTTATCTCTTTGTGAAATAGGCTCTACATCTCAGTGAAGCCACCAATCTCAATTAGTACAGGGAGTTTCTAACTATCAGAGGTTCTTGACCTGGGATCCTTGAAAGGGGTTCACTGATAGATTTACAGGGATCTAACAAACTTGAATGGGGAAAGAAAACTATCTTTATTTTCACTAACCTTAAACTGAAATTTAACAGTATTAGCAGTACCCGTGACTGTCACCAGTGGAATATCACAGATATTTTCATTTCACATTAGAGTTGTTTCAAGATAGCTTGGCATACCTATGCTTATCATTGCTTTGAAATTTTCAAAATTACTACAAAGTTGCCTCATTGTTTGCTCAGTAGAATCAATCATGTTGGACTCTTTGTGACCACATTTGGGGTTTTTTTTTTTTGGTAAAAATACTGGAGTAGTTTTCCATTTCATCTCCAGCTCATCTTAGAGATGGGGAAACTGAGAAAAACAGGGTTAAGTGACTTGCCCAGGGTCACATAGCTAGTTAAGTATCTGAAACCAAATTTTAACTCAGGTCTTCCTGACTCCAGGCCCAGTGCTCTATCCACTGTACCATTTAGCTGCCCACAGTGCAGGTTACATACCCTCTAATTTCATTTACAACAACATGTCTTTAGGAGCCAGGATTTTCAACACTTGTAACCATTAAAATAAAACATTGAAATTAATTGGATGTTCAACATTACATGCATGCTGTCTTGTCAAAGAACACCCCACCACTTAATGTTCATATTCAAGCTAAGCCACAACAGCCTTCTCACCGTCTTAAAAAATAAAATACAACTTTAATTTGCCTACATTTTAAATATGTTGCCTTATTATTTAACAGGTTAATAAAGAAGCACATATACTTATCAAAAAATTGTTTAAATATATTTATTACTTATTTATTTTAAACATTAATTTTTTTAAAAATTTTGACTTCTGAATTCCCTCCTGCCCACTCATTCCTTCCCCCCCATTGAGAAGGCAAGAAATGTGCTATCAATTTTATACATGTGTATCACAAAAATTTTTTAATTTGATAACTATTTTAATATAACTAGTTTCCCTTGTAATCCTGTGTATTTTATTTTATGTCTTTAAAAACATTACTCTGCGAATGGTTTCTTGGGCTTCACTAGACCACCAAAGAATCCCATGACTCAAAAAAGGTTAAGAACTCTTGTTGGTCTACATGCACATGTTAATGGGAAGCCAAAAAGTCTGGTTGGGATTGATATGAAGGGAGAAACCAACAAGGTATTATTGTTTATTCGTACATCAAAGTTTTAAAAATTGTAAATTGTTTTGAATATGTGCTGGATTGTTTTGAATTTTGTGCTGTATAAATTCAAATTCAAGTTTTAAAAATTGTAAATTGTTTTGAATATGTGCTGGATTGTTTTGAATTTTGTGCTGTATAAATTCAAATTCATAATAAAAATTATTTTTGAAAAAAGAAAATATTCTTTCCGTTCATCTTTAATAGTATTTTAAAGAATAGTCCCCCATCCTACCCCCACCCCCTTCCATCTTAGGCTTTAATTATCTTTACTTCTCTCCACATTTTACATGTTTTAGTACAAATTTTGTATCCATTTCTTTTAACTAGGTAGGACTTTTTTTTTACCCCCATTTGTCCCCCTCCTGAATTTCTTACTGAGTTGAAATGGAAGGCTCTTCTTTTGAGTTGAACTTGATGATTATGAAACAAAATGAAGTTGTCAGCCCTTCAATCAATCAACAAACAAGAATTTTAAAAAGTACTTAATTCTATGCCATATACAATGCTGAACACTAGGAATAAAAAAATGAAGGGTCCATATTTCCATTTTAATGGAGGAAAAACACAGGATTATATAAAATGCAGGCTTTTCCTAGCTGTGCAGCCCTGGGAAATTAATTCATTGAACTTCTCAGTCTTTTAAGCAATTCTAAAAATAGAAGTTGCCAAATTGCATCCATAGGAGTTTCCTCCTTCCAAATCTTCATAACCTCGAAATCAGAGGTCTAGTGCCCACCTATTTTTTTTTTCTACATCTAGAAGCATAAGGCACTTGTTTTCTGGGGAGGGGTTCCCTGGAGGTTGGGCAAAATGTCATACCTTAAAGCATTCCATTATATTCATGGTCTCATAACTTTGTTGTTCCAGATCTATAGGATTCCCAATGTCCTGCTGTTCATTTTCGTCTGTGTTCCAAGAATCTCCAAGTCCCCTATTGGCGTTGTTTATGCCTAAAAACAAAAACAGAAACAAAAAACCACAATGCGTCATACCAGGCTTCACTCACAATTCCCTTGATCTTATGTGCAAAAGTTAGAATTTATTGCAATGTTGTTCCTTGATTCAACCCTGAAGCTTGTAGTGCTGATACCTTAGATCACTGCAGCATTAGACCTCAGGCCTGGTATCATTAATTTGTCCAGACCAGCAGGGATGCTAGGAAGGAAACGAATCCTATAGGCCCCAGGAAAAGAAAGCTGACTAATGGTTTCATCAGGAAACCTTGATTAGAAGCTCAGGTTCAGGCTTTGTGGGTGTGTTCTTTCTTAACCACACTATCCCTCAACCCCCCACTGCACCTCATTTTCCAGAAAGACTAAAAAATATATTTTTGACAAATTCTACCAGGGATGGAAGTCAAAACACTTTCCTCTGCATTTCCATGAGGAGCAAAGAGAGAAAGAATATGTTTGTTTCCTCATAGAGCTCTCAGGGTAAGGAGAAACTTTTCAAAGGTTCCGAGACAATTCAATTCAAGTACATTTCATTTGATTCTATTCAAGAAACATTTATTGACTTATATTTGAACTTATTCCTTTATTCACCCATACTATGTTATTATGTACTCTGATGGCACCTGTGAATTCTACCTTTTAGGGGCAAAATACATTTTTCAAAAAAATATTTGATATGGTATGTGCAGTAGTATCAAACCTTGATAGAAATAAGGGCTACTAAATCATACCTAAGGATCCCTTCAGGTTACATATTGACTTAGAAAATCATATATTAACATTACCTATATGCTATTGTATTTTTAAAATTTTTGTTATTTTTTGTTTGCTGTTCAGTCCTGTGACCCCATTTGAGAGTTTGGAGGTTTTTTTGGCAAAGAAACTGGAGTGCTTTGCCATTTCCTTCTCTAGTTCATTTTACAGATTCCGAAACTGAGGCAAACTGGGTTAAGTGACTTACCCAGGACCACACATCTATTAAGTATCTGGGACCCAATTTGAACTCAAGAAGATAGTCTTCCTGACTCCAGGCCTGATACCCTATTGACTGCCCCATTTATTTTGTTAAGTATTTTCCATTTGCACTTAATAGTACGGAGGATCAATGTTTGACACCTCTGATATAGTGTATATTTACTAGGAATGAAAGCAAAAGTGACTACAAGAATCTAATGGCCCCAGTCAAAAAGCCTGGTTTTTCATTGTACTTTTTAAAATATTTTTTTTTGAAGCAAGAGTGAATTTAATCAGAGAAATTGGGGGCAAAGCTATCCTGCTATGATTTCAGGTGTTCAGATTTCAAATAAGATCAAATTGAAGAAAGTAATGGGACAAACAGCAACAGACAGATACTTGGGCCCTGTCCTCCCTGGGAATGGAACAGCAGGACTCATGGTAAGTAGTCAAGCAAAGGAGATGCTGCATGACAACGCTTTCGAACAGAGACTCATCTGGCAATTCCTGGGCATGCACAACCCACGCCGGAGTCACATGTGTGAGGGGGCTGTGGGGGTGGCCTCGACTTGGTTGGTTTACTGATATTTCAGCAGCATTTTCTCTGAAGGGGTTTTTATGGACACTTCTGCTACCTAATGCTGAGAACATAATTTTCTTCAAAACAGTAAAAGCATATTTTATAACCATGTCAAGCATATCATGTGTGAAAATAAATCATATTACAGTACCTGTATAAACAGATTAAGCATTTCCCCTACCAAACTATAAAACCCTGTCTGCCTCTCTTTTCAGTGTTCACAGGCAAAGCTAGTCTCTAAATCTCCAATTTCATTTTTCTTTTTTCCTTCTTTCTTTTTACTTTTCTTTCTTTCTTTCTTTTTTCTTCTTTCTTTCCTTCCTTTCTTTCTCATCATGGAAGTCTCCTTTTGTTTACTGGATCTGCCTGGATAGTTGGTAAAGTGCTCACTCGCATGATTCAGTGAGAAGAGAGCTACCATTGGAGGAATCAAAATAATATAAGGTAGCATTTATAGCTATTATAATTATCATAATTATGATTATATAGTTATAATAATAGGTAACATTTATAGTGAGGCAGCTAGATAGAGCATCAGATCTGGAGTCAGGAAGACCTGAGTTCAGATCTGGCCTTAGACACTTATACTAGTTGTGTGACCCTAGGCAAGTACCTTAATACTGTTTTGCCTCAGTTTCCTCATCTATAAAATGAGCTGGAGAAGGAAATGGCAAACCAGTATCTTCGTCCAGAAAACCCCAAATGGAGTCATGAAACAACTGAACAGCAGCAAACATTTATAGCTCTTACTATAAACCAGGCACTTTACAAATATTTGTTCCTCACGACAACCCTGTGAGAGAAGTGATATTATTATCCCAATTTTACAGATGAGGAAGCTGAGGCAAACAGAGAGGTTAAGTGACTTACCCAGGGTCACACAGTTAATACGTTTCTGAGGTCAAATATGAACTCAGGTCTTCCTGACATCAGGGTCAGTGCTCTATCTATCCACTGGAATAGGTTAAAATACCGTATTTGTGTGACCTTGGGCAAGCCATTAACTTCTCTGGGCCTCAAGTTTCTTCACCTATTAAAAAAAAAGAGGGAATCGGGCAAAATAACTTCTAACGTCCCTTTTGTCACTAAATCTAGGATGCTACTTGTCATCAGAGAATCCCTGATTTGCCTTCTACATAACGATCTGGAAAAGGGCTCCAAAGTTACCCAACTGTACATACCTTTGACTGAGTGATACTATTATGAGGCCTAGACTTCCAAAGAGATCAAAGAGAGAGATGCAAGGAACCCATATGTAGAAATATATTTATAGAAACTTTTTTTGTAGTAGCAAAGAACTGGAAAGGATGACAGTGAATGGGAAAATGATTGAAGAAATTGTTTTATGTGAATGTGAAGAAGTATTATTGTTCTGTAAGGAATGATAAATGGGATAGTTTCAGAAAAACCTGAGAAAGTCTGTATGAACTGATGTAGACTAAAGTGAGCAGAACCAGGAAAACTATTTAAATGATAAGAACATTATAAAGATAATAGAGAGACTTAAGAACTCTAGATCAATGCAATGACCATTCTCCAGAGGACCAAGGATGAAGTATTATTACTCAACTCCTAAAAGAGGACACTCAGGCTGCAGAATGAAACATATTTTTAGGCATGGCCACACTGGACTTCATTTTCTTTAACTATGAATATGTCTCAAGAGTTTTTTTTTTCCTAATGGGGGTGGGGGGAAGGAAGAGGAGTGAAAGAGTAAATAGATTTTTGTTGATTGAAAAAAAAAATAAGTAAATGAATGAATTAATTTTTGAGACAGAATGTGGAGTACCTGAGTTCAAATCCTGCCTCAGACACTTATTAGCTGTGTGGCCCTGGGCAAGTCCCTGTACCTCAAAAAGACAGAAGAGACAGAGTGCCATCATCCTCTGAGAACTAAAATTACTATTATTAAATGCTTCCTCCTTAATAAGAATAAGAAATAGATATTCCTAAAATCTCAGCATAGCTTCTAAAAACATACACTAAGATTTTTAGGAATCTACATATATCCAATGCAATAAATATTTATTAAGTACCTACTATGCTCTAGACACTGGGGATACAATTAATACAAAGAAAGATAGTCTCCGCCCTCAAGGAGTTTATAATCTAATGGGAGAGACAACACACAAAAGGTGGCAGGAAAAATGAGGGAACCATAAGAGGATTTGGTATCCAGTCTTCTTGTTCTAGAGAGCTAAAATCAGCAAGTAGAGCAGATGAAAAGTGAAGTGAGCTGAGAAACCTGTGTCTGTCCCTATAAAGGAAGGCATTGGGAGGGGTTTGGTACTTATCTTCCAGGCCTCCAATCAGAGGGGAGTGGTGGCTGAGGGGAGTGCTGTCAATCAAGGCTTGAAATAGCAACATGGCGGTGAGTTTAGTTGTGATGAGCTTATCCTGAGAGGGTATCTTGTTCCATAGAGTTGAAACCATGTATACATATACAACCGTGTGTGTGTGTGTGTGTGTGTGTGTGTGTGTGTGTGTGTGTGTGTATAGACATATACACACACGTATATATACACATACAGACACAGAGACATACCATAGATAATGGCATATATACAGATAATGCAAGGCAACGTAGACTAAATAAATGGTATAGAAAATAAACTGAATTGGCTGTTAAGTATTTTTACCTGATCCCTGGCTATACCCTGTTTGGAAAATACTCTCAGTCATCTCTGTCTCTTGGAATCCCTGAGTCACAGAAAGGAAAAGTGACTAACCCAAGGTCACATTAACCAGTCAGTTACACAGCTGGAATTTGAAACTTCTTCTGACTCTCAATCCAATGATCTTTCTTTCTATCTCATTGAAGTGAGATTGGTTGGTATAACTTTGTGTGGGCTATTCCTGGTACAAGCTTTAGGTAAAAAAGAGTTTCTTGTGATAACTCACATTTATATAGCACTTTCCTGAGATATTTCAAAGGCAAATCTAGGCACCTTCCTTCTTAAAACACATAGGTCATTTATCACCTTCAAAATGAGATAAATAAAGCAAAGGAATACAGGTCAAAAAGGACTCTTAAACACAATCTGACAAACAATTTTATAGTGGAAAGTTGGTTATCTAGGGGTGACTGATCAATCAAACCCCACCCACAATTCACTTGATAAAATTAGGGGAAGTAAAATTAACAGAAACATTTGTGAGGAGGTACTTCTTTCAGATTTAAGGTATTCCATTTACATATGAAAGGGTCAGGAAACTCTAGTTTAGGATGACAAGAGACAATGTCTTTGTCTACATGACTAGAGGCAAAGGCCCTGGAAAGATACCTTCCCTGAGAATTTTTAAATGCAGAAGCAAGAGCTGATAGAGTCAGTCTGAAGCAGTCAGGAAGAGGCTATAGAAAAATCAAGTTGAGTGCGTCCTCTTTTTATTTCCTCCTTGAACTTCTTCCATGTTGCAGCAAAAGGAGGAGGGGATTTCTTCCTCTTCCACCCCCCTACCCCATGGGCATTTATATTCTTACAGCGGGATCACCTAGCAGGAATCTTAACTATGGAGTTGAGTGAAGTCAGAGAGGAGCTGAGAGTCTAGCACCTACAATTAAGATTTTGCTGGTCCTGGGATATGGGTTCTAGTTCTTTCTGAAAGGGTATAGCAATATCCTAGGCCACTATTTTAGCTGAACCAAAGCTGTGACCACACTCAAGCATCAGATCCATAAGTCCAATCCTAGAGCAAACCCAGGGAGTCCAGAGGAACAACTCACACTCAGGGCTGCCAGCAAGAATCTGCTCAAAAAACAACAACAACAACAACAAAAAAAACACATTTGGATCCTGCAGTACTGGAAATATGAATTACCTTGGCCTCATTTTCTCTACATATGTTCCCTTTGCTAGTATATTTGTGATTCTACTTTTTCCACAGATACCATGTAAATCTGTGGAAGGATCTGCCCCAGACTTCTAAGGGAATTGTTTTCTTACTGTTCTTACCATGGCACTTCAGTACATGCCTTTTCTTTAAGTTAATCACACCCTCTGGCTGACTACTAACAAGATAAACATACTGGTGGGGGCCTATGGCCTACAGATGAAGAATGCAGACCCACAGAATACCTTACCTGGGGTAGCTGTCCTTCAGTTGTGATTTGGGAAGGGAAGCTCCCAAAAGGGCACTTCATTTTTATTAACTATAGAGTTTATAGAGCACTTTGCTAGGTCTTTAGAGAGTTACACCATATTAGGCTCTTAGAATGCTTAGAGTCCAGTATGGCCATATCATTCTTAAAAAATAACTATAAAAAAATAATAGATAAGGACATGAAAGGTACAAATAACTCTAAGTACAAGATGGGGAAGATCATTACTCCTTGTAAAGATCAGGGTGCCATGATATAATGCTACTTGGCAACCCTTCTAAAGAAGCAGATTGAATTCAGTTGTGGATCCAGGCTTAGTCTCCAGGACATGGCATTATTGTTCTGATTTCTTCTTTGATATTCTCTATGTCCAGCTTCTGGAACAGCAAAGGAACCAATTTCTGCTCCCCATGAAGATGACAGGGAGAGCACAGACATGGCATATGAACTCTTTGACTGCCTTTCCCAGAAGATCAGCAGTAATTAGGGCTACAAATAACAAACACAGAAGTGGGAAAAATTGCCAGACCACTGCTCCAAGTTCCCTAGGCATAATACATAGCAAATCTCAAAAAAGATGATAATCACAGGCCAGCACTGAACAGTAGACTAAGTATTTCCTCTTCTCTGATATATCTGTTGGGCCTTTATAGGAAGCTCAGAATTTTTAGCTCCCTCCTTTTCCCACCATCTGCTCAGCTTCGTTTCCACCCCTCAGACCATTAAGCTTTCCTCCAGGAATAGTTCATCACCAGAAATTTCATTATCATGGAGATTGCCCCAGCTCTGGTACTTAATATCTCCCCAAAGCCTCCTCTTCTGCCTCTCAGAGCAAATTGGAGGGCTGGAGAATGAAGGAAAAATTCTTCCCAAAGCCTCCTTTTAGGGAGGGTTTCCCCATTAGATTGCAAGTTCCTTGAGGGCAGGGACTGTCTTTTTCCTGTTTGTACTACTATCACTTAGCACCTGGAGGGGTTCCTAATAACTGTGAATGGAAAAGGTGAAAACTTCTCTGCCCATTACCTTCCCCCTTCATTCCCCCCCTCTTTACTACACATCAGCATTAGGCCCCTACAGGGGTTTTTCAACCACCACCCTTGCTTGGGGACCTTTTCCCCTCCCTCACTTTGGCATTTGCCAAATATAAGGACATGAACAATACCCTGGTTCCCTGCCCACCTCCCAGCCAATAGGGGATAGTGGCAGGCTTCTTTGTTCCTTATCTTTGGAGATTTTGTGCTCAGTTTGTAAGCCCGCCTCCCAGCCAATGGGAGAAGGGACAGCAGTAGGAGGGGGGGCTTGACTGCATTGGGGTACAAATTCTTGTTCCATTTTCTGTAACATACCTCCTCTCCCTGATCCATCATGGAGAAGACCACCCTCTTCCCCCAGGGGAAAAGAATAAAAATTTCCTGTTTTTATCCTGAGAAAACTGTTCTTGATTAAATTTTGAATGGGGTTTTTCACCCCGACACAACTGTATACTAACTTAATGAAGATATTCATTTGTATGCGAAAAACCTACATAGGGATGTATATTTATATACAGCACTTCAAAACAAGGAATGTTGGACTGATTAACTGTAGAGAAGAGAGGTTACGATCCTTCTAGGATCTAGTATTGTGTTCTGGACTTTACAACCTCAAAGTAAATAAATGTTAACTGATTCCCTAACAAACTGGAGATGACCTTAAGGTACTAGACTGATGATGGAGGATATCGTTTCCTGACATATAAAAGGAAAGTTAAAGACAGACAAACCCAGCGTAATGAGAAAAGCAGTATTATATATAGAAAAGAGTAATGGCTTTGGAGTCAGAGAACGGTGGGTTTGAATCCCAATTCTGCTACTGTGAAATCATTCAACCTCCTTAAGTCTGTTTCCTCATCTGTAAAATGAGAGAATTTGACTAGATGACCTCTAAGGGTCCTTCCAAATCTAAATTCTATGATTTTATGATTAACTGATTCCTTGAAAACAGGATGTTAGGCCCAACTCCATAGCAAGAGAAGTGGCTGAGATGTGATAAAGGTAACAGCACTAGTTTGAATTGCTGTCATTCAGTTGTACCCTCTTTTTTTTTTTTGCTTTTTTGGAGGGCAACTGGGGTTAAGTGACTTGCCCAAAGTCACACAGCTACTAAGTGTGTCAAGTGTCTGAGGCTAGATTTGAACTCAGGTCCTCCTGATTCCAGGGCCACTGTGCCACCAAGCTGCCCCTGTGCCCTACTGTTCTTGATCCCATTTGGGTTTTTTTTTTTCTTGACAGAAATACTGCCTTGGTTTGCCATTTCTTTCTCTAGCTCACTGTACAGATGAGGAAATTGAGACAAATGGGGTTAAGTGAATTGCTCAGGGTCACACAGAAAGTTAGTGTTTAAGGCCAGATTTGAATTCAGATCTGAACTTCCTGACTCCAGGCCTGACACTCTAGCCACTGAGCGGCCTAGTAATGTTGTACCTTGATTAATTCGAGCAAGACCCAAGTAATAATTTTAGAATGGACCTTTTATTAAAACGCCATGTTGGCTGATCAGGCCACATAGGGAGCTGAGCAGTTACCACCCCATGTCTCAAGTACAGCAATAGTATTAGCAGCAGCCAGCAACAGCCCCAATCTGGGGCAGAACCTCAGCTTATAAAGGGGGCCTTAGGTAAGCAGTGATTGGTCAGTACACACCTTAAAACTCCCACGCCTGACCCAGAAGCCCGCCCATTTCTATGCAGGTGAGCTAAGTGGAAAGGGCAGAGACTCAGTGGGGGAGGGCGGAGCTGACCTGGCAATCTGCTCACTTGGTGGGGGGAGAAGGGGAAAACCAGGCACAACAGTAGCATCCCTTTGAGTTGATTTTTCTCATAGAAAATGTGATCTAGACAAGTGGTGTCCAAAGTGGAGTGCCTTGGCATTACCACAGTGGGCTAAAATCAGGAAAAAGGGATGTGTGATCACTAACTTGAGTGGGTAAGAGGGTAACCAATCATTCTCACCACCTGAGCATATCTCCTACACAATCATACCTCTAGGGATTCACTCCACCCTTTTCCTTCTTGTCCACCCTTCTAAGCCTTAAGGGCAACTAAACTAACTACAGACAGCTTACTCGTTTGCCTTTGAGAAAATTCTCCCTCCCCGCCCCCATTCAGTAAAGGCTAAAGCAGGCACCCCTCTAGCTATTTTTGAGGCTCTGGGGTGTGACTGAATTCCTGTGATGCTCCTAAGGAGTTCTGAATGGAGGTAGAGCTATCCCATACAACAAGAAAACAGGATTTCCCTGGCAACTATTCAATTTATTAAGCACCTACAATACTTCAGGTTTTGGAAATACAAATAAAGAAAAAGACAGTGGCTGCCCTCTAGGAGCTTACAATCTAATAGGGGAAAGACAAGGAATTCTAAAAAGGGCACTCGACCTAAGGGTTGGGGGAGGGACATGATGTTCCCTTGGAGAAGAAAGCAAGCAAAGCTGCAAAAAGAAAATGGAGTTACCTACATGAGTCCTCTATAAAGCATGGCTTTGGGAGGAGTTTATTGTTCTACTTTCCACTATATCCTCCTATTTCAGAAAATCCCAGCAATTATGTTCCACTTTACTTGCTACTCTTGTTGTACCTCTCCTTCAGAACAGATCTGCTTCCTTGGAGAAACTTCTGCCCTGGGGAACCACTATCCTGACGGGTGACTTTCCTTCAGAGCAATCTTTCTAAAAAACCCCAACTATGTTTTACTTCATTCCCTTTTCTCCACACACATATCTACAATTTCCTCACCAACAATGACTTCTCATCTCTGACCTCTCCCCTGTGGGTACCCTTTCCTCTCCTCCTTTCTAGAACCTGATATAATCAAATTGATCAGGTATGGGCTCTAGGAGCCCCCTTGATCTCTCCTTGAGTCCTTGAGGTACAGCTTTTGGGAACCCCCCTTGGATTTTTATTAAATTGTCCCATTTAATAAGGCATTTGCATGAGGCCACAAGCCTTACATGGTGGCTGGGCCTAAATCTCTGATACTAGACTTCCCACCCTTGAGCTTATCAAAGTGTTGATCTACCCTTGAACTGGCCTTTCCTACTACTTACCCTACCATAAGGAGTATAGAGTAAGGTCATCCCAACCTCAAGATCCTGTTTACCTGGACTCTACCCCAGCTCAGACCCCCTCCCTGTTTCGCACCTTTTTGTCCTTTGTCCCGGAGGAGAAGTTTCTGTGTTTAGATCCCACCCAATGGGAAGAGGAGCCAGAAGACCTTCTTTAAGGTCTATATAAACTTGCTTTGAGCTGTATGCCCTTGCACTCCCTTGCTTTTGCCATCTTGGGTGATGCTAGGGGTGTCCTTTTTCATGAGAAAGCAATCTACTCCTTTTTGCCTTTCTTAAGAAAAGTCTCTAAAACTGATTATTTTAAAGGGGTCAAAAACACTCCACACAATACCCACTACAGCAATAAGATCTAAGGCAGCAGTACTGCCCTCTCTGTGAATGGAACAGAATGGTGGCAAGAATAAGACTAGAGATGTCTATTCTGTCTTCCTTTGACCCACACAAGGATAACATCCTGACCACATATGGAACCTCACTGCACATGTGGGACCTCACACACATATACATATGTATTTGAGATGTATTTGTATTGTTATAAATTATGGTAAATGTATAAGTTTGAATAAAATACAGTTCAGAAAATTTATTTGTGTAGGTTGTTTTATATAGTGTGGAATATGACAATTTTTTAAATAAAAAAGTGGGACATCACTATATAACATTTGAAATCACTGGCTTAAATCACTGAGTAAATCCTTTGATGGAATACTACTAATAGGCATATACCCCAAAGGGATCAAAGAAAGGGAAAAAGAAGTCACATGTACAAAAATATTTAGAACAGTTCTTTTCCCAGAAGCAAAAAGCTAGAAATTAAGGAGGTACGGTACACACCTATAGCATATAAATGTAATGTAACATTGTGTCATAATAAATGACTAAATGGAAAGCTTTAAAGGAAACATGGAAGACCTTTATTAAGTAATGCAGAGTAAAATGTGTAGAACAAGGACAATAGTTTATATAATGATAACAACGTTAAAAAGGGAAACAACTTTGGAAGACTTTAAAACTCTGGTCTACACAAGAACCAACCACCATTCCAAAGGGCCCTACTTGCTACCAGAGAGGTAATGAACTAAAAATGTAGGATGAGACAGAACATTTTAGACAGAACCAATTAGGGACTTCACTTAATTATGCATATTTTAAGGGTTTTCTTTTTCTTTTGTTTGAAGGCAGTAGAAAGAAGCAAGAAAGTAAATGTTTAGAGAGGATAGGTGGATAGATAGATAATATTTCAAAAAGAAATCACTGGCCTAATCTAAACCTGATTCTATCTTCTGAGCCTAAATAGAAAAAAAAAGAAACCCATCTTTCATTTACTCTGAAGTTTTTCTTCTGACTTTCAGAAACTCATACAACAGGGCTCTTGGCTCTGACTTGAGGATTTCGAAGCAGCGAGAAGTAAAAAAGTCCAGCTTTCCGATAGTTTTCCATTTTCTCATTCTGCCAATCACTGGTTGGTTTTCTCTCAGTGACTGTCCAAACATTCTCTGTTTCTATTTGAGGGAGAAATTGGCCTTCTGCTCCTGCCCAGTACTTCTCTACTGGGTTCTGCTAGAGCTAGGGAATAAAGGGATTATGGTAACCCTCTGTGGTAACAAGAAGTCCTTTTCTATTCATAAGGTAGTAATTTTTCTCTTCCTGACCACTCTCCTGTCCAAGATGATACAGTAGAAAGGGCTCTAGAATTTGGAGTTCCAAGACCTGCATTTCAATCTCTCACTACTGGTATAACCTTGGGCAAATCACTTTGCTCCAATGAACCCCAGTTTCCCCTATGATAAAATGAGGGAATTAAGTGGAGCCAGAACTGGGTGACTAGGTGTAAAGATACCCTAATTAGCATCCCAGCATGATATTAATATACATGGTCTTATACATTATTGATAAAAAAAAAAATACCAGGTCACCATGAGTATAAGCTAGAAGGCCCCAACCAAGGCAAACAACCATACCTCACACTACTGAATCATTATCATGTACCCAAGAGAAACTCCAGTTTCTGCTTGACCCAAATAGAGAATAAAACAAGGGCTGATAATAGTAATTGTTAGAGCCCAGGTCCTAGGACCCTTCTACAAAGCTGAAATGACAACCAGTGAATATTATTACTAAACATCATTTTACTTACAAACTCCTTGTCTCTCCCTGTGCTTGTGTTTTCACTGATCTCTCAGTCTCAAATTTCTTCTTACTCCAATCTATCCTCCATTCAGCTGTCAAATTGATTTTCCTAAACTGAAGGTCATGACATTTTGCTATTGAATGAACTCTGATGGCTCCCTATTACCTTCAGGATCAAGTATGAAATCCTCTGGTAGGCTTTTAAAACCCTTCACAATCTGACCCTTGGCTACTTTGACAGTGTTACTGTTTACTCATTTTCTTCACCAGAAGTCTGAGGGTGACGCTGGCCTCCTTGCTGGTCCTCTCACAAGACACACACATATTACAAACCCGGATATTTTCACTAGCCTATAGGGGGACAGATTTTTTGCCTTTTATTGTATCCCCAGTTCTAGACTTGACTTTCCCTCCAGCCCCAGGGACTTTGTCACCTAAACCTCTTCAACACCTACAAGTTAGGAAACCTGGCCGTAGGCCATCATCTGTCAACCTGGCCAGGTGGAGCCTGGCAGGTAGGTGAACCTTCTTCTCAGGTCTTAAAGTAGAATGCCAGAGTAAATGTAAAGAGAAGCTATTTGTTCCACATTCCTCAAGGGAGGGAGGAAAAAGCAAATGGCAAACCACCCCAGTATCTTTGCCAGGAAAACCCTAAATGGGGTCACAAAGAGTCAACGCAACTGAAAGAACTGAACAACCATACAGACATACTACCTGATCATGGTGCTAAGCACAGGGGATACAAGAAGAGGCAGAAAACAGTGCCTGCTCTTAAGGAACTTACAAGTGAATGGAAGAGACTGCATGCCAAAAAATATATACAGAGCAGACTTTATGTAAGATAAATAGAAAATAATTAATAGAGGGGAGACACTGGATTAAGGAAGGTTGGGAAAGGCTTCCTGTCACCTGTACACAAATATACACACATGTGTACACACACACACACACACACACACACACACACACACACACACACACACACACTCACTCACACTCTCTCTCTCTCTCTCCCCCAACTGGAATGGCTTCCTAATGCCTCTATCAAATACCAAGTACTCTGTTTGGCATTCAAAGCCTGTCATTACCTAGTCTACTTCTCTAGTCTTCTACCATCATTCATACTTCTCCATCTGGTGACCTAGCCTCCTGACTGTTCTAAGAGCAATACAATCCATTTCTCAGCTCCCAACATTCTCTCTAGCTGTCCCCCACACCTAGAATGCTCCCTTCCTCTGCTCTGAAGCCTGACCTCCCTGGCTTCCTTTAAAACCTAACTAAAATCCCACCTCCTACCGGAAGCCTTCCCCAACCCTTCTTAATTCTAGGGCCTTCCCTGGGATAATTATTTCCTATTTATTTATATATAATTTGCTCTTTATATATTTGTTTGAATGGTATCTCTCATTAGATTGGCAGGGACTGTCTTTTGCCTCTTTTTGTATCCCCAAGTACTTAGTACAAGGCCTGGCCCATAGAAGCCTAATCAATCTTTATTGATTAACCTTTTATAGATGGCCTTTTCAATCCAAATAATGACCTTGGGAGACAGGAGCTACTATTACAAAGCAAACAAAAGTTAATTGACTTGCCCAAGGTCACACAGCTAGTAGGTGTGTGAGGTTTGATCTGGACTGAAGCCTTCCTGACTCCAAGGCCGACATTCTATCATTGTGCCATCTTGCTGCCTTTTTTTTTTTTTTAAACACTGAGGCTTTGCCCTAAGGCATTATATTTGTACTTTAGCTGCCTAGAAACACAGCTTAGCTTACAGTTAGCAAGAGTAATGACTTTAAATGGAAAGCTAAAGAAAGAAGCAAAAGTGGGTATGTTGAAGTCTGGGGTTTTAGGGCTGCCTGAGAACCCTGCTAAATGAACTTGACTCAAGCCTTCTCTCAGCCAAAGTAAAACAAAGCTTATTAAAGATTTGCCATAATGAGTAGACTCTCAAGGAGCCTAAGTATATGTAACCTTGTATTGACAAGCGGCTGGACCAATCTGACACAGAGTGATTCAGAGCTAGATTAAATCTCAGGACCTTCATGGAGGCAAGATGGATTTTATATACAGAAAGACAGTGGGAGGGATCTAGGGATGGTCTAGAGGAGGGGTTTGGGGAGGGTCTTGAGGAGGAGTCTAAAGAGGATCTTGATGGGACTGAGGTCTGACTCTGTAATGAGATTAAGGGTGGGAAATAGCTGAAGGCTACCTGGAAGTGAGGGACAGAGGAAGGCTAGGCTAGTTTAAGCTTTAAAGGGTTTGGGTATAGATATTTTGATAGGATCAAGAGTGGGAAGTAGCTGGACTATGGAGGGCTAGGCTAGATTAAGAATAACAGAGATTTGGCCCTAGCTACAATGAAAGGCTTATGGCCAAATGCCTCATCGAGTGGGGAGATTCAAGGGGGTTCCTGGAGCATAAACCCCTTCAGATACTACTGATTGGAGAATTTATAATAAACCATGGTATATAGAAGAAATGTAATGGTATGGTGCAGTAGGAAATTATAAATGTGAGGAATTAATAGAAATAAGGATGAGCCAATACAGAGTAAAGCAGGAACCAGAACAATTTCCACAGTGATTACAATAATGTGAATGAAAAGAACAAAAAAAAAACCCCACCAATCATGGTCCTAGAGAACAGATTAAGAAATAAATCTCCCTCTTAAGAGCCTGGGGAAGTGGCAAGAGACTGGGGCAGGGGGTGGGGCAGAAGGTAGTCAGCAAACCTTTTATTAAGTTTGTGCCAGGCATTGGGATCCATCACTGGGGATGCAAAGAAAGGCCAAAAACAAAACCCCAGGTCCCTGCTCTCAAGGAGCTCACAGACTAATGGAGGAGACAACATACACACAGCCACTTGCAAATAAGATGCAGACGGTGTAAAGAGGAGGTCATCTCCAAGGGAAGGCACCAGCAGGGACATTCCTCCTCAAAGGCAATTCCTATACCACTTCTTTCTGCTTCACTGTTTTTCTTCATTAAAACAGAGGTTTCAATTCCAGGTGGGGGAAGGAGTGGACTGAGGATGAAGGAGGCTTGCTCTAGAAATCCATTGTGATATAAAACAAATGACAGCAATAAAGCTTATTAAAAGTAAATAAGGGGGGGCGGCTAGGTGGCACAGTGAATAGAGCACCTGGCCCTGGAGTCAGGAGGACCTGAGTTCAAATCTGGCCTCAGACACTTAACACAAAAACTAGCCGTGTGACTTTGGGCAAGTCACAACCCCGACTGCCCTCCAAAAAGCAAAAAACAAAGCAAAAAAAAAAAGTAAATAATGAATAGGGAATGGACCAGTGAATTTTGCTAGAGAAAACTCCTTCTACAAATGCAGGTTGGCACCTTCTCTGCAATCTATAGTCTTAGGGAGCTGCCTAGAGCCCCCTCAAGGGGCCAGAAAATGTGTTCCTTGATCTGAGGCCAGCTGTCAACCCATCAAACAACTTTGTTTAAATAAACAAATGGGTAAATAATGGATGAATAAATAAATACATAAATAAGAAAGATAAACTAGAAAGCTACCACAAAGCAGGCTTAAAAGAATTCCTTTTTCCCCAGTTCTCCCCAACTCAGCCCTCCTCTCCCTTTTCCTCCCCTCCTCCCCCTTCCCTTCCTGCCTCTTCTGTCCTTCCCCACCCCTTCTGTCCTTCCCCACCCCCACGTCTTTCCTTCTCTTCTCTCCTCTCCCCTCCCCTTTCCTTCCTCCATTCCTCCCCCTCTCCCCTCTCCTTTACACTCTTTTCTTCTTTCCTGCCCCCCCACCCCCACCCCCACCCCAGTCCCCCTCTCAGAAGCTTCCCTAGCTGCACCTGGATTGCTGGTGTCCTTAGGGTCTCTTTCTCTCTCTCAATGAGACATGTATGGTCTGCCAGACTCCCCTCTCCTTAGATGGCTTGCTTTGTGCTACTTATTCCTGGAATAGTTGGTAGTATTTGCCTTGTTCAGCACATTTCCTAGTAACAGTTCTGATTTTAGACTAGAATCTTAACAGCTAGATGAACTCTAAAGTCCCTTCCAACTCTATAAGGCTTTGAAGCAGGGTTTGACATTAGCATACTATTGACAAAATATAGTCATTAACACTGTATGGCTATAGTCTTTTTTAAAATAGGTTTTTATTGATGTCTGCTTCTTACATCATCATAGTAATCCCAAGTATCCCCTTCCACCTCCCCATAGCCATCCCATATCATATAATAAGTAGAATTTTTTTAAGCCTCAGACTTTCAAATAGTTTTATAGTCTAGCCTCTAGACATAAATTGATTCTTAAAAGTGGCTAACCCTATATTCTGACTATAATTTTTTTTTTTTTGCTTTTTGGAGGGCAATTGGGGTTAAGTAACTTGCCCAAGGTCACGGCTAGGTTTTTGTTTGTGTGTTAAGTGTCAGAGGCCCAATCCGAACTCAGGTCCTTCTGACTCCAGGGCCAGCGCTCTACTCACTGTGCCACCTAGCCAACTATAATTTTTAATATAGCTAAACAAAACTATATGTATTTTAAAACTATTATAGAATGGTTGCTCCACAGAATGTATGCTTAATTTGCCAGAAAGAGAATGACTGAAATATGATTGAGATGCCAATGTTTCTATCATTCTATGCAAATATTATAAGGAAGAGAATAATGAAGGGACATCCAAAGTAAGAAAGTATAGGTAGATGTTATAATGATCCATGGGGAAAGGTGGGAAGCTGCCTGGAGCCCTTAGAAATGGGTTGGTGATTGGGAGTTGGAGACACAGGGAACCTGTGGAGAAATGGGCTTTTTGAAATCCAGGAAGGAAAGAAGGATGGATAACTGTATAGACAGCTGGGCGTAACCCAGAAAACTAAGATACTTCTGTGTTTAAAAAAGCAAGAAGATAGTCTGACACCGTTTATAAGTCTCATTACACATATCTGCCCATCTTATCTTATGCACCTATCCCCCTTTCTCTACTTTTCCTTCATTACTTCTTGCCTGAATTATTGACCTAGTCACTCATTTTGGCTTCCTGCCTCAAATCTCTCCTCAAGCCAATCTATCCTCCTCCTAACTGCTACAGTGATTTTCCTACAGCGCAAGTATGACCATGTCATTCCTCTACTTAATGAATTCTAGTGATTCCCTGGAGCTTTTAGAATTAAAGAAAGAATAACTCCTCTAAATGGCTTTTAAGCCCCCTACAACCTAACTTCAACCTACCTTTCTAAACTTTCCTAATTTAACAACTTTTTTTTTTTTTTTTTTTGCTTTTTGGAGGGCAACTGGGGTTAAGTGACTTGCCCAAGGTCGCATGGCTAGTTTTTGTGTTAAGTGTCTGAGGCCAGATTTGAACTCAGGTCCTCCTGACTCCAGGGCTGGTGCTCTATTCACTGCGCCACCTAGCCACCCCAATTTAACAACTTTTGATACGTTACTTCCCTCCTGAAATGATGCAGTCCAAGCAGACACCATCTTCTATTTCTGAACCTTTACACTAGCTGTCCCCTGTTCCTGGAATGTACTCTCGCCTCACTTCTCTCTTAGAATTAATTTCTTCTTTCAAGAGGGAACAGAGAAGGGAATAATCATGAGATAGCATCAACTATGTGCCAGGTATTTTGCTAAGATTTTACAGATATTATCTTATTTGATCCTCAGAACAACCCTGGAAGGTAGGTCTTATTATTACCCCATTTTACATATGAGGAAACTGAGGCAAACAGAGGTTCAGCACCTAGGGTCACATAGCTAGTAAGTGTCTGAGGCTGGATTTTAATTCAAGTCTGTCTTCCTGACCCCAGGCTCATCTTTTTATCTGTTATAGTATCTAGCTATGGTTAAGCTCAGTTAAAGTACAACCTAAGTGAAGCCTTTTTTCACTCTCTGGCTACTAGTATCTCAGTTCATTCATTGTGTTTATTTGGCACATACATACAGGAGTTGTTGTTTGTCCTTTATTTCTTGAAGAGAACCATGACATCAGGAAGGTGATAACATGACTTGAAAATGAATTGTACTTAAGCTAGGGAGGGCTGTACAAAGTCACCAGCCTCACTTTCTCCTCTGAAGTCATCTGGATCCAGTGGCAAGATATAGATCAGGATGACTGGAGATGGCCTTCACTTATGAGAGAGATGAATTGAAGTATGTAACGGCAATCACACTGGCATACCCAGGGTGGTTGCTAGCACAGGTTCTTAGATCTACTTTAAAAAGAAAGATAGGTATTAAGGGGTCAACAATCTTTTTTAATTAAATTCACTAATTCAGGTGAAAAATCAGTACCCTGAACTTCAGAGAAAATACAAACAGAAAATACAAGAAGAGAAATAAAGACCAACAGACAGGGCTTTTAACTATCTGAGAAATTAGCACAGATGGACAGATCCAACTGTCTGACCAAGGTAATACATTTATAGTTACTAGAGAGAAGCACCAACATCTGAGTTTTTCAAAGGTGTGTAGGGGGTGCTCCTTAATGTCTACCCAGAGTCAAATCACATGAACACTCTTCCAATGAGTTAGCACCAAAGCAAAATGCTAACCTCAGAGTATATATACCCTTTATAGAGCCAGAGGGTTATCACAACCCTCCTGACTCAGTGCCTAATTAAAAATTAACAAAAGGTGTGAAAGCCTTCCTACAAGCAAGCCTCCCCTAAGCAAGGTTCCCTTAATGGGCTGCATGTGAGGCCTACTAATGGGTGGGGAAGATCTTACATCGCATTAACATTACAGAGTACAACCCCATTAGAATAACTTATACACCTGTTGTATCCCCTCTGATAGAATGTAAGTTTCTTTTTCTTTTCTTTTTTTTTTAAAGCAATTGGGGTTAAGTAACTTGCTCAAGGTTACACGGCTAGTCATTCTTTTTTTTTTTTTAAAGCAATTGGGGTTAAGTAACTTGCTCAAGGTTACATGGCTAGTCATTATTTATGCATGGGTGCTCATTTTCTGAGGCTGGATTTGATCTCGGGTCATTCCAACTCCGAGGCCGGCGCTCTTACTCACTGCGCCACCTAGCCGCCCCAAGTTTATTTTTCTTAATAAATCAACATTTTTATTTTTCAACATTCACTTTTGTAAGTTTTAAATTTTCTCCACTTCCCTACACTCCCGGCTCCCCAAGACATGCAATCTGATATAGGCTCTACATATACATTCTTAATGAACATATTTTCACATCAGTCATGCTGTATAGAAGAATTAGAATGAATGGGAGGAACCATGAGAAAGAAAAAACAAAACAAAAAAATAGAGCAAGTATTATGTTTCTATCTGCATTCAGACTCCATATTTCTTTCTCTGGATGTGGATGCCATTTTCCATTGTGAGTCATTTGGAGTTATTTTAGGTCCTTGCATTGCTGAGAAGAGCCAAGTCTATCAAAGTCCGTCATTGCACAATGTTACTCTTACTGTGCACATTGTTCTCTTGGTTTTGCTCATTTTACTCGGCATCAGTTCATACAAGTCTTTCCAGGTTTTTCTGAAGTCTGCCTGCTCATCGTTTCTTACACCACAGTAGTATTCCATTACATTCATATACCACATCTTGTTCAGCCATTCCCCGATTGATAGACATCCCCACAACTTCCAGTTCTTTGCCACCTCAAAAAAGAATTGCTATAAATATTTTTGTCCATGTGGGTCCTTTTCCCATTTTTATGATCTCTTTGGAATACAGCCCTAGAAGTAGTATTGCTGGGTTAAAGGGTATGCACATTTTTATAGCCCTTTGGGCATAGTTCCAAATTGCTCTCCAGAATGGTTGCATCAGTTCACAACTCCACCCACAATGAATTAGTGTTCCAATTTTCCCATATCTTCCCCGATATTTATAATTTTCCCGTTAACCAATATGAGAGGTGTGATGTAGTACCTAAGAGTTGTTTTGATTTGCATTTCTCTAATCAATAGTGATTTGGAGCATTTTTTCTTGTGACTATAGATAATTAGAATGTAAGTTTCTTAAAGATAGGAACTGTTTTATTTTTATCTTTGTATACACATCATCCTGTGCTTAATAAATACTTGTTGGCTGACTGATTGATGGACACCTTTCCCTTAAAATTCAGTTAAAGTCATTAATAACATTATAGATTACTAGGATAATAGGAACATTATGTGTAGAACTGTAAGGTCTCTCACTGGTTACTGAATCAAATTCATTCCTTTCACAAATATGGAAACTGAGGCTCAGGGGAAGCTAGGTGGCACAGTTGATCCTGGAGTTAGGAGGACCTGAGTTTAAATCTGACCTCACACTCTAGCTGTATGACCTTGGGCAAGTCACCTAACCCAATTGTCTCCAACAATTACAAAAAGAAAGAAAGAAACTGAAGCCCCAGGGGGATTAAGTATTTTGTCCAGGGTCACACATATAGTAACTTTGAGAGACAAAACTTGAGCTGAACCCCTTGCCTCTGACTCCAGATACTTTTTAAACTATACCAGCTACCAGGCATAATTTTTTTTTTGCTTTTTGGAGGGCAATTGGGGTTAAGTAACTTGCCCAAGGTCACACAGCTAGGTTTTTGTTTGTGTTTGTTAAGTGTCAGAGGCCGGATCTGAACTCAGGTCCTTCTGACTCCATTGCGCCACCTAGCCGCCCCCCAGGCATAATTTTAAGAAGCATCTATCCAAATTCAAAAGAATGGCTTGGGTAACCTTTGTTCCTTATTTCTATTTATATTCTGGTTCTATGATTCTATTATGATTCACAAAATTCTTTACTGTCACCTTTATTAAGTATTCTATATATCAACCCCACAGGATAATGTTCTTCCCATTTTATAGCTGAGAAAAATGAGGTATATCAAATAACTTGTTCAAGGTCACACAGTACAAACTGTAACTGGAATTCATAGGTCCTGAATAGATGAGTGTTCCTGTCCCACAATGTGCTTTTGTTGGTACAAAATACCATATACCTTCCTGTTTATTGAACATTTATGAAGATTGAACAACGTGCTCCATGGTACTATATAAATAATAACACTGGATTCTCAAGGAAATTATGTTTTTTCCATATTGTTACCTGCAGATGTGCTAAATGAAATATTAGGAAACAACCCAAAAGACAGTGGAATACTTTGCAAGAGGCAGAGATTCCCAACTCCTTTGACTCCATTGATGAGTTGATAAAGGGAAATGTGCGCTAGGGTCCATTTCTCATCTTACTCTATACCCTGTAGAGCTCATCTAAGCATAGAGAACCGACCAATTTCAAAAGGAATTCTACTCTCTGTAGGAACTCTATAGATACTTTTTAAAGTCTCCCAAACTAAGAATGTTCTCTTGGTGTTTTAATACAAACCCCCCCAGAAACATTAAATGTTAACACTGAAGCATGAGCATACAATTTAAGGACTCTCAAGAAGTACTGAAAGTTTTCAGAATTTCACCAAGAAGTGGACCACTATGAGATGGGGTAAGAAACTGTGGCATAGCTATAAGTTACTGAACTTCATTTTCAAGCCTGCTCCTTTTGCTAATTGTTATAATTACATTATGGCCTCTTGTCTCCTGAGCAAGCAGAAGCAATGGGGTGAGGACCAGGTAAAGCACATCAAGTAGGTTAAGAAGTAGGTAGGAAAACAGGAGCACCACCGTCAGGGCAGACAGGGTAGTATGGTGCTTAATGAGGTAGGACATAAGGGTTGTAGATTATCTCTACTCCCAGGAGAGATCAACCAATCAATAAACACTTATTATGTACCTACTATGATGTGCCAGGGACTCTGCTAGATAAACATGAAATAGACCTTGTTCTAAAGAAGATTGCAATCTATTGGATGAGATGTGTGTGTGTAAACATATATGTATGCATATATGTACATGTACATATACATACATGTGCACACAGGATATATTCAAAATAAATACAAAATAGTTTGGAGTGGAAGAGTTCTAGCAACTAGGAGGATTAGGAAGGATTTCGCATGGAAAGTGGTATTTGAGTCTTTTCTGTTTTGTTTTTTTTTTTCTTTTGGAGGTATTTGGGATTAAATGACTTGCCCAGGGTCACACAGCTAGTGTCTGAGGCTAGATTTGAACCCAGGTCCTCCAGACGCCAGGGCCAGTATTCTATCTACTGTGTCACCTAGATGCTTCTTGAGTTCAATCTTGAAGAAATTGAGGGATTCTCTGAGGTGGAGGTGATGAAGGAAATTATTCATTCTAGGTGTGGTAAATAGCCAATGGAAAGGCACAGAGAACTATAGGCTGTGAGCTCCTTGAGGGAAGGGGGTCATATTTTTGCTTTTCATTTTATCCCCAATGCTTAGTATATAGGAAGCTTTTAATAAATGTTTGTGGACTGAATGATGGAAAGGGAGAAGCAGTGCCATGTCTGAAGGATAGCAAGAAGGCCAGTTTGGCTGCATTGTAGGGTTTGGGAAAGGAAGTAATGTATTATGGGGCTCAAGTTGTTAAGGATTTTAAAAGGAAAACAAGAGTTTATATTTAATCCTATAGGTGAGAGGACAACTAAGTGGTGCCATGGATAGAGCACTGGGCCTAGACTCAGAAGGATCTGAGTTCAAATCCAGCCTCAGACATTTGTTGTAACACTGGGCAAGTCACTCAAACCTGTTTGACTCGGTTTCCTCATCTGTAAAATGAGCTGGAGAAGGAAATAGTAAACCACTCCAGTATCTTTGCCAAGAAAACTCCAAATGGGGACACAAAGAGTTGGACACAGACACAACTGAACAATAAGAGGGGCCACTGGAATATATTTAAGTAGGGGACTGACAAAGCCAGACATGCATTTAAGAAAAATTATTGGGGTTAGAATCAATGACTATATCTATTATTCTAAAAATAACTTAAAATTGAATTTTAGGGGTGGCTAGGTGGCGCAATGAGTAGAGCATCGGCCCTGGAGTCAGAAGGACCTGAGTTCAGATCTGGCCTCAGACACTTAACACACACAAACAACAAAAAAAAAAAACCCTAGCCATGTGACCTTGGGCAAGTTACTTAACCCCAATTGCCCTCCAAAAAGCAAAAAAAAAAATTAATAATAATAATAATTGAATTTTAATTGAATAAAATTTAAAATAATTCTTGAACTTGAGCCAAAATTATAAACATTTTTCTCACTTACAGTACTATTAAATTTGCAAAGTGGAATAGGATTACACACACTTGCTCATCATTTTAAGTTTTATTGTTGCCTTTTGTTTTTACAGAACAATTTCCCCCTTAACAATCCTTTCAAATGAATCCTTATAATAAAGAAAAACATCTAAACAAAGCTAGCTAATAGCAATCAAGTCTGAAAGTGTCTAACATATTCCATATCCATAGCCTCTCCCTCTTCTCAGAGGATACCATGTTTTCTTATAAGTGCTCTTATAATACTGGTTATTATAGCTTCTTGTGCCCTTAGATTGCAAGTTCCTCAAGGGCAAGGACTGTTTTCTTGCCTCTTTTTGTATCCTCAAAGTTTAGCAAAGTACCTGGCATATAGTAGGTGATTAGTAAATATATATTGAAATGAATTTTACCTCTTCTCGCAAATGCATGCCAACAGGCTACAGTTTCTGAATGAGTGTCTGTCTCAAGGATATCTCATGACATTTGTGGGATTCTAATCAAGGTTTTCAATCTTCATGTTACATTCTCAAGTGTTGCTACTGAAAAAAATAGGTTCAAGAAAATGTAAAACTTGATTTTGGTGGCTGAGAAGGGCTATCAGTGCAAAGTCTTATAAATAATAGATATTCAATGGAGCTTTATTTTATGAATTAATAAATAATCCCTTAAATCATCTGGACATTGCATGAAAGAGCAGTTTTAGGATTCTGACATGGAAGCTTCCACTGTATGCATTGCTACAGGCAGACAAAGTTAACACACCTAAGGTGATTACTATCTGAGTGGGGATGGCTGAAAAGACCAAAGCATGGTTCTTTCCACATACAAAAAGAGTCTCTTGGTTAACATAAATTTGACTCTGTGGTTCACCACCACCCCTGAGAATGAATCATTTTGCCTGTAACTGGCGGTCAAAGTGCAGCCTTAACTAGCAGGGGACTTTCCCTTTTTCTAAATTGGTGGTGTTTTTCTTGTTTACATTTGTGTTCTTTATATTTTCATGAAACAAGTCTTTCTCCATAGTTTAAAATATTTTGTCTTTTATTTCTCTTTGATCTGCACAATGAAGTTATGCATATAAAAGCTTTATAAACCTTAATTAGCTATATAAATACTTAATATCATTATAAACATTATTATTATTTGCAGAGTTTAATCTTCTAGAATCATAAATGTCCTTCTGAAGACTTTTCAGAGTCGCAGTGAAAAACATATACACGTTCTCTTAACCTTTCTGAGACTTAGGCTCTTCATTTGTAAAACAAGGTCCTTATTGAATTTTGTGATTCGGTGAGATTGTGTCCTGTAACTTTTTTCTTACCATTCTAAGGGAAAAGGAACAAGCTAATATCTTCCTAAATTCCAATGATTCTATCTGAAGTCAAAAGAACAGAAGGAAAGTTATTTTTAACAAGGCTTTATTATTAGATAGTATTTTCCCTTATAAAACCTCAAAGCCCTGAATGCAATAAAACAGCAAGTTAAAAATAACTGGAATCCCATCTTAAATCTTATAGATAAGTTAAACCAATTAAATGAATCATATTTTTTAAAAGATAGATTCTAAAATAATTTTTAGAATTTTTAAAGAAATTTTGCCTGCTAGGCATTCAGATGAGGACTGAATTACATGTAAAGAAATGCCTAATATATCACCAGAAATTCATTGAGAACATTCAGATGCTTTACTGGTACTCTTGTGTTTTTGCTGACATACTTTAAGAAAAGAAGTAGTTTTTAAATTTAAATTATATATTAAAATATGTGGAGAAGTATGATTTAAAAGTATTTGGGGCATTTGTACAATTTCTGGTTATGTTCATATATGTTAGTTTTTATAAGATGCATCGTCTGAGCTATTAACAATTGTTCACAAATTCTAACACTCCATTAAAATGCTCATAAAACAGTATTTTAGAGGATATGCATTTTTATGAATACATAACAGAAAAAAGAAAGCTAGAGAAAAATGAGACCCTTAACATAGAAGAGACATAAAATTAATGATAACTTTTAAGCACTTGAGTTTATGCATGTGTTTTAAAAAATATGACTCTGACAAAAACGAAGGGAAAATGTGGCCTTTAAAACTAATGAGAACATGGGTAAAAAAAACGTTGCTTAAGATTAAAAAAACTTAAGTAAACAGGAAAAATGATGAAATAGAAAGTTTAAAGGGAATTTGCCAAATGGTTATAGAAACCCTCCAGCCTTCTTTTAGAAAATTGTGAAGAACTGTTGTTTCATGTGGGTGTTGTTTCCCCAGATAAATCACAAACTCCTTAAATGCAGAACTATTCATGAAAACCATGTCTGTTCCTTCATATGATAGAATTATTTCATTTGGGTGACAGTATTCCTCCGTCATCAAAAGGAGGCAATCTATGTTAAGATGTTCTATTCGGAGGCTAAACAAATCACAGTATGTAAGGGAATACAACAGCACCATGAGAAAGCATGAATGTAGTGACTAAAGAGCAACATGGAAAGACTTATATAAACTAATGCAAAGTAATGTAAGCTGAACCAGGAAAATGATATTCAGAATGACTTCAATAATACAAAAGGAAAGAATAATAACAAAATGAGACTGAATGCTGTGTAATTATAATGACCCACTATCACTAGAATTATAAGGAAGAGTTAGGAAAATGTAATTGCTTTCTCTCTTTATAGAAGTGGGGAGCTATGGGTATATAATATTAAACATACTGTCAGATACAAATGATGCGTTGGCTGGTTTTGCTGAACCTTTTAAAATATCTATTTAAATCTTTATCACAAGAAATGGATAGTTGACTAGGGGAAGGGTTCAATGTGTTCAGAAAAGAAGTCAGGACAAAGGGTTTGACAGACACAGCTCAAACTGGCTTTGGAGAACCAGTTGTTAAATTTTCATTGTGATCATTTATGCAGCCACACTACAAATCAAGACTTGATTCCTTGTGCTGTTGGTTGTCTTGGTTAAAGAAAGTGATAGAGAAAATTGTTAATAATGTAGATTAAATTTAAAAGTGTGGTGAGACTTTTCAGCAGTTAAACATTTACCATTACACCACTGGCTCAGGACCACAAAGCCAGAAATCAGTTTTGAGTATCAGCTAGGATCTTGTGAGCCTAGCTTTTGTAATGGTAATGGCAATTTGAATATCTTCCCTGCTTTGAAAATAAACTCTGCTCCCTAATAGGCTGAATGTAATCACATGGAGCCTGTGGTGGGAGGAGTTTGCTGAAGGGTGGAACAGAGCCTACAGGAAGCTGGGAGTCAGAGCTAGCTAGACTGGGAGGAGGAGAGGATTCATCCCAGGAAGTCAGTCAGGCTTGTGAGTAAATATTGGTTTGTGAGAAGGCTAAGGGATGTTGTAACTCTCTGTGCTGTTGTGGCTTATTAAATTTTTTGCTACTATGATCTTACCGGCTTACTGGTTTGGGGATTTGGTTTTCTGGTGTTTGAATAAATGTTTTGCTTCTGTCTTCTATATGGAGAGTCTGTTATATTTTTCAAATAAGCACTATGTGGGTATATTTATAGTGATTGTGGATGCTGTGAATATTGCATTGGTGCTACAGCTTTACATCTGGAAGGGACCCCGAAGACCATTGAGTCCACAACCTGTTCTTTAAAGATAAGGAAACTGATAACCTGGAGATTTAGTAAAAATGACTTGCCTAAAATCATACTAATAATAAGTAGAACCTAGATATGACCCTAGGTCATCTGTTTCTAAATGTAATGTTAGCTTAGGATAGCACATAGGTTGGTCATTTAACCAAAGGAATCCTTTTCCTACAGTAGTTAGAAAAACACATTTGCTGTAAAACTTCATATATTTAGCATTTTGGAAAAAAAAATAATGGGAGTACCAGAATTTGTTCTAGCCATGAGAGATGATGATGTACTTCTCAGACTTTTCTTCCCCTGCCAAGAAAGGAAGAAAGGAAGAAAGAAAGAAAGAAAGGAAATGAATCTAAGAATCTGGGGAAACATTCTAAGGTAAGGCTTGAATCTGAGTAAATAGCTATAAAAAAATAGACTAAGACAAATAAATTGACAACTGTAACTTATTCAGGGTTCTCTGTCCTGATGACAATGAAATTTCTGACTGCCTCAAAAAAATTAAATTTTTCACCTCAGGAACAGTGTCATTCACATTTACCTTAATGAAAATATTCATCCTTAATGGTCTCTTTAAAATAAATAATCGTTAAAGTACTTTTGGTTAATATTTAACCAACTTTTTTTCCTAGTCAAAATGGCAACAGACCAACAGGACATTTGGTTCTGTTATTATTAGATCTCATCAAGACCTTTCAAAGGGTGTGACTTGTCAGGTAAGCAGTTCCTTCTGCTAAGCCTTAAGGCAGACTCATCATAAGCTGTTCCCTATGGTGTGATTTGCACCTATGCTTTGAGACCCATGAAGTGCCCTTCAAGAATACACACAGCACAGTGCCCTCCTGCATACCACCAGGTAATGGCTGGTACTGACAGGATCCATGGGCACACATTAGAGGGAAAATATCAAGGAATTCCAAATCATCACTGCCCAGACACCTTGTTATAAGGAGCACCTGCCTCCCCTCCTCTCTTTTCATGCTTAATTTGCAGCAGTTGCTGGACCTGGAGTCAAGAAGACCTGAGTTCACATCTACCCTTAGACACAACTAGTTTTGTGACCCTGGGCAAGTTACTTAACTGCTGTCTGCATCAGTTTCCTCAACTTGGGGATAATAAAATAACATTTGTAAGGATCAAATAAGATAGTAAATACTATAGTAAACCACTTAGCCCAGTTCCTGGCACATTGTTGGTGCTTATTAAATACTTATTCTGCTTCTTTCTCCCAGTTGCCCTACATTTGCAGTATGGTGACAACTAATTTACCAACAATGGTTGTACTGCTTTTCAGGATATATATCACCATATCATGCATAGGTGGGAATGCCATTCTTTCTGGTCCAAAGGACTACACTTAACTACATTCCCACCCTAAGGTTCCATTTTGCTACTTTCCCTGTTACATTAGCTCCTAAGGTATTTCCTAAACAATGAAATCCTCCTAAGGTATTTCCTAAACCATGAAATTATCTAATAAGTATCTTGTTCCCAGGTTCTGAATTCTGGGCCATGCTTTTTCTAACCTATCAGGTAGTGCCACACTTCTCTCTCTTCTTTGAAAGGTCCCAGAGGTCATCGACTTTATACATTTCAGAAGCATACTCAAATGTGAATATTTCTTCCCAACAAAATCACAAAACCTCTGGGGAACACCTTAGTTTGAGGTAGGAAATATATACAACACAGGTTTAGCTTTCTAGGTCTTGATGCCTGGCACACAGTAGGTATTTCATAAATGTATATTGATTGATTGACTGATTGCAGTCTCACCTGGTAGGTGACCAGGCTTTGTCAGTGAGTAATAACAGACTTGAATATTGATCATCTAATGCTTGGGAAGGTAAATGTGGAATGGTCTTGTTAGATATGGTTCTTTGGCACTAATGGAGTCTCCCTCAAACCTTTTCCAGTTTTCCTATTTTCATGAAAGTAGCCATTCTTGCTGAGCTCACCAGATTCCAGCTTGAAGACACCTTTTTTGTCTGACTATGGGCCAGGCAGACTCTGGGTCATCCACCATGAAGAGGTACAGGGTATCATATATAACCTTATGTTTAGCAAATTCTACCACATGCAAATATTGAACCTAGTGCTGTTGCAAGTGTGCTGTGTAGTAGTTTATTAATTATTTTATATCCTGATTAGCTCATTCCACATGGCTATTAACCTATAGGTAATAGATTGTAATCATTAGGAAGTGGTTGTCTAACCTTCTCTGTGGATCCATGAAGTGGAAAACTGCAGTCAGATCCGAGACCACATGTAGTCAAGAGTCCAGTAAGATCAACTGATGAATAAACAATGCTGTGTACCATGGTGTCCGAGGCATGGGAATTAGTTGCCAAATCCTTAAAAAGCAGTCTATCCTCAAAAGACTGGTGGTGTTCCCTTGAGGTGGGGGAAAATCCATTATAAAATCTAAACCCCCATGATATCAGGAAATGTGGGGGTCAGTTGATTCGGAGGCATAAATATCTGTGTTTTGCATTTTCTTGATGTGTAATCATATTACTAAAGATAAACCATGTAATTAATGTTTTAAAATAATACATTTTCCCAAGCCTAATATGAGGTTGTGTGATATATTGTCTTTTCAGTTGCAATGAAAATTACTAAGTTGCACAAGCTAAAGGAAAAATAACCCAAACAGCAAACAGTGGCAGGAGCCCCCAGGAGCTTTCCTAGGACCTCTTAATAAATTGATACCAGTCACTCTTCAGTTCTTTTTTTTCTTATATTTTTCTTAATTTCACTAAATATTTCCCAATAACATGTAAATTTTTTTTTAATATTCATTTTGGTAAATCTTGAGTTCCAAATTCTCACCCTCCCTCCTGTCCCTTGCCCACCCATTGAGAAAGCAAGCAATATGATATTGATTATACATGTGAAGTCATGAAAAACATAATCCTTCAGTTCTTTATGCTAGATTGTGTCCACTCTAGTTACAAAGATCAGATCAGAGTCTTTGTTCTGACTTCTTCCAGGTATCCTCACAGCAGGATCTTCTAACTTTACTTGTAAGATTGAAGTAACTGAGGTTCCCTGTCTCCCTGTTGTATAGCTTTAGATATTTTGATGTGAATTAGAGGCTTCCTCATCTTCCTTTTTTCCCTTTTCCCCTTCTGGAGCTCTACCTCCAGATTCTGTGACAGACCATCTATTAGTAAATGATGTCTCAGAGGAAAGAATGAAAAAAGAGAACTTAATACATAGCATCTTAGTAAAATGCCAGATTCCTTAAAGTAGATCAGGGTTCTACAATCTTCTGGGACCATTAGAGGGTGGGTTGCCTATTCCAGCTGGATTTATAGGGCTAGTTTGAAGACCAATAGCTCCCAGTCAGACTGAACTCTGTGTCAATCAATTGTGTCAACAAACATTTACATTTACTTAGTATTATGTTTATTTACTATGCACTAGGCATTAATACTAAGCACTAGGAATACAAATACAAGTAGAAAGTCTGTCCCGGCCCTCAAGGAGCATCCCTGAGATGGGGGTGGGGAGCCCTTGGGGAAAATAAGAAGTTGAAAATGGGGGAGGAGACAAGGGTACTGGGGAAAGGTATATGAAGTCCAGAGAGACACCTGAAGAGTGATAGGTGGCTGGTCCAGAGTGTAACTTATTAAGTCATCAGTAGGAACTCTTCCTTCCCAGAGAGGTCCAGTGTCCAGACAGTTCCAATTGTTCACCCAGAAGCAATATCCAATTAGTTGCCCAGCCTAGTCAACCTCCACAACAACTCTTTCATTTATTCCCTTCTTTCCACTCAAATGTCCACTGCCCAAGAATTCAAGCCTTTATCAACTCTCATCTGAACTATTATAACATCCTCTTTCTTGGTCTGCCAGCACCTAGTCTCTACCCCCTTCAAACCCCTTCTTGACACAGTGGCCAAAAGAATTGAGCCCTAGGGCACAAATTTGATTCTGCCACTGTCCCACCCAAAGCCTGCCCTCCTCCACCCTTACTGCCTCAAGATGGAAAAAAAATCTTTAGTCTGATAGTTATTGGCCCTCTATATCCAGGCTCCAAACTACCTTTCCAAAAGTCTTATTTCTCATTATTGCTTTTGTCATACAATCCAGTCAAACCAGACAACTACTTATTTCCTGAATTCCACATGCCACCTCTTCCCTCTTAAATCTGCACATGCCATCATTATGCTGGGGCAGTTGGTGGTACAGTGGATAGAGCACAAAGCTTGGAGTCAGGGAAACCTGGATTCAAATTTAACCTCAGACACTTACTAGCTGTGTGACCCTAGGCAAATTAGGTAACTCTATTTACCTCAGTTTCTGTAATATGAGCTGGAGAAGGAAATGGCAAGCCACTCTAGTATCTTCATCTAGACAACCCCAGATGGGGTTGACAACAGAGCATCCACAACAAAATCAGCATGCCTGCAATTCCATCAGTCCCCATCTACCCTGTTCAGATTGCTTATCTTCTTTCAAAGCTAATCAGATGAGCTCCTCAGCCTTCCCAGTCCTCAGTCTTCACTCAAAAAAATTTTTTTTTCTTTTTGGAGGGGGAAGGTGGGGCAGTTGGGGCTAAGTGACTTGCCCAAGGTCACATGGCTAGTTTGTGTGTGTGTGTGTGTGTGTGTGTGTGTGTGTGAGAAGTGTCTGAGACCAAATTTGAACTCTGGTCCTCCTGACTCCAGGGCTGGTTCTCTATTCATTACACTTCCTAGCTGCCCCCTACTCAAATTTTTCTAGGGCAGTTTGGTTGGCTAGCCTCTGCCTCTTTCACTGCCTCCTTTACATGATACATATCTATGTAAATGTCATATCCTTCAATAGAATATTAGCTCCTTGAGGGTAGGAGCTGGGTTTCAGTCATGGTTTTTCTACAAATCCATCTTCCTCTATTCAAGATACTAGATTCAGGAAACATGGCCCTAGAGCCTGTGTTTCTTTTGTCAATCAGAGTACATAATAAAACAATGTTTATATTTAAATATGCTCTAACCTGGCTACCAAAGACATCTCTCCACCCTATAATCTATCCTCAATTCTCCCTGAAAATGGAAAAGGGTGGACTTTTATTTTCCCAAATACCTATGATAATCATTTAATCCTCCTGGAGATTTAAGGAAACTGTCCTCCTTCTCAATGAATGGGTATGGCCCAGTAGTATGGAAGATGTAACCAAAGTTGGACCAGAGCTTATCTTGCTCATTTAATTAACCAAGGAATTCTCCTGCCCAACCCCAAAACAAAATTAAAGCAGCTGTCATCCTCTTTTGTAGTTTTCAACTGTAAAAGCTAATCATTTGTTTAGGTCAAAGGTCCTTCAGGAGGGTCTTCGAACTTTTTTTTCTTCGATAACTATTTGTTTCCTTTATAATTCTGTATATTTTATTTTGGGCACTAAAACATTCTGAGAAGAGGTTGATAGATTTCAGCAGACTCCCAACAGGGTCCATTATACAAAAAAAGGCTAAGAACCTTTGGTTTAACTTTTCTTCCATGAGCAGCAACAACTATAACTATTAGCTGATTGTGCTGTCCTAGTATAAACATACGTAGTAAAACAGAATTTTAATCAAAGCTTCTCCTCTAAACAAGATGGGAATACTGGTGACAGGAGATAAAAGAACTGTATGCAAACTGCTTTAAATTCAACAGTGTTCCCATATACCAAGATGATAATCCTGGATTACTCACTGGTCTATACAGGCAATGTGGCAGGGAGGCTGGGGAAGAGAAACACAGGCCCTAGGGCCACGGGTCCTGAATCTAGTGTCTTGAATGGAGGAAGATGGATTTGTAGAAAAACAAAGGAAAAGTTATAAGAAGGAAAAAGGAAATTTATAAGGAAGAATAGTTTAAATGATGAGGTACAGGCTCTGGGAACCCCCTTGAACTCTTCTTGAATTTTCCCATTTGATGAGTCATTTGCCTGAGGCCATAAGCCTTTCATTATAGCTGGGCCCAAATCTCTATTACTAGCCTAGCCTTCCCTTGTCCCCACCCTTGATCCTCCCAAAATATCTATACACCCTTAAACTAGCCTGGTGCTCCATAGTCGGCCATCCCCAGGTAGCCTCCAGCTATTTCCTACCCTTAATCTCTCCATACTGCAGTCTGACCTCCTTGACTCCTTCTGAAGACCCTCCCCAAACTCCTCCTCTAGACCACTCCTAAATCCTCCCACAACCTTTCTGTATATCAGCTCCATCTTGCTTCCATGACAAGGCCAGAGAATTATCTAGTGCAGACTCTGTCAGATGATTCTGGCCCCTTGTCCAAATGCAAGCTTCACAGATGCCTAGGCTCCTTAAGAGTCTACCCATTATGGCAAACTTTTAATAAACTTTGTTTTTCTTTGGCTGAGAGAAGACTTGAGTGGAATTCATTCAGGAAGACCTGGTGTGTTGATATTTTGTGGTCTCCAGCACTCCTACCCTATACCTCATCATTTTATGGTTCTTTGACCTCTACACATATACCCCTGTTGTTATTTGTGTCCCTACTCTTCATGACCATGTATGGAGTTTTCTTGGCAAATATACTAGAGTGGTTTGCCATTTCCTTCTCCAGTGGCAAACAGAGGTTAAGTGATTTGCCCAGGGCCACACTGTAAGTGTCTGAGGCTAGATTTTTAACTCAGGTCTTCCTAATTCCAGGCCCAGTCACCTAGCAGCCTCTCAAGGAAACTCTCTGAAGATAAGAATAGTGACCTATCCAAAAAGTTTATCTATCACCTACTAACTAGAACAGTGAAAGCACTTAAATGATTGTTAAATTAAATTGAATTGAATCAGAAAAGAGCAATGCCACAGAAACCAAGGAAGGAGAGAAATTAGGAAGGAAACAAGCATTTATTAAACACCTGTTACTGTGCCAGGTACTTAACAAATATAATCTTACTTGACCTTCATGACAATCTTGGGAAGTTATTATAAATATCTCAGTGTAGGAATAAACCATACTTGTTGGAAAGCCAAGAAGGTTTTCATTGTCTTTATATTTATTCTCTCCTGAATAAATGGGTAACCTCTTAAAAAGACTAGAAAGAATCAGACAAATGCAAGCTCTTTTAAGCTGCTTCCATTTGAATTTCTTGCCTTGTTCATCCCTTCAGAACTGGGATTGGTCCCACCTCTTCTGGGTTACAATCTTTCTGACCTGCCCATTACATATGTTCTCTTCACCCACCAACATGAGCTACATACATCCCATGATCAGATAATGAGGCTCTAGCTCTATTTGGGGTGTGTCAGTTACTATGCATAAGGCTAGTTAAGCATTCATGTTAATGAAAAGTTGGTGACTGATGAGGTAAAGGAAACATAAAATGTTGAGGTATAGGGTTAGGGGTGCTCAAGACCCCAAAATACCAACAAGCCAGGTCCTGCCAAATGAATTCGACTCAAGCCTTCTCTTAGCCAAAGAAAAGCAAAGTTTATTAAAGATTTCACCATAATGGGTAGACTGTTAAGGAGCTTTGGTATCTGTGACACTTGTATTGGACAAGCAGGCCAGAGTCATTTATCACAGAGTGAATCTGTGCTAGATAATTCTCTAGGTTTTCTTCTCATGGATGCAAGATGGTGTCTTATATACAAAAAGGTTGTAGGAGGGTTCTAGGGGTGGTCTAGAGGAGGAGTTTGGGGAGGGTCTTCAGGAGGAGTCAATGAGGTCAGACCCCAGAAATGAGTTTGGGGAGGGTCTTCAGGAGGAGTCAAATGAGGTCAGTCTCCAGTAAGGAGTGATCTAGGGTGGGAAGTTGCTGGACAAAGGAGGGTTAAGCTAGTAACAAAGATTTGGGCAGAACCACAATGAAAGGTTTATGGCCTCAGGCAAATGCCTCATGTGGGAAGATTCTAGGAAAGCTCAAGGGGGTTCCCAGAGCCTGTACCTCATCATAGACCCTCAAGAAGTTAACCCTTATATGGATTGATATTATAGAATATAATTCAACAAGCTTCTCTTTCAGCTGTGTTTGACAAATGAGATTTCCTGTCTCATGGGAAAGGGAAGGTACATCACATGCTGGAAACACAGCTCAAAATTGGAGAGAACCCAAGACAAGCAACCAACCTTCCTTCCTTACTTTTTTCTCTGATCCATCTCCCCTTTCTACCTGTCTAGAACAATTTATATTAACATAAAGCTCCTCTGTTCTTTAAAATTTGTTTACATTCATGTTCAATGAATGCTGAAAGCTAGCATAAGATAAAAGTGTGATAATAGATTTAAAAAAAAAGTGACCATAGCAACCTTGGATTCATATATTTTATTATTGGAAATGTAATGTGAAGGAAAGAGCAGCAGCTACCATCTGAGAGAAAATGAGACAGAAAATAGATCCTCTTGGATTTGTTTGAATTTTTCCTGTCTGGGAGCTCTAGAGTAAAATGAATGAGAATGCTTAATGTTTTACATACCACATTTTCCCAAAACAAGGGAAATTTATCTAAATCCATAATCCCAGGCAAGGCTTGAGTTTTAAAGAAGCAATTTTAAGTAGGAGGTTTAGTGGATGGATTAGTCCTCAGGCTAATTTTTATTCTATTGTCCTTTGCATTCCTTAAAGAAGACTCCTCTGTAGGAAGGGCCCGGAAAAGGGTGGTTCTACCTGAAGAGGTTACCCACTAAGAGGGTTAGGGTTGTTCTGGAGACCCCAAAATACCAACACGATGGGTCCTGTGGAATGTATTTGACTTGAGTCTTCTCAGCCAAAGAAAAGTAAAATTTATTAAAAGTTTGCTTGCATTAGACACAGAGTAAGTCTGTGCTAGATCATTCTATGGCACTCACAAACATGAAGACAAGACAGGGTCTTATATACAGAAGGTTGTGGGAGGAATCTAGGGATGATCTAGGGGAAGGAGTTTGGGGAGGGTCTTCAGGAGGAGTTAATAAGGTCAATGAGTGATTAAGAGTGGGAAGCCACCTGAAGACTATATATTTTGATAGGCTCAAAGGTAGGAAGTCTAGTAACAGAGGCTTGGGCTCAGCCACAAAGTAAGGCTTATTGGCTCATCAAATGGGATGATTTAATCAAGAGTCCAAGGGAGGTTCCCTGAGCCTTAAGGACTCAAGGAGAGCTCGACGGGGGCTCCCAGAGCCCATACCTCATCAATTTGAGCATAATTGTCGACAACAAGAGAGTCTACAGGTAGAGTCAGTATTTTCTTCCTTTAAAGTGATTGAGATCTTGGGATACAAATATTTGAATGAGATACTTAGGTCCTTTACTCTCTTTACATGGAACACACAACTTCAACCTCAAGCAATTTTAGATTCAGGCTTTGCTTCCTAGCTACCAATTTCCACCCATGCTTCCCCCATTCCAGCCATTATTCTCACCTCCTCTTCACCAGTACCTTAGACTTTGCCCCTAGAACCACCCTGGCTTCTGATAGATGAGCTTCTACCTTATCTTGCCTAAAACCAGGCCTCTACCTCACTTCCCAATCAGCTGCAAACCATACCACCTCCTCCACGCAGAAAGTTTTAGACACCACCCCTAGAAATACCTTGGACCCTAAAGGGTGAACTTTCACCTAATTTGCCCAGATCCAGGTCTCCACCTAACTGGCCTAACTTATAAAGTCCAGAACCCTTACCACCCTCCCTTATCAGCTTCCCTTTCTGTTATTACATTAACAATAGAATTGTGGGGTGGCCAGGTAGCACAGTGAGCAGAGCACTGGCCCTGGAGTCTAGAGGACCTGAGTTCAAATGAGACCTCAGACACTTAACACAAAAACTAATCCCAATTGCCCTCCAAAAAGCAAAAACAAAAACAATAGATTGTAAGCTACATGAAGTCAAGAACTGTCTCAATTGCTTGTATTTGTTTCCCCAATGATTAACAACCTGCCTAGCAAACAGTAAATACTTAGTTTTTTTTCCTTATCAATCTATCTGCCAGCTGACCTTGTTTATGAAAAAATTCTCAGAATTATTCCCCAACTCTACCTCTGTCAGCTCAATTTTTAATAAAATTCATCATGATTATGCTACCACATTGAAGTACACAATTCCAGAGCTGAAAGGGACCTTACAGTACAACCCTCTCATCTTATAGATGAGGAATTTAAGGTCAAAGACATTTAAGGCTGACCCATGCCAACAATCAATTAATTAAAACTATTTGTTAAGCAAGTAAATACTATTAAGTGGAAAAAGAAAAAAAATTGTAAATATTGGCTATAAAAATTGCCTTTTAAATGATCATAATAGAAACCATAGTTAAAATTTGGATCCCTTAATGTAAACAAGGCTGTTAATAGATTTCAAAAAGAAAATCATTACTAGAAAATGGGTAAATTATATCTAGAGGAAAATGTTACTTAAATATATTTGTATATAGCAAACTTCATCACAATATCTGAGTATAAATGTGATATAGTTCAAAAAATGCCACTTTAAAAAAACTGAGAACAAAGGGATTGTGTACTTACTACTGCTGTAATCAAAGTAAACATTATAATAATGTTTGGAATTTCCAGGAGCATAATTTCCACATCAGTTGGAGAGTCTCCACTATACTTGGAGTTGGAGTCAGTAAGATTTGGTTTCAAATTCTGCCTCCGACACTTACTACACTTACTAGCTGTGTGATTATGGGAGGTGGGTGTTAAATGTCTCTGAACTTTGATTTCCTCATTTGTGAAATGAGGATAGAAATGTCTATTATACCTACCCCACCATATTATAAAGATAAAATAAGATAATATGTGTGAAGTACTTTCTAAACTTTCAAGGGTAATGTAAATGTAGGTCATTATTAATTATAAGCACTTCATAATTAATTCAAATAAAAACAGTACCTGTTTTTCACATCCATACTCTAAATAATTGACATTTCCAAAGTAAATAGACATAGGGGAAATCTATAAAGAAACAAATACATAAGTAACTTAGGCAAAGCTCCTGCTTCTACCTAAACTACATGGATGATAGGGAGAAAGTATTGGAAATTTTGTTGTTTATCAAGATTCTCAATCCTCGATTTCACTTTCTGACCCTAAACAGCAGGACTTTGAATTATAAACACAACCAACAATTGGCCCTGACTTCCAGATATATCTGATATCATCTTAATGTTATTGTGAAATGTGGTTAAGAAAAGACTGAGAATTAAAAAATCCTCAACCCTACTCAAGGGTCCACTGCAGCCAGTACTAAATGATGTACTAAAACGGAGAAGTGTGGAATAATATGGGCCAGGTGAGATTATCAAAGTAATCCATTTACTGATACCACGAGCAAGGTTTTTATAGTGTAAAAAGACAAAGAAGGTAACTATAGGTCACTAGGCTTTCCATTATTGCTTTGTTCAGTTCTAAGATGCCAGACAGTGATGTCAAGTAGGCCTTGATGGTGTCCTTGGTGTTTCCATACAAATGAATAGTATCTAAAATGTATCAATAATCTTAAAGGCAGCTAACACCTTCTGGCTAAAATCCCAGAACAGGGCAGAGCCCTGGACCCCAGGATGTCAGGTAAGCTCTGATTTACAGCCACATCAAGGAGAAAGCCTGGAGTTGGCCATATGGAATGGCCACATCACTGGGAAAACCCAGAACTATCAAAGAACAGTCTGATTCCTGGATAAGATGTTTAGGCTCCTTTTAGTCCACAATCAGCTTGATTACTTGTTGCTTGAGTGTCTCAAGTCACTTAGACTCTCCATCTCAAGTGTAACAATGTAAAACAGTCACGACCCACAAGATTGTAATGTAGTGTAAAGAATTTTGAACTTGAAGTTAAGTGGACCTGGATTTGATTCTTGGGCCTGCCTCTTGCTAGTTATGTGACTGTGGATAAGTAAATTAGCTTCTTGGAAATTCAGTTTCCTTGGAAGAAAAAGAAAACTTGTACTACCTACTACAAGGAAAGTATATTGTAAGCTTTAAAGCAATAGGTAATGAGCTATTATTATACCCTTTATGAAACAGCATGGATTAGTGAATAAAAGCTGGGACTTAGTGGTAGGAAGACTTGGATTCAGATCCTTCTGATACTTTATTAGTTGTATGCCTCTGGGTAATTAACTTGATCTCTGTGTAGCTCTAGAAAGAAATTCTTTGAGATTTATCTAGGAAATCACAGAGTTGGGTGGTATGGGTACATTGGAAAGAATAAAAAATCCATCATACACACTCTGGATGATGGTTCTGCCAGCTTTTGTTAATTTATAAGGTGTTTTAGAAAACTGCTTGATAATGAAGTGACACAAAATTATTCTTATTTCCATAGTTAGATCTCTGGGAGTTACCTACTGCAATCCAGAATGGAAAGAAAAGTGAAATCACCCCCTAAAGTAACACAAACTATTGGTGTGGAGAACACAAGTTGAAGGGCAAAGCAAAGATTTAATCCCTAATTTTGATCCTGCAAATTCCATGGGGAAGAGTGGGTTCAAACTCAGAGTACAGACATGTAGAATACATAGGTGACAAAGGCACTTAATAACTATGGTATTGCAAGCCCTAGAAGCCCTTTCTCTCTTCATAATTCTCTCTTATGTATTCTTTCTTACACAGCTGTAGCTTAATTGTAGCATTTCTGCTGGAAGGGCTGCTCAGTTGGGTTACCAGCGTAATCTCTTTTTTTTTTTTTGGCTTTTTTCTGGATGGGAGAAGGCAGGGAAGTTGGGGTTAAGTGCCTTGCCCAAGGTCACAGGGTTAGTAAGTGTTAAGTGTCTGAGGTAAAATTTGAACTCAGGTCCTCCTGACTCCAGGGCTGGGGCTCTATTCACTGTGCCACCTCGATGCCCAAGTAATCTCCTTTCAAAAATTTGACTCTCTTTTTGCAGAAAGCTTCTTTGTCCATCAGGTGATGATAATTCTATATCCAAGCCTGTCTGGAGTATGTATCTCTGCTCCGCAATGGATGCAGTATCTCCTATGAGTCCAGTGTTATTGTTCTTTTATTTTTTCAGTCATGCCCAACTCTCCATGACTCCATTTGGGGTTTTCTTGGGAAAGATGTTGGAGTGGTTTGCTATTTCCTTCTCCAGCTCATTTTATAGATGAGGAAATGAGGGTTAAGTGACTTTCCCAGGGTCACACAGCTAAGAAGTGTCTGGAGTTAGATTTGAACTCAGGTCTCCCTGACTCCAGGCCTAACATTCCATCCACTGAGCCACTTACATTCTATATTATGCATCTTTGCTATCACTGTCTAGGCATAGATTATTTTCTTGTATGTGACCTAAATATTTGGTTAATGTGCTCAGTACTAAGTGCCATTTGGAATAAATCAGCTTGTACCTGGATCATCAATTGGGTATAATAACTGGGCCTTGCAAGGCTGAGAATGGGCTGATTAATGAAGTGCCTGTCCCCTTGATTTTGCCTGCTAATTAGGTAGGCACCTAGTAGATTTTACAAGTCTCTGAAAAAAGATATTACATGTTACACATCTTTGTGTTCCTTACAATTTCAACAATGCCTTGTCCATATTAGGGGCTCAATCAATAATAAGGCAGCTAGGTGGCACAGTGGATAGAGCTCCTGGCATGGAGTTAGGAGTACTCATCTTCCTGAGTTCACATGTAACCTCAGATACATACAGATAGCTGTATGATCCTGGGCAAGTCATTTAACCCTGTTCACCTCCATTTCCTCATCTCTAAAATGAGTTGGAGAGGGAAATGGAAAACCACTCCAGTATTTTTGCCAAGAAAATCCCAAACGGGGTGATGAAGAGTTGGACACAACTGAACAAAAACAACAAATAATAATTGCTCATATTTACATAGAGCTACAAAATATTCAAAGTGATTTACAACTATTTCATTTGATCCTCACAGCAACCCTGGGATATAAGTGCTATTATTATCCCCATTCTATAAATAAGGAAACTGAGGTAGACAGAGGTTAAGTAACTTGCTCAGAGTTACAATGAGGCTAGATTTAAAGGCAGATCTTCCTTAATCCAGGTCCAGAGCTCTATCTACTGAACTACCACCTACCCACTCCCACACCTTAAATATTCTTTAACTGTTGAACAAAAGAATCCTTTTCTTTTGAAGACACAGGTTTAAGATAAACGAAAATCCAAAATCTTTACTTCTGCCTTCCATGTTAAGAAAGATGGAACATGCTGAAGAAAAAAGGAAGGGACCACCTAGAGTGATTGGAGAACCAGGCAAGTCCTTCCCTGTTAAAAAAATAAAATTGTTCCTCCTGTAATAATTTTTTCTTCAACACTTCTTTCCTCTCAATATATTTGATTTCTGCCCTAACCCTTCCTATAAATACCTCTTTCTTCTCTAGACCTATCTTGTCAAATTTTGCTTTTGACTTTACACGTTCCTAGTTTCCCAGATGATTTGACTTAAGAAAGAAAACATATAGGAATTTTTTGTTGTTTCTCCAAACCTTTTCACTTGGAATATCACCTCCTGAAGGCTGGGATTGCAGACCCTTCTTCTGAGGGCAGTTACTAGTTAACTTGGCACTTGATCAAAAGATCATCAGTGTCCAAATTATTGGGTTGTTATTTGGACAATTTTCAAAAAGATCTGTCTGCATGAGTGACCAGATTCATAGAACACTTGAAAAAAGTCAAAGTCAAATTGCTAATCCATTTCCTGATGAATCCTAGTAGTGAAAATGCTATATGGATTTCTCATCTTTCTTTAAGGTGGTTGATGATAGACCTTTTTCACCTAGTATATAGAAGCCTCTCTGCCCAGTAACCAAAAACCTTTCACAGTTGCCAAGATGTTAGTGAGAAAAGTGTTTCTCAGTATCTAGCTTCCCTGCTAGGATCCATCTTGATCAAGATAAAAATTTTGAGAGCAAAATGCTCAGGCATTAGCTTTGGCAGGAATAAAGAAGTATAGCACCTTACCACCCTCAAGGCGACTCCCAAGGCTGAACATTTTTATTGCAAATGCCTGAAGATGCTGGGGGATGTGAGTAGACGTCTCAGTAGAATGGCATTCCTAGGTATATCTATAAAATGCTACCCAAAATGAAAATGGGTTTTACTCCATACCTGGTTTACTTTGGCTGAGGGAAGACTTGAGTCGAATTCATTTGGCAGGACCTGATTCGTTGGTATTTTGGGATCTCATACCCCTAAACCCTAGATTTTATGGTTCCCTGACCTCAACATAGATACTGTCCTTCTCTCACCTCACTAGAAAGGGTGAGCTGTAAGCACATGGTGGCTAAAGGACATCTATTGCCTTAGGTCTATCCTAAGACTGGATCTTAGGCACCTTTTTTTTTTGCTTTTGCTTTCTGTTTCTGTGCTATAAAATAGCAGTGCTGAGAGGGATACATTCAGCCTTGGAGGCAGCCATGTGAGTCAGAGAAGTCTGGAGGTCCTGGGTCCCTTAGTTGGATTTGACTGGTTATGGCAGGAGTATTCTATAACTAACAATATACACCCTTCAGGGAAGAGATGATCAGGGATAGAAAGAGGAGCCCTAAGCTCCTGCTCTGGCTTCAAAGATAGAAGACGAGGACTCTGAGACAAAATAGGGCTGCAGTGAAATATAATTATTTCGAAGTCTCACAAACCTTAGGTTTTAAGTCTCAATCTCTCCCCAGAGAGTATACCCAGAGTAGTTTTAAATTACTGTCTCTTGCTTTGAGTTTTTGTTAATGTGAGCACTTGTGAGCTTTTTGTGAGTCTATTTAGAATTTCTTTTGTGTGATGAAATAAACAGCTGTCCTATAGCAGATTATTAGCATACACTGAGTATCCTCCTCCTTTTGGTTTAAATTTAAACTAAAATCTAATAAATTTAATAATTTTAATTATTACTTATATATTATTATGTTATAATAAATATTAATTATTTAATGATATAAAATATTAAATTTAATAAATTTAAATTAAAACCAAATTTAATCTTTAAATAATTTTCCTTGGGACTGTAAGGTGGAGTCTAGACACTCTCTTTAGAGAGCTAGATTCTCTCTCTTAGGATTGATCTTAGTGCATCCAAATAGCAAAGAATAAAAGCAATTTGGTCCTGGGAAGGAGGTGATATTATTATCCCATTTTACACACGAGGAAACTCAGGCAAATAGAAGTTAAATGACTTGCCTTGAGTCTCACAGCTAGTATATGTCTTAGCTCATATATGAATTCAGGTCTTCCTTACTCTAGGTTCTATGCTCTCTAAACTGTACAACCTAGCTGCCTGGCTCCAGAGCTGATATTGAAAAAAGAGGGAAGATGAATGCCCTTGCATACCCTGGCCTCAACTTCAACAACCTGGCTCTTTTATTGTCAGGACATGTACTTTCTTTTTGTTCTTTACATATCTTTTTTTCTTTAAATGCTCATGTAATTAGAATGAGAATAATATGTTAACTGCACATGTCCTGAGAATTTGGTATTAGTTGTGTTGAGTATTATATACCAATTGAAGATTCTTTATAAAGATCATCTAAAAGCTATACCTGTATCCAGGCTGATTTACTTGTGGGTGAATGTAGGTAGCACAGAGACAAGGAGAAGCAGGGAAAGGGTCACTACCCCTTTATGGCCCTTTCTACTCTGCTTGGGCCCCAGTGATTTGCATGTAACATGAGAAGAATAATGGGGGCAGGGTGAGAAAAGTCTCTTCAACACAGCTTCTCCAAAGGTCCTTTGTATTTTACTAAGTGGATCTCCTAAAAATGATACCCAGACCAAGGTTATGACGGGAATTAAAAGAATTAAAAAAAAACAACAACAAGCATAATTCATATAAATAGATTGAGAGTCCACAAGATAGAGAAGAATCAGTTCAAAAGATATGCTTTAGAAAATGCCTAAAGGCTTCTCTAGCTTGCTGGCTTGGTACCGCTGCCCTAACGAGGTTACATGACAAAATAGCTAAAGATAGTGCATGGTGTTATCAAGCTTAAGTGCTGGAAGACCCCCTCCCTCTTCTGTGCTACTCAGTAGCTGAAAACCAGCAGATGGTAGCAGAGAATAGCAGCTTCAGTAGGGAACAGTAGCACAGGGTATCTCTCAAGGGCACTGTAGTGGAGGGAATAGAGCAGTGGACCCTCAGGACTTTACCAGATGAAACTGGTGGCCCTGCAACATCGAAGGTATGAGTTGATCTGGACACATATGTATCCCTTGATATGTATTCCTAGGTAACACATTCCTTATGTGTGTGCTCTTCCTCTATGGTGGTGTGATAATCTATGTCAGCATTCTCCTGTATGTGGGTTGGGGAGATAATATTTGATTTTCCTAAAGGATGTTTGACCATTTGCCCTTCTCCTCTATTTAATAGATTAGTGTCTCATATAAAGTAGATACTTATCAATTTGGTAATGGCTAAGCAAATTGTGGTACATGAATGTAATGGAATATTACTGTAAGAAATGACAACTATAAATACAGAGAAACAGGGAAAGAGCTACATGACCTGATGCAGACTGCAATAAGCAGAGCCAAGAAAACAATATACAAAATGACTATGAAAATGTAAACAGAAAGCATCACTAAGAGAAAAACCAAAAGTGAATGTTGCAAAATAACTAAGAACAGGTATAGCTGGAAAGAAGAGATGTAAGGAGATATCCCACCCTTTGCAGAGGTGTGAGGTCCGTGTACTGTATATACTTTAGATTTTTTTCTGTGTATGATCAGTTATGCTGATTTCCCCTCTTCTTTTTCCTCTTTTTTAAATTTAAAAAAAAATGTGTAAACTGAACCCCAAAGGCCATTGGTATTGGCCTCTCTTCATTGGTGGAGATCAATTTCATATCTTCATGGGGGAGGGGTAGAACTGATAAGAGTAAAAGAAGATTCTTTCTCTTCTGTTTCTTTGGGCCCTGCTGGTTTTCAGCTTTGAGAGAAAAGATGGACAATGGCAACTACAATTCAAGTTGCTGAAAGGAGAAAAAGACTCTGGAAAAAAGTCTACATGAGAGGAGCTGGCAATCTCCATCATGACCCTAATACTCCAGTTTGCTATACTATAAACTTCAAGCAATTTCTGCTCTGGGAGATTTGGGACTCTGACTTGACCTGAGTTACCCTGATCGAAGTGGGAAAGTTCCTTCACTCTGTAATGTCTAGTATATAGTCTCCTATATATAGTTTCTCAGATTTCTGTTTTGCTATGTGTGTTTCATTATGGACCAGTTATTTGCTGGGAAGAAAGTCAACAAAGCTTGGGTCCTTCTTTTTCCCATTAAGAAATAGTAATCAGGGGGCATCTAGATGGCTCAGTGAATAGAGCACTGGCCCTGGAGTCAGGAGGACCTGAGTTCAAATCAGACCTCAGACAAAACACAAAAAACTAGCTGTGTGACCTTGGGCAAGTCAGTTAACCCCAACTGCCCTGCCTTCCATCCAAAAAAAAAAAAAAAAGGAAAAAAAGAAATAGTAATCAGTTTAGCTTGAACCTGAAAACTATATCCCCTAGGCTTGTGTCAAATATGTGACCCCGAACCAGATTAAAATATAATTGGGGGGGCAGCTAGGTGGCACAGTGAGTAGAGCATCAGCCCTGGAGTCAGAAGGATCTGAGTTCAGATCTGGCCTCAGACACTTAATGCACACACAAACAAAAACCTAGCTGTGTGACCTTGGGCAAGTTACTTAACCCCACTTGCCCTCCAAAAAGCCAAAAAAAAAAAATATATATATATATATATATATATAAAATTGGGAAATATTTAACAAAACAAATAAACAGGTAACATTACATTTCAAAATTGTCAGTACGTGGCCTGCAAAGATCTTTATTCAGTGGCCTGTTTGAGTTAAAAAAAAAAAAGGTTTATATTTGTCTTTAAAAAAAATTGTCATAGTTCCCCTCTGTATCCCTTCCTTTGCTCCTCTCACTGCCCTAAACTAGTAATATTTAAGAGATCATATAGGTATAATTCCAGCCCAATACCCCTCTCTTTGAAGAGAGCAGAGAGCTTGCCTCTGTTCCCAACCTCTTGCTTCCCTTCCTGGAAGGAATTAGTCTCCCTTGGAAGAAAGGGGTAGTGAGGGAAGAAGGGGAGGATGGGAAAGAGAGGTTAGAGATGTCTATTCTGCCTCTCTTTAAGCCACACAATAACTTCTCCATACTACATGTGGGAGATAGCCTCATTATATATGGGATGGCTCTCTTGTAAGGGAAACAGGAGGGATACAGGAGGAAACAAGATGATACAAAAAATATAAGACATCAACAAAATGTTATTAAAAAAAAGTAACCTACTATCTCCTCCTTACATCTAGGATCAGATATAAAATCCTTTTGTTTTTAAAGCCCTTCATAACCCAGTCCCTTCCTATCTTTCTTGTCTTCCACCTCATTCCCTTCCATCTACACTACTATCTACTGTAAACACTGGCCTCCATGCTGTTCCTTGAAAAAGATACTCCATCTCCAACTCTGAATTTTCACTGATTACTCTTTTCCCATTAGATTGTGAACTCTTTGAGGGCAGGGACTTTACATTTTTTGCCTTTAATTGTATTTCCAGTGCTTAGCAAAGATCTTGGCACTTAACTAAAATCTTAATAAATTCTTGTGGACTTAATGTTGCTTTTTTTTTTAGTTAAATATCTTCTGTTTTGGACCAGTATCTTCTGGTTGTCTGGTAAAATATATTGGTAGGGGTTCTTGAACTATGACTTTGAATGAATGCTGAACCACACTCATATCATCCTTCAGACCTTGGGTAAAATGGTATAATAGAAGAATTCTGGATAAGAACTTAAGACCCAGGTTCAAATTCTGGTTCTGTCTTTTGTCATGTGACCTGGAAGAAGTGATTCATCCTCTCTGAACCTCAGGTTCCTGAGATTAGTTTTGGTAGAGAGGTGATATATAGGAGCAGAATGAGAACTATACTTTCAGACACAGTCAAGGTGAGTATTTGTTTTGTGGGGTTATGTTTCAAGAGAGGACTTTTTTTTTTGGTGTGGTGGGGAAAGGTATAGAATTGATGAATTATGGGGGGGAGTAATAAAACCTTTTTTGAAGGAGAATTTTAAAAAAGGGTAATGAATCATTTAAAAATACAGAAGACAGCAGAAGGAAATTCAAAAAGGGACATGGATGAGTAGGGCAGTATAGGAACTATCATGTAACAAATACAGTCTACAACAAACCAAAAAAAAAACACAATTAATAGTTTCATATTCTTTTAAATTCTTTGCAGCTATTCTTTGAATAGGGAAATGTAAATATTTGTGGATATTTGTTAAGTTTGTGATAAAACGAAAAAATTTAAAAGAAATGGCAGGTTTGAAATAAATGACCTCTAAAATTCATTCTAAACCTCTGATCCTATGAGCAAGGTGTCCCATATATTAAGGAGGCCCTGGATGATACATACAAATTCAGATAATTTTCAATTGTTAGTGTATTGCTTAAATGCAAAAAGTTTTAAATCCTAGACTATCTTCCAACATTTGTCCAGTCTGCCTTTGGCCCAATTCTGACATTAATACAAACATGACATAATTAGAAAGGTAAATATTCTGAGGGAGGAAAAAACATAATGTATTCTGAATCCAACTGCTAAAAGAACTTCACATTTTCTGCCTTTGATATTTTAATGCAAATGATGGAATCTGGAAAGGGGAATTAATAGGTCTAGATTGTTAACTCCATGAGGGTAGAGACCATGTCACAACTAATCTTTGAGTCTTCTCCACTTGATGATAGCATACTACTCAGCACACAGTGCTGAATAAATGCATGTTAAACTAAAATAAATTGAATTGATTTTACCTGAATTCATTTGAATTTCATGAGTATCTATATCCAAGCCCACTGCAACACTTAGGAGTCATTATCAACATTATTTTTATTACTGTGAAAAACTGTGTCAACAATAATTCATACTAAATTCATGTTCTTCTGTGTACCTATAATGATATATCCATATATGAATAAAATACATACCTTTCTTTTACACAGCTGTGGTCCATGTGGATGTTGTAATTCTAGTGTGACTTTTTTTTAGCTTTGCATTATTTCACATAGGTCTTTCCATATTTCTTTAGATTCTTCATTTTTATCATGCATTACTGTGATATAAATGGATTGCTACATTCTATTTAGCCAGATTGAGTCAATCTTGGGGCATTCTGTTCTCAGAGTTTTTATTTTACATGTAATGCGGCATAGGACCAAATAATTGAAGACTTTAGAGACCAACTTAAGCCATTTGGACATCATTCTCAAATGGGGGGGGGGTTGTCAATGAAGGTTTGAGAACAGGAGAATAACATGATAAAAGTAATGTTTAAGGAAAGATTGGCAGTGGTACACAGGATGCATGAGAAGGGCTGGGAAGAACTGGAGTAAAATTTCAATTAACAACTATGATGTGTGAGGAATCAGGGATATGTTCTAGCCAAATTCAACTAGGAATTGCTCCTTGAATTTGGTGTTTCCTCATCCGTGGACTGATACAAGCCATCTCCCATTCCTAAAATGCACCGACACTGGGAAGGCAGTTTTGTGTTTGGAGAACAGCTGGGAATTTGTGAAGGGAGTGGCATGAAAGAAGAGTTATAAAGGGAGGTGGGGCCTTGCTTAGGCCTTGAATGTTAGGCTGAAGAATTTGTTTTTTATCTTAGAAACTCCAAAGATTTTAAGAGCCTCCAAAGATTCCTGAATAGAGGAATGACATTCCATCTGTCCCTTATGAAACTCCTTTTGTAAACACCTTGGATTCCTATGAAGCAGGAAGTTGGATTGGAGGGGAGGGAAAGGGACAGGAAGCAGAGAGACCAGTTAGGAAGCTATTACAGTAATACAGGGGAGTGATGAGGGCTTGAAATTGAGTAGTAGAAATCTAGGTGTAGAAAAGGTGAGATGAGAAATGTTGAGGAAGCATAATCAAGACTTTGCAACTTATTTTGATTATAGGATGTGGGGAGAAGAAAGAGTCAAAGAAGACTCTGAGGTTATGAATCTGAGGAACAGAGAACACAGAAGAGCCCTAAACAGAAATAGGAAGTTATAAGAAGGAGCAGATTTAGCAGGGAAGAAGAGCTCTGTTTTTCATATGCCTGAGTTTGAGTTGCCTAAGGGACTTCTTAGAAGAGATGCCCAACAGGCAGTTAACAGCAAGGGACTGGAATTCAAGAAAGAGATTACAAGGAGTGAGGCCAGCCTGCTGGGTCTTGAGAGCTTTTCTACCACCTTTTCTTATAGACTCACAAAATGCTAGGTATCTAGAAGCGAATTTAGAAGTAAGTCATCTAGTCATACCAACTCCTTTACAAATGAGGAAACAAGTTTAAAGAACTGGAAAAGTAGACAGCAAGCTCAAAGGGATACTCAAGGATATAGATTATGGGTGACAATTTAACAAAGGAGAGGGAGGAATGTTCAATCAGGTATCTGGAAGGAAACTTGGAGGGAGATCATCTAGTTCTACCTTCTCATTTTCTAGATGAAGAAACAGAGGTCCAGAGAGGACAAGTGATTTGCCTAAATATATCGTAGATAAGCTACCTGGATCTTTGATTAACATTTAACACAAACATATTCTTTTGCTGCTTGTAACAAATATTCAATGTAGCCAGCTAAACTAGCCTGTGGGCCCCTGCCTAGAATCACATTTTTAAATGCACAAAATAAAAAAAACATCATGAAGAAAACTAGTTATATTAAAATACAGTTATCAAAATATGGTATCATAGATCCCAAGTTAAGAACCTCTACTAGAGTCTAGGTTTACCATCCCAACCTCCACTCATACTTTCAAGTCAAGTCCCCTGGAAGATGCTAGTATTTCTCCCCTCAGGGATCTTGGGGATCTTGGGGGGGTGTTTTTTAATGCTACAGCTGTGGTAGCTGCTCCCTCTCCCCATACCCCCACAGACTCTCACTTGATATCAGATTTAATTAGAGATGGGGGAGGGGTGGAAAAAAAGGGGAATAGAAAGTTATATGATAACTTTATTCATTTAAAAGGAATAGCAAATTTTACATAATAGATTTGCAGTTTCGTGTACAGTCATCTTTCTTTTTCTGTTATGTTATGGAAATGCTTGTTTTATTCCTTAAATTCAGAATAAAATGAATTGTTTTTTAAAATGCTTTTAAAAACAGATGTTTAGGGGCGGCTAGGTAGTGCAGTGAATAGAGCGCCGGCCCTGGAATCAGAAGGACCTGAGTTCGGAGCCGGCCTCAGACACTTAATCCGAACAAACAAAAACCTAGCCGTGTAACCTTGGGCAAGTTACTTAACCCCAATCGCCCTAAAGGGGCGACTAGGTGGAGCAGTGAGTAAGAGCGTTGGCCTTGGAGTTGGGATGACCCGAGATCAGATCCGGCCTCAGAAAATGAGCACCCACGCATAAATAACGACTAGCTGTGTAACCTTGAGCAAGTTACTTAACCCCAATTGCTTTAAAAACAAACAAACAAACAAACAAAAAAAACCAGATGTTTACTAAAGTGTATAGGAAGAATAGTTGGTACAAAACATCACTTTCAAACCAAAGGCACATGTTCCACAAGTACATTGTGTCAGGGGAAAGTGGGGGTCAAGTTTAGACAGCACATATGGCAAAGGGGTAACTCATAAATCCTGTAAGTTCTTTTCTTGGAGTTCCTTTTCTCTCCTTCATGGAGCCCTCATAAAGTTCTTCATAGACATAGTATAGCCTTCTGCTGGACCTCCAGTAGAGCCCTAAAAGACTGCATTTGACAATCTACTTTGTCTTTAGCTTCTGATGCAGTGATCCAGTTAGTCAACAAGCATTTCTTAAATATTTACTATGTGCCAGGTACTAGGAATACAAATTTTAATTTTTTTTTTTATTTTTTGCCTTTTGGAGGGCAATTAGGGTTAAGTAACTTGCCCAAGGTCACATGGCTAGGTTTTGTTTGTGTGTGCATTAAGTGTCTGATACCGGATCCGAACTCAGGTCCTTTTGACTCCAGGGCCTACGATCTACTCACTGCGCCACCTAGCCGCCCCTAGGAATACAAATTTAAACAGAAGGCCAATTGCATGCCCTCAAGAAGCTTATATTCTAGTGGAGGAAGACGATATAAAAAAGAAACTGAAAAAAAAGGAATGAGAAGAAGAAATAAAGTACCAATTGCAGGGACACAGTAGAGAAAGTCTAGAGAATCAGCACTATAGCCTGGAGATGAAAAAAGAAGTGGCTAGCCCATGGGTTCTCCTAAAAATGGAGGTACTGAGAGGAACCAGCCAATCAGAAGGAAGGCCTGCATGGGCAGAATCGATGAGGTACAGGCTCTGGGAGCTAGAGCTCTCCTTGAATCTTCCCACATGAGGCATTTGTCTGAGGCCATAATAAGCCTGTCATTATAGCTAGGCCCAAATCTCAGTTACTAGCCTTACCCTCCATTAACCAGCTAGCCCCTCATCCCTGATCCTCCCAAAATATTTATACACTCTTGAACTGGCCTAGCCCTCCATTGTTTGTCATCTGTGGGGAGCCTCCTGGAACTTCCCACCCTTAAGCACTCTTTATAGGAGTCTGATCTCTTCTGACTCCTCCTGAAGACCCTCCCCAAACTCCTCCTCTAGACCACCTCTAGATTCCACCCACAACTTTTCACTACATAAGATCCATCTTGCCTCCACGATGATGACGGAGAATTTTCTAGCACGGATTCACTTTGTGTCAGATTATTCTGGCCCGCTTGTCCAATGCAAGGGTCACAGATATCAAGCCTCCTTAAGAGTCTACCCTATATGGTGAACTTTTAATAAACTTTGCTTTTCTTTGGCTGAGAGAAGACTTGAATTCATTCAGCAGGACCTGGTGTGTTGATATTTTGGGGTCTTGCACACCCCTAAACCTTAAACCTCAATAGAAGGTACTTCAATTGTGAAGTCTAAGGCTTTTAGGGTGAAGAGGTTTCTAGAATCTGATAAAGAAAATCTAGAATTCATCCTGGAAAGAAGAGATACTATTGATTGCTGTTGTTTCAGTATGATGCTACTTGAATTGTTTAGGAAGATTTTCCCTAGAGCAAGCCTAAATTTGCCTATACGCAACTTTTAATTATTACTCTTGCCTTCTGGGGTCAAGTAGAACAAGTCTAATTCCTTTTTTTACAAGACAGTAAAAAATACTTCAAAATAGTTATGTCCCAGAGAGATTCTTCTCCAGAAGAAACATGTCCAGTTCCATCAACTGATCCTCATAGTTCAATAGGGAATGTGCTTTACAAACTTTAAGGCACAATATTAGGTATTGGCTTATAGCTGCTGTCTAAAGCTCCTTGAAGTTCTCTATTTATTCAGAATCTGCTAGGTAAGGGGCTAAAAACCATTTGGGGAGAATGCAAAACAAATATAAGACTTGGTTCCTGCCTTCTGGAAACTTACATTCTAATTATAAGGCCTAACAACAAGAGACAATTAGGGAAACAATTGTGTATTTACTATACCAAAGAAACTGATTTAGAAGTTCAGTAACAGACCTGGGAGAAATCAATGTGGGCTGGAGTATTTTAAATATAAACAAGAGCTTCTTCAAAAGAAAAATTTCAAACCATCAAACATTAACATTTTTCAAGGAAGTTTGCAAAGAATCAGGTAAACTAAAAATTATCTCTACTTTTGCTTTATCAATATTCATGTAATTATTTTAAAATAATTTATGAATATTTAAGAACGCCACTTCATATGCAGAAACTGAAAGCAAAAGGTAATCCACCCTTACAACAAACAAATCCAACAACTTTGGTTCAAACCCAGAGCTCCTAATTGAGCCACAAAAAATTCTCTGGTGATTGCTGTAGGATTAGTAACAAGGAGTACTGTGGGTTGTAGCCTTTATGGTAATTTTTCCCCTATACAATTTACTCAATTAGGCAGCATTTCATTCATCTTGTATAAAACCTCAAATGTGGTGTACACACCGTGAAATTTTTACAAATTTAGTCCTTTTTAAGTACATTTGTAAAACTATGGCATCTAGGACAGGAAGAGTTTCTCCAGAGCAAGGGAGAACTTATATTCTTGGTAGATTTTGTTACTGCTAAATTGGGCTTTGGTCTTTAATCTGGTTGATTTTAACAATGGAGACTCTCTGTAGGATAGTACTTATAGTAAATATTATCAATAAGTATTAAGCCTAGGAACAAAACTGAGTTTTTCAGCTACTCTGAATCTACATCGGGAGTGTGTGATGGGGAACCATACATTATTGGATTTAATTTAAAAAAACAGGTGCAAATAATTTAATTAAAAACCAAGCAGGTGTGGTTTGACATATAAAACTTAACTGCACCATCTTTAATCATTTAAATAAAAAAAAATCCGAATTTAAGTTTTTGAGAACACAATGCAATTTTAGTACTTTAAAAAAATTACCTGCCTCCAACATGAGATGAGGAGTTTCAGGTTCAATTACAAATTGGCCCAGTGAGGTCTGGGCCTGCAGGTATTTATTGTTGTGCAGAAATCTTTCCAAGAAAAAACAATATTTCAATAAGGAAAAATGTAGCGAACTTGTTTTACTGAGTGACCTCAATTCATAAAGGAGTGACCATTTAGCATTAACAATAAGATCAGGATATTGTGAGTTTATTTTTCACCTAAGATTGTTAAAAAAAAATCAAATTTGTTGAACATGGTGTTTTAAATATCCTCTTAAAAAGAAACGTTGCACACTGAGCTTTGGAACCACATCTCACGATTAAAACTACTTTAAGTAGCCTTAAAAAAATGCTAAACTGGAAGCTTTCACGGCAACTTGAGAACACGACAGAGAATAAAAAAACCCCTAAACGTTCCCGACGTATGTAATTCTGTGTATTGCAATATGGGCGAGCTGTTGCTATGAGAACCCCATGTTTTGCCTCCTGGCTGGTATCTGACAACGCCGCGGCCAGTGCTTTAGCTAGAGCCTGGCATCTGACTGCAGCCAGCACTCCTCAGCTTCGGGAACATTAGCCTAATGGCCGATTTCCTCCCGCTCCCAGCTCAGGGGAGCTTTGAAGTCACCGCGCCACCCAGCCAGGGCCGTTACTTCGGCGCCCTCCCGGGGAGAGTTTGGGTGGGGAAGGATGGCTACAGGGAGGGCCGGCTGCCGAGCCTTCTGGGGGCCGCTGCTTCCCCAGGGCCCGGGCTGGAGAGTGCGGGAGGGGCCTCCCCCGCGCACACCCCACGTGGGCTGCTCGCCTCAGGGTGGTGGGGGAGGGGCGGCCCTAGACGCGATCGCGGCCCCCATCACCCCCCTCCCTTTAAAAAAAATCTTTCAATAAAAACGCAGCCATTCCCGGGGAGCATGAGGGAGGGAGGAAACGAGCGGGAGAAGTTGGGGGGAAGGTCACTCTGGAGGGCGGGAAGGGAGGGCTTTGGCGGCAATTACCTAACAATACCCCAGGGTTCTGGGGATCTAGGGCGGAGCCCACGTTTTTCTTGCAGGGGCGCCTGCAGAGTTTCAATGCAGGGATCTTTTGCGTGGGGATTGCCCTCGTCTTTTATTCCCCCTTCTCCCCACTCTCCTACGGCTAAAAAGACATGCCTTTTCCAGGCCACAATGGCTGCGGCCGCGCCAGGCCTGGCGTTTCTCTCCATTCTCATCCCTTCCCTTCCCCTTCAGATCCAGGCGCTTCTTTTTTCCCGCCGCCGCCCAGCGCCACCTGGCATCTCCAGGGCGACCGGGCCGGCAACAAGATGGCGGACGATAAAGACAGCGGAGGTAGGAAACCGCCTATGGAAGGGAAGGACCGGGCCAGGTTGGCTGAGCGTAGCCTGAGGCCTCGGAGGAAGCATCCCTAGGGGATTCTCCTTCCTATGCCCCTTTGTACATGCCACCCGCTGAGGGTAATGGGCGCCGGGGACCGTGGGGGGAGAGGGAAGGCGGTGACCTTGGCCCCGCCCAGCGCGGGAGTGGGGGAGGGAGGATACCTCGGCTCTCCTCCTTTTTCTCAGCCTCCCTCCTCCCTTCTTTTATCTCCCCTCCCCCCAGGCCAGGCGAGGTGCCCGCGTGCGACGCCTCGGCGCCTCCCGCCGCCCCCTCCTCCTCTTCCGGGAAACTAGCGAGCCCCCACACTGCGGGGGGCTCGGGGACAAAAAGATGGTGTCCCGGCGGTTGGATTAGGCCAGAGATCGCTGCGTCCGCCCACTAGGCCCCGCGGTCCAGGCCGCGGCCCGGCGGGGTTCCTCCAGGATCCTCCTTCCATCTCCCATCGCCCCCACGCGGCCGCGCCAGGCCTCCCTCCTTGTCTCTCTGACGACCGTTTGGCGGCACCATCTTGCCTCCCCGCGGAGGGAGGCGAGGGCGGGAGGATAGGAGGCTGCGGCAGTTCCCTCCCCCTCCTGCGCCATGAAGCGCCTGTTCGGCCGCGCCTCGCCCATTCCCCGGCTTGGCTGTGGAAAGAAAGAACCTGGCCGGAGACGGTCATTTATTTATTTATTTTGAGGGGGAGAAAAAGCACCCGCGCACCTCTTCCCGGAGGTCATGAGCCAGGAGGTGGGGCCGCCCGCCCGATAGGTTACTCTTCCCCGGTGCTCCTCGCAAGCAGGCCCGATGATGCTCGCGCGCCTCGGGCCCAGCAGGCCTCCCCCTCCCCCCCGGCCTCGGTCCGTGTTGCGCTCGCTGCGTGTGGCCCCATCTTCGGACGCGTGCACGCAGACATGTTCGCTTCTCGGCCCGGAGGGTTCCCCACACAATAAAAAGAAAGGCCCTAGTCTGAGGAATTCCTGGGAAAAGGCCGGGCTGATTGCTGCTGGCCGTTGGCGGGAGGGGACCCCGACAAAAGGGCCCACGTGCAAAACCCTGAAATTGGCAATCTCCGTTTTCCCGAACGTTAAAACAGCCACAAAAACTTGCTTAGGACCCAACGCTTGGGGAAAAACTTCCCTGGGTTTTTAGCCAAAATCCCGCCAGTATTTCCCCCCCCCCCCTTAATTCTAGTCCTTATTTCCAGTTTGTCAATAGTCTGTTCTTACATCATTGCATGTTGTTTCCCCGTTCAAACTGAGCTCCTTGGGAGCTGGGACTGTTTTTTTGCCTTTGTTTTTTATCCCCAAAGCTTAGACCCAATCCCCGGCACATAGTAGGAGATTAATAAATTCTTGTGGAGTATTTAAAATTTACTAGGTTACTAAACCACCCACCCTTGTACATTTTAAATATGACTGTAGTATTGATATTGATAAATAATTTGCAATGATTTCCCATTTAGATTGTAAGCTTCAGAGTAGGAAGTGGGTTTTTGTTTGTTTTTTGCCGATTTTTGTATCCCCAACTCTTAAGAGAATGCCTGGTATATGGTAGGTATTTAATAAATGCTTGTTGCGTATTTGAAACTTAGTATTTAGATTACTAAACTATTTGTATATTTTGAATATTATTGTAGTTATATTGAGGTTGATAAATAATTTGCACTCTGAAAAATCCCAGCAAAGCAACTGGAAAACAATACTTATTAATACTTAATCTGCTTGTTATCAACATTTGTGAACCTGAGGTGGGCTGGGGAAAGAGCCAAGAAACTAGGAAAACTGAGCTTGAGTCAATCACTTAACTCCTTCAAGCCTCAATATTTTTGCATCTGTAAAAGGACAGTGGTCTTTATGGCCTTTAAGGCCCTTCCAGCTCTGAATTTCTGCTGTGTCACAGAAAGCCAATCTGAGAAATAGTTGATTTATCCATTTTAACAATAATAATATTTGGAATTGGAACAGTCTCTGACCCCAAGTTGTTTATGTTCTTTTTTTAACACTAAAATTTTAAATTTTTTTTAGCATTCACTTTTATAAGATTTTGAGTTACAATTTTTTCCTCCCTCCCACCCTTCCCTGCTCCCCAAGATGACATGCAGTCTGATATAGGCTATACACATGCACATTCACATTAAACATATTTCCACATTAGTCATGTTGATAAAGAAGAATCAGAAAAAAAAGAAAAAGATGAGAAAGAAAAAAACAGCACACTTTATCTGCATTTAGAATCCATAGTGCTTTCTGTGGATGTGGATAGCTGGAGCTTACATTCCTAATGAAATTTCTGAATGTTACTATGCTACCTTTCCTAAAATAAGTGACATTAACCTTAAGTGATGCTATTTAGAAAGTACAGTACTATAATGTATACATACCAAGAAGTGATTTATCTTTTACATTAATTTTTCAGCTGTATCAGGAAACTGGGATGTAGAATTTGAGAAGTTGAAGGGGATTTACAGTCAGTATGTTTCAGTGGAAAGAAAACTGAATGTGGAATCAAAACCCTGGGTTTGAATGTCATCTCCACCATTTATGTCACAAGTCCTTTAACCTTTCTAATTCCATTATCTGTAAAATGAGAATAACGATAATACCACTTCATACCTCCCTTTGTATTTGTGAGGAAGACACTTTAAAACTGTAAAACACTATAAAATCATGAGCTATTATTTTCATTAGTCTAATCCCTATCCTTTATAAATAAGGAATCTGGCTATAAAGGTTAAATGAGTTTCCCTAGGTCTTATAGTTAGCTGGCAGTGAAGCAGGAAATAGAACCTGGTTTGGTTACTTTATTTAGCAACGCTAATAGAAGTAGATACTTTGGAAGACATTGGGAAGAGATTTGTCGGCAACTGAACAGGTTAATCATGGATATTTGTGAGCTATTTTTGTTAGTAAGAGAACACTCCAAGAAACAGACGTTTAACTTTGAAACAGAGAGGACTTGAGAAGTCATTTAATCCTCCCTCATTTTAAGGAACAGTGGGAAGTAGAAAGGATGCTGAATGTGTAATCAGAAGACCTTGATTCATCTCCTGACTTTGTCATTTACTGCATACTGTGTGACCTTTCAAAAGACAGTAGACTTCTCTGGTCCTCAGTTTTGGTCTGAACAAGGTCAGGTATCTGACAGCTTTAATTCTGTTAAATGAAGTGATTTTTTTTCCAGAGTAGAAAGAGGACCAGACTGGGAGTCAGTATCTTTGGCTTCTAGGCCTAGCCATTAATTAGCAGGCTTTAGGGGAGTTATGTAACCTCTCTTAGCTTCATCTCTAAAAGGAGGGGTTTGGACTAGATATTGAAGATCAGTTCTATCTCTTAAGATATGGTTTTCCCATTCCAAATATCTCTTGATTTCTTGTCCAGTGGTCTTTCTATTTTGTAACATAGCCTGCCATTTAATTAAAAAACAAACACAAACACATCAGGATATATAAATATATAGAATGCATAAATATATATAAATAAAATTTTTCACCTTAAAATAAATGAGGCAGGTGACCAAAGGAAGCCAGGTGGTAATACAGTGGGTAAAGCACTGGGCCTGGAGTCATGCATTCAGATCCAGCCACAAACACTGTGACCTGTCTGCCTCAGTTTCCTCAACTATAAAATGGGGGTTGTTGTGAGGGCAAAAGGAAATAATACTTGTAAAGCATTTAGTACAGTGCCAGGCATAAAACAACAACTTAATAATGCTTATTGCAGAAGTGGGGTTTGGGAGGAGGGAGAGGATTTGCAGAAAGAAATATCCAAAGGAATTCTACAAACTCCTATGTTCCTCATTGGCTTACCTGAAGAGCAGTGCATTTGAAAAAGATTGCAGCTTCCTTTGTCTGCCTTATAAAATTCCACAGCCTTAAGCCAAGTATAGTGGAAATAGATTTAAAAATTAGAAGACCTGGATTCACATACTGGCTTTTCACCTTAGCTGTGTGACCACGGGCAAATCACTTAACCTCTCTGGGTCTCAGATTCTTTATTTGTAAAACGAGGGGGTTGCACCAGATGACCTGTTAGATCACTTCTGATTTCTAAATTTGTGATGTGGGCCATCCAGAGTCAGTCAGCTGCCAGAACTATGTTGGTTTCCAGGGAGAAAACTCTTTCCCCACACCATTCAAAACAGATTCAGGGATGGCCATGAGGTTGAAAGAACCAGTGGGTTTTGTACCCTTTTTGTATGAGTGAAAGTGGCCACTTAAGCAGTTTAAACAGTCAGTAAACCTCTGCTAAAACTCCCAAACCTGACTTGGACAAAACTTAATAACCATCAACAAAAACAACCAAACATATAAAATAAACTAAGATCATACATTTAGTTGTAAATATAAAATGACTTTTTAAAAGAAAAATTACAGAGACAGCAGGTATTTCCGAGGAACCCATCTGTCTTACTAGTCCTTCCTCCCTCCTTATCTTCCTTTAAGATTGTATTTCTGTGAAGCCTTTTCTGATCTCTACAGACTCTAGCACCTTCTCTTCTTAAGTTTTTGCCTTAGGAACACAAGCAGTGGAAATTAAGAGACATTATGTTTATTGTTAGAAAATACTTCTTAACAATTAGAACTATTTTAAAATGGAATGGACTTCCTCAAGATGTAGGAGGTCCTCAGCTACCTGCCATTGGATGTCTTCAGGATGCTCCAGGATGCCTTACTGCTTGTCAGATTTCTTATAGTGGGGATTCCTTCAGGTATGGGTTCCACTAGATGGTCACTTAGATGACCCAACCCTAAATACCATTTTGCATTCTCCCCGAGAAGATTACAAGTTCTTTAAAGGGCAGGAACCATTTTTGCGCCTGTCTTTCCATCCTTAGCACATAATATCAGGTCTGTAGCACATAATAATGTTAGACAAATTTTTAGCCTAAGCACCTGGCAGCACAATCTTATCATTCACAGTAAGGAAATTGGAGCAAAAGAGACAGGAGGAGGAAGAAGCCTGGTAACGTAACTTTAGCCTTTGCTGAGGCTAAGTTTGTCAAAATTTGCTTGTGATTTTTGTAGGCCTTAGAGAATGGCTTGAGATGCCTAGAAGAGATTTGACCTTGATTACACAGCTAGGACAAGTCAGAGGCAAGATAGGAACTTGAGTCTTATACCACTGTCCTTTGCCATGCTTCTTCAGAGTTAAGTGTTAGTGAGCTATTCAGATTGAGATGTCCAGCAGGCAGTTAGAAATTTGGGACTATATTAGTCCATTGTTCTGTAAACCCAAGAACATGAACTACTTGGGGGAAGGACTCCTTATTTAAAAAAGAAAAAATGCTGGGAAAATTAGAAAGCATTTTGATTAAAAAAAAAGGTTTAGATGAAGATCTTATACTAAAATTAGTTCCAAGTGGAACTTAATATAAAAGATCATATCATTAAAATATTATAGGAAATAGGGAGGAGATACCTTTTACTGCTATTAATTGGGGGAGAATTCTTAACCAAACAAGGGAGAGAGGTGATTATAAAAGATAAAATAGACCTGATTTTAGAAAATTTTAAAAGCTTTTGTATGAACAGAATCAGTCCAACTAGAATTAGAAGAGAAGCTGTAAATGGAGAATAATTTTTTGCATTAAATGTCTTTGATAAAAACCTGATATCCAAGGTATGTAGGCAATTAACACAAATATATCTAAGAACAGGTACCATTTACCAATATGGAAGTGGCTAAAGGATAAGAGCAATCACAACTTGTGTAAAGATATGTTTTCAGGCTAGTCCTAGTTATTCACTCTGCTGCAATTTGCTAAATGGAATATTAGAAGTGGGATAGATAGGTTTTGCTAGTTTTAGCATTTTCCTTTTCATATTTTTAATCAAGTTTACACAGAAGTTTTTTTTTTTTTAACCAAAAACCTATTAGTTATACCTTTTTAGAGTTTTGTTTCAGTACCTCATAAAATATTTAGGGAAGGGCAAGTTTTAAAAAAATTTTAAATCCTGAACTTAAACACCAGAAAAAGAGAACATATATACATATAGCTAAACACAAAAAGATTGTATATACAACTATGAATATCCATGTTATATTGCATCCTTGAAGTATATAAGTTAGACGTGTTATTTTCAAAACTGCTCTTATCTATGTTTCCTTTGTTCTCTTCTGTGCATTAAAAAAAACTTTCAATGGCTTTCTTTTTGGAGTATTATTATTACTAAACTGCTTTCCCTTGAACTCTTATTTTAAAAACTAAAGGATATTCCTTAATTGATAAAGGGTAAAAGGATATGAACAGGCAGTTTTCAGAGGAAGAAATTAAAGCTATCTATAGTCTTATAAAAAGATGCTCCAAATCTCTATTGATTAGAGAAATGCAAATCAAAACAACTCTTAGGTACTACCTCACATCTATTAGAATAGCTAACATGACAAAACAAGAAAATAATAAAAGTTGGAACACTAATTCATTGTTGGTGGAGTTGTGAATTGATCCATCCATTCTGGAGAGCAATTGGTTTCCCACATGAAACTATGCCCAAAGGGCTGTAAAAATGTGCATACTCTTTGACTCAGCAATACCACTTCCAAGACTGTGGATCACAAAAATGGGAAAAGGACCCACATGTACAAAAATATTTATAGCAACTCTTTTTGTGGTAGCCAAGTACTAGAAATTGAGGGGATGCTCATTAGTTGGGGAATGACTGAACAAGTTGTGGGGTATGAATGTAATGGAATACTATTGTGCTGTGAGAAATGAGTAGGCACACTTCAGAAAAACCTAGAAAGACTTATATAAACTGATGCTGAGTGAAATAAGCAGAACCATGCAGGAGAACACTGTACACAGTAACAGCCACAGTGGGCAGCGACTGACTTTGATAGACTTAGCTCTTCTTGGCAATGCAAGGACCTAAAACAACTTCAGAAGACTCATGATAGAAAATGCAGTCCACATCCAGAGAAAGAATGCAGATCAAAGCATACTTTTTGCTCTTTTTTTTGTTTTGTTTTGTTTTTTTTCTCATAGTTCCTCCTGTTCGTTCTAATTCTTCTGTATAACATGACTAATGTGAAAATATGTTTAATAAGACCATATATAGAGCCTATATTGGATTGCGTGTTTTTTGGAAGGGTTCAAGTAAGGAGGTGGAGAAGATTTAAAACTTATTGAAGTGAATGCTAAAAACTAAAAATAAACAAATTTATTAAAAAAATAAAAGGAAAAATAATAAAACAACACCCTTTTAACAAATAAGCATATTCATGTAAAACATTCACATATTTTTGGCCATATCCAAAAATCTATGTCTCTTTCTATACCTTAACTCTATCATCTCTTAGTGAGAATATGATTAACATTCCTCATTAGGGGTATTCTATAGACAAAGTTGGTCATGGTGGTAATCAAAGTTCTTGAGTCTTGCATCCTTGTTCTTCTTTACAATATTTTTGTCTTTGTATAAATTGTCCTGTTGGTTCTGCTCACTTCACTATGTAACGGTCCATACTACTCAGGATCCTGTAAAATTGTCTCATAATTTCTTATGGCATAATAATGTTCCATTATATTCACTTACTTCAGTTTGAGTTATTTCCCATTTGATGGGTACCACTTTTGGAATCTGTTTCTTTTCTTTGAATTTCATCTTTAGGACTAGGGACTTTGTTTTGCTTGTAAACTAGTCTCTTCCTCTTAACTTCCCCTTTCTGTTTGCTTATATTCCTTTTGAAATTGATACATTTCTACATTTCTCTTTATGTGTATGTATTTGTGTAACTGTGCTTTGTCCATTTCAGATGAGGTTAATGTTCATCTGATGCTGGTTCTCCCCATTCCATCCTCCATATTTATATATACTTCTCACAAACCCCAGTTAGGAAAAATGGCAAATTCCACCCCATTTTTCCTTCTTTCTTCATTAGTGTATTTCTTTTAACTTTTTATTTCCCGTCTTAGAACCACAACAAAAGAACCATCCCCATCCCCAGTTCCTCTGTTTTCTAAATGAAATCCCTCAATACTTTTGAAGACATTAAGATCCTGAAGGAAAACTTGATCATTTTTCTCATATTTGAATGTTAGCATTATATCATCATATAGTTACTTCCAGTTGTTCAAATAATTTTATCTTTTTAGGTTTTTCTTGTGTATTTCAAAACTATTCCTCAGCTCTGGTCTTTTCAATCAGAAATATTTGACAGACTACTTTTCCATTAAAGGTTCATTTTCCTCCTTTATGGTTATGCTTTGCAGAATAAGTTATTCTTGGATGTAAGCATATATATTTTGCCTTTTTGAATATTGTATTTCAAGATCTCCTCTAGTTGATTATAGAAGCTGCCAGATCTCATATGATCCTGACTGTAGGGTACTCGAAGCCTTTCTTGGGTACTTACAGTAATTTTTCTTTGATATGGAAACTGGATTTTGTTTATGACCTTCTTGGAACTTTAAACTTTTCGGTTTTTTTCAAAGCACATAGACTCTTTTTTTTCAGGTCCAAATTCTCTCCCTTCCCATAGACATTTTTTTTCCAGTTCCAAATTCCAAATTCTCTTCTTTCTTTTATCTCTCTCTCCCATTGAGAAGGCAAGAAAAACAAAACCCATTATACATACATGTATGTATGTATGTATGTATATATGTATGTGTATATATAGAGTATATGTGTTTTTTTTTTTTCAGAAGGCCAAGAGTGAGTTCTGTCTTTGCTTTGCCCTCTGGTTCTAAGAGATATGGGCAATTTTCATTTATGATTTCTTTAAATATAGAGTCCAGGATTAAAAAAAAAAATCATGGTTTCCTACGAGTCTGATGAGTCTTAAATTATTTCTTCTTGACCCTGTTTTCCAAGTCAGTATTTTAGGTATCAGATAATATTACATACTTAATTTTTCAGTCTTTCTACATTCTAATTTTTTTCTGCCTCATGAAGTAATTAACTTTTCTTTGTCTTATTTCAGTTTTCAGGGAGTACTTTTAGTGGGCAAGGTTTACTGGTTCCCTTCTAAATTATTTTTTCCTTCCAATTTCTTTTTTTTTTCTTTTTGGAGGGCAATTGGGGTTAAGTAACTTGCTCAAGATCACACAGCTAGGTTTTTGTTTGTGTGTGCGTTAAGTGTCTGAGGTCGGATCCGAACTCAGGTCCTTCTGACTCCAGGGTCAACGCTCTACTCACTGTGCCACCAAGCCGCCCCTTCCTTCCAATTTCTTATGGAATTTTTATTTTATTTAATTAATTAATGAATTAAATTTTTATTTTCATTAAAAAAAAAAATTCTTTTTTTTCCCCTAGGTATTCATGTACTCTTTGTGGAAAATCAGTTTGGTTTGGGTTTTTTTGAGGCAGTCGGGGCTAGGAAAAAAAATAATGAAAAAAATCAATTTTTCCCCCCATAAGTCTTTGCCTAAAGTTGTTATGCAGTTACTTTCACCTTCGAAGAAGATTTTGGAGTATCTCTAGAGCTACAGTAATTTTTTTTACGTTGACCCATGTCTTTTTTGCTTTACTCATTTTTATATAAGTTTCTGAACTGGGACTTTGTGCCAGGGCCAGGCTGTACCTCCTTTGCTGACCTTTGTAGGTAGGCCCAACTTGGTCTTGCCCTGAAACACCTGGGTTCATGTTCTGTTTCCCAAGTTTAGATCCCCCTGAATCTTTGGATTCAGAGCCCTGAATCTTCTCTGGTGTCACAGAACAGAGTGCTAGGGACCTCAGAACCCCTCAGTGCTGGAAGGGGGTGCTATTCTCGTCCAATCAATGCCATGCTTAATTGTTGCTGCTGCTTCTGGTGGCATCCAAAGAGCTCAGTGTGGATTTCCATCACACTGGGGCTTTCTTAGGGGATCCTGTACTTTTGTTGCCTCCAGATACACTTAGGAGGCTAGAGTCATGGCCTGTCTGTGGTCTAGCTGGGAGGTTATAGGTTTATTTGCCTCTCCTGAAGCTGGTTTTACCAGAAGCTCCCTTTCTTAGTGCCCATGAGCTTCTAGAGCAGTTCTTGGGTGGAAAAAGTCACTTACTGGAGCTTCACATTAGATTTTTTGATCATCATTTGGGCTGGTGAGAATTTTAGGCTTTTGCTGGATGGAGTAGGCAGCCAGTTTTAGAGGGAATTTCTCTTAGGTATTGACTTCATTGTTTAGAGAGAAGATATTTCTTGACAACCCTCAGCTTTGGACAAAGGTAATTATAACTCATTTGGTTAAATATCAACAAATCAAATGGATGCTTTCTTTTTATGCCTTTAGGATTTAGTAATTACAGATTGTCAGTTTATAATTTATGCTCTTTGATGTCCTGCTTGGTAAGAATTTTTAAATCATCTCCTTATTTGTGTCTCCCGCTATGTTGTAAGCTTTAGTAGGACAAAGAAATTCTCTGGGTGTATTGTATTTAAGAAAAAGCAGAATGTTGTGACCCTATTGGGGTTTTCTGGGCAAAAATACGGGAGTGGTTTGCCATTTCCTTCTCTAGCTCATTTACAAATGAGAAAACTGAAGTAGATAAGGTTAAGTGACTTGTCCAGGGTCACACAGCTAGTAAGTGTATGAGGCCAGATTTGAACTCTGGTCTTCTTGACTGGGTCTGGTACTTGATCCACTGTAGCACCTAGCTATCTGAAAACACAGAAAAGGATAATTAAAATAAGTAACTGCTAAGTCAGGCCTGGGTATTCTAATAGCGCACATTTACATGGGGCTTTATTCCAAACGTCTTTCTCTACAACAACCTTGTGAAAGTAGTAGTATAAGTATTATTTCCATTTTACTTAGAAGGAAACTGAGGCTCAGAGAAAATGCCCATGTCATAACTGTGGTGACCCTGTAATACAACAGCCAGAATTCCAGTTCTGGCCTAGAGAAAAAACATCAGACGAATAAAGTTAGCACTGTACGACCTATCTAACAAGATGAAATTTATCTGAACCAAATGCAAAGTCTTATATTTTCTTTGGTTAAAAAAAACAAAAAACACTGCACAGGTACATGGTCGGAGAGACATGGCTACAGAGTAGTTTGTGTAAAGAAAAAGAGTAGAGATGAGAGGTTTTGTATAAACTCATGAACTGAAAACAAGGTGGTTGTCAAAAAAAGCTAATGCAGTCTTCAACTACAGGAATAAAAGTATGTTGCTTATATTGGAGGAGGTATTGGTATTTTATGCTGTTCGGCATCCAGATGGAAGAGGTATTTTGGAGAACCTGGGTGCCACACTTTAAAGAAGGACACTGATAAACTGGAGCAAAGTCAGGGAAGGGTGACCAGCATGGTGAACCAGAAATCATGTCAAATGAACATTGGTAGAAGGAGCGAATGATGTTCAACATAAGGAAGACAATGCTTATGGAACACATGATAGCTATATTAAATATTTGGAGGGTTGCCTCATATAAAAGATATTTAAGTCATAGAACTTTAGAGCTGCAAGGGACTAGTTTCTCATTTAAAAAAAATAAAGAGCAACCTGGAGCCCAGAAAGGTTAAACAATCTGCTTGAAGTCACACAGCTATTCAGATTTGGCTTATTCTGTTTAATTCCAGAAGGGACAATTAGTCCTAAGGAGAACTAATTTCAGGAGCAGATTGTGATTTAATATAAGAAGTTTCAATAAGAACTTTCTGAAGATGGAATTAACTATTTGATTAGGTAATTAGTTCCTTGTCACTGGAAATGTTTAAGCAGAGCTATGTGACCACTATTGGGGTATATATTGGGGTATATTTATGAAGTATATTCATCCATGAGGTAAAAAGATGCATCAAGTTACTTTTTTTCCACTTAATATTTTTGAAATTTGGAATTCAAACACTACCATCAACAAAAAAGAGTAGTTACATAAACACAGCAGAACACAAACAAGGATCACATCTGAAGCCATAAATCTTTGTTTCATACTGTTTGCTTTAAAAAAAACTTTTTTTTTTATTAACTTTCATTAACTTCTTTCCTGCTTGTGCTTCCTTCTGTGCTCTTCTGTGTGGTTAGAAAAGTTTTGTTTATCCTCTTTTTTTATATCATATATATCCTGTATTTGTCATATGTCTTTAGGTTTAGTTAAATGTACTTAAAATACATTAGTTTTAGTAGTAAAGGCTATCTAATTTAACACAAAAGAATCACTGGATTTTAGATTTGGAAGGGAATTTAAGGTGGTATCAATCTAGTTAAACCCTTGATTTTACCAAGAGACTGAAACCTGAAGCTGCTAAGGGACTTGCCCAAGATCACCCAGCAAATTAGTAGTAGAATTTGTGCTAGGAGGAGCTTGGTCTTTTTGTTTCTAGTCCACTGAATGTCTTCATGAAATGGGTGTATTTTGTAATAAAGTTCTGTTTTAAATTAATCTACTTTAAAGAAACTCATGGCAAATCTATAAAGTGAATAATCAGTGTCCAATTTATTGATCTTAAATTTGCATTTTTGCACTGAAGAATAAAACTACCTACCATTAAAATCTTACTCCAGTGTTTTATATGTATATATAAGCAATTGGGCTTAAGTAACTTGCTTAAGGTTACATGACTAGTTATTTATTTATGTGTGCGTGCTAAGTACTGAGGCTGGAACCCGATTCGGGGTCATCCAGACTCCAGGGCGGTGCTCTTACTCACTTCGCCACCTAGCTGCCCAACTCCGGTGTTATATTAATCAGAATGTTCTGGGAAGAGGATTTTACATGTTCCCCCAATAGAGAACTTGACTCTTTTCCCTATAACTGATGCAGAGGCTGACCAAAAAGGGATAACCTACATTTATAGAGTGCTTGAAGGTTTGTAAAAAGCTTTACAAACATTGCCTCATTTCAGGATCCTAAGAACTTTGTGAAGTAGGTGCTATTATTTATCCTCATTTTATAGATGAGGAAAATGATTGAGACAGAGGTTAAGTGACTGGCCAAAGCTTGTTAAGTGGCTAGGATGAATTTGAAGAAAGGTCTTCCTGAGAATACTGAAAAAGTTGGGTTAGTGGAGAGCAGCTGCTTATTATTCCTACAGATTTTTGGGAAGGAGAAGGGAGGAGGGAAAGGATGTCAGAGTGTGTTATAGCATTGGGTACCATAATAATGGTGTTTTACATGTAGTGAAACAAAGGGAAACACCACCTGGGACAATAAGAAGTAATTTTAGTTAGCTACAAACTTCATCAGTCCTATGAATTTGTATATATATACTCCCTCCACTGAGGTAAATATAACTGCTTAGACAATATTTAGTAGATTTTCTTTGTGAGTTATTTTGGTTGAAAAATTATCACCCTGTAGTAACCTAAAGTACTTGTGAATTCAAATTGACTGTTCCTTAGACAATAGTTTAGCCATCAGGCTTATATTTGAAGTATTTCCATTTTGGTTGATCAAGCCAGAGCTTATACTCAGTTAATAGCTTTAGAGAATGAAGAGTTAGCTCCATATTACTATGAGGGATCAGAGGAAGATTTTAGAGGGGAACTTTACATGCCTGATAGTATTATATAACTTATATTGGTATAATACTTGGTTGTTTTCAAAGTGCTTTCATACAAACTATCTCATTTGATTCTCAACAACTTTGTGAATTTGTTCTCAAATGGGTCTATTTTTTCCACCAACAATGCAGAATTCCTTTCATCTGTGCCTACCCTATCCTGTACAGCCCTTACTCACAGAGAATCTCTTCAGAATGCTGGAGGCTCTCCTTAATTTCTTCTAATTTCAAAGGTACTAGTGGAAAGACTTGGGCCTGGATGACAGTCATCCTTCTCTCTTGCCACATTACCAGCTGATCTTCATGACATGCTTGATTCCTGTTTTTCTTCAGAATTCCATGTTGTGGCAGCCTGCTCCCACCTGTCACAGACTTTTCCCTTAACCTCTGTGTGAAAACTTTAGAAGCAATGGGAGTTTCATACATCCTGCCTTAGAGCAATACCACTGAAATGTTAGCATTGAAGAGATGGGTCTTTGCTTTAATAGGATTTTGTAGGAAAGGATTTGTCACTCTCATTTTGCAGTTGGAGAATAAGATCTATAGAGGTCTTGACCTTTATGATTTGCCCATGGTCACATGGGTAGTTGGTGGCAGAACCAGGACTCAAACCCACATCTTATACTTTCAAGTCTAGTGCATTTTCTAACTAGAATCCAGTTGAGTGATTATGGAGAACTTCAGGGGGTTTTGAAATTATGATTAGTACCTGGGCATTCCTTCTTCAGATCTAGCTACTTCTCTCTTCCCCACCAATCTAATACCTTTCTAATAATCAAAGATAATTAACACACAAAATGACTCTGGGTGATTTTGAATTGTTATAGCTATAATGCATGGGTTCCCATCCAGTAATTTTAGGTTTCAAGAAGAAACATTTGGGGAAATTAAGGGATCTAGTGCTTAAAATTCTTAGAAGTAAAAAAAATAAGTTTTAAACTTATTTTGGCCAACTCATTTTGAAAAAAGAAATGCAAGAACAGTGTGTCTCTGTGAAAGGCTAGTTAGAAAAGAAGATAAATTGAAAAAAAGATTGTGGAGGACCAAGAAAAATGCTTCTTGGGAAAACATTAATGCAGAGCAATCTGTGTGGCTATTATAGATGACAGTTATAAAGAAAATTTACGTTTCATTAGTGTGAATTTTGGATTGCCTTTTTGTATTGTATCAGCTTTTATATGGAGATAATAATTCCTCTTTTTTACTTAGTTCTCATGATACCACACCTAAAATTATATGTTCATTTACTGTCACTTTACTACTAGGGAATTGTCAACAAAATGAAGGAAATTTGAAGGATTAAAAAATTAGGTGCCAATAAGAAGCTGTACATAATTCAGCTACACAGTTATCAAGTATGAATGTCTTAGAGAAACATCATGATAGCCTATAAATATTTAAAGAGAGAAAATGAGCAAGTATTTAGGTTTGAACAGAGATTCCACCTAAGAAAATAAACATTTGACTATCAGAAAGCCTTAATGGTAACATATACTAATCTCCTAAGAGAGCTTTATGATTTTTAACATAAAAATTAATGTGGGGCAGCTTGGTGGCACCGTGAATAGAGCACCAGCCCTGGAGTCAGTAGTACCTGAGTTCTAATCCATCCTCAGACACTTAACACTTACTAGTTGTGTGACCTTGGGCAAATCACCTAACCCCAATTGCCCTGCCTTCCCCCCTCCAAAAAAGAAAAAAAAATTAAATTGTTCAAAGCACTAAGAAATGCACCATAAAGAACTAGATTGTATAGGGATGTGTTATGATCAGCTGGTTGTTTTGTTCGCCTCCGTTCTCAGTACTGATGTATAAAATTCCAGTTTACATAGCATATTAACTTAATATCACTGGGACCTGGTAAATTTTCTAGCCAAAACTTAATATTCAAAAGTGAAATATTTTAAGGCCCTTTGATAAGACATGAACCTTATCTGCATAATGCCCCCAGATTCAATAAATTCTATCCCAAAATGTCATACATAGAGAGATGATGAAATGAGCTCTTTTCACTTTTGAGGCAGTGGTTTGGGTCTTGTGTAAATTTAGCCTTGGTACTTTTTATGGTTGATGGTTTTCATAATAAGACTTGACTGAGAACTCTTTTTTTTTTTTTTTTGCTTTTTTTGGGGCAAACATTAAGTGACTCGCCCAAGGTCACAAGGCTTTTGTGTTGTGTCTGAGGCTGGATTTGAACTCAGGTCCTCCTGACCAGGGCTGGTGCTCTTTTCACTGCACCACCTAGCTACCCCTTGACTGAGAATTCTCAAGAACTTTTAGTAAAGATCAGTCAGGTTCTTGATTGCTTTTCAAATATTTTTTTACTTTTCAGTTTTTAGCTAGTAGTACCATAGCATATATCTTTGTACAATAACGTTATTTGTACAATCAGTTAATTAACCTTGAGGGCATTTCTTTATGCCTTTTGTTATATACTCTCAACAGTTTCCATTGTAAGTCATCCCTTGAGACCTATTAGTATATCTTAACTTCTTCAGGTGGGGTTTTAAGTGGTTGGTTAAATGCTTCAAAGATGTATACAGACTTCTGGGCATTAAAGAATAGTGAGGTGGTGCATGTCTAATAATAGGAATGTTTGTTATTTCACTTTTTGTTAAAACTTACTTTCATTCTCAGATAATTCATCTTCCTTATTCTGATAATGGTATCCTCAATATCTATATTTTTGTCATTTATCTCTTTTTTTAAGGGCACATTAGGAAAATTATTCAATTTTCCTTTACAAAATTTGACTATAATACAGTGTTATATGTATTACTATCTACCAAAACACTATACTATCTTGCATATTTGTATTTCCATGACCAGAAAAATTAACAAATATGATTTATAAGTTGTAAGAGATCTTAGAGTTCATCTAGTTCAATATGTTCTTTAAAAACAACCTTTTTTGATTAAAATTTTTTCTTTTTTCTTTTTGGAGGGCAATTGGGGTTAAGTGACTTGCCCAACGTCACATAACTAGTAAATGTTAAGTGTCTAAGGTCAGATCTGAACTCAGGTCTTCCTGACTCTAGGGCTGGTGCTCCACTCACTGGGCCACCTAGCCACCCCAATTAAAATTTTTTTTAATGAACTTGACATATGTCGACAAACATGAACATTTTATACAAAGAATTGAAGAAAAGAACTGTATGTGACACTGAGTCTGTGTTATGTACAATTATTTTTAAAAGTATATATTAAATTGAATTTAGAAGTTCTAGCACTACCCTGATTATTCATATCCCTTTCTGGACTTTGCTCTCTTCTGTATACTTTTTAAAATGTTTTATTGATCATGTTTTCTTTTTCCTTTCCATTTTTGGTATCATTATCACTACCCTCCCTTGACTTCTTTTACCTCCCCTATAAAAAAAAGTCCTCCCTTTTTACAAATAAATACAGCAAAATTAAATTCACACATTGACTGTATCCTATAATGTATGTCTTTTTCTGCACCTCTAATCCAGCATCTCTTTGCTAAGAGGTGGAAAGCATGACTTATTATTGGTCTTCTGGAGTTGGGATTGGTCATTGCGTTGATCATAGTAAATCTTTCACAACTCTTTTCCTTTTCAGTGATGTAGCCATGGCGTAAATTGTTCTGTTATGTTCATTCACTCTGCATCACTGGAACCACTACCCTCAGAAAAGTTAAGTGACATGTCCAAATTTACAAGGGTAAAAAGTGGAAAGACTAGAATTGGAACCTGTGCCTTTGGACTCCAAATCCAGGGCTCTATATTTTCCCAGTCTCCTTCACTTCAATTAAAAGGCAGTACAAAATAATCACTGTGTACTCTATGTTCTTGTTGCTTAGTAGAAGCCATTATAAAAATGGCATATGATATTGGATTTTAAAAAGACAAAAATATAAGATCAGCACTACACAACTCTGGCCAAGAAAATGACTTTTTTATACTTATGATTCCCATGAAGAACTCTTCTAATCCCAATTCAAAGGATTCTTTTGATATGTAGAAGTGTGTGCTGTATTGATTAATTACCACATAATTTAAGAGGTTCCAATGAGGCCTATGATTTCACAAGAACAAGTAGTAGGAAATATTGTACATGAAATTAAATTTTTAAAAATTATTTTACCATAGGTGAATATGAGGACATTTGAGGAATAAATATGAGGAAAAATGAAGTTCTTCACTTATAATTGTATCTATGAGATACAGAATAATAACTCTAATTCTCTAAAAATTCAAGAAGAAAACAAGTTGAAATGGTCTATTTTAAAGTAGATGTTTACTCTTGGACCTTATCTTCCAAATTACTTTGTCTTTTTTATTATTAAAAATTTGTGCTAGCAATAGCTTCTTCTTCAGAGCACTTCTCTGAAAAGTCCTTATAAGAATCAGGCAAACAGCTGTGTAAAATAGGGAGCAAAATAAATGTAAATAAACTCTGGCTTTGCCCAAGTTAAATTTGATTAAAATCATTTTGTGATTTTACCAGAATAATAGGCATCTCAATTCCAGGCACTGTCATGGAGTATTTTCAAGCATTTTCTTCTGGTCTGAGTATTTAAAAAAAAAGAGATCTCCTTGTTTCTGTGGCAGAAGCTGTTAAAAATTTGGCTCTCAGACTGATGAAGGAGAAACCAGTTGTAGAAAAAACAGAAAATAGTTGTTTTGGGGTTTTTTGCTTTTATTTGGAGGGGGGAAGGTCGGGCAATTGGGGTTAAGTGATTTGCCCAAGGACACATGGCTAGTTTTGTGTTAAGTGTCTGAGGCAGCATTTGAACCCAGGTTCTCCTGACTCCAGGGCTGGTACTCTATACACTGCGCCACCTAACCTCCCCCAGAAACTAGTTTTTTAGAGGAAGTGTGTGTGTGTATGTGTGTGTGTGTGTGTTTAAACTACACTGAACAGAGAGGTACAATGGGGAGCTGGGAAGTACATTCAAATAAGCTTTCTTCCTACACTGAAACATGTTGAGGAGCATCTTTTTTATATCCCATTTCTCTACCTGTTCATTAATTGTTTTCTTAGTCTTGGTGATTTTTTTCAGAGAAGGAAAAATCTTTCTTAAACATTCATTAAAAGCAAACTACAGTAAATTGGCAATGTGTGGCAAGTCAAGAATCCACATAAATCAACATAAAGCTAAATAATTTAAATTTGGGCAACCTATTTCTCAGATTGAGGGGAAAATGGTAATATGTAAGCAGCCAACCACAGCTATAAGTGTTGTATATGTGGTTTAAAAAAATTTTTTTTTGTCTTTTTGGAGTGGGGACTGCAGGGCAATTGGGGTTAAGTGACTTGGTCACACAGGTAGTAAGTGTTAAGTGTCTGAGGTGGGATTTGAACTCAGTCTTCCTGACTCCAGAGCTGGTGCTCTATTCATTGCGCCACCTAGCTGCCCCATGTATATGTGGTTTAAAAAAAAAGTAGAGAACACTTTTTTGTTTCTTTCTCTGATATATTTCCTCTGTACCCTGATCTCTCTGAAGTTAGTCTGAGGTTCAAATACTGAAGAATTGATGTTGGGAATAAAAGTTCTAAATGTCCAGCAGCATTAACATAGGAGTAAAGAATGAATGATATAAAAAGAAAAATACTTCACAAATATATATGCACATATGAATATAAAGAACGAAAAGAAAGTGCTTTACAAATACATATACAAGTGAATATATGGAAAGCTATATATATGTATATATACATCCTGAAAAATTAATATAACTAGAACCATAATACTCCAAAATATACACACATATAGCTATGTATATAGATTACGTATACTAAAAAAATTAATGCAGCTACATTTGAGAATATTATTGTCTTATAGTTGCATTAATTTTTCTATGTACATATCCTTAACAGTAGTTCTTTAATCTTTATTCCCACATTTCAGATACTTGCATCTTAATATTTTCTTCAGCGTTTAAACATTGGTAACAATAAAGACATACTTTGGAAATGAGGCATAAATCTTTCTAACTGTGAAATTGTTTAAAAAATGCTATTCATTTATCTCTCTTTTTTATCCTTAAGATATGTTAAAGATATTTAAATGGAATATTTAATGTCTTTCAACAGAATTAACTTTAATTTCCTTAATAAAATGTTAAAATATCTGTGCATTTTTTTTCAAATATTTTTAATTTGCCTTCACCATTTTCTTTCTTTTTTAGCAATTGGGGTTAAGTAACTTGCCCAAAGTCACATGGCTAGGTTTTTTGTTTGTGTCTGCGTTGAGTGTCTGAGGCCAGATCTGAACTCAGGTCCTTCTGACTCCAGGGCCGACACTCTACTCACTGCGCCACCTAGCCACCCCTGCCTTCACCATTTTCTAAGAACATGGGCTCAATTTTCCAGATCCTTCCTTTCTTGTAAATCTATACCTGGTTTCATGGCCTTGTTCAAAAACCTTTAGTGGTTTAACAATGATTACCAAATAAAACTCCTTTAGCCTGGCATTCACAGTTTGTCCCAGTCTGATTTTAATTTACCTTTCTAGGTTTAAATCATAGTTCTTTAGATTTAGAGCTGGAAGAAACCTTAGTATTTAGTACAATTCCCTCATTTTGCTGGTTTTGAAAGTGAGGCCCAGAGAAGTTAAATTACTTGTCCAAGGTTATATAATAATCAGCACACCCAGAATTTGAATCCAGCTCCAATTTTCTTTGTTCATACTTCCTCTCATATAATCTTTGTGTACTTTGAGTTAATCCACCGAATCATACTCAAAAAGAAGGGAGACTGCTATTTTCAGATTCTAGGTGTAACCCTATAAGTGGCTAGCAGGAGAACTTACTGGGAGCTCACAGGTCCTCACTGGTATGTTTCCTGTCGACAGCCGGGTGGGGGGGAGGGAGGTCGTAGATCAACTTTTAGTAAAGACATTTATTAAGGTGGTATAGTAAGAACAGTTGGTACAAAAAAGTTCCTCAAAAGCCTGGGGCACACACTTTCACAATATAATATACACATTGTCTATAGGAAAAGGGGACTCAGGGTATAACTGTAGTTTCAGCTATTTTGGCAGGACTCCCCAGATTAATTTTCCTAAAGCACACCTGTAGCCATGTGAGTTCTTAGGGATTTCCAACAACAACAACAGATGATAATAGCAATATGAAAGCACTTTAAAGTTTGGAAAATACTATTATCATCCTTTTTTTTTTTTATCCTCACAACAACCCAGGGAGGCAGGTGCTATTTTCATCCCTATTTTATAAATGAGGAAACTAAGGCAGTTAGTTAACTGACTTGCCTAGTGTTCCATAGCTAGTAGTTGTTTGGAGTTGCATTTAAATTCAGATCTTCCTGACTCCAGGTCTGGTGCTCTATCCACAGCACTACTTAGCAGAGAACAGGTATTACAAGATGGAAAACAAAAAGTAAGGAAGGGGAAAAGATATATATTTAAGGAATAAAGAGATCAGACTGAGCAGAACAAAGGGCTTATTTTGGGGAATAGTGAATAGGTGAAATGGGGACAGATTATGGAATACTGTCGTTGCTAAACCAAGTGGTTTATATTAGTGGCTAATTAGGAGAGTAGCACATATTTGAATAGGAGAGTAACAGTATGAAAACTTTTTCAGGAGGATTAATTTAATAATGATGTGAATAATATATGGAGAGATTAGAAGTAGGAAACCAATGAGAATATCATTGTCATAATCCTTACAGGAGGTGATGAGAGCCTGGGCTAGGCTGGTAGCAGTGGATATGAAAAGGAAAGTAAATTTGAGGTAGATTTCTAAGGGTAAACACATAGAACTTGGTATATGAAGAACAAAGGAAGAGAAGGAGTCAGAGACTCCTTTTTGTGAGAACAAAATACCATAAACAGAAATGGAAAGTTTGGGCATGATAGCTAAAAGTGGTAGTGGAGATGTCCTGTAGCTTTTGGAACATAGGACTGAAGCTCTCGTTGGGACAGGAGACGTAGAATTTGCAGTCTTTAACATCGAGGTGGTAGTTGAAGCCAAGACGCTGTCCTTTGCCTTCTCTGTAGTCTCTCTGATTACCTTGACTACTCAGTTTTCACCCTGCTCTCCCCCTCTCCCAACGTGGAGTTCTTTTAGATTTATGTATTCAACCCCTATTTTCTCTCCTAAACTCCCAGTTCTCCACCTCCAACTGCCTGCTGGACATCTCCACCTCAGTGTAATATTGGACTCGAGCTCAGAATATCCAAGACTGAACTTATCTTCTGCATTAAATCTGCCCCTTCTCCAAACTTACCTGTTTCCATGAGAGAAGCACTGTCATGCTCAGTCATCCCAGTTCATGGCCTTTGAGTCATAGGATCACTAATTTAGAAACTGAAAGGGACATTAAAAGTCATCTAGCCTAACAAATGAGGAAACTGAGGTTCATCCCCATCTCCAGTCAGTTGCCACATCATACTCACTCTAGATTTATCCTGTCTCATGTGTACACACCTTTCTCCACTTACCCTACCACCAACTTATTTTAAACTATCCTCAATACTTGCTTGAACTATTATACTGTAATAGCTTCTTTACCAGTCTTCTAGCCTCAAATCCCTCTCACTTCCAAACCACGTAGCTGCCACAGTAATCTGTAGATATGGGTCCAACTGTCACTCCCTTGCCCAAATACCTTGAGCAGTTCCCTCCCTGGTATAATCCACAAGGACATTTAAGGCCCTTTTAAAACTGGCATCAACTTGTCTTTCCAGTTTTCCTTCGCATTATTTCCCTTTTGGCATTCTCTGTTCCCTGAACATATGTCATCTCCTTCCTTTAGGCATTCACATGCTTATATATCCTTCCATGACTAGAATTCCCTAACTTAAAAAAAAAATACCTAGGCCTCACCTGTAGTACTGCTGGAGAGTGTCCAGAGGGATAGCAACCAGGAGGACTGGACCTTAAGTTCATGCCACATGAGCCTCAGGAGAAGGAACTGGGTATGTTTAGCTTGGAGAAGAGAAGGCTCAGGAGACCCATATACATTTGTTATGATTTGGTAGAAAGATAAGATCTTTCCCAGTGCCTCTCCTCCCTTCTGTCTGGCCCTGCCGTTTAGGATCTTGGTGGAGCCCTGTTTGGGGCTTTGACTGTGGCTACAGGTTTGATTTTTGCTGTCAGAAATTTTGTTGGGGATATTTTTACCCTGTACAGGCAATGAGAGATGAGAGTAGAGGCAAAGGTAAGTGATTAGGGACACAAGTCTTAGAATTTAAAAAGTCACAGGCAGTTACTGGAGTCTGAAGTGGGAGCCTCTTAGAATTAAACAGGGCAGAGACAGTAGTGGAATTTGAAGTAAAAGCCAATTTAAGCTGCAGAGGATATGGATTGTGTAGCCAGCTGGAGAGCAAGCAGTATCTGGGGCATCTGACATTAAAGCAAATTCATTGCCTGGGTCACAGTCAAGACCAGAGAGTATTGGAGAGGTCCAGAGTTCAGAAATCAAGGACTCAGTCAGTACCTGCAGAGGAGTAAGCTGGAGGGAGAATACGTGCTCTGGTTTGTTACATTTGCTGTTCTGTAGATGCAGACTAGTTTTGTGGCCAGGCTCTACCTTCTGGATTTCCTTTCTTCCTTTTCAGCTGGAGAACTCCGGTCTGAAATGACCCAATGATGATGGACAGGAATGACCAGGGGCCCAGGATAAACATTTTTGATTTTTAAACAACATCTAGTCTTCCTGGCCTGGGGGACCTTAATTTTGGGGTCATTTTAGGGTCTTTTAAATATGTGTATTATCTAATCAGAAATAACCTTTTTTTTTTTGTTTTCTGTAAATTTTCCATTCTAACTATCCTTTTCTGTGTGTTCTTTTCTTAATCCTTTATCTTTTATCTCTCTCACTGATGCACCCACAATTAAGCCGCTCTTATGAATGCCTTGTATGACAGCATGAAAGTGGATTTAATCCTGATCTCTAGAATGCCACAGTCACATTTCATTTCCTCTGCGCTTCCCCTTCCCCACCCCCACCCCCCAGCTGTGGTAAATTCCTTGAGGGTGGATAAGCAGGAAAAATATAGAATGAAATGAGGTACTTTCTTCTTTAGTAGCATTACATAGCTTTCAAACTTCAAGGCTTTTGAATGGTTATTTGTAATGCAGTGTTAGGCTCATAGGAGATCACACTTATAGGATTCTACTCAAGCTTGAGTGCCTCTGTTTCTTCAGTGGGTTTAATAACCCAATACCATGAATAACATGGTATTTATGTTGTTCAATCGTTTCTTTCAGTTGTGACAGACTCTTTGCGACCCCATTTGGGGTTTTCTTGGCAAAGATACTGGAGTGGTTTGCCATGAGACAGAGAAGATTACCTGACTTGTCCAGGGTAACATAGCTGGTAGAGGTCTGAGGTGACATTTGAACTCATCTTCCTGACTCCAGGCCTAGCTCTCTATCCTCTGCACCACCTAGCTGCCTGTGGTACCTATACTTTGGAGTGGTTATTAGGCTCAAATGAGATAATGTCTGTATAACACTTAGCAAACTTGAAAACCTATATAAATGTCATAATTGTTATTATCTGCACTAGTGATACAGGAAGATAATTTAAATCCTCTTGGTTCCATTTCTTTCTGTGCCCTTGTTTAAAGGTTCATCAGTTTAGAGTTGGAAGGGCCCTTAGAAGTCTTCTAGTCTAACGTCCTTATTTTATAGATGAGGAAACTGAGAAGTGAAACAATTTGTTCAAGGTCACTCTGCTGTTCAACATTTAAAGCCTTCCATGGTCTGGCTCCCATTGACCTTCCTAGCTTTATTTTTCATTAACCCTTTTCACACATGCTCTGGTGGAGGCAAACTGCTCGAGGGTTCCCCACACATGACCCAGTAGATCACCTCCTCCCCTCATCCTCTTAGAACCCCTAGTTTTCTTCAGAGGTTCAGTTCAACCTGGGCTGCTACATGACACCTTTCCTGATCTCAGATGCTAGTGCCTACCTTCTCCAATTATATTGTATTTATTTTATATATACTTTATAAATGTATATACACACACACACACACACAGGACTTCATTGATAGATTGTAAGCTCCTTGAAGGCAAGTGCTGTTACATGTTTGTCTTTATATTTACTTAGTGCTTACTACAATGTCAGGCACATAGTATATGCTTAATAAATGATTGTTGCCTCTTAAATAGCAGAAACTTAGACGCTCGGACTTCAAACCCCTTTGAAGTGCTTTTTCCACTATAACATGATCCCTCTCATATAGCACCAGGCAATTAATTTCTGCCTTGTATATACAGTATTAGGAAAGTATTCCTAAACTTGAAAATGAAAAATATCAAATAAGTATAAAATTTAGTACAGGATGAAAAATTGTAAAACAAGTATTGAATTTCAAAATATATAAGGTGACATCTATAACAGATTTAAGCAAACTTTGTAAACTGAAATGGTTACCATTTATTTTTAATGAAACTAACTTGCTTGTCTTGTACACATTGTATAATGTGGTCACTTACCATGTTACAAATACTGGAGTTATGAATTTTCTATGCAGATAAACAGCTGGCATCACATTGCCTTCCTCGCTCATTTCAAGGTCACTCTAGACAAACAAGTTGCTGTGGGTGGCCAACAGGAGGAACTGTTTAACCCAATGTTTCTTATGTCATCAGTTAATCTCCATGAATCTTAAGTTTCCTCATCTGTAAAATGGAGATAATCCTTCTATTCCCTTATAGGGTTATTACAAGGAGAATACTGTGTAAGTTTCTTAATGTTTCCTACCCCCTCAGAGGAATGGTGCACACACAGTGTGCCCTACTTTTCTCCTCTCTTTCATTACTCATAGCTAAGTTGGTTAATCTTATTAGTCCATGGAAGTAGATACCTTCCTGGTTTAACTGGCCTGTTTAGGATGTCATAATTTAGTGACTGAGTATACAAAGTATAGGATTATACATGGGTTGCTGTAATCTTTAGAGTCCTGGAACTGTGGAGGGATGGGGAACGTGGGGGGAAGATATCCGATTCAGCTGTCCTTAAATTACCAACCAGCAAGCACTTATTAAGTTCCGATTATGTGCCCAATACTTTGCTAGTTGCTCAGGATACTAAAACAAAAAAATGAAACAACTCTTACACTCAGGGAATTTCCATTCTATCAGGTAGGACAACATGTATATAAACCAATGTGCAGAATAGAGACAAAATGAATGCAAGGTAGTCAGGTAGGAAAGGTACTATCAGTGATGATGGGATAAGGAAAAAATTTGTGTAGTAGTGGTACTCTAGCTGCATCTTGAAGGAAGTGAGGGGTCATTTGAGGTCGAAGTGAGTAGGTAGTGAATACCAGGTATGAAAGAGAGCCTATGAGAAGGCATCAAGGTGGGAAATGGAGTGCTATGGGTAAGGAAGAGAAGGCAAGTTTAGGTGGACCTTTATAGTAGGGGATATACACAGTAAAAGCTGGAAGTTTAGGTTGGGATCAGATTGTGAAAGGCTGCTAAGGGCAAAGGAATTTAAATTTTATACTAGAGGCTACTGGTATTTGTTGAATAGAGGTGTGACAGGGTCAGATCAGAACTTAAGAAACATCGCTGTGATAGCTGTGTAGAGGACGTCATGGAGTGGAGAGAAGCTTGAATCTGGGAGAATGATTCCTAACTGACCATTGTAATGATCCAGGGAAGATAATAAGGCCTGAACAAAGTTGGTGACTGTGGATGTCAAGAGAATGGTTTGGAGGCAAGATAGGTGGAGGTAGAAATGAAAAGGTTTGCCTGTGGCTTAGATGTGCAGAGTGAAGAAGAGTGGGGAGTTGATGATAATGTCAGGATTGAAGAATGGTGGTAGATTTGACAGAAATAGGGATGTTTGGGAGAGGGGTAGGTTTGAGAGGGAAAGATAATGAGTTCTGTTGTGGATCTCTCTTGATGAGTGATTTTCCATTTCAGTTTCCCAGAGGAGTCTCCTTGTTAGCTACCTCAGCTTCTCAGACAGCCATTAAGAGGACAGAGTAAGCACTGTCATAACTGACAGGGTCACAAGATTCTTGTGGTGTTTGGAGAGCAGGTGTTAGGCTCGTCTATGTAGGGTTCCATGGCTGCATTAAACCAATAAATAGATCAATGCCTTAAAGAAACAAAGAGGTGGAAGAAGACCCCTGGCCATGACCATGCAAAGGGTCTCAGTAATTAATTTCATGATGGAGTCTGAACCTTGAGTTACTCCTTATGCATATGGTGAAATCTCATTTACGTGGAAATGACTCATGAAAGTATAATAGAAATTATTGATACAGAAGCCTCTCTGAGATTGTTTTTCTTCTATCTGGGTGACTTTTATAGGGATAGACATTTTAGAGAACCCCTTGTAGATTTCTACTTTCTCTCCCATGTGGATGTAAATGTAGAATATTTTTGCCATATTAATAGTTACGTTTTGCCACTCTGTTGCTACTTTTGGGATCATATGGAAACTTAAGAAGGTCATAGGTACTGCTGTCTGAAGTTCCTAACTGTGAGGCAGTCTGTTATTATACAGACACAAATGTTCTTTTTTAGTTCCTTTCTACTTCCCCTCACTTTTTTGCCTCATCCATTTATATTATGGAAAATCTCTCCTTCTCTGAGTGTGACAGCCTTTGGTGGTGGTAGAGTTCCAGCCTGCCTCCGAAGGAAGATACAGATGACTCCAGAGATTTCTGAGAGGTTTAGTATATATAGAAAATTCTGTTCTAAAGGAATATTTGGAGAGTGGAGGAATGTTAGGCTGCATCCTTAATGAGGGAGAATTAGGTATTGGGGCAAAAGAGATCCCAATGTTGAGAAGGGAATAGTAACAGGAATTAGAAAGCTGAGTTGGTGTAGCAGCAAGCACCCCAACATCCCCAGGGTAGCTGCCAATATAGGTTCTTAGATCTGCTTTTGTAAAGGAAAGCAACTCAAAATGGGTTAACAAGCTTACTTTAATCAAACAAACATATATTACTTAGTTTAGGGGGAAAAGGTCAGCACCCCAAACTTCAGAGTATACAGACAGATCAAACAGACAGGCTTCCAAACTGTCCAACCATTATCAATATCAAAATCACAGTTCCCAGAGAGGGAAGCATCAACATCTGGGTTTTCAAAGCCGGGGGGCTCTCAACAAGGGCTTCCCAGAGTCTCATCTGGTCAAATCACACAACACTTCTCAAAGTGAGCCCCAAAGCAAAGCCTCAAATCAGGGATTATATATAGTCTTCTCCTGGGTCAGAGAATGTAACCACCCTCTTGACCCACTGCCCAATCATACAGCATCAAGGTGTGGTCATTCCTGAAAACCAAGCCTCCCACCACAGGCTCCATGTGACTACATTCAGCCTATCAGGAGGCAGAGTATATTTTCAAATTAAAGAAGGTTCTCAGAGTCACTTAAGCCAATCAAAGGGCCTAGGGGCAGGGAAGATCTTCAAATCTGCATTTCCATTACAGTTGGGAATTGTCATAATAGCTGATATTTATGTAGAGCTATAAAATTAACAAATAACAACCCAGTGAATCTAGGTAGTAAAGTATTATTATGCTAACTTTACAGATAAGGAAATTACAAGTGGCCTGCCTGGTTCATTTAGCTGGTTAGCGTCAAAGGCAAGAACCAAAGCCAATTCTCTTGACTTTTAGATCCATCATTCTCTCCACTAGATCATATTTCCATTTGGGTAAAAACTCCAAAAGGTAACCATCAGGGCATCACAGTTAGGCCTAGACAGTTAATTCCATTTAATGAGCCAAAAAATTGACCCCTATCGTGGTTGATGAAGGCTAAGAATAGAGCTAGTGATAAACTTGTATCAAAGAAAACGAAACATATATTTGCTCAAGTAAAATTACATATAGTAAAAAACAAGTGTCAAAAACTTCCATGACTCTTAGAAGTACTTAGAAGTCCCTTTCAGAATCTACAAAAATCTCCCATGTACTTACTGCTTTTCTTTCTTGAGTAAAACATTTTTCCTGTTTTAATGGTTGTTATTTTAACAGTATTGTTTTCTACTATTTTCCACTGCAAAGCATACAAAATTTTAATGGATCCTTAATGTTATCTTCCGTTATTCTTATTTCTTTCATCAGCCCATGTCAAAACTCTTCTATGCCTTCTCATTTTTTTGTAATTTTTGTCCAAATTTTTGTGGTAAATCCATTGAGGATCCATTCAAAATGCTAGAAGACCGTTCTCTGTTCTTTTAATATATGTGAGTACCAGTTCAGGACTTGGGCTGTTCATCTCATCCCCCCTCTTGCTATGTGACCACTTCTTGACCTTTGCCAGAGAGGTGCTGCTTCTAGTGTATGTTATTATTGGTAAAATATTGCAGCCTCCTTACATATACCATGGGTGTCTTCATTGCCTTTTGGGTCATCTACAGTTCTGATTCTTTGGGGATTATGTTGTTCCATGATTTATAGACATATAACATCACTGGGGAAATATTGGTATTAAAAAATGGCCTTTATAGCAGTAAGCAGTTTGGGAGCATTGAAAGTACAGTACAGCTTACCAATTATAATTTCAGCCAAGCTCTCCCTACTCAAATTTAAGCCAAGTTCATTGTTCATATGTAGTATTTGTCCAAGGCATATAAATAAACTGTTAGCTTACTCAGTGGCCTGTCACCTAACTATAAGCCTGAGCAATGTGAATTTTTCATCCACTTTGTTTTTTCACTGTAGATGGTTATATCAGTCTCTTGAGTTATTATGGATTTTATAAAAGAAGTCTTTTTCAGTTTTTAGGGTTTGATGTAATTAGTACAATGCCAGTAGATGTCTAATGAAGTGCTATATTTCAATCATGTTGTGGTTTAAATATACTTTTGTGGATTATCTTGGGAATATAACTACCATTTATGTTGTTTCCATGGGAAAATGTGTCCTGAGTTCCAAACAATAAACTTACAAGTGAACTTTTCCTTTATAATTTAGCTTTTACAAATTTCTTTCCAAGAAAGAAAAGGGGAAGAATTTGACAAATTAAAAAAAAAGAAGCTAATAAAGGCAAATGAGAGTAAATATTTTATGAACATCTATAGTGAGTTGCTCAGGGTCATGCAGCTTATAAATGTCTTAGACCACATTTGAATTCAGGTTCTCCTGACTCCAGGGTAGGTCCATTATTCACTGTACCATCTAGCTGCCTCCATTTCAGGGTTAAAGAATGGAACTTCATATGTTTTACGCCATAGTAGTGATACAGAATAAGAATGGAAAGATCCAGATGTATATAGAGTACTGGATGGTAAACGAGAGAATTAAGATGTTCAGCTATACCATGCCATGAGTTTAAGATACCCTGGATCATTTATTGGGCAGCCAGTGATTTTCAGTGTTGGACTTGTACAGTTCCTAGATCCTCATGGCAGAGGAAGATAAAAGTTTTCATCTGCCCTTTAGAATTTTACCATTTTGAATGTATGTCTCAAGGAATCTCTGGGGCACTAAATATATTTTTTTTTTCTTTAAGGTAAAAGTTTATTGTTACGCTTTACGGCGGGCAGGAGGTATAAGGGAACCTTCAACCTTAAAGGGGTAGAGTTAAAGTTTTTATAGGAAAATCCATAGTAAACCTGTGCCAATTATGCTAACTAGGTGAGTCAGGGTGGGATTAGAGGGGAGTTAAGGAGAGGTCAATTCTTTTTTTTTTTTCTTCCATTGTTTGATTCTTTTTTTTTTTTTATCCCACCCCCCACCTGATCCATTCCCTATTTGATCCTGTCCCTCTTCTGTAGTGGGTACTTCCAGCCTCCCCTCCCCCCAAGGATGCCCTCCCATCCATCATCCTTCCTCTCATCCCCCTTCCCCCTATTCTGCTGTAGGTTGAGATATCCCATTTAGTATGTATGTCATTCTCTCCCTGAACCAAATTCAATGAGAATGTGGTTTTGCCTTTTTGCCTTCCTATTCTCCCCTCCCTTGCAACCACTTCCCCTTGCTTCTTTTACATGAGATAGTTTACCCTACCCTGTCTCTCCCCATCTCCTCTTGCCACTTTCCTCTCTCACCTCATAATTTCATCCCTTGAGTATTCTCCCTTCCCAACAAATTCAACCTATGCCCTCTATCCATATATAACTGTAACCATATACACACACATTCACATATGTATTCATATGACCACACACCTTTCTTCCATTATTTTCATTTTAGAAAGATACCATCAGTCACAGTTATTGTTTTTCCATATAGGAATGTAAATAGTTCAACTTTGATAAGTTCCTTTTGATTTCTTTTCCCTGATTACCTTCTCAGGCATCTCTTACTTCTTGCGTCTGGATGTCAAATTTTCTATTCAACTCTGGTTTTTTCCTCAATAATGCTTGAAAGTCCTCTATTCCACTGAATGACCATATTTTCCCCTGAAACAAAATACTCAGTTTTGCTGGGTAGGTGACCCTTGGGTTCATTCCCAGTTCTTTTGCCCTCTGGAATATCATATTCCATGCCCTTCCATCCCTCAGTGTAGAAGCTGCCAGGTCCTGGGCTATTCTGATTGTGTTTCCAGAATATTGAAATTGTTTCTTCCTGGCTGCTTGTAGTATTTTCTCCTTGATCTGGGGATTCTGGAACCTGGCTATAATATTCCTGGGAGTTTTCTTTTTGGGATCTTTTTCAGGAGGTGATCGGTGGATTCTTTCAACCTCTATTTTGCCCTCTGGATCTAAAACATCAGGGCAATTTTCCTTGAGAATTTCTTGAAGGCTGATTTCTAGGTTCTTTCTTTGATCATGGCTTTCAGGTAGTCCAATAATTTTAATTTGTCTCTCCTGGATCTATTTTCCAGGTCAGTGGTTTTTCCCATGAGATATTTCACATTGCCTTCTATTCTTTCATTTGTTTGGATCTGCTTAACAGCATCTTGATTTCTCATAAAGTCATTAGCTTCCATTTGCTCCAGTCTCACTCTGAAGGAATGAATCTCCTCAGTGAACTTTTGAGATTCTATTTCCATCTGGCAAATTCGGCTTTTTAAGGCATTCTTCTCCTCATTGCCCTTTTGGACCTCCTTTGCCATTTGAGTTAGTCTATTTTTTAAGGTGTTGTTTTCCTCAGTCAGACTGTTGACCCTCATTTCATACTTTTCCTGCATCCTTCTCATTTCTCTTTCCAATTTTTCCTCCACTTCTCTTATTTGATTTTTTTTTTAGTGCAAAAAAAAAAAACAAACGATCAAAAAGCTTTATTTTTCAGTGTCTTTAAAAAACATTTGTTCAATGGGGAGTGCTAACAACAGATTAATAAGTCAAAGGGTGGGGAGGCATACAAGGGGAGATAAAGGTGATGTAAAAATAATTCAGTATCAAAAAAAGGATAAAATGTACCACTTATTTCTCCATCTTTTTAAAGGATACTGAATATAATTTAAATTCTTCTTGACTCTGGGTTATTATTTTGAGTTATCAGTTATCATTACATTGTGTTGCAATGCAGTGAATTTCTCATGGATATTGAAGTATATGTAGCTACTGAGTGTGCATACTTTTTTCCTCCCAGATACTGTTTTAGGCTTTTTCTATCTCCCAGGTCGGGCTATCATCACTTCTTGGCACAATGTTTCAGTCTCACAAAGGGCCCACTTAATACTTTAAGTGATGTAGATCTTTATTCTCTGCTTATAGTGATTACGGTGACACAGGCATATAAATTGGATAGATTCAAATCTAGAATTTTGGATAATCATTCATGATTATGGTAACCATCCCAACATACGGCAAAAACCCTCTCGCTCTTCCTACAACATCCTTCTTTTCTAGCCAGTTTTGACCTTCTTTGTACAAACCTCTATCATCAGCTTCATTATTATCTCCTTTAGTCAGAAATTTGACATTTCCATTGTCTTTTTCATGAACTTTGATGACTCTGTGAACTATAGGAATATCTCTTCCTTCAACTTTAAAAACAACTATTTCACCAGCTCTAATAGGATCTTCCCGGAAATTTGTTAAAAACAGAAGGTCTCCTCTATGAAATGCTGGTTCCATACTGCCACTCAGAACCACCACAATAGGGCTTTCACTCCCAGTGACAACTATCAAGCCTTTCCATATCATAAGAGCAGAAGATACAATCATGGCAAAGTTTAAAACCTGGTAATACAGCTGGCGCTTGTTCATTTTCCTTAAGTCCCCGAAGATGTCCATGGCGCCTTCCCGAAGCCGGTCCCCCGGGACACCGCGTACCACAGGGAGGAAGAAGGGGGCCGAGCAGGCAAGCGGGCTCCGGGCAAGGGGCTGTTACCGGAGCAACGTAGACACACCTGCCTGGCGCCCCCTTCTCCCTCCCTTCCTGCTTCCTCCCTCTTATTTGATTTTTAAAGTCCTTCTTAAGGTCCTCTATGGCCTGCAACCCGCTCATGTTTTCCCCTGGGGCTTTTGGAGCAGGACTTCTGACCTCACAGTCCTTTTCCCGCTCTATGCCCCCAAAATAGGAGTCTAGGGTTGCATTTTTCTGTTTCCTTTGCCTTGGCATGTTGCCACTTAATTATTTGACTTTTGGGCTTGTTGCCACCATATGGCCTGGTGCCCGACAGGAACTTTAGCCCCAAACGTGTGAGGGGGCCAACTTCCGTTTCTGGCAAGCTGTAAACCCACCCACGACCTCCACCCCAGATCACAATCCAGTTCCAGGGAGGTTAAAGCAAGAGCGATTACCCCCCAAGACTGATCGCTGGATCTCCCTACAGTTCGCAGGCCAGGAGCTGGAGCTGCCTCTGAAAACTACAAAATGGCGTGTCTCCTCAGTGGCTTCTAGCCCCCAGGGGAGGAAGCCGAGGCGTTCCCCAAATACTGGTCCCAAAGTCCATAGGGCACTAACCTGTTACTTTGTCCTAGGCATGTCTATGTTGATAATTCTGGAGTCGCCACAGCTGCTGGTGTTCTGGGGTCTCTCCAGCTGGCTGCTGGCCCTGCCGCCCTGAGGCTAAAACCTCGGCTCACGGGGACCTGGGCTCGGCTCGGCTTCCCGTGCTCTGCACACTGCTGGCTCCCAGAGCGCTGCGCTGGTCCTTCCTGTAGGGCTGCTGGGCTGTCCTCAGTGGGAGGTTAGCTTCTCTGTGTTGTTCTGTGGGTGCTGGGGCTCCAGAAGTTGTTCAGAGTCCCCTTTTACATGGTTTGGGGGGAATCTGGGGGCAGTGGCTTGGATGAGCTGTTTCTACTCTGCCATCTTGCGAGGTCAATCCACTAGCTATATTTCAGCAATTTATATAGAACGTAGTAGGAGAAATGAACTACCTGTGTGCGTTATCTTGATAACATTGCTTTTGGAGAGGCCTTGGAAAGACTTTAGGATAGACTGATGAAAATGTTAGATCACCTTGAGGAACGTCTAAAACCATCAACTGACAGTTACCAGCTTTGCAAACCTCTCCCAGCTACGTGCATTAGTATCTCAACAGGTAGAGATTACAGAAAAGATAGCTGGCCATGTGTAAAGAAACTCCAGAAACTAAAGTTTTTTTTTAGGATTTGGTGACATTTTTTGCAAATTTGTGAGGAAATTATGCTACTGTATCTAAGTATTTCAGTGATGTCACTCGTGCATGTGGAACTGGGTGTCTTGCAGAATCTCAGTTGAGAGTTACCCCTTGATACATATTCCCTATATGTGAATCCTTAAAGGATAATTTCTCTTCATGTTCATTCTCCCCACTAATGTTGGGGCTCCCCATTGCCACCAGGATCAAATATACAGTGCTCTGTTTGACATTCAAACCTTTCATAACCAGGTCCCACCTGTCTTTCTGGCCTGCTTATACCTTACTTCTTTGGTTGTGGACTCTTGGATCCAGTGACACTTTCCTCCTTGATATTCCTTAAACAAGACTTTCCATATCTCAGCTCTGAGCATTTACTCTGGTTGTTCATCACCCTGGAAATACTCTCCTTCCTCTTCTCTGCCCACTGACTTCCCTGACTTCTTTTATGGTCCTTCTAAAATCTCATCTTCTGCAGGAAGCCTTTCCCTTAGTTCCCTTTTCTCTCTCTTTTTTTTTTTTAAGCAATTGGGGTTAAGTAACTTGCCCGAGGTCACACGGCTAGGTTTTTTTGTTTGTGTGTGTTAAGTGTCTGAGGCCGGATCTGAACTCAGGTCCTTCTGACTCCAGTGCAGCGGCTTTACTCACTGCGCCACCTAGCCGCCCCTCCCTTTTCACTTTTAATTATTTCCCATTTATCTTGCTACTTATAGCTTGATTGTACATATTTGCTTGATTAGTGTCTCCCCAATTAGATTGAAGACAGGGACTATATTTTGCCTCCTTTTGTATCCTCAGAACTTAACACAATACTTGACAAATGGTAGGTATTTAATAAATGTTTACTGACTGATTGACTGACTTTATATTTGTGGGAGATTTTGTCCTAGATTTATGGCATTTGTCCTATTGTAAATCTTAGTATGTTCTTATTAAGTGCCTTTGCTTTGAACTAATATATGCTCAGGATGACCAGAGAAGAAGTGTAAATAAAATAGGTAAGGGCTCATAAGCAATTTTTGTTTTGTTTTGTTTTTGGAGGGCAATTGGGGTTAAGGGACTTGCCCAAGGTCACACAGCTATTTGTATTAAGTGTCTGAGGCACTCAGACTCTCGAACTAAGGTCCTCCTGACTCCAGGGCCGGTGTTCTATTCACTGTGCCACCTAGCTGCCCCAGCAATTTTTTTTTAACATGAATGTAGACCCATAGAGTATCTTCAACCTAGGGTTGCACCTTCTGGGGGTTCCAAGTATAAGACAGCATTGACCTAGGTGTCACATAACATTATAACTTTCATAGGATCATGTATTTAGAGCTAGAAGGGACCTTGGAGATCAAGTCCTCCAGTCCAAATCCCACCTGAGCCTTATTTTGCAGATGAAAAATCTGAGCTTGAGAGAGGTTGAATGATTTGCCCAAGGCCATATAGCATGTAAGTGTTTGAGTCAGGATTTGGACCTAGGTCATCTGACTTCAAGCCCAACACTATCATACCACCTAGGTGCCATATACATTCATTAATAATAATAGCTGCTAACATTTATATAGCACTTTAAAGTTAATATATTATCTCTTTTGATATTTAGAAAGAAGTAAAAACAGTGATCATCAGAATAATTTTGATAATTTGGTTGTCATTATTATATTCTAACCAGAGCCATTAAACTTCTCATGGAAAATAATGTATCAAGCAATTTATTTGGTTGTATTCTAATAGCCCCCCAGTCTTTTTTCCCCTCCAGATGAAAATATTTGTTTTTTTCCAGAAAATGTTTTCAGATTTCAAACATTTATTTCAATTGTTGGACAGAAATATTAATTTTGAAGCCATGTAATAGATAAATATTTTTTTGCAAACATTTGCATCCATTAAGGCAGATTGCTTTTATGCTTTCATTCATTTTGGATAGTGTAACTCTTTTGCACAGAGCTAACTAAAAATCATCCATTTGCTTTCATGAAAATATTCATGTCTTAGAAAATCTGGAATGGTAGGAATAGTTAAGGTGAATTGAGGGTGGGAGTGGTGGGGTGATGGTGGCAAGAATTTGTCAAAATTTTATATTCAGGCAAGAAGTAGATCTATTTTCTTTTCATCTCCTTTTTAAAAAAATGATGAGAAATATAGGAAAACAAAGAAGCCAGGGCCATTTATTTTAAAAATCACCCGCTCAAAAAGGAAAGTGATGCTTCCGTTTGTTTTTGGCTTTGCTTGCTGGCTCAACCATCTGGAACGTTTGGGCAGCAGTGATCTGCAGTATTATTGGGAACACATCCATGTCTTTGCCCTGCCCAAAATGTTCATCTTCTTTAATACTATTTGGTGAAAATGTATTTTTATAATTGACATTTTACATTTGGAGCATGAGGGTATAGTATACATCTACCTTAGACTGGTTCTTTCTGGTATTAGAATACTGCAGGACAGTCTGTCTTCTTGGAACCATTTCTTTCCCAGGCAACTGCAATTTCCTAGTTCTGTAGATGCTTTTGAAACTGACATGACTCTGTCTGTCAGTGTAAATTACATTTAAAAAATAACAGCCTAATTCTAATCCATGTAAATTATGGAACCCTTTTAAAAAGTTTTACATAAAACAAAATTGTCTTTCAGAAATATCCTCACCAGTTGCAAATGGTTAGGATTTTGCAATTTTATGAAAAAAATCTAGTTCAGGGCTGGGTTCACAAATTCTTATGAGCTATATATAATTAATATGAAGGCCTGAATGTTACTTTTAACACACATACGTAATATATGTATATATTATATGTGCATATATAACATATGTTATATACAGTATATACATGTGTGTATTTATATGTGTGCGTTTATTAAGATGGTTGAATGAATCTGCTGTTTGAGGAGGGTAGTGTACTTCATGATGAGAAGCACTCTGTGTTGTCCAAGACCTGTAAATTTTAGTACTGCCAGCCAGGGATTTTAATATGGCAGTCTGAGAAAATATTTCTTAGATCTATATTTTCAGTCACAAAGAACACAAGAACTTTATAGAAAGTAAGTAGCATGATGTTGAAATGTTCTAAAATAAAGTGAAACTTGCATAGGCCAATAAGACAGAAGGGATAGGAGAAGGTGAGGGAGAATGAAAACGGGATATTTCTCAGGATTTTTGATAATGTTGCTTCTGTTTCAATTACTAATTAATTACAGGAAAGGCAACATTCTCCTTCTATGTGGTTTTATAATAAATTATGCAAGGTTAGTGCTTTTTCCCCCTTTGCTATACGTACAGTGAACAATTGGACTGTCGCAGAAGCATAAAAACATTTTGAAAAGCATTTTGGCCAGACTGAATTTGGTTTAAAAATGTTTTGAATGATCCTCCCTACACAAATGTTTTGCCTTTGAAACTACTGCAGTCCTCTCAAGTTGTCTAGCCTGTCATAGTTCAGGCAGGTCAAATTGGAGAGCTGATTCATAGCAATCTGGTCTAAAGAAACAATTGCATAAATGTTTGGCTGGCTTCAGTACTTCAAAGCAAATATTATTTTTCTACAATACTTGAAACAAACTTTTTTTGTTGGAAATTTTTGCAAGTGAAACAAGTTGTTTGTATTTGAAATTTACAATTGAATTGTTAAGACATCGTCAGGGAATGTCAGGGAAATGCTTGCCAATATAGCTGTTATTACTAATAAATAACAATAAAGTGGATTGCTTTCAGAAATATATTAATCTCATCATTAAAGGACTTTCCTAAGGCATATACATTTTTTTTAAAGCACTTGGGGTTAAGTAACTTGCTCAAGGTTACACGGCCAGTCATTAATGTGTGGGTGCTAAGTCTGAGGCCTGAACCGATCCTGGGTCTTCCCTATTCTGGGGCCTGTACTCTTACTCTTACTCACTGTGCCACCTAGCCACCCCAGGTATATACATTTTAAATGGCACATCTTATATTGCCTCATTATAAGACTCTGTAGGGTTGATAATGTGACTGTGTTTTATCTTATTTTTAGAAGTTGTCCTCTTCTTTTTCTGCCAAAAAATAAACAAATAAAGCTGTTCATTGATTAGTTACAGCAAGGAATTAATTTTGGTTTATAACTAAATGGAAAAATATCATTAATAAAATATTTCTATATTTCAAAAGATCCTTGATTAAATTAGGGTAGATATTCTTGCCACTGGTACATATCGCCATCCTTTTATCTCTTAGTTGGTTTCACAGCTTGTTATGGTCCCAAACCACACATTACTTGATGGCCAACTTTTCTGGTGATACAATCAATAAACAAACATTTATTTTTGAACTCCTTGAGGGCAGGTTTTGTATCCCCAGAGCTTAGCACGGTGCCTGACACATAGTAGGCACTTAAATGATTATTGACTGAAATGCTTAATCATATAGTATTTATTGATTATAATATTAATTTATCATACTGTTTATTAACTGATAGACATAGGTGCCTACTGTGTGCCAGGAACTGTTGAAACAAAGACAAAAGTGAAAGTCTATTCAGTGGACTACACTCAAGGAATCTAGCCAGAGAAAACACATACATACAAGATCATTTGGGTGGGGGGGAAGGCACTCATAGCTTTGGGGATCAGAAAAGGCTTTGTGATATTTGAGCTTAAACTTGAAAGAAACTAGGGATTCTAAAGGTTTGGGGTAAGAAAGAGGGGCATTCCCAGCACGGGGCATAGCTACTGCTAAGACACAGAGACTCTAGGTATGAAGAATAGTGAGATAGCCAGTTTGACTGGACCATAGAGTATATGGACAGAAATGATATGTAATTTGATTGGAATGCCAAACTGGAACCAAAGTAAAGGGCTGTAAATGCCAAATAGAGGAATTTATATTTGAGTCTGAGGAAACTTAGGGAACCATTGGGTTTGTTGAGTAGGAGAATAATTACCATGTTAAGACTTGCACTTTAGGGAAATTATTTTTTTGGTTCTTTATAGGATAAAGTGAAGACAGAAGAGATTTGAGGCAGGGAGATCAATTAGGGTATTGTAATAATCCGGAGGAGAAGTGATAAGATTTTGAACTAGGTTGGTGGTTTTGAGAGGAGAAAGCATTGAAAAGATGCAAGAAATGTCAAGTTAGAAACAAGATTTGGCAAATGATTGGATATTTAGAGTGAGAATGAAGCGTCAAGGATGCCTCCAAAACTGCTAACCTGGGAAACTAGAAGGATGGTGGTGCCTTTTACAGAAATGGGGAAGTTTGAGAGAAAAAATAATGAGTTCTGTTGACAATTCTGACAACACAGAAATTGAGATGTCTGTGGGATATCCAGTTTGAAATATCCGATTGATATTTCATAGTTGGTTCTCTGTGACTGGAGCCAATAGGAGAAACTAGGACTGAATATTTAGATATAGGAGTCTTCAGCATAGAGATAATAATTGAACCCATGTGAGCTAATGAGAGAGAGAGAGAGAGAGAGAGAGAGAGTGAGTGAGTCCAGGTTGCAGCCTTGCTTGATAGATCCATCAAAGGAAACTGATAAGGAGCAGTTAGACAAGAAGGAGAACAGAGAGAGAGTATCACAAGAATCCAAAGAAGAGAAAGTATCCAAGAGGGGAAAGTGGCCAATATCCCCTGTGCAGGTCCATAGGTATGGACACCAAGTTCCTCACCTGGTTCTACTCAAGAGTTTTTCCAGTTGCATAGAGCTTGCCAGAATTTGTATTTACTTTCATGATGAGAGATAAACAAAATGACAAAAAACCAATTTTTACTTGCTTCAAAAGAAACAGTAAAGTTCTGCTTAAAATATTGCAAGATGTCTAGGTATATTGAATCAAACTTTTCTTTTAAATAGTATTTTATTTTTTCCAATTACATATAAAGAAAATTTTTAATGTGTGTTTTAAAAAAATTGAGTTCTTTTGTACACTATTACATATACATCATATGTGTGACAACTAACTTTGATGAACTGGGCTCCTCTTAGCAATACAAGGTTATAAGACAACTAACTCTAAAAGACTCAAGATGGAAAGGGATATCCACACCCAGAGAAAGAACTACAGAGTCTGAATGTATATTGCAACAAACTACTTGCTCTCTCTCTTTTGTTTTTGTTTCTTCTTTCTCATTGTTCATTCCATTGGTTATAATCCTTCTGTACAACTTGTCTAATGTTTAATGTGAAGGTATTTGTAGAACCTACATGCCCCCATGGCGGGGCGGGGGGTGGAGGGCGGGGAAGAGAGGGAGGGAGAGAAAATTTGAAACTCAAGGGATTGTGGAACTGAATGTTATAAACTAAGAGTAAACAAATACATTTAATTTTTTAAAAAATTGAGTTCCAGGGGCGGCTAGGTGGCGCAGTGAGTAGAGTGTTGGCCCTGGAGTCAGAAGGACCTGAGTTTGGATCCGGCCTCAGACACTTAAGGTACACACAAACAAAAACCTAGCTGTGTGACCTTGGGCAAGTTACTTAACCCCAATTGCCCTACAAAAAAAAGAAGAAGAAGAAAAAATTTGAGTTCCAAATTTTTCTCCTTTCCTCCTTTTCCTCCCCCCTACCTAAAAAGGTAAGCAGTTTGATATAGGTTATATATATACAATCATGTAAAATATATTTTCATAGTTGTCATATTATAAAAGAAGAAACAGAACAAAAGGAAAAAACCAGAAAAAAATAATATGCTTCAATCTGCCTTCAGACTCCCATCAGATCTTTCCCTAAAGTGGATAGCATTTTCCATCATGAGCCCTTTGCAATTGTCTGGGATCATTGTATTGCTGAGAAGAGCGAAGTCATTCATCACTGATCATTGCATAATGTTGCTGTTACTGTGTACAGCATTCTTCTGGTTCTGCTCTTTTCACTTTGCATCAGTTTGTGTAAGTCCAAGTTTTTCTGAAATATGCCTGCTCATAATTTCTTATAGCACAGTAGTATTCCATTACATTCATATACCACAACTTGTTCATTCATTCCCCAAGTGATGGGCATCCCTTCAATTTCCAAATTTTTGCCACTACAAAAACCAGCTGCTATAAGTATTGTAAAAATGTCTCTTTCCCTTTTTTATGATTTCTTTGGTATACAAACCTACTAGTGAATACTTCTATGCTTTGACAGATGAATTATTGATTTCACTGATGGGGCTGTTGACCCCAGTAGTGTAGATTTCAGATTTTAGAGAGTAACTTCACTGGGTAACACGACTCTGGACATTGATATCAAGTGGAAGATTTTTCTGCTTATTCAAAAGTCAAAGGCCATACGGGAACTCAGAGAAGAGCTAGAAAGAAACTAGAGAGTAGACTCAATGGTTGTAGATGTTGAATTTGGCTTAAGGCAATATTCAGTTTAACTCTGCTTTGAAACCTTTATACCATTCTTACCCTTCCCCTGCCCTCCCATGATTTGAACCGATACCATAGCTATCTATGGCCTCTTTCCCCCCTCTCATTTTGTTTGCAAACTTTCTAGGCTTTTCTATATGTTGATGGTTTAAACTTACAGAACTGATAACCTTTATATTATGAACACTTTCTTTTTTTTTTTGGTCTTTATTAATTTTTTTACTTTTAGTTTACAAGATTCAGTTCCACAATTCCTTGAGTTTCAAATTTTCTCTCCCTCTCCCCCCCACCCCCCATGGCAGCATACAATCAAGTATAGTATCTGCAAATACTTTCACATTGGACATTAGTCAGGTTATAAAGAGGGATTGTATCAGATGGAATGAACAATGGGAAAGAGGAAACAAAACCAAACAGGAAAAAGAAAAGAGCAGGTAGTTTGCTTCAGTCTGGATTCAAACTCAGTTCTTTCTCTGGGTGTAGACATCTCTCTCCATCATGAGATGGGGTTGGGGTTGACTTATAACCCTGAATTGCTGAGAAGAATCCAGCCTATCAAAGTTGGTTGTAACACATACGTTGTGTCTGTAATTGTGTACAAATTTCTCTTGGTTCTACTCTTCTCACTCAGCATCAATATAAGCCTCTCCAGGTAGATATGAAGTCAATCTGTTCATTATTTCTTACAGCACAATAGCATTCCATTACATTCATATACCACAACTTGTTCAGCCATTCCCCAATTGATGGGCACCCCTTTAGTTTCCAATTCTTTGCAACCACAAAAAGAGCTGCTATAAATATTTTTGTACACACGGGTCTTCCTCCCTCTTCTATGATCTCTTTGGGATACAACCCTAGAAGTGGTATTGCTGGGTCAAAGGGTATGAAATTATTTATAGCCCTTTGAGCATAATTCCAGATTGCTCTCCAGAATGGTTGGATCAGTTCGCAACTCCACCAGCAATGCATTAATGTTCCAATTTCTCCACATCCTCTCCAGCATTTGTCATTTTCCTGTTTTGTCATCTTAGCCAATCTGACTGGTGAGATGTGGTACCTCAGAGTTGTTTTGCTTTGCATTTCTCTAATCAGTAGTGATTTAGAGCATTTTTCATATGCTTATAGATATCTTTAATTTCTTCCTCTGAAAACTGCCTGTTCATATCCTTTGACCATTTATCAATTGGGGGATGATTTGTATTCTTATAGATTTGACTCAATTCTCTGTATGTTTTAGAAATGAGTCCTTTATCAGAGACATAGGTTGTAAAAATTCTTTATGAACACTTTCAAAGAAAAAAGAAAGGACTTGGTAGGTGCCAAATTTAGTAAACAACAAAAAATGCCCACAAAAATAATTTAACTTAATTTTAATAGATAAGGAAAGACCTTATTGAGGCAGATAGCATAATGAATAGAATGTTGGAATGAGGAAAACGGGTCCAAATTCTGCCTTTAACATTTATAAGCTATTTGAAAATGTCCAATCTCTGGACTTAACCACCCTGGGCCTCAGTTTCCTCATATATAAAATTAGTTGGTTGGATGAAATTTCTTCCAGCTCTAAATCTGTGGTCTTATGCTATGGGAATTTATACCTGATGGAAGGAAGACAGTAAATAGAATAAAAATGGGAATGTTGTGCAAAGATAATCATAACATTTTCATTTTTCAAGGCAATGGAAGCACTACAGCTGGACTCTAATATCTCAGTTTGGGAAGTATTTATAGAGGAAATAGAATGGCAGTGAAGAGAACATCTACCTGGAACGCAAAATTTTTAAAAGACAAATGTTAACAATTTTTGTTTACATGTAATTGAGAAAAGAAAAAAATATAAGTAAGAAATGCAGACTTAACAACCATAAAAATTGTTCACATTTATTAATTAGAGAAAGGTAGCGATTACCTTCTCTACTTGTGTAAAGTTCAGTTAAATTTTATCTGTCATAATTCCTGTCTTTGACTCAGAGAAATAAGCTTGACCATTCATATGGCTTGGATGAATGAAAATCTGTGACTCTTCCCTTTTGTGAGAAGGAGGATCCACCAGATCTTCTCACCTGGAACTAGCCACTTGCTCTTCCACTCATCTCTTAGGACTTCTTTAATTGGCCTTGAATATGAACTTTCTTTTGAGTTATCTCCCCCTCGTAGAGTGAGAGCTTGAGAACATAAACTATCTTACTTTTTCAATTTGTCTTTCTAGTTCTGAGCACAGTGCTTGGCATGTAGTGAGTGTTTAATAAATACTTTTTTCACTCATTCCTAAAAAATAAAAAGAAATGGGAGAAAGACAAAGTCAGAGCTTTGTTTAGCAATAGTATTTATATGATAGAGAGTATCATGCTGGTGAGAAGGGAACTAATAATTCTTTCATGCCTCCACCTACTCCTTCTCCACCCCCCCAACTCTTATATGTGTAGTTTTTTCCTTCTTATGTCAGTTATCTCAGTTCTTCCCCTTTGTGTGATTTAGTCTTTGTTTTAAGCTCAGTACTAGAAAGAGAAAATTGGGAGAGGAAAAGCTTGAGGTGGCCATCCTCCCAATACCTGTTCACAGCTTACTCACAATCTTCTCCCTCCCCTTCTTCCCAAACTGCTAGGTTCATTTTGTGCCCAAGATCTTCCACATCCATGCGGTCCTCTGCTTTGGGAAAGCTATAAAAATAGAAATCAATAATTTCTCTTCTGTTAAGCTCTGGGCTCCCATAGTGCCAAGAAAGGTCCCAGCAGTAATAAAAATCTATTTATCTCTTTTCTCTGTGCCCCACCACCTGTTGCCTCCCTCTCAGTTACCTTTTAGCAGTGAAACACATACATATCAGTAATGCAGTGGTTAACCACAGCTTTATCTTAATACTGGCTTAAAAGACTATTTTCATTCCTATAAAAATAATAATAAAAAAAAACCCAACCCAGAGATAAGCTTTAGAACACATATGCTCTCTCAGGAAGGGATGAGGGAGAGTTGGGAAAGGAATCACCATCTTGGATCTGCCCTTCTGAGTAAGTTCAGCAAAACCAAGGTCTGTCTAGACACTCATCTTGGCTCCAGTCTGGGCCATCGTGATGATGTTATTGCTCAAGTTCTGCTCCTGTTTCTATGGGGACTTCTTTCCATGGCTTATGCTGTCCTGGTCTCTCACTTTCTGCTTCCAGTCTCTAGTGAGGCTGCCACCCAGGGCCCAGGGTACCACAGAATAGTGACTCCCTGCTTACTCCTGATCTCTGGTTCTCCTACCTCTTGGGTGCCTCCTTCCCTTCCTCCCCCCTTAGAAATAGTAGGAGTTTAGCTCTCCACTTTCCTCAGAGAGTTGTTGCTCTAAGACTCTGCTGTGCTCTAGGGGACACTTAATAAAATGTTTATTCTGTTGTCTTCAACAGACTCAGTAGAGTAGCCCTGGAGAACTTCCTAGCAGCTGGTGGGCATTGACTTCCAATGACCTGTTCCACTAGAAAGAAGAAATAATTTACTTTCATAGTAAATTGAAGAGCTAAGATTTAAATCCAGGCCTTAAATTCAGACTCCAAATTGAGTGCTCTTTGCATTGCACCTAGGGGAGAAACTTGGGGATTCAATTCAATTTATTAAGTATCTGCCACATGCAAGGGACTAGCTAGGCACTGGGGATAATCAGTAAATATTTATCAAGCATTTACTATGTGCCAGGCTCAGTGCTAAGCACTGGGAATACAAAAAGACAGCCCCTGCCCTCAAGGACCTTATATTGTTCAGGACAGGAGGTAGCATAGGCATAGGGCCTGTACACAGATAAAGAAAATACAAAATTAATTTCAGGAAGGGGAGACTACTAAAACCTTGGGGGGATTGGGAAAGGCTTCTGATAGGAGATGGGACCTGAAACTGCTCCTTAAAAAGAAGCTAGGGAAAATCAGGAAGGGGTATTTTGAGCATGTCATTGTTTATTTAGTACTTATAGACTATTGAAAATTCTATTTTGAATTAAATAGTTAACACAGATTTGTTTTTGTTGTTTTATCTCTTGCAGAAATAGGCTTACAAGAACTTCAGAAAAAAATCAAAGATGCTTTTGAGGTGTTTGACCATGAATCCAATGATACCGTGGATGTTAGGTTTGGAAATTTTTTCTTACATAAAATTATATTAAATAGGAATGCTGTTTAAGTCCTAGATTACTTAAGTAAGAAGTATTCATAGACTATGTAAGATTTATTATGCCATAACAGTAATTTTCCACCCTTGGCTATATTAAAAGGTAGAAATTGAATACTTGCTTGTTGCTATTTTCTATACATAGAGCCATTGAATTTTAGTAATGAAAAGCACCTGAGGGAGCGGAAGTATCAAAATTCATTCACTACCATAATTTGTGGTGTATATCCTTAGCAGGATCCTCACCATTAGTAGATATTCTTTCTATTCAAACCTTGCCAACTCCTTATCTCATTTTTCACAGATGAAAACTCAGATTTATGTAGTGTCTTTAAGATTACAGTGTACTCTCCTGTAGCAGCAAGCACCCCAACATCCCCAGGGTGTCTGCCAACACAGGTTCTTAGAGCTGCTTTTCAAAAGGAAAGCAACTCAAAATGGGTTAACAAGCTTACTTTAATCAAACAAACATATATTACCTAGTTCAGGGGGAAAAGGTCAGCACCCCAAACTTCAGAGTATACAGACAGATCAAACAGACAGGCTTCCAAACTGTCCAACCATTATCAATATCAAAATCACAGTTACCAGAGAGGGAAGCATCAACATCTGGGTTTTCAAAGCCGGGGGGCTCTCAACAAGGGCTTCCCAGAGTCTCATCTGGTCAAATCACACAACAGTTCTCAAAGTAAGCCCCAAAGCAAAGCCTCAAATCAGGGATTATATAGTCTTCTCCTGGCTCAGAGAATGTAACCACCCTCTTGACCCACTGCCCAATCACACATCAAGGTGTGGTCATTCCTGAAAACCAAGCCTCCTACTACAGGTTCCATGTGACCACATTCAGCCTATTAGGGGGCAGAGTATATTTTCAGATCAAGGAAGGTTCTTAGAGTCACTTAAGTTAATCAAAGTCTCTTAAGCCAATCAAAGGGCCTAGGGGCAGGGAAGATCTTCAGATCTGCATTTCCATTACATCTCCTCACCACAGCCTTGTGACAGGTTGTATCTGTGTTGTTATTCCCATTTCACAGAAAAAGAAAAACTGTGTGACTGACTTACTCTTGGTCACACAGCAGTAAGTGTCAAGAGTCAGGAATCAAGTACAGACCTTCTAACAACCATAGAATCTTTCATATGGACATTCTCTTGCTTGATCCTCTTTAACAATCCTAAGTAGGAAATTCAAGCATTATTAATAATAATTTCAAACGCAACAATAATTAATATCATACTCATCTTATCCCCCATCTGTATAGTAACCTCAGATACTTAAAGAGGCCATCACATCACTTCCAAGGCTTCTTTGGTCCTGGCTAAGTATCCTCAGTTCTGTTTCTTAAGTTGATCCACAGGTGAAAGGGTCTGGAGGCCCATCACCTTGTGGGGCACATTCCAGCTTCTCCATGTCTTTATTAAAGTGTAGTACTCAGAATGGAATAGTCATCTAGCTGGCATCTAACCCAGGCATAGGATAGTGGGGCTTTCACTCTGTCCGCCCTCAGTGCCATACCAAGTCTTACTCCCTAAGAGCAACTTAAGATGATCACATTTCTTTTTCTGACTGCCCTATGACCCTGAGTTTGCAATCCACCAGGATCCTCAGATCTTTTTCAGACAAACTGCTGGCTAGTCATAGCTTCCCTGGTTTGTACTTGTAAAGTTGATATATTGAACTGCAGGATAGTGCTTTACATTTTCTCTCTATTAATGTTTCTCCTTGTTAGATTTGACCCAGTATTCTAGACCATCAAGATCTTTGTAGATCTTTGCTCTGTCACCAAGTACTTGAAATTGAAGAAAATGGGAAAGACTATAGTTCATAAATAGCAGGCATGTACCTGGATTAAGCCAAAGAAGTGAGCCAGAAGCCTGAAGGCACTAGGTTAGTAAGGCAGGTAAGGATAGAGACAAGAAGGCAAGTCAGGAATTAAGAATCATTAAGAGTGCCAAATTAGTAAAGCCAAGTAGGTTGGCAAATTGAGGAACAAAGCCTCTAGGCATAAAGCCTAGCCAGTAGATGGAGGAGAGTAGCCCAGAGGGACAGCAAAGGGGAATCACACACCTGTAGGACTTTGAACACCTGTTGGCCATGGCGCCATTAAGTTTCTTTTAAAAAAAATTCTAAATGTTTTTTGTTCAATCATCAACAAATACTAACATTCCAAAACACAAAGAACAAAAAATCGAGGGTTGTGCAAGAAACAGTACATTTGTTATGTAGGTTGTTTTCCAAAAAGCATAGGTGAAATTTAGCAAGGTAATAACAAAAGTATCCTGTTTATATCACTTTGTGAGCATCTCTTTTGTGTATTTTAAATGTTTTATTGATCTTTTTTCTCTTTTTGCATCTCTATCATTTTCTGTTAGTTCATACTCTTTCTACCAAATAGTAAGTAGCCTTCCTTTATTCCAAAGAATATAGGTAAGCACAAGGCATTAAGACATTGGCTATTGCTGAAAACATGTTGTTCCTTACCTCTAGTCCATAACCTCTCTGATGTCTTCCAGTGATGCTCTTAAAAAAGCTTTATTGATCTATTTTCTTTTTTACATTCTACACATTAACAGATCACTTCCACTTTGTGAGAGGTCTGTTGTAACAGAGCAAAACGATTAATTAAAACTAATAATAGTGTCCTCATCTGCATCTGTAACATTCCCACCTCACCTCTCTATTTTTCAAAATTGACAGAAACCTTTTCTTCCCCTCCCACATCCACCCTATTGAAAAGAAAAATAAAAAATTTCTTGTCACAAATAGGCCTAGTTAATCAAAACAATTTCCCTCAGTGACTGCATATGAAAATATATGTGTCTTATTCTCTTCTCTAAATCCATCACCCTTTGGCCTGGCCATCTTCCCTGAAGCTGAATTCTTTGATATGTGCTATTGACCCCAATTAAGAGTATGAGCTCCTTAAGAAGCAGGACTGAATTATTTATATCTCTGTTATGTCCCCTATAGCACAGTGTTTGGTACATGGTTAGCTTCCCCTCCCTCTTCCCTGCAAAAAAAAAAAAAAAAAAGAAAGAAATATAGAGGGATAGGAGCATTTTAAAAATTTGCAGAAAGCAAAACCAGAATCACAAACAGGAATGCTCTGAAAGCTACATGTTGAATTGTAATAACAAACAACATTAGAGGAGTTAAGAACTCTGATCAAAGCAGAGATCAGCTGTGATTTCAGATGACCAATGATGAAGAATATTACCTCCTGACATAGGTGATAGATATGCAGAATGAGAAATTTAAGGAGTTGGCCAATATGGACATTTGTTTTGTTGCCAGGGGATTTGTTTTTTCTTTTTTTTTTTCAATGTGGGGAAGGGAAAGTGGAAAGGAGGGAAAACATGCTTGATAATTAAAAAAAAAATTAATTTTAAAAAGGAAAAAAAGGTCATATGTTGAGTTTCTTATATATTTTAAAAGAAAACCAAGCTGTATATAATGGAGATTTGCATTTTTCTGTACAGTCTTGTGGTTTTTTTTTTATTCTGTCTACACACACATATATATGGTATTTAAGTTCAAAAATAAAAAATAATCTTAATTTGTCATTTTTATGGCATAATTATATTCTATTATATTTACATACCAAAATTTGTTTAGCCATTTTTCAATCACTGGGCACTCATTTTCTTTCTTTTTTTTTTTTTTAAGCAGTTGGGGTTAAGTAACTTGCTCAAGGTTACACGGCTAGTCATTATTTTATGTGTGGGTGCTCATTTTCTGAGGCCGGATTTGATCTCGGGTCATCCCAACTCCGAGGCCGGCACTCTTACTGCGCCACCTAGCCGCCCCTGGGCACTCATTTTCACGGCAATTTTTGCTACCACAAATATTATAGTTATGATTATTTTGTTTTACGTGGGACTTTTCTTTATCCTCGTTGGGGTATATGCTAAATATTGGGATCTCTGGGTCAAAGGATATGAACAATTTAGTGATTTTTCTTGCATAAATCCAGGTTATTTTTGGAAATTACTTTAGAATCTATGGCGCATTCTTTTAAAATGCTTAACAAAGTCCTCAGTTATGCCAAATCTTCCTTTGACATTGGATTTAACTTTTGGAAACAATCAAAAGTCCTTTGTAGCCAAATCTGGTGAATAAGGAGGTAACCAAGCTGCACAATACTATTTTTGGTTAAAAAAAAATCAGGTGCAAATCTAAAGCCATAAGACAAATTTTTTTTCCTGTGACTAGAAGACTGTCATAGAAAGAAATGCTAACCATGAACCTCAACAAGCCAGTTATACAGAGAAGATAACGTTTTCTTAAAATCTTGCTTCGAGTTTCTAAAATTCCATCAGTTATAAGAATGTTAACATCCTTTTTGCTAACATAATGACCCATCTGATGATGGTGAGCATTCATAGCTTGACTTGGTTAGAAACCTTTGCTGGGAACAAGGACAGTGAAAATCAAGTTCATAGCATGCTTATTGAGGATACATGCAGTTGATCTTAAAAGGAGATTTCTATAAATCAACATGGTATAAATGCTGTTGTGGAAGTATAAATCTGGCTGACCCTCAACTGTGGTTCTATGTAAATTGCCTCTACAGCTCTTGAGGAAAGCATCTGCCTGTTAGTAATAAGAGGCATAAGTAATACTTAAAAACCTTAGCACACTTTTTAAACAGTCCTCTAGAAGATGCTTTTTATTTTAAGGGTCAGTTATGGCCTTTGTGTCTTTATTTCAAGGATTTTATATAAGTCTTGATGATAACAAAGAATGGAATAGGTAGAGGGTAAAAGTGGCAGTGGATGGAAGCAAGATGGTGTGTATATATATATATATATATATATATATGCATATTTATTATATATGGTTATTTCAATAGAAAATAAGATCTAATTCATTTGTTGATTTTGTCAACTGGCATTCCTCATGAACTCTATTTTCACATCTAATAAATGGAAATTTTGAATCTTATGAAATAGCTGACATTTAAATAGCACTTTACAATATATAAAGTGCTTTGGATAGATTACTTCACCTAGTGGTCATAATCCTTTAAGATATATATTACTATATATAATATATAATATAATATTATATTACCCCCATCTTCCTGATGAGGAAACTGAAATTCAGAGGTTGTGACTTGCTCTGGATCACATATATTAGCTAGTAAGAGATAAATGAATTTGGGTCTTGAGGCTCTAAATTTAGTGTTTTTTTTTCCCCACTCTTTCCTGTAGTACCTTCTGAATTATCAAAAGATGACTTATTTTAATATTAGGTTTGGGGTTAAGTGTATTTTGTGGGCAGCTAGGTGGTGCAGTGGATAGAATTCTGGGCAAGCTACTTAACCTTTATTGGCCTCAGTTTCCTCATCTATAAAATGAGCGTAATAGTAGCTAGCACCTACCCCTCCTGAAGTTGTTGTGAAGATAGAATGAGAAAATATTTTCAAAGTCCTTAGCACAGTGCCTAGCACATAGTTAATACCATATAAATATCATTATTATTTTATTACTACATTCTTTTTTTTCCTTTTTGGAGGGGGGGGGAAGTCAGGGCAATTGGGGTTAAGTGACTTGTCCAAGGTCACATGGCTAGTAAGTGTTAAGTGTCTGAGGCCGAATTTGAACTCAGGTCCTTCAGGGCTAGTGCTCTATTCACTGAGCCACCTAGCCCCCCCATCACCACATTCTTATTCTCTGTGTGATAATATGTGACAAATTATATTATAACATTAATAAATTATGTTAACAAATGATATATTACATGACCATATATATAAATTAAGGGTATATTACATAATCTATTGGTTATTAATTCCTGACATAAACATATAGATGCTCGAGCACACACACACACACACACACACACACACACACACACACACGCACGCGCACACAGAGAAGTAGGTGGCATAGTGAATAGAGCATGGGGACTGAAGTCAGACATCTTCTTGAGTTCAAATCCGACCAAAGACACTACTAACTGTGTGACCCTGGGCAAGTTACTTAACTCTGTTTGCCTCAGTTTCCTCCTCTGTAAAATGAGCTGCAGAAGGAAATGGTAAAAACTACTCCAGTATCTTTGCCAAGAAAACCCAAAAGAGTCAGACATGATGAAATGACTAAACAACAACATATATATGTATATATATATATATATATATATATATATATATATATATATAAAATAGATATAGGTATCTATGTAGAGAGAAAATTGTATATATACATATATGTGTATTTGTGGTGTATCTATAAAATAATGAGGTTGATTTTCATCCTGCCTTGTAGAGATAATCTCATGATTCAATGCCACTCTTCAATATAAACTAATCATAATTTATTAACCAGAATACTCCATTTCCTGAGCAGTTAAAGATAACAAAAGCTTTGTTAGACTGTGATTTTAACAATGAATATTAGCTATATACACACATTTTAATATCAGTAGGGCATACTTAAAATTTTTTCTGTAGCTATTTGGCAATAATTATTTTTCACTAATGTGTGGGAAAATAGTACAGACTTTTAGAAGCACCAAAGTCTTATTTCCAGTAGAGTTGGTTCACCTTCAAGTCTGTTTCTAATATTCAGATTTTACTACATGGGTTCCCCCCCCGCACTTTTACCTCTGTGCTGAAAACAGTGGCCCATTTTCATCCCAGGGTGGGGACCAGTGTTTCTCTGCTACAGAGGAGTGATATACTTCTCCAGGAAGGTAGGGTTATGCTGCATATATTTATACACAGGAGAAATCCTCTTAAGATAAGTTAGGATAAAGCAGTATCAGGGAGGCTTTAATGTAGGAGAGAAGGGGGCTCTTAAATTGTTCCCAAAGACTCTTAAAAGTGATAGCTTGTGTTGAACAAGATGGACGGTCCAGATCTCCAGGTACATTGCAGGGGCTTAATTAATGTTCATTGGCATGAATTAACTAAGGAAATGTATTCATCATTTTGTCTTCATTTCATGTTTTTGCCAAATTGAGTCTGATCTGCAAAAAAAAAAGCCCAAATCCCTATTCCATTTTGGCTTTGGTCTCCTTCCTCGACAACTAATGAACGCTTTAGGATGCTCTCCCACTTGCCCTAGCACGGCATATCGGAAAGAGGATTCTTAGCACCAGGCACAGAATGCGGCACCTTCACCCTCAGAGGTTGTTTGTGGCCTCTGGGTGTTTGTTGAATGTGCCCTCTTGCATCACCGGAGCCTCCCCAAGCATCCAAGCCGTGTTGTCTCCACCTAGTGTTAGAATGCCGATCCTACACGCAATGCTTTGGAAGTACTCCAGGAACCGGTTATCAGAGCGGAAATTTTACCCTGATCCAAATGCTGTTCTAAATTAAAAGATGATGCCATTGTTTGAAGCAACCTGATTGTGACTCATTTGTTCTGACTTGAACTTAGCTCGTATCTCAAGGACTGCAGGAGATATGGTGCTGCTGCAACAAGGAATCCTTCTTTAGTTACTGTTTCCACTTAGCAAAACGTAATGGAACCGAGTACTAAGACAATAGAAATGAAACTAAGCTGCGGATCCTGACTCCCCGAGGCCAGCGGTTCTTCGTCTTTTGCGTGTGTGTGCGTGTGCGTGTGTGTCTCGTGGATCTGTCTGGCCGTCTAGTGAAGCCTATGGACTTCTCAGAACAGTATCTTCAAGTGCACAAGATAAAATGTGCAATTAAATGTGGAATTAAAAAGGGAACCAATGATTTTGAAATCCATTTATTGAAATATTTTAAAAAGCTAGTAACCAAAATGTAAAAGATGTCCAAGTTCTTGGACCCCAGCTCTAAACCGAATGCCCTAAATTCCATAAATGAAATAATTGCTTTTCATTTTAGCCTACAAACTTTTCCTAAGGTGAAACGCTTGATAGTTGAAAAAGCTGTTTCATACTAAATATAAGAGGGAGGGAATTAGCATTTCTATAGCGTCTGCTGTATGCCAGGCACTATACTCATTGCTTTACAAATATTATCTCATTTGTTCCTCACAACAACCCTTCGAGGTAGGTGTTGTGATTTTCACTTTACAGTTGCGTATTTTTGTATATAGAAGAGAAATCCCCTTACAATATGTTAGGATAAGAAAAGCAGGGAGGCATACCAGGAGAAAAAGGGGCCCTTGAATTGTTCCCAAGGACCCTTAAAAATAATAGCTTTTGTTGAATAAGATAGGCAGAAAAAAATTTCTAAACACTTTACAAATGTTATTTCATTTGATCCTCACAGAAACCTTGCAAGGTAGGTGCTGTTGTTATACCCATTTTGCAGTTGAGGAAACTGAGGCACACAGGTTAAATGGGTTGCTCAGGGTCACACAGCTACTAAGTGTGTCTGAGGGCAGATTTGCACTCATGTTTTCATGACTCCAGGCCGTGTTCTTTCCACTGGACCACCAGGCATCTGTAAGAGAAAGCATTTGAAAAGAAAATAATTTTTCTTTTCTCACAAGTGTTGCAAAAGACCATATGATTTCTGTTTAAGGAGCAGAGATAGAGAATTAAATGTCTGATAAAAATACCGACAAACTTGAAATAGCTGATCAAGAAAATAGCTTGTGCACAAAAGAAGGTAGGAGTGGGGGGGATCAGAAACCACAGGCTGACTATATAAGTAGTGATTGATTTCCTGCCAGCTGCCTTTCTGCCCTTTTTCAAAATGACTAGGACCAAGAGACATTGAACCTGAGAGGACCTGAGTTCAAATCCTACCCCAGATACTTATTAGCTGTATGACAGAGCAAGTCATAAACTCTCAGGGCCCCAGATTAGATTCAGTGTTCTCTAATGTCCCTTCCAGCTCAATCATCCTATGTTTTATACACACATGTATATTCACATGTGATACATGCACATGTATCACATATGTAGTATGTGTATGTATGTATATTTACTAGAGTACAGATCTCAGGTAAGGTACTTTGTCTGCTTAGGCAGCTCAGTACCTCTTCTGCAATATATAGTTTTATGGAGGTTTCTGAAGTCATTGAGAAAATAGGTCAAGTGACTTGCTCAGGGTTACAAAGCTAGTATGTGGCAGAATCCAGGCTCCAAGGTCAGTTCTCTTATCCACTATACTACCAGGCTGACTCTGTTTATTAGAATTTTAGAAAGTGAATTTCTTTACAGCCTTTAACATATTTGACCTCTAGTAAGTTTCTATTTCCTATAAAATAAAAATTGATTTGGTCTGATTTTCAACATTAATTCGCCTTTAATTAAAAATTCCAGTTTGTGGAACAAAAATAGGCTTATTCATCATAATATAGCATGGATTTCCTTTGATTTAAAAAAAATTTCTGTTTTTTTGTTTCATCTTTTATTGCATAATAAATTTATAATTCATATGTTTGTTTTCTTTCTCTTTATTTTTCTCTGTGCTTTAATGTCTTTTGTATTTTACCTTCTTACCTTTCTGTTGTCTTCCCTATCTTGCCCCCGCCCCAACTTCCCACTCTTATCTTTTTTCCATTTTTAGACTTTTGGATATCTCCCTCAAACAAGTTCTTTAATATTTTCCTGGCTTCTGTTGTCCCCTGTGTTCTGTCTTCCTCTCTCTTTTCTCGCTCTCCCTCTCCCTCTCCCCTACCTCTCCTCTTCCCCCCCGCCCCACTGTCTTATTCTTGGGGCTAAACAGTGAGCAGTAAGATTTCTTCTGGACTGGCCAGGCTCCCAGCTCCCTTCAGTTACCATCTGGAGTTCTTCAGGACCCACCTGGCACCCTTCTGCTGCTTCCCCATGCTCCTGGCAATAAGATTATAGTGGGAGTAGAGATCATAGGATTGTTTGACTCCTCTCCTTTGCCCTTGAATCCCAGAAGGGAGAATGAATAAGAGGATCCATGGGACAATTTCAATATTGCTCTAAATCCCTGTATTCCTGCCTATCTTGGGGTTAGAACTCAAGTGCATGGGGGCATCTTAAAACAAACTTGTCTCATTCCATTAATCCTTAAAAAAAAAAAATCCTGAGAATCTGTGGGAACTTAGTAAGCTAAATATCATTTGTCATTTCTCCTTTTTTTTCCTTGATAGCCACCCTTTACATAGCTATTTATTAATCAGTATGCTCACCTAACTGAAGCTGGATAATACCTACCTAAATGAGCTCTCACCATTTTTGGTTAGAAGCCAGATTGGCAACTTAATTGAGGAACTGATGCTCAGCTCTAGACAGTTGGTCACTGCTCATTCTTGACAGCTTGGGCACAGTCCTGAGCATGAGTCAATCACAGAATCAGTATTTACCAAGCTTCTACAGAATGGAGCTGCTCACAGAATTTTTGTCTCTGTCGTTTGGAGGGAGAAGGAAGGAATGGCCTTCATGTTGTTCTTCCTACTTGCAGAGGAGGCATACTAATGTTACCTCTCATTCAGATTCTCTTTTAAGTGTGGCAGAAGGTTCTGAAAAATGACATCCAGTGTTGGCCAGTTTTTAGTTTTTAATTTTTTTCCCCTGCTTTTTGGAGGGGGGAAGGCAGGGCAATTGGGGTTAAGTGACTTGCCCAAGGTCACACAGCTACTAAGTGTTAAGTGTTGGAGGTCAGATTTAAACTCAGGTCCTCCTGACTCCAGGGCTGGTGCTCTATTCACTGTGACAACTAGCTGCCCCCTAGTTTTTAATTCTAATTTACTTGGACCCCAATTCTTATATTACAGGCAAATTGGGAGGCAATGCTATTGTGTCACCAATACTGACAATGTAAAACCCAGAACTAAGGTATAGCTAAGTAATTTTATTTTGAGTGGTATTGATGAAAATAATAAGCAGTAGAGGCATGTATTATTTTAGAAATAAAGATCCTGTTAATATAATATATTTGGTTATAATGTCAGAGAGATTCTTTCTTTACATTGTTGCTATTTGGTTTTGATTGCCTAAGACTCGAAGCATATATTTTTTTCTTTGATTTTAAATGTTATCATGTAATCCTGAGACATAACATGGAGTAGTTCCCAACATTTTTTGGTTGGTGAATCCCTTTCAAAAACAGAAAATGGTTGTTTGCCCCCAGAGTAATATAATATGCTACTTAAAATATTCTGCAATTATTTACTGCTAACAGTGTCATTAAGGAATCTTGTCATGAATACCCTGGACCAGGAGTGAGGAACCTGCAACCTCAAGGCCACAGGTGGCTCTCTGGGTCCTCAAATGTGGCCCAAATTTCACAAAACAAATCCTCTTAATAAAAAGATTTGTTCTGTAAAACTTGGACTCAAAGGACCTAGAAGGCCATATGGGACCTCAAGGTTCCCCACCCCTGTGGCCTGGACATTGTGGTCCACCTGAAAGAGCTTATGAACCACTAAAGGGCAACTGCTGAAGGATGGAGCTAGGAAGCCCTGGGTTTAAATTCTGCCTATGACACATACTGGCCCTAGGACCTTGGGTGGCACATCATCTAGCCTTTCCTTGCCTTAGGCTATTTGGCAAAGAATGTGCTAATATACCTGTCCGCATAGGTTGAGGGAGTTCCTCATCTGAGTATACCCTGCTGCAAAGAAATTCCAAGTCCAGTCCCTATCCTGGTTGTATCATTATTTAGCTGGATCAGCCTCCAGGACCTTATCTGGTTTAGCTCTCCCTGTTGATAGCATGCAGCCTAGGGGCAACTGGGTGGTGCAGTGGATAAAGAGCTGGGCCTGGAGTCCAGGTAGACCCGAGTTCAAATTTAACCCCAGACACTTACTAGCTGTAGGATCCTGGACAAGTCACTTAACCTCTACCTGCTTCAGTTTACTCATCTGGAAAATGGGAGTGATAATAGCACTTACCTCCAAGGATTATTATGTAGATCAATTGAGATAATATTTGTAAAGCACTTAGAGCAGTGCCTAGCATGTGGAAATGCTATCTCATTATTTTTCATAATAATAATAAAGCAAACCACATGATGCAGATTATTGCCTCTGCTATTTTCAGGGAGATTCTACTGCCTTTCTTGGTAGTCTTCTAGCATTCATTACACTTAGAGTGATAATCAAAAAGGTCTAGCAATTTTATGAAATTTAAGCTCATTTTTTTTCTTGATTATTCTTCAAAGGAGAGTTGTTGGTAACCCATTGTACTTATCAGTAGCCATCTAAAGCCCAGAGTAATCTTCTTCCTAAATTACCAGTTAGATAGAAGTAGAAAGAACATCTGGGTAGTACAGAGGGAGTAGGGAGGGATGGGGTGGGGAAGAGGCATTGCCTAGAGTCAGGAAGACTCCTCTTCCTCAGTTCAAATCCAGCCTCAGACACTTCCTAGCTATGTGACCCTGGGAAAGTCACTTAACTCTGTTTGCCTTAGTTTCCTCATCTGTAAAATGATCTGGAGAAGGAAATGGCAAACCACACCATTATCTTTGCCAAGAAAACCACAAATGGGGTCATGAAACAACTCAACAACACCAACAATAAAAGTTTGAAATAAGAGTTCAAATAATCTAGATCCACAATAAAATGACAGCTGTGCCTGCCTGTCTTCTATATAGCACTTAGCACAGGTGTTTAATAACTGTTTACTATTCTTTTTTTTTTTTTTGGAGGGCAATTGGGGTTAAGTAACTTGCCCAAGGTCACACGGCTAGGTTTTTGTTTGTGTGTGTTAAGTGTCTGAGGCCGGATCCGAACTCAGGTCCTTCTGACTCCAGGGCTGGAGCTCTATTCACTGCGCCACCTAGCCGCCCTACTGTTTACTATTCTTATAGTGATAAAGTAAGCTGATTTAATAACCTGACAACTTGAAGATTTTTTTTTTATGTAAAGAGAGGTTATCATGAGCTCTCTCTTCTCAATCCTACACTTTAAATGTCCTCAGAATCATTCTATAACCTATCCTTTTTTGTTCCAGGCTCAGAGAAAGAGGGAGCCAAGAACTCTACTTTTGTCCTTGATCCCAACTCCTTCTGTCTTTTTTGGGAACTTGCTCTTTTTCCCAGTCTTCAATCTCTTTTTATTCACTAGCTTCTTCCTTGCTAACATTCTTAGATCTTCCCTATCTTTAAAAGGGGCAATTAGGTGGCAAAATGATCATCTTCCTGAATTGAAATCTAGCCTTAAACACTAGCTGTGTGATCCTGAACAAATCACTTAACCCTTTTTGCCTCAGTTTCCTTATATGTAAAATGAACCAGAGAAGGAAATGGCAAACTAGTCTAGTATTGTTGCCAAGAAAACCCCAAACGGGGTCATAAAGAGCCAGACATGACTGAGTAACAACTAAACAATAAAAAATCCTTTAAAAACCTTCACTTGGGGTGGCTAGGTGGCACAGTGAGTAGAGCGCTGGCCCTGGAGTCAGAAGGACCTGAGTTCGGATCTGGCCTCAGACACTTAACCCACACAAACAAAAACCTAGCTGTGTGACCTTGAGCAAGTTACTTGACCCCAATTGCCCTCCAAAAAGCAAAAAACAAAAAGCAAAAAACAAAAAAAAAAAACCTTCGCTTGATCCTGCCATCATCTCTTCGAGCATTTATCCTGTGTAACTTCTCCCTGTGACAACCAGACTCCTAGAGAGGGTCAGCTCCACTCATTCCTCTAATTCCTAATCTTCCATGGGCTTCTCAGCCCCTTGCAACCATGTCTCTAATCCAGTCACTCACCGGTTCTCCCCAAGTTTGCCAGCAATTGACAAATTGCTAAATCTGGTGGTCTCATTGTTTCACATAATCACATGATTTCACAGTTGGAATTGACCTTAGGAGTTCTCCCTACAACATTCCTGCAAAAAGCCCTGCAGCCTCAGACTGAGGATCTGTACTTATGGACAGCTCAATTTGTTAAGAAGGTTTTTTTTTTTCCTGACAAACCTAAATTTGCTTCTTTGAAGCTGCTACCTATTGATCCTGGTTCTGCCCTCTTGGGCCAAACAGTACAGGTCCAAAGCCTTTTTCACATGACACCCCTTCAAATAGTTGAAGAGAGCTGTGATGCCCCCACCCCGTTGTGATTTTCCCTTTTCCGGGCTAAATATTCCTAGTTCTTTCAACTGAACTTCATAGAACATGGACTTCAAGCTCTTGGCCATTCTTTTTAAAATTTTAATCTTTTTTAATCTTCTGCTGATCTCTCTAGCCATCCAGCCAGCTCTTAATCGATTGAATTGTACTGCCTTCTAATACACAGATCTCCATTCTCCCCTTCCCACCCCATGGTGGGGAAGATTGACTAAAACCTTTGCAAAAGTGTAGATAAACTTTATCTGTAGCATTCCCTGATCTACAGGACAGTAATCTTAACCAAAAAAGGAAATAAAACTTGTCTCTGATAGGACCTATTCTTGACAAAACCATTCTGGCTGTTGTGATTGCTGTTTCTGTCTGTAGATACTCATTAACCATGTCCTTTAATAGTAACTTTTTAGAGAATTAGCACTTCTAGAATAATTTTCTAGAATTTTGCCAGGAATAGGCATGAAACTCCTTGGCTTACAGTTTTAAACACTTCTCTTTTCTGAAAATCTGCAAAGCATTTGGTCCCTTTCAATTCCAATTATATCTCTCCTCTTCTCCATGATCTTTCAAATATCCATAAATTCTTTGACTAGAGTTTTCCAGTTCATCTGGGAGACTTAGATTTACCTAGGGCCGCTAAGCACTATTGCTATCTCCTTATTTATCTAGGGCAGGAGTGTGCTGGAGCCAGCTCTTACCTGGTATATTTTCAGTGTGAGCATTTTTCCTTAGGAAATCAGCAAACACTACAAATCAAGGTTTTATTTATTATTTTCTTGATTGACTAAACTTAGGAAAGTATCGGAGAAAATAATAATGCCGATTAAATTTAAAAGTATGTCCTGGTGGCACAGTGAATTTGGTACGCAGGGCACCGGCCCTGGAGTCAGGAGGACTTGAGTTCACATCTGGTCTCAGACATTTGACACACTTACTAGCCATGTGACTTTGGGCAAGTCATTTAACTCCAATTGGCCTCCAAAAAGAAAAAAAAAGTATATCCTGGTGCACATTCCCTCCCTGAGTCCCTTGTCCCCCTTGTGTCAGTTGTTAAATATTTACCAGCATACCCTTGATCTAAGGGACTGGAATTGGTACCTAGGAACCTTTTTTATTCTGTCCTTTCCTATCCCAGAGGTTATTCTTGGCTAAGAGGACAGAGCAAAATTAAGAAGTGAGTAACTGCCTTCTCTCTGATGTCATTTATAAACATGTCATCCACCCTTAGCAGGGGTCCTGGCCATTCTTTGATCCTCCTCTTCCCTCTTAAACAGCTTAAAAAACCTATGAAACCGAAATCTTTTTTTTTTTTTTGGTTGTTGTTGTTATCCTTAGCTCATTTCAACAACTTTAGGGTATCCTAAAATTTAGATCTACTGACTATATTCTTATTGGATCATGCTAGGCTTTTGTATTCATTCTCTGGTACCTGACCTTTTAACATCTTTATGTATTTTTTTTAAAGTCTTGAGATAACCTTCGTTCTTTCTTTTTATAGGTATTTTTCCAGTTCTTGCTTTCAAAACTTCATTTTTGAGAGTTTCCTATCTCTTCACTAAATCCAGGGTGCATGTCAGATCACACTCAGATGTCCTTTCCTCCATCACAATTTTAGAAGGGATTGGTCACTTCACTCCTACCTCCCAAAGTCCCTTAATTTCTACCCCAGCAGCCAGTTCCTTCTTAGTGGTGAGAATGTGATCCAGATTGGAATTTTCCCCTTATTAAAAAGTTTTTCTACTTTTTTATTTTTTTAAATTTCATTTATTTATTTAAAAAGCAATTAGGGTTAAGTAACTCTTACTCACTGTGCCACCTATCTGCCCCAGTTTTTCTACTTTTTTTTTTTTTTTTGCTTTTTTTGGAGGGCAATTGGGGTAATTGTAACTTGCCCAAGGTAACTTGTAACAAGTAACTTGCCCAAGGTCACTCGACTAGGTTTTTTTGTTTGTGTGTGTTAAGTGTCTGAGGCCGGATCCGAACTCAGGTCCTTCTGACTCCAGGGCCAGCGCTCTACTCACTGCGACACCTAGCCGCCCCAGTTTTTCTACTTTTTGAAGGATGAAAGTATCATGAAGCGAAGCTGAGAAGTTGTCCGTATAATCAAAACCCCCCACCTCTGTCCCAGGCTTGTGATATATTTCCTGAACTTCTCATCTATTTCCTCTTTTCCAGGTGTCCTTTAGTAATTTGTGATAACTGTTATTTTTGTTTTTCCCCTCTGTCAATCTTTTCCCAGATGTTCTTTGTGTTCACTCTACTCTGGTTCCTGGATTTTCTTACCTTCTTAATATATAGTGGTACCCTTCCTTCCCCAATCTACCATCTTTTGATCTTGTAAATACTGTTTTGGGAATAAGGTATATATATATACAGAACCATACTTGAAATCTCTGTAGAATTTGACACTATTCACCAGCCCTTCCTTCTGGATACCCAAAACTGGATACCTAAACTCGGCATGTCCAAAACAGAACTCATTATTTTCCTTTTTATTTATCCAAAATGTTTTCTCGCTGTTTAAGTTTGTAAAAGATCTCCTTCATATTTGACTGGTAATTTGGGCAGTATTGTCATTTCTGCCATTTTGGCAATGGGAGACTATTCCTTAGGAGATAAGCAAAGAGTGTCTCAGTAGGCAGTCTGACCCATGACATGACTGTGAGTGCCTAAGGGCAGTAACCTTCCCAGCTGGGGAGAGGGTGGTTCAAGAAGACTTTCTGGTGGCCTCCAAATTGAACTTTTCACCATGAGTAAAACCTGAACAGGTGAGGGGGTAGGGAGCAGTATGAGCAGAGGCACACAGAGAAGGAAAGGACATTTCACATTGATCTATTCTATGAATAGATTTTTTTTTAATTTAAAATTTTTTTAAATTAAAAAATTTTTAAATTTAAAATTTTTTTAAATTTAAATTTTTTTTTTAAAAATTATTTTTTTATTGCAAACTTAATAATAAGAGAAAAGAACAATCATTTGTATAGGGCTTAAACTATGTGCCAGGCACTGTGCTAAGCACTTGGCAAACTTACTTTACAAATATTATTTTTATTATTTTATTTGATCCTCATAACAGCTATTGCTGTCCTCATTTTACAATTGAGGAAACTGAGTCAGAGATTAAGTGATTTCCCAAAGGTCACACACACACACACACACACACACACACACACACACACACGGTCTGGGGATGGATTCGAACTCAAGTCCTCCTGACTCCAGGCTACCTAGCTGCCTCTATGTCATGTGATAAATATGAACATTTTGAAATAAAAAGAACAAAAAAAGAGGATTGAGTTTGAAGCTACAAACTTCTTTTGTTATCTAGTTCATTTTGAATACATATATATTTGTGTGTGTATATGTGAGTGTGTGTGTACACACACACATACACAATAATAAAAAAACTGCCCTGCTTTTCTGTGCCCCCTTCTGAACTTCCTTCTGTTCTCTTCTATGTGTTTTAAAAAAAAGGTTTCAGTGACAATTTTTTCTTTTTTTGTATTACTATTACTATCAGCTACTCCTCACTGTAACAACCCCCCTCCCCACACACATACATAGAGGCTTTCCCTCGTAACTAATAAGGATAACCAAGCAAAACAAATTCACACCCTGATGTGTATGAAAAGACGTGCCTCATTTTGTACTTCCAGTCCATTACCTTTCTGCAAGGAGGTGGGAAGTATGCTTCATTATTGTTCTTCTGAAATTATGTTTGCTTACTGCATTGATCAGAGTTCTTAAGTCATTCAGAGTTGTTTTCCTTTATTCCTTTATATTGTTATATTTGTTTATAGAGTTTTCATTTAAGGACTCTCAAATAGTTAACTAAGTTTTTTTTTTTTTTGCTTTTTGGAGGGCAATTGGGGTTAAGGTCACACAGCTAGGTTTTTGTTTGGGTGTGTTTTAAGTGTCTGAGGCTGGATCCGAACTCAGGTCCTTCTGACTCCAGGGCCGACACACTACTCACTGCACCACCTAGCCGCCCCTGGTTTTTTTTTTTTTAAAGTGACAAACTCATTTCATTTTATTTTTCAGAGAAATCGGTACAATTATCAGATCATTAGGCTGCTGCCCGAGTGAAGGAGAACTGCACGTTTTGATTGCAGAGGTAAGTAGGATTAAAAAGATTTTGCCTCAGAGATTTTTTTTTAAGTCCTTGAAAATACTTGTCATATGTGTAGGAGGTAGGGAAAGATCCTGGATTGGAGTCAGAAGGCCTTGATTTGATTTCATCTCAGCCATTTATAAGCTATGTTACCTTGTGCAAGTGATAAGGGTCTGTCTAGCCCTCAGTTTATTTTTCTTTCTTAAAGAACCGTCATGAAGATCATCTGAGATAATAAACAAACAAAAAAAACTTTGTAAACTATAAAACATTATACAAATGTAAGCTATTGTCATCTTGTAAATATATTTTTAATAGCATACTTCCTTTTAGTAAGGGGAGGCCAAATTTAGAAATGTCAACAATAAAACTTTAAAATCAACAGATTAGTATTTGTTAAGCATTTACTGTGTACTGAGCACTATGCTAAGTGCTATTTGGATGATAAGGTACCTCTTGTAATGGAAGAGATTACAGTATATTTTGGGAAATAAGAGTAAAGTACACATGAAATAACAAGCAAACAATATGGTAGTATTTAATTAAGAACTAAATTATGTGATGCAGAATAATTTCTATAGAATTTAAAAAAGCTTTGTGTTATAATTTAATTTGTTTTAAAATTATATATGTATTTATATACATGTATATGTATATAAATACACAGCAGTATTTACTAAAACTATTGGATATATTGATTAAAAAGTAGAAAAGTAGATTGGTGGAATAAACCTGATAAGTAAGAACCAAAAATCATTGAACTCAGTTAATCCAATATTCAGCACATTTGAGAACATAAATTAGTGGGGGGAAAACTTGTTTGACAAGAGCTACTAGGGAAACTGGAAAGTAGTCTGGCATTAAATTAGGTTTAGACCACGTTACACTATATATAACAATAAGTTCACAATGGCTAATTCACCTCAATATTAAAGGTCATACTATAAAAAATTGGAAAATAATAAGATTGGGTGACTTTTATAGCTATGACTAAGGGATAAAATTCTTAACCAAATAAGGAGTAAAGACAATGACAAAAGATAAAATATATAATTTCAGTGCCTTGAAATTGAAAAGCTTTTGCACAAATAGAATACAGCTAGAATAAGGAAGGAAGCTGTCAACTTGGGAAGAAAATTTTTGCATATCTCTGATAAGGGCCTGATAGCCCAAATATATAGAGAACTCACATAAATGTATAAAATTAAAAGCCATTCTCTTATTGACAAATGATCAAAGGATATCAACAGTTTTTAAAAAGAATTGTAAAATGTATAACAACCACATGAATGATAGTTCCAAATTGCAGATAGTAAGAGAAATGAAGGTACTTTCTGGTTATGCTTCTGTGCTCCAGGTTCCTACCTACCCTGGAGCTCTGGGTTTTTAATTGGTGAACATTCTCCCTGTCTAACCTGTACAAAGACCCATCCAACCACGATACTTCTTGACCATCCTTATACCATGCCACTGTGATTGTGCCTATCTTCCTCCCACACCTTCCAACTTCCTGGTGACCAATTCCTCACATATGTTAACTTTCCTTATTAATATTTAAGGTCCTTGAGGGCATAATTGTATTTATATCCTCAGTGCTTAGCACAGTGCCTGGTACATATTAAGTGTTGAGTAAATGCTTGTTGATTTACTTACTGACTTATAGGATATAGTTTCAGAGCCAGAAATTCTGAATTCAGGTTCTACCTCTGACATAGTGGTTGTGTGACCTTGGGCAAGTCACTTAACTTCTGAAAATGTTTTTAGATAATTCTTAGTAATTATACATTTTAGTTAGTCAACAATCATTTATAGTTAAACACAGTGCCAAATACTAGGGATACACATAGATAGACAAAATCAGCCCTTGCCCTCAAGGAGCTTACGTTCTAATGTGGGAATTTTGTTTTCAGTCATGTCTGACTCTTCCTGACCCCATTTGAGTTTTTCTTAGCAAAGATGCTGGAATGGTTTGTCATTTCCTTCTCCATCTCATTTTACAGATAAAGAAACTGAGGCATATAAAGATTATATGACTTGCCCAATGTCACTCAGCTAATAAGTATCTGAGGCTAGATTTGAACTTATGAAGATGAGTTTTCCATACTTGAGACCTGGCATTCTGTCTACTGTATCATCTAGCATCTTTATGACTCCATACTGGCTTGGTCACAGGCTGATGAATTTTTCAGCCACGGCATGGCTCACAAACCTTTTTACTGAGTTTTATAGTTAAAAACGTTTCAATCTGTGCCAAATGGAAGGAGGTCCTTCCCAACAAAATCCCAGATCACAATCCAGTTACCACAGGCTCTCAACCGAGGTGTCATCCTCATATCACTTACTTGATTGATTAAAAAGTACTCTCACCCCTCATATCCAAGTGGTTGTGAAGTCCTGTGGTTTCTATCTTCAGAACATCACTTGCATATGCCCTCTTCACTCCTTTGCCATTGCTACCATCCGGGTACAGACCTCATCCTCCTCTTATGCTTGCAGACTATTGAAATAGCCTGGTGCTTGATCTCCTTGCATTGTCTCTTTCCACTCCATCTTCCATTTAACTGTCAAAGTGATAAAACTGAAGTCTAAGCATAAACTCCAGTGGCTCCCTATTATCTCCCAAACCAAACATAAAATGGAAATTTTATCAGTTTAATTCTCTGAATTGTTTTTTATTTTATTGCATTAAGTCTGTGGATTAATTGGGATATTATTGTCATTTTTGCTATCTATCCTTTGACCCTTGGATAGATTGATATATAGGGTGTCCTTAGTGCATTTTGAAGCTATTATATTTTGCCACAAGCGGCTGTGTGACCATAGGAATATCATTTAACTTTTCAGTGGCCCAGGAAACTAAGACTATTTATTACATATCTGTAATTATCTCTCCAGTGGAGGAGGTTTCCATACTGGGAATTCCCCACATCAATGAAAATACAGATTTGAATGTATAACGAAAAATCTCACCAATTTTTACTTATCTATTTCCTTCAAATTGCTTTATAATTCTTAAAATTTTTTTTAATGAAGAAAAAGCCTTTTTCAGGGGTTCAGTTCTGGATCATAGTCTTCCTCGCTATCCCAATCTAGTCTCTTCTTTTGGAGGACTTCAGAATACACATTGATGTCCCCTTGCACAACCTGACCTTCTAGTTCATCAACCCTCTGATGACCTAAATCTTTGTTATGCCTCAACCTCCCACAGGGATGATTATACCTTTTATAGTGGACTAGGCCTGGCTCAGGCTGCACTGGCATCTCAGGTTCACCATTAGAATGATACGAAGTACTTGTAGTCCATATATCAATTAACTAAAGAAGGTTGACATTCAGAGAGGAAAAAGGATATTTGTTGAGGTTGCAGCATGGATTCTATTAAGCTCAGCTCTCTTGTGCTGATGTTGTGAGGTCAGAAGAACTGAGGGAAGAGCGGAAGCCCATCCTGTACTCAGGTGACCAGGAAGCTCTATCAGTGTCTAGAGCCTTAGTTCCCTGAGCCAATTAAATCTCAAGGACAGTTTTAATACTGTTTAAGGAAAAACTAGCCTAACCTATGTGGGGCAGAGACTTGAGACAGTGTTCCTTACCATACCCTTGATCTCAACATTACTGTGCTTGACTGTGCTGCACAGAATTGTGACTCCCTTCATAAAGCCCTAAGCCATCTACCATCTACCTTAAACAGCTGAACGTTCCTGGAAAAAGTAGACCATGCCTTTTGGGTCCACTAGAATTTGTACTATTATCAAGTGGGTCCTCATAGTTGTAGGCAATCTTTTTTTCTTCTTTACTGATTGCCTCTACCATACTCTCTATAGCAGCTATTCCAAACTTTCTCTTCTAACCTAAACCACTTAGATCATTCCTTCTTTCATCCTCTCAATAGAGGACTTTACCTCCCACTTTCATGATTAAATAGAGGTTCTCCATCATAAGCTCCTTCTTCTTCCATACTCCATTCCTCAGATCTCCTCTACATAACCCATCATTCTTTCATCCTTTTTTTCCTTGTCTTTGAGGATGAGATGAATCTTCTTGACAAGTCCAACTCCCTTGTGCTGTTAATCCTGTTCTCTCCAGTCTCCTCCCTAAGCTCATCCCTTATTCCCTGAGTTGCTTCATTATCTCCTACAAATTTCCCCATATTTTTTTATCCTTTTAAAAAGAAAAATCAAAACAAAAACTTGATTTTGTCAAACCCTCAAGGTATTTTCCTTTATTTTTTTCCCTTTCACAGATGAACTCCTTTATTTTCTTACCTCTTATTAACTTTCCATCACCCAGCAATATGACTTCCAACTCAACTGAAATGGCTCTGTCCGTGGTTACCACTGATATTAATTGCTAAATCCCATGTCCTATTTTCTTTTTTCTTTTTACATGTTTTTATTGATATCTTATTTTTTGTATCATCATAGTTACCTCTAGTATTCTTCCTTTTCCTCCCCCTCCCAGAAAGTCATCTCCTATAATAAGTAGTATTTTTTAATATAGAAAACAACAAAAAAGAACCATGTAGAACGTGTAATACTTGTGGACCTCTACAAAGAGGTAGGTTGAGAGTGTCCTTTCATGCTTGATCTTTTTAATTCTGTTGCATTCTTTTTTATTTTTTGATGTGTGGTTGTTCTTTTCATTTATGTTGTGGTAGTCACAGTTATATTGTTTCCTTGGCTCTGCTTACTACACTTTCCATGCTTCTTTGTATTTATCACATAAATTATTTCTAACAGCTCAGTAATATTCCATTACATTCTATACCACAACCAGCATAGCCATTTCCTAATTGATAGGCTATTTTGTTTCTAGTTCTTTGCTATTACAAAAAGTGCTGCTATAAATATTTTGGTGTATCTGGGGACTTTCTTCTTCTTAATGGCTTCCTTGAGGTATAAGTCCAGTAATCAAATTTCTGGTTCGATGAGTTATGGACATTTTAATCAATTTATTTGCATAATTCCAAATTACTTTTCAAAATGAATATACCATGTCACAGCTCCACCAACAATGTATTAGTGTGCTTATCTATCTTTCCACAATCCCTCCAACATTGATTATTGCCATTTTTTTTTGTCATTTTCCAAGGTGTGAGGTGAAATCTCAGGGATTGTTTTGATGTGCATTTCTCTTATTATTAATGATCTGGAGCATTCTTTTTTTTATTTAATTTATTATTATTATTATTATTTTTTTTGCAGGAGGGAAGTCAGGGTAACTGGGGTTAAGTGACTTGACCAAGGTCACATGGCTAGTTTTTGTGTTAATTGTCTGAGTTCAGATTTGAACTCAGGTCCTCCTGACTCCAGGGCCAGTGCTCTATTCACTGCGACACCTAGCTGCCACCCTAAGGAGCACTTTGTAATTAAATCTATGTAAGTCTTTTGTGTACTTTTGAAGATTGATCCCCAGATATTTTGTGCATTTTGTAGTTATCTGTTACTAGGTTTCCTTTTCTCTGATTGCTTCTTGGATTTTAGTATTATTATTATTATATAGAAATGATTTTTAAGGGTTTATTTTGTGGTCTGTAACTTTGCTAAAAAATTGTCTTAATTAGTATCTTTGCTAATCTCCTAAGATTTTCCAAGTATGCCATCAGTCAGTCAGTCAATAAACATTTCAGATGTGCTAGGCAAACTAATGGCTTATTTTCAGTCCTAATTCTATTTGACTTTTCTGTAGCTTTTAAGACTGTTGACCATTCCCTTCCATGACTTCAGTAACACTATTTGCTCTCTTGGTTTTCCTGTTGCTTGTTTGACCACTCTGTCTTAATATCCTTGGTAGATCATTATTTTTTTTCCTTCCTATTAAGCATGGGTGTCCTCATAGCTCTATTATCAGCCCTTATGTTTTCCTTCTCTAGAGAAGGATACTATCAATTTTCATGTGTTCAAGTATTATATTTATGTTTATGATTCCAAAATAGATATTTAACATCTAATCTTCATCTCCCTCTTGAACTCTAACCCTACATTTTCAGCTACCTGCTGAATATCCCATAGGCATCTCTAACTGAACATATCCAAAATAGAACTCATTATATTTCACCCATTAAGCCCATGCATCTTCCAAAACTTCCCTGTTTTTCTGTCCCTGTTTTTCTACCATCCTTCTAGTCATTCAGGTTTGTAACCTTGCAGATATCTATGTCTCTTCCCTGCTGTTCACTCCCTTTTAAATTCAGTCAATTGCCAACACATCAATTCTGCCCCTACATCTTCCATGTCCATCCCCTTCTCTCCACAAGTAGCCATTGCCCTAGTTCAGACTTAAAAATTAAAATTTGGTATCTTTCTCATGTATTAACTGTACTATCTATAATTTAACTAATCTAAAATAGCTAACATTTATATAGTGCTTACTAAGTGCCAGGCACTGTACTAAGCACTTTACAATTATCTCATTTTACCTTTACAGCTGTCTTGAGAGGTAGTCGCTATTATTATCCCCATTTTACAGATGGGGAAACTGAGGCAGATAGCAGTTAAGTGACTTGTCCAGGGTCACACAGCTAAAAAGTGTCTGAGGTCATATTTAAACTCAGGTCCTCTTGACTCTGGGGCCTACCAGGACCACCTATCTGTTCCTTCCTTATTGTGTCTTAGTAAAATACAAAATCCCCAGTTGTGACAGAGCCCTTTACAGTCTATTTCTTATCCACCTTTTCAGACTTATTCTAAGTTACTCCCTTCACACACTCCATATTTCAGCCAAACTGATCTGTTTGCTCTTCCCCAAACTCCACATTTCATATCTGGTCTCTATCCTTCACGCTAGGATTGTACTTCTTCCTCATCTCTACCTTTTAGGATTCATATCTTTCTTAAAGGTTTCAGATGCCGCCTCCTACACCAGGCTTTTTCCGTGGGGGCAGGGTCTGTCTTTTGCCTCTTTTTGTATTCCCATTGTTTAGCATTGTGCCTGGCCCAAGATAAGTGCTTAATAAATGTTTATTGCTTGATTGGCTGATATCTTAGTAGTTAATGCCTTTCTTTCTAAAATGGCTTTGCATTTACTTGTCTGTATATCTCCTCAGTGGAAGGTGAGATCATGGAGGGCTGGAACAGTTTTGTATTTGTCTTTATATGCCTAGCACTTAACACAGTGCCCTGCACAAGATTGTCACTTAATTCATGCTTATCAAATTATATACCATACTTATGGACAAAATGGAAAGATCTGCTGTTAGCATAGTTAAGTTGGATTCAGGGATGATTGACCAAAGGCACAGCTGTTGGTGCCCTTTAAGACACTACCCGAACTCTGAGAACCCACGGAAAACTCAGGCAAATGATAGAGCAACTCAGGCTAGGGTTGGAGGCATCTGAGTGTGTATTCTAGCCCGTGATTTTGGGGTATTGAGTATGTGCTGCTAACAGGGGAGCACTCCCCTGCCATGAGAAGCTTGTTACTGCTGAGGCATGTGGGGGAATAGAGTTGGGGGAAGGGAAAGAAGATGAAAGGAGGGAGGAAGGTGAAAAGGGAGGAAGGAGAAAAGAGGGGATTGTGAATGAGAAAGAGATTAAACGGCAAGATATATCACATCTTAGTGTCAGGACTTGTTTGTCTGTTCTCGGAGGAGCAGGCTCCCCCGAGGGGTTCGTGGGTGTGAACCTGGGTCATAGGGGCGACCAGAGTGACTAGAGCTGTGGTGGCAGCTGGAGAGAGGGTTGTAGAAGCAGCCCGGGTCATAGGGGTGATCAGAGTGACCAGACTGTAAGAGCAGCTGCAGAGGGGTTTGTGGAGGCAAGCCCTGTCGTAAGGGCGACAGGAATCGTGGAAGGCAATTGGAGTGCCATAGAGGTGGCTGGAGAGGTGAGTTTGACGTCAGCCCTGTAAGGCGGGCCCTAACACACAGCCATGACTGAATTGATGTCAGCTTTGAGAAGATCTTTTATGGGATCTGTCTATCCTTGGTCCTGGTCCTTGGTCCTATTTAATATTTTCCTTTTTCAATTAAAAAATAAGCTGGCTAATATCTACCTTTAAAAATGTTAAGATTAAAGTGTTCTTTCTTCCTCTTGTTTCTTTTTATGTTTCTGGGTTATGACTGAGTTAGGCTCTGGTTCTCATCGTAATTTTTGCACTTTGCTTTCTGAGTCACATACCCCACATCATTTGGCACGATGACCACCTCCTACTTTTTGAGAGACCTAGTACCAGAATAGCAGCAAGTGCTGAAGGTCAGGACTGAGAAACATTTTAAGTGCTCTGTGAGTGTGGTGCTAGAAATATATCTGACTCTGAATATTATCAGTTTTTAACCTTCATAAACCCTGAAATTCAGACTTTTCAATTATTAAACACCCAGCTTCTGGGCAGACTTAGTAAAACAGTTCTAAGAAAACCTAAGTATTAAATTCTTTAACATTTAATGAACCTAACAATTTGAAATATCTATGCATTTTAAACCTTTGGGACTGAAGTCATCCCCAACCATTCAAATAAGGAAAGGAATTATAGCATACATTCACATGAAGTACCTCCTTCAGTTCTCTTGGACACTGCTATTAATTAATAGTGTTGAGGAAACATCATGATTGGTCAAATGTAATCACAGTGCAATAGAAACAGACCTCTTTGAGTTGTTTCCTGGCTCTTATGAACCATGCCAAACCTTTATTAAATCTTGGATGTTATCAAAAGTTCCATTGTATAATAAAAGCAAGAATGAACAAAAGGTCACTAGATTACAATTAAATAATACCTTTTTTCATTGGTTAAATGGTTTAATTTTCTCTTAACTAAAAACTACAGGAACATTTTACTCAATGAAATGAGATCTTATGAAATCCATGTCCCTGGGAAGGGAAGAAGTCGTTTCCTACAAAATAATTTTTTTGAAAAGAGAAATGAATTCTTGTTCTGAATTGTTCTATCTCTTAGGATTTGGCTGTCCCAAGTTTCTTCAAGGACAGTAGGTGAGAAAGTCACATTCATGTTTTGTGTTAGATGTTGATATTAAATATACTCATCTGTTTTTATTCGGAAAGATTCTGGGGAGATAAAGCTGCATTATTTTGGTGACTACAGTGGCATAGCTTTTTAAAAAAATAATTTTTATCCAATTACATGAAAAACAATTTTTAACATTTGTTTTTTTAAAATTTTGAGTTCCAAACTCTCTCTCTACCTTCCTTCTATCGTCTTGCATTGAGAAGGCAAGAAATTTGACATGTTATACATGTTCAGTCTTGCAGAACATTTCCATATTAGTCACGTTTTGATTAAAAAAACCAAGAAAAATAAAGTTAAAAAACAGTATGTTTAGTGTCAGCCCTGGAGTCAGAAGGACTTGAGTTCGGATCCGGCCTCAGACACTTAATGCACACACAGACAAAAACCTAGCTGTTACCTTGGGCAAGTTACTTAACCCCAAGTGCCTTCCAAAAAAACAAAAACCAAAACAGTATGCTTTCAGTCTACATTCAGATGCCATCAGTTCTTTCTCTGGAGATGGATAGCACTTTTTAATGTTAAATCCTTCAGAATTGTCTTAGACCATTGTATTGCTGAGAATAGTTGATCATTATACAATATTGCTTACTATGTACAATGGTCTCCTTGTTCTGTTCACTTCACTTTTCATCAGTTCATGTAAGTCTTTCCAGGTATTTCTGAAAGCATCTTGCTCATTATTTCTTATAGCCTAACAGCATTCCGTCACAATCACATACCAGAATTTGTTCAGCAATTCTCCAATTGATGGACATCCCTTCACTTTGCAATTCTTTGCCACCATAAAGAGAACTGAGTAGTCTAGCTTTTGATGGTACATTTGCTTGCTTCTAAACTATCATTGCTTGTAGTCGTGAGAGGAGTGGTGAATCTAGTTATGGAGACAAAGAATATATGTAAGAAATAATCTGAGAATTAAGATTGTACAATTACTTGAGTACTGAGGGGCAGAGTAAAGAAATAACCAGAAGGAGGTGGAGGTAATCCATCAAGATGTGATTATTAAGCATTTGAGGCACCTAGGTTGTGCAGTGGGTAGAGACCTAGAGTGGGGAAGACCTGAGTTCAAATCTAGCTGCAGACACTTGTGGTTGTGATTGTGTGATTTGTCCTTTGTTCTCAAAGAAGACTATGACATCAGGGAGATGATGACATGACTTACAATTGAATTGGCTTTGAATGAGGGCTGTGCAAAGACACCAGTACTATTTAAAATTAATTATGATTAATTATTATATTAAATATTTGTTGGGTGGCCATGTGGAATGGTGTCCAGTAATAGCTTAATAAATACTTATTGATTGATTGATTGGTTACTCCTTTTCAGGCCCATTAGGTTTCATGATCCCAGGCAACCTTGTTTACTCCTGTTTGCTTAAATTTCTTTATCTGTAAAATGGGAATAATAATAGCACTTCCTTCCCTCCCAGAGTTGTAGTGAAGATTAAATGAGATAATATTATAAAGTACTTAGCACAGTACTTGGGACACAAAGTTGTTTATCCTTCATTTTTGAAGGAAACCAATGACATCATAATGTTGGAGTCAGGGTATACATATAGTAAGCTTATATTTGTATATAAACTTATATATATATAAATGTTAGTCATAACAATAATGATGACAATTATGATTATTATTATTGGTATGGTTTGAACTAGATAGTATCTGAGGTCCCTTCCAACTTTGAGATTCAGTGAATCTGTGATTTTGTTATAATTGATCATGGGAGTATTACCTTTGTGGAATGATTTGCTTTGAAATCCCAATTTATGGATACCAGTTTCTTCCTAAGAGATGGTGGTGACCACTTCAGAGAGAATGTAAGGCAGGGGCAGTTAGGTGGCACAGTGGATAGAGAACCAGACCTGGAATCAGGAGGATAAGAGTTCGAATCCAGCCTCAGACACTTACTAACTGTATGACCCTGGCTGTCTCTTAATCTTGATTGCTTTTTCCCACAAAAAAAAAAAAAAGAAAAGAGAATGTTAAGGCAATGAATCTCAAATCAGAAGCTCTATACTATGTTCCTTTTCTAGTAACTGATTCACAATTAATCTCACTAAAACTAGTCCATGTAGATATTTTGTGCCTATTGGAGAGGTGACAGTGAATGACACGATGCAGACAAAGTGACAGTGCCTGAGATGCAGGTTGAGGCAAACATCAGTGTACTAACTGCTTTCTTCAACTTTGAAATGTTATTTTTCCCCCCTTCTGGTTTTTTTTTTCTTTTTGGAGGGCAATTGGGGTTAAGTAACTTGCCCAAGGTCACACAGCTAGGTTTTTTTGTTTGTGTGTGGATTAAGTGTCTGAGGCCGGATCCGAACTCAGGTCCTTCTGACTCCAGGGCCGACACTCTACTCACTGCACCACCTAGCCGCCCCACCCCCTTCTGTTTTAATAAAAATAACTAAAAAGGTGCTTTGTAAATATCATCTCACTTTATTCTCTCAACAACCCTAGGATGTAGGTACTGTTATTATCTTCATTTGACTGATGAGGAATCTTAGGCAGGTAGTGGTTAAGCACCTTGCCTAAGATCAGAATCTTTATTCATGGTCAGAGTCTAAACTTGGATTTGAACTCAGATCTTCCTGACTTCAGCTCCAGCTTTCTGTCTGTTTACCACCTAGTTGCTAAAAGCACAAGTGTGTGCATTTTAACAAATGATAAATTGGACATTTGGAGAATAGGAGTGTTTTCAGTACTTAAATTTGTCCTCTCCAGTTTATCAATGCATCTTTGTTGTTGGTTTCTGTTTTTTTGTTAGGGCACCTGAAGTATTTATTTCTCAGTGCTCTGGCTACTTCAGCCTTGGTCACTAATCTCTGTATAGCCTTCTTGGTTTAGGTTACAATATAGCCCCCATGATATTTCCCCTGGAGGATATACATCTTACTGCTGTGGCTCCTCTTATCTTTATTATGTTTAGAGTTTGGGTTTTTCTTTTCTGCATCTAAAACATTGCCTTTCACCTGGAGTATCACAGTGGTCTCTTAACTGGTCTCTCTCTCCCCAGTCTTTCTTTTCCTTCTTTTCAATCCATCCTCCACACAGTTGCAAAAATGGGAATTTACTGTGTGCCAGGCACTGTGCCATACACAAGAAATACAAAGAAAGGCAAAAACACTGGCTGTCCTCAAGCACCTCACAGTCTAACAGGGAAGAAGAGATGTGAATATCTACATATATAAAATACATATGCAAAGCATGTGAAGGTAATTTGAAAGGGGAAGGTGGTGGGACCAGGAAAGGTGGGATTAAGGTGAGTCTTGGAGGAAGCCAGGGAAGCTAAGAGTTGGAGGTTAGGGATAAAAGCATTTTAGGCCTGGGGGACAGCCATTACAACGGCATGGGGCTGAGATGAAGTATCCTCTTTGAGGAACTGCAAATGGGCCAGTGTTGCTGAATCATAGGGGATGTGGAAGAAAGTAAGTTCTGAGAAAGCTTGAAAAGGTAGGAAGGGGCCAGATTATAAATGCCAAACAGTCTATATTTGATAATATAGACATTATCATGTCTATATTAATATATAGATATTATATATAGGATATCTATATTATATATAGATATTTAGGATATATATGTGTATATATACACACATATATATGTATATATACATACATATATACACATATATATCCTAAATATCTATATATAATATAGATATCCTATATATATAAATATATATAATAGAGATAATAGGAAGCTACTAGAGGTGTGTGTTTAAGAGAGAGAGATGGTTAAACCTATGCTTTAGAAAAATCAACTTGGCAACAGAGGAGAATAGGACTAGAGTGGGAAGAGGTTTGAGACAGGGAGACCAGAGATGAAGTCGTTGTAATAGTCTAGGGGAGAGGTAATAAGGGCTTGAAATAGGGTTGTATTGTATAATTGGAGACAAGGCGCCATTTGTCTGTGTCCTTTTTCTCTTACTAAACTCCAAGATGGTAGGAACCATGTCTTACTCATTTTTTACTACAAGTATTTTCTCAACCTCTTCGTATCTCCCCCTAGCACCATACTTTAGGCATAGTAGAATGATAAGTATTTGTTAAAATGAAATGTACTTTGTTTCATGTAAAGACCCTAGGAGGGGTTGTAGTTCCAATGCAATATTCACAGTACCTATAGAGACTGTAAATATGCTGGCATAGTGTTCAGGCACAAAATATAATAAACTCTCCATAGAGAAGATAGAAACAAAACATTTATTCAAACACCGGAAAACCAAATCCCAACACCAGGAAACCAAATCCATTATAGCAACATAGAAGTTAATATACCACAACATAGCAGAGAGTCACACCATCCTTTAGCCTTCCCACAAACAAACATTTACTCACAAGCCTAGCTGTTTGGGTGTGTCCTCTTTCCCTCCAGCTCTAACTGCTCTGACTCCCAGTTTCTTTTGGGCTCTGCTCCACTCCTCAGCAAACTCCCACCACAGGCTCCATGTGATTACATTCAGCCTTCAAATTCCCATTACCATAACAGGAGTGAAACAGCAGATACTTTAAGATGACAACCCACTAGGCTTTGATTGTAGAAAAAATGGTGGAAGAGTTCACACCAGAGAAAATTGCCTTGGGAGGTCAAGCCTGAATTCTAGGGAGTCAGAATATAGAATGAGGTCACTTAAAGGGTACATAGAAAAAAAAACAAAGACAAATGACCTATTTTACAGTTTTACCTGGAGATGGTCTTAAACCTAGTATAGGAAAAAATTATTCCCCCCCAATGTAATTTTGAACACACACATATAAATATAAATAATAAATACACATATACATACATATATGTGTATATATGTATATACATATATGTATATATGCATATATATATATAAACATATAGGTATATACATATATGTATATATGTGAAAAGAGAGAGGCTCTACATATCCTACCATAAAGTAATATATTATATATATATATACATATATACATATATGTATATATATGTGAAAAGAGAGAAAGACTCTACATATCCTACCATAAAGTCTCCAAGACTTGGAATTTTCAGTTTTGGGGATCTCTATATCCTTTATTTTTTTTTAGAAACTTTTCTAAAAAAAAACCGTAGATGCATAGACACTTGGACTTTGGAAGGGAACTCAGAGATCCAGTCTAAACCTGCTCATCTTACTGATGAGAGATGAAATACCTCCTTGTCAATGGCACAAACAGGACTAGGACCCTCATCTCCAGACTCCCAGGCTGTTATCTGTCTTCAGAAACCTGTAGTGGATCTCCTCTGCTTCTAGGATAAGTATAGACTCCTAACCCTACCATTTAAGGCCCACACAATGTGTCTCCAACCTGCATTTCTAGGCTTATTTAACTTCATATATTACATAATCAGGCAAATTAGGCTATTTATTTACTGTTCCCAGAGGTCATTGTGCCATCTCCCACTTCTGCTCTTGTACCAAGTGGACATTCCATCTTCATCTCTGTTTTTCATATTCTTTATCTTTATTAATACTGATAATTAAGAATTATTAGTATGTTAATTAATATTAACATGGTATAATAATTGCTATTACTCTGATTAATAATTATTTATCAGTGCTGAGGTACTACCTCCTCCCCATTCTTCTAGCTACAAGTATTTTTCTTTCTTCTCAGGTATTTCTGGCCTTCTTGAGAAGTACCTTGGTCATGGAAAGGGATTAATGTTTGTTGAATTGAATTTTAAAATGAATTTCTGTTATGTCTCCTTGTTTTCTTCCCCTTAATAATATTTTTCCAATTACATGTAAAGATAGTTGTCAGCATTCATTTTTGTAAAATTTTGAGTCCCAGATTTTCACCCCTCCCTTCCCACTTCCCTCCCTTCCCCTCTCCTCAAGATAGCAAGCAGTCTGATATGTTATACATGTACAAACATGTTAAACATATTTCCACATTAGTCATGTTGTGTAAGAAGAATCAGAACAAAAGCCTCCCTGTTTTTTTTAAATAAAAAAACCCAAAAGCTAAAGAAAGATTTTTAAAAAATGTATTTCACCAATGGAACAATAGTATTACCTTTAAAAGTCTGTGACTTATTTGAAGTTTCAGTTTTTTGGAGGCTGATTTTTTGCCCCTTAGTTACATCCCTGACTGTAGTTTGGGCACACTGCCACCAGGTGGTAGCAATGTGCCATAATTAATCATCTCAGCTTGAAGCTGTATCTATGACGTTTGGTGACTTTCTGCTCAAGCTGCTTTAAACCGTGAATTTTAATAACTTTTTAATATTTAAAATGACATTAAAATAAAAATATCAAAGTTTTCAACAATCATTAAATTTTCAGGAAGGTGCTTTGGAGTTGACTTTTGAAAGGATTTCTAACATGTGTGGACATATCTTTCCTCACCAAATTCTAAATTTTTTCTTTTTAGTTCTTTCCCCCTTTAAACTTGTACTTGGATTCCAAGGAGCCCTACTTTCTTTCATGTGTCCAAAATATCTCCCTGCATTTTATTCTCAACTAAGCATTTTCAGTTGTCTCACTTGGCAAAGATTTGTTTTCCAGTTCTCAGTTATCAAATATAAGGATCAATTGAATCAATCACTCCACCACCCTACTTTAGTTAGTTAGAAAAAGATTCTTGCCTTGATAACTTTCTCAGATGAGAATACTTTTATTGAATCAATAAATCAATCAAAGGCATCGAACTAGGTACAAACCTAGAAGTAGAATACTTCCAACTAATGAAATGATACTATGCAGGAAGTATGTAAGAATAGGTGTGTCCTGTGAGTTTTGAATAAAAGATCAAGCCAATTCAAAACCCAGGATTCAGTTGCCTAGCCAGCCCAGGGGTGGAAACAGTTCCAGCCAAGCCCCAGAGAGGATCAGTTTTATTTGGGGATGGGGTAGGAGGCGGGGCAAGAGAAGATCCTCTGCCTTCTTCTTCCTTCCTCCTCTAGCACTTGACAGGAGGAAAATGCTGTGAACTTTGAAAGGTCTGAAAGGCTTGGAATCCTCATGAGCAGCTGATGGCAGTCTCCATTGAGAGCCAAGGACAAAATAGACACAAAAGAAACTACACCATACCTGGGGGCAGTTTGGTGGGAGCTTCATGGGAGGGAAATCAGGACTTTGCCACATCATGTGTTCCAAGCTTGAGCCCCCTTTCCCTTGGCTTCTTCATGTACTTGTGGTTGAATGTGACCCTGATTTGGGGGTGATGTTTTGTAACAAATGCTCTGACTATACCACCTTAGTAAAAACCCATTGATGACAGTCATTAAGTGTGACTGGCTAATCAATTATCAATGGATAAACAATGGGAGGGAAGCACACCAGAGGGAACTCCTGAGCTATGTAGTACTGGAACATCTCCTTAATCCTTCAGGGTTACTTCTAGAACCTCGAGAGGGAGAAGTTATGAGCCTTGTTCTGGGGACCCACCCTGCCTATGTAGTAGCACCAGAGGCAGCACCATATAAGAAAGGAGTTACTAGGAAGAAAATGAAAGAAAATGTAATTCCTGTGTCTTTTATTCTCAACTAAATTCCCAGAAAAGAACCCTCAAATGCCTTTCTGCTTAAGAAGGGGAAAAAAACCCCTATGTCTTTTTTTCCCATATGGAATCTTTTTTTCAATTTATCCTTACCTCTCTTAGACACAAAGCTGATTTTGCATCCAGTGCTTGAAATTAATTACCGTTTTAGTGAGTTCTTCTTAGGAACATATTTCAGCCTTGCCTGAGGTTACAGCTTCAGCTACAGGTTCCCTGAAGTGGAAATGCATCAGAACAAATCATCAACTAGGGGATTAAAGAGAAAAAGGAACGGGTTTCTTCTTGGAACATACAAATAACACATATAGTGATTGTACTGTCATATCTAGGTAGGTAGGTAACATATTCATATTTATGGCTCTGTGGTGACTCAGACTTTCCTCCTAAATCCGGTATGTATAAAACATGAATGTGGTCTATGGTGTGGGTGGGAAGATCAGGGAGCAAAGAAGAGCAATGAAAGTGACAGTGTGAGTCGTGATGACAAAAATAAATAAAAGATCATTGAGTTGAAAAAAGTAAAAAAACCCCTTTTTTGATGTATTTATTTTATGTTATAATTTTATTTTTTTCTTTTTAAGGTGATCTTATTTTAATAGTACATCCTAGAAATCTGTGTGGCCTATATTGAACCAATATATTTTTAAAAATATAATAATAATTTCATGTGCAATTATTTAAGTGTATTTTTCCCTTTTAAATGCATTTCATTTCAGGAAATATGGCCTATATTCTAATCAGCTACATGGATATAGTGGATATAGTTCTGTGCCTTGAGTGAGAGATACCTGAGTTTGAATCCAGCCTCAGATACTAACTGTGTGTGTAATGTTTGCTTATTTCCAAGGTATAGCTGTTGCTCCCGTTGAAAAAAATTCAATAATCATCTCTTCCAAGTCAATCTGAGCTGGCTTCACCCAGCACATCCCTGGAAACAAATCCACATATTAGCTATGTCTGAAAATGTGTATTTCATTTTGAGTCTCTAAGCCATGTATCCTTTTACTGAAGGTGAACCAATTTCCTTGATTGAATCAGAAAGGACAGTTTGATTGTCTGGGAAGTGATTGGTCATGCCCTTGATTTTCCCTTAAAAAGATGAACTTACCAGTTTTGAGGAAGGCTAGGTAGGACCCAGCTGTTGAGGAAAAGCCAAATTGAAGATGTTGTATTTTATCTTGGAGGCAACAGGGAGCCTCTGGTGGTTATTAAATAGTGATGTGACTTGGTCATACTTAGGCATGAATTGGAATGGAGAGAAACTCAAGGTAGGAAAGCCAACCAGGGTGGTGGCTCTAGAGTCAGGGGAGAGAAGAAGGTGGGTATGAGAGTCATTCTTATAATTTCTCCAGCAAATCATCAATCAAGGATTAACAAGTATTCACCAAGGATTTGCTGTGGGCCAGGTGCTGAGGATGTCAACAGAAAGGGGAGACTGTGCTTCCATCCTACAGAATAGTAGGATGGAATAGTCAATATTCTTCCTGACAATTCCAAGAAGGAACATGTTAGACAGAATGGTGGTCCTTTGTTTTTTCTTCATGTACTCCTGGTATCCCTTATTAATATATTCAGTCATTATTCATGACTTAAAAATATTTACATTTTGTTTTGACAGAACAGACACTTCCTAACAAACCTCCAAACAAAATCCAGAAAGAAAAAAGTTAATTCTAAAGAGAAAAGATAGGTGTGTCCTTTAATTTTATCTTGTTAAGTCATTTCAATCATGTCTGACTTGTGACCCAATTTGGAATTTTCTTGGCAAAGATACTGGAGTGGTTTGCCATATCCTTCTCTAGCTCATTTTATAAAGGAAGAAAGGGAACAAACAGGGGTAAGTGACTTCTCCAGGATCACACAGCAAGTGTCTGAGGCCAAATTTGAACTCAGGTCTTCTTGACTCTAGGTCTGGTGCTCTATTAACTTTGTCTATTAACTTTGCCAGCCTGGTACTAATATTTAACCATTACATTTGATGACAGTTTTGTTACCTCCCCATGTTAATTTTATTTACATCACATATATCATTCTTTTGATTCCTTTCTCCATTCTTCATGTAATTTTAAATATTTCTTGAGGAAATTGAGATAGAGAGGTTAATTGCCTTGCCTGAGGTCACACAGCCAGCCAATATTTCAGTCAAGATTAAGATACAGGTCTTCCTGACTCCAAGCCCATTGCTGTATCCATTACACTACCTAGTTGCCTTCAAGCACCTGTGATTTTGTTGTTCCTTTATAATTTAATGGATTGTTTTGTAGGGTGTTGTTGTTCATCACCCTGTGGTAGGTAGTGTTTGTCTCTGGGGTCTTTCCAGCTCAGATGGTCGTGCTAGAATTTGTGCTCTCCTGGAATAGTCTTCAAGAACCTAGGGTAGCCTCTAGCCTGCAATGAGCTAGAATGGAAGGGTTGGAGTGGAGGGAAGGTAATTATTAACAAGTGCTTGTTGCTTGATTGGGAGTGATACATACCATGGGTTTACTAGCTGTTGTTTAAAGTTTACCTGTATCCACAAAACCCAAAACAACCTCTTTTAATTTCTGAGGGATCTCTAGTTTTGCTATTTCAGGAGCTTGAGAGCAAGTTTATATTTACTTTATCCAGGGTTTTATAAACTTTGATTGATTTAATCCCTGCAGTTTTACTTCTGTCCTTTTTTCCCCCTTTTCCTATGTGTACCCTTATGGAAACACTTCCTTTCCTGTGGTCATTTAACTCTTTGCATCTTTTTCTATCCCTTTTGTAAGTAAACATGGCATTTTGGGTGTGGTTGCAGCCTGCAGTTTAAATAATAACATTTTCAGTTTCCAGTACCCTTCCTGAAGTTGCAAGGTCCTCATTTTATCCATAGTGTTTTGTTTTTTCTTAACTGTGGCAACCCATTTGGTCTGATGTTTCATAAACAAAAGAAATTGAGTTGGAAGGGACCTTAGAAGTCTTCTAAAGTCCAACTTCTCCATTTTATAAATGAGAAGGTTCAGGTCCAAAGAGGTTATGTTACTTGCTTAGGAAAACAGTCTACAGTGACTTCTAGATTATTTTCCCAAGTTGTAACTGATAATTCAGAACTAATCATTATATACAATTACTACTACCACTGCTAGGCTCAAGGTGGCTAAGGTGGTCACCTTCACCCTTTCCCACTAAGGGGCCCTAGTTCTGGACCCTCAAATGCAGACCAAGTTCAATCCTGGGGAACTTGGCATCCTAAGAGAGAATTCAGGTTCCTCTCGTTCCCTCTGTGGCTTTTCTAACCCTACCATGGAGCCCTGGGAAAAATTACTTAAAGCTTAGTTTGGGCTCATGTCTAAGGTCTCTTCAAAAGGGGGATTAGAAAGGTATTTAGTGTACAATGCAGATCAGGTATGGGACAGCTATTTATTTCCTTCACACAAAAGAAATGTCAAACACTAAAGACTCTTAGCATCAATTAACAAAGACTTAAGCACCTTACTAGGGGGAGAACTGCACATTCTAGAAGCAGGAAAGAAGGAAAGATAGAGTAACAAGAGAATGTAGTCACTCCTTTTGAAGCCTACTGAATGGGCTGTTTTTCTTTGTTCAGTGGCCAAACCTCTCTGGTGTAGCTTTGACCTAGCCTGCCTCCTGCAATTATAAGGAGTAGGGTCTGATATAAGGGGGCTATTTCTGTTTTTCGACAAAACACCAAGTCTTTCAATGTTAAGCTACATGTTTCCCTGGAGGTTGCTAGAAGAATCCAGTACATATTTCATAGGATACACTCTCATTCAAACCCTATTACAACACACAAACATTTTCCCCTAAATGAAAAGATAAATACATTAAATTGCATCTTTTACTTTTCTTTCCATTTATATGACTTTGTGAGATGTTCCTGCACTTTATCACCATCATCTTTCCTTAGCATCATCTTCATTCTTGGGATACTATGGATATTCAGAAATTTCATTGTGTACCTTCCCTTCCAGATAATTCATAAAAGTGTTATCTAAAACCAGTCCTAGCACTAATACCCCCCAAAGTCTCATTGTTAATATTTCTTTGTCCAGAGAAATTGTGTATTTGTTGTCCCTAATACACCTACTTCCCAGGGTTGTTGTGAGGATCAGAGTTGTTGGAATTTTTATGTAAAGTACTTAGCAATGACTGACTCATAGTAGGTGCTTAACAAACAAGCATTTGCTTGTTTCCTTCCTTTTCATTTTCTTTGTCTTTAAACTACTCTTCAATCCAACACAGCATGGTTTTGTTTCCTTTTATATTTGTTTATTTCAATAAAATAGCTAACCTCATCAAAACCTTTTTGAAAATATAAGTTCATTTGCTCCCTTTTATTCAGAAGTAAATTTGCTCCATAGAGTGATCCTTGGCTATAATTTTCCTGAAGACAGTCTTGTTGGCTCTGAATGTCAACCAAGAGAATGCAATACCAGGTATCGGTGGTGGTGGTGGTGGTGGTGGTGAGTGGGGGTGGTTGAGGGAGTAAAAGTTAATATCTAGAGGAACTGAGCAGAGTGAGTTTGAGTCATTTGGAATAACATAAGCTATTTTGATGAAGAAATTTTGGGTGAAGAAGCTTCCATTACCAAGTCAGATCTGCAACTATTTAGTAATTTATAGACAGAGAGTTGGCGGGGGGGTGTAGACAGGAACACTGAGAGGTTACGTTACTTGCCCACAGTCTCACAGATGTACTTTGTGTGAAAATGAAAAAAAAATTCATGACACATAGTAAGCATTTATTAAGCACCTCTGTGCCAGGTATGATGTTAAACACTGGTCCAAAGAGAGGCAAAAGACAGCCCCTACCCTCAAGGAGCTTACAATCTATATAGGTATAATATTTATATAGTGTTTTGCTACTTAAATGTCTTTTCACATATATCAGTTCATTTAATATCTGCAACAACCCCCTCAGGTAGATGGTATTTTTTTTTTTCTTGCATGGAGAAAATGGAAGTATTATTATCTGCATTTTATAGATGAAGAAACAAACAGATATTGTGACTTACCTAAAGTCATGTAGATAGTAACTGAAGAACTAGGTCTCATATTTAGGTCTTGCAGGTTCCATACTCAATAGGTTCCCTTTTCTAACATGGTACCCCTTTTCAATTTTGTTTCCTAATAGTAAGGAGGCCTATAATCCCATAAGGATTAGGTAATTTAATTTAGAATTGTACAAATGCCAAAGTTTGTACAGATTGTAAATGTGTCAGACTAGATCTTCCTACTTTTCTAAATCCTGAGAGGGAAAGTATTTTTTAGATCATATGATAATTCAATTTATACAATTACTCTTTTCTATAATATCATTGGTTTTTTGATTGAAAATTTTTCCCCTCTTCAGGATAGAAAACTTTTTTCGAATGAATAGAGATTAGCCCAAAAGTCCTAGTGAAGTATTAAGCTTCAAGCTTAAATATCTTAAATATTTAATTTATTAAATTTAAATTTATTAAATTAATTTACATGATTAACTTGAGCTTGAAACTTCAAGTTGCACTAAGACTTTTGGGATACCCTGTATTGAATATTTTCTTTTATAAGCATGATTTTTTTTTAACCTAAAATATTTTTACTTACAGTCTAAACTTCTTATTTTTGATACCCAACCACAAAAATGTCTTTCTTCTGGTCTTTGTAATTTTCACTATAAATAGTTAAAAACAAATCTTCTTTGTGTGTATTTCTTGTTGGTGACCTGGAACTAGTTGAAATGTAAGTGCTTCATAAAACATCTTAACTACAGATAATATCTTGGTTTTTGTGAAGCATGAAATAGTTCAGTTTATTGACTGATTGTTGTGTCACTAGAGAGAAATGAATTTTCACTGTGTGTTTTATTGTATCTTTTCAGTGGATTCAGCATTAAAATAAATAATGTTGTAATGGGAGAAGATATAGCTTAATGATTTTACTTAGAGGAGGGGGAGTCAGGAACTCTGGGTTGTAATAGAATCAAAACCCCTGACTTCCTCTGTGGCCTTGGCTAAAGCACTTAACTTTTTTCTGGCAACATTTTCTCATCTGCAAGATAGGGTTAAGAACGTTGACCTCTTCACTAGATTGGAGTCAGAAACAGGATTTGCCTAGTGCTTTGAGATTCTTAGATGGCTGTTGTCATAAGGGAAAATATTATTACTGTTATAATTATTTATTCTCATAAATACATTCTTCTCAATAAGGTACTTCCATTGATACTGACCTTTTTTTTTATCACCTCCATCCCTTCCCACTAACCTGTATCTCATAAGTGAAACAATCTAGAAGGATGTTATTATAGGTATTTTGAGATCAAGTAACCTTTTTTTTTTAATAAGCTGTTCTTCCTTGACCTCCAAGGCTGCACATTTCCTTCAAATGAAATAAAAGCTTTTTATTAATTTATCAGTTCCATATATTTTCTTATCACTGACTTCTTGCTTTTATTTGATGGAGGGGGTGATATAATGAAAAAGTTTACAAGCCACTGAATGAGAGGTTTGTTGCTGCTAAAAGATTTGCTCCTTTTTTATTCCAGGAAACTGGAAATTGCATGTAGAGGTAATAGACAATGGGAGAAAAAGCAAGCAAAAATGAATGAATGAATGAATGAAAAAAAGCATTTGTTAAGTACTATGTACCCAGAACTGGGGAGATAAACTTTTGGGGCACCATATATAAATGCTAGCTATTAAGAAATACTAGCCATTACTCAAAAAATCTATCTTACTATCTTGACACAGTGCCTGAAGTTTCACCAACTAGAGATTCATTTCTTTGGGAGAAGGCTTCTTTGGGTGTACACACTTGGCCTCTGTATGTTTAACCGTCTAACTTGGAAAAGAATATGTAATATTCCACTTTATAACATTCCACTAGAGGAAAGGACACTTGATTTTATTTTACCTGAAGAATAGAGCCACTATTCCAATACGACCTTCAGTACCTGAAGGGATGTAATAGGTTTCTGATGACCACAGACAGACTTTAAGATGTGATTTTGTAATCTGTAGTTTTGCTGGGATCACCGACACAGCTCACCACCTCTCTTTGACTTAGGGAATCGTTTTTGAGAGTTATTGTGGCTGCCAAGTTCATCACCCTTTGATCCAAGTAGTGCTGAGTCTCTCTGAGCTAAACAGGACTGGTCCTGGATGACAAGTATACAGTTCATCTCTGGGCTATTCCTCAGAGCCTTGCCAGCCCCGGAGACCTTACCAGGCTTCATTCTCTACCTCCACAGTCTTTGAGAACCTAGGGTCTCCTTCATCTCGAAATGAGGCATCAGAGTGGGACTCTAGTGAATCATCTTTGAGGGTTACCATGGTTGTGTGAATGAATGTGTTTGTATGTGTTTAAGTATGTGTGTATGTTGTGTAGTTTGAGTGAAAGGATAGATACCCTGAGCATGTATGTGGTTCTTTAAGGCTCCCTTATGATTTGATCTCTTTCTAATTAGAAAAAGATAGTGGAAATTTCCATTCAGCCCTGTAAATCTTCATTTTGACTCCATTAGACTGTAAGCTCCTTGAAAGCAGGAACTCTTTCTGCCTTCGTTAGTATCCCCAGTGCTTAAGCCCTATTAGATGCTTAATAAATGCTTATTTACATGACTTGATTATGCCATTGTTTACAAATTCTCAACCTAGTATTTATACTATGAAGATTAAATTAACTGTGGCCACTAGAGGGCAATATTAGTTAATGAAACACTTCCACTGTGGCTGGCTTATTTGAGGGCCTGCTAAACATCTTAATTATTTTCTACTAATTTTAAAATCAAAAGAACTACCTTGTCCTTTCTCCTGCGTTTCTACCTTGTTCCTTCTCTCCCTCCTCTACTTTTATAAAAATGTTAATGGAGCATCTAAAAACCTCTTTTGTTGTCCTGACATCTTTTCCCAATTTTTCTTTTTAAAGAAAATTTTATTTTACATCTGTTGAGTTTTGTCAGGAAATAATGACGTTATATTCTTCTCAAATTTCGAATCACAATCTCTGGAGTTAGAGTAAAAGGTATGGGAGGCAGAGACACTGTCACTAATGATGATGATAATAGCTAACATTGTTTGGGCGGCTGGGTAACACAGTGGACTTGGAATCAGGAAAGACTCATCTTCCTGAGTTCAGATTGGCCTCAGACACTTACTAGCATGTGATCCTGGGCAAATCACTTCACCCTGTTTGCCTCAGTTTCCTCATCTGTAAAATGAGCTGGAGAAGGAAATGGCCAACCACTCCAGTGTCTTTGCCAAGAAAATGCCATCTAGGCCCAAGAGTTGGAAACAATTGAAGAAGAAGAATAACAATATATAGTGCTTATTATGTGCCAGGCACTGAGCTAAGCACTTTACAATTATGATTTCATTTGATCCTCATAAGAACCCTGGGAGGTGGGTGTTGCTATAATCCTGATGTTACAGATGAATCATGAAGAATCATAAATCTTAGAACTGGAAGGAAATGTAAAGACCAATCAAAGTCCAACCCCCTGATTTTATAAATGAGGAAACTAGCATGTAAGTTCTAGTATGATGTCAGGGATAAATTCTCTTTATGATGACCAAAAATCTATTCTCTGCTATTCCTTCCTAAAGTTTCAGGCCAACAAGGCTATTCTTGAAAAAGTGGGCTTTTTTATCTTGAAAAGGTTTAGAGGGACACAATAATAGGCAATAGACCAATACTCTACTCCACCTGGCTTCTAGAGCAAGTTTTGGGAATAAGGGGAACAAGAACAAAATATGTTTTATTTATTTTAGAATGATTGTTCCCTAGACAGTCTCATGAGGCAGAATCTTGTCTTTATGAGGATCCTGGGGGATGGTAGCTCCAGAGGGCTACTCATCCACATCAGAACCATATGAGTATTAAAATGCAGCCCATTCAGCTGAACAATAGAGCAGCTGAAGACAATGGTTCATATTTTAAAGGGATCAGAAATTCTGATAACATATCATTCTATAGTCAGATGGATTAAATTTTCTGGTGGCAGAATAGTCTGAAGGCTGTGAGATTGTAATGGGGTAAGGCCAGTATAAACACATTAAAAATAGCTGTCATTTGGATGACAGTATGCCCCGCTTAGCAGCAGTCTGTAGGCCTCTTATTTTTACTCAAAGAATAAATCTGTTATAAGCTCATCTACTGAATTAGGATCTACGAGCCTTTTAATAGGATTTTTGAGAGGGAGTTGAAAATTTACAATGCCTCATAAATAGCCTGACACACCAGTTAAGATCGATAGAGGCCTAGCTATACACCTGTCAGCTATAAACTCTCAAAAACCCAGCAGTGATTTCAGACCCACTGTCACAATAGAGCCTATAGGCAGCAATCACATCTTCATCCAATATCATCAGGTACCAAAGGTCATGCTTCTTGGCTACTGTCTACTTCTTGTTTTGTGGGATTACATAGTTCCACGTACCCTTTGGGCATTTAATAAATACGATAGATTGAAATTCTAATTGGTGTTACTCCATTGGACTTTCAGGTGGAAGAAGAAGAACCCACTGGATATATTCGCTTAGAAAAATTTCTTCCAATGATGGTTACAGTGCTCTTGGAAAGAAGGTAGATGGACTAATAGAATTGTTCAGACTAGATATGATTGGGATTCTGTTGATTTCAGATGAAGAGCCTCAGTATGTAAAGTTAGCTCTAAATTGTTTTTCCATTTTATAAACTACTGACAGCAAATATTTAGCCCCAAACTGATTTCCCCAAGCCTCTCTCCATACTTCTAGATTAGCCTTGCCCTACTGTCATTTGGTATGTGCTTAGGAATGCAAACTCATTAGTGTATCTGCCTAAGAGTACCACTGGGGAGGTAAAGGTGCTGCCAACATCATCATTATTTCAGAGTTAAATATAAATGCTTTTTATTGGCTGTTTGTTTTTTTTTCAAAATGATACCCTCTTCCATGAACACATTTAATCAGGAATTAACTTGCAAGGTTTAAACTATTTTAGCTAGGTAATCAGGAGCCTCGTGATAGGGTATTCATAGAAAAAAGGGAATTAGCCATGGCAGTCAGCAGGTAAATATTTCAGGGCAATTCACAAAAAACCCTATGAGTTTGGCTTGAAATAGAACAAGGATAGAAACTAAAATAATTGTTCCATTGACTGTTAGTCTTTTTTCTTCCAGAAGGCTTTGTGCTATGCTTATCTTCTTGCTAGAGACACTTAACCAACTATATTTATGTTCAGTATAAACTAAGATAAAAGCAAAATCTATAAAATGTAGAGTTGGACTTGAGTGCCTCTAAAGGTCTTTACAATTCTAATTCTATGAAATCTTTATGTGGAAGATTATGAAAATGTATGAGGAATACCCCTCTGTCCTCCAGTCTATTAAAAAGAGAAAGAGAATTCTTTGACAGGGTAGAAGACTATGCTGTCAAGGAAGCCTGGAAGAAAAAATCTTCTGAAGGAGGCAGGGAAAAGTTGGAATTGGTATCGAGGTTGGAAAGTGGAAAATGTGGCACAAAAGGGAGAGAGGGAGGAAAAAAAATTCTGAATCACTAGTATTCTGTAACAGATATGAGGCCTTTCCCATTCATAGATTTATCCAGGCTTCCTGGAGAAGGAAAATGTGATAAAGAGGATCTATAGCTAATATGAGAGGTGATAGTAGTGGCACCAGGGAGATGTGCATCATGGTACTTGGTGACTCTCTGCTGAGGGGACAGAAATGGGCCTAGAAAGGCCAAACATGGCCAGAAAGGATGGATGCTTTTTTCCAGAGCATGTATCTGAAATGTGGTAGAGAATCTGTCAAGATTAAACTCATTGGCCACTCCCTACTTCTGTTCATCCTTATTGGAAATGAATGGTCTCACTGGAAGAAGACTAGAATTTATCTTTTATACTTTGAAGGTCTCCAGTCCCATATCACTTTCTACCTGACTCCACCACAACATTCTGTAAGCATCTCAAAATCAACATATCCAAAATGGGACTCACTGCATTTTTCACTGAGCCAGCCCTTCTCCAAACTTTCACCCTTTCTGTTTATGTTTATGTTACCTGGGTTTGCAAACCTGGAATTATCCTATGTTTCACTTTCTTTTCTTTCAAGTCTCATATCTCATCAATTGCCATGTCTTGTTCATCCCACCTCCCCAGTATGTCTTATAGAGTTCCCCTTTTCTGTATTTGTACATCCTCTACCCTATTTTTTTCTCATCTGAACTATTGCAATAAAGATCTAATTGGTCTCTTTGCCTGTAATTTCTTTCTGCCTCAAACCATCCTCAACCAGTTGTTGGCACTGGGTGCAGCTGATAATGATTAGCACCTCTATTACCCATATGCAGTTCTGGGTCTCACTTCCAGGGTAGAGAGGAGTGCTGGTGGTCAGTCACAAGGAAGCAAAGGCCCTGGTTATAGTTCTAAGGCAGAAAAGAGTGCTAGTGCTTATGGCAATAGGGGATCAGGGCCCTTTCCTGGGTAAAGGACAGAGTATAGACCAGGAGAGCAGTGATCACACCTCTTCCTGGATCACAACTCTTTGTAAGCACCAAAAACTTGCAGACACCCAGAACTAGATCTAAAAACAGCAGCATAAAAAAGCTTGAGGCTTAGGACATTGCCTCTGCATCCCAAGGTGAGCAGAGCCCAACTTGAACATAAAGTTCAAAGTCAAGAAATGAGCTAGAAAAATGAGCAAACAAAAAAAGAGAACTTAACCATAAAAAAGCTACTATGGTGGCAGGGAATACCAACACATGAACTCAGAAGACAACAATGTGAAAATAGCTACAACCAAAGCCTCAAGGAAAAATATTAATTGAACCCAAGCTCAACAAGAATTCCTTGAAGAGTTAAAGAAAAAGACAAGAGTGGTAAAGGAAAAATTGGGAAAAGAAAGGAGAGTGATACGAGAAAATTATGAAAAGAGAATTGACAGCTTGGCAAAAGAGGCACAAAAATGTTGAAGAAAATAGCACTTTAAGCAGAATTGATCTGTTGGTAAAAGAAGCACAAAGATTCACTGAAGAAAAAAACTCCTTAAAAACCTGAATTGACCAGATGGAAAAAGAGGCACAAAAGCTCATTCAGGAAAGTAATTCCTTAAAAATTAGAATTGCGCAAGTGGAAGCTAATGACTTCATGAGACACCAAGAAACAATAAAACAAAGTCAAAAGGATGAAAAAATATAAGAAAGTATAAAATATTTCATCAGAAAAACAACTGACTTAGAAAATAGCTAATTTAAGAATTGTTAGACTACCTGAAAGCCATGATCAGTAAAAGAACCTAGATGTGATATTTCAGAAATTATAAATGAAAACTACCCCAATATCTTAGATTTAGAGGGTAAAATAGAAATTGAAAGAATCCACCAATAATCTCCTGAAAGAAATACCAAAATGAAAACTCCCAGGAATATTATAGCCAAATCCCAAAGCTCCAAGGTCAAGGAGAAGATATTGCAAATATCTAGAAATAAACAAATTAAATATTGCAGAGCCACAGTCAGGATCACACAAGATCTAGCATCTTCCATGTTAAAGGAATGAAGGACTTGGAATATGATGTTCTAGAAGGCAAAGGAGGTAGTATTGCACCCAAGAATAATCTAGGCAAAACTGAGTATAATCTTTATGTGGAAAAAAAATTGATATTTAATGAAATTTAGAGGACTTTCAAGCATTCCTGATGAAAAGACCAGAGCTAAATGGAAAATTTGACATTCAAATATAAGACTCAAGAGAATCATAAAAAGGTAAACATGTGGGGCAGCTAGGTATGCAGTGAATAGAGCACCGGCCCTGTAGGAGGACCTGAGTTCAAATCCGGCCTCAGAACCTTAACACTAACTAGCTGTGTGACCTTGTCACTTAACCCCAATTGCCCTTCCTTCCCCCTCCAAAAAACAAAACAAAAACAAAAACAACAAAAAAGGTAAACATGTAAGAGTAATAATAAGGGACTCAATAAAGTTAAATGATTTACGTTCCTATATGGGAAAATGATACATGTAACTCCTAGGAACTTTATCATTGTTAGGGCACTTTGAAGGAGGCTACATAGAAAGGGGCATGAGAAGAAGTAAATTATGTTGGGATAATCACCAAAAAAAAGGTGAGAAAGAGGGATGCATTGGGAGAAGGGGGAAGGGAGAGGTAGAATAGGGAAAATTTTCTTGTATTAAAGAAGTGCCCAATGAAGAGCTTTTATAGTGGAGGGGGAAATGAATCACTAATGGCAGGCAATGGGTGAATCTCACTCTCATCAGAATTGGTTCAGAGAGGAAAGAATATATACATACACACACTCACTGCTGTGAGTGAAATTCAGCAAAAAGGTAAACTGAGGTACTTTCTGAGCACAATAACATTTAATTCATAGGGCATGAACCTGAAAATAAGATGGGTCAGTGGCTGCCTCATTTCTAGCCAAAGACCAAAGGCAAAAGGACAGCTTCTCTTTTATAGGTTTTTGGGGAGCACAAAACAAAAAACAGAACAGTGAAGGTGACTTCATGGGTTTGAAGGCAACATGATTGGTTGCATAGCTGGAGGTGTGAGAAAAAATGATTGGCAGGAAGTAGGGAATGAGGAACTAACAATGACCCCATGTTTCCCTCCTAAGAATATTCGTTGTTTAAGTTCACTTGAAAGGTCAGACCCCTTTGGACAGCAAACCAGATATCCTTGAAGGAAAACTTGGTGGTGTGAAGAGACAGGACCTGACTCCCTTGTGCCCAACTGGATCACCCAAGGATAGTGGAATTCCTCAAGGCATGAATAAATCGGTCATTAGCAAGAGAACTGAATTTCTAAACTTATCCCTTTATAGGCCAGCTGAATTCTGAGCTAAGTTCAGAAACAGAAAAGCATGACTTACGTATTTACAGGAAAAAATAAATTAATTGTAAATAGAATCAATAAAAAATTTTGCAGAATCAATTTTAATCTTATCAATACTTGGTTGGGCATAGAAACCTATCTTAACCCAACAGGGAAATGGGAGGGAAAGGCGATAAGATATATGGTGGGGGGGGGGAAGGAATAAAAGGGAGGGCTGATCAAGGGAAGCAGTGGTTAGAAGCAAAATAAACTTTTGAGGAGTGATGGGATAAAAAGAGAGAGAGAAGGATAAGCAGAAGAAAGATGGAAATATACAGTAATCATAACTCTGTGAATAGGATGAGCTCATCCATAAAACAAGTGGATAGCAGAATGGATTTAGCAACCACAATCTAACAATGTGTTGTCTACAACACAGCTGAAACAAAATGACATACAGCGTTAAAATAAATAAAGGGCTGGAGCAGAACCTGTTATGCTTCATCTGAAGTAAAAAAGTGAGGGGTAGCAATCATGATTACTGACAAAACAAAAGTGATTCAAGTTAACTGCTAATTAAAAGATAACCAGGGAAAACTTCATTTTGCTAAAAGGTATCACAGACAATGAAGAAATATCAAAACTTTATAGCAAATTTCTCTGATAAAAGCCTCATTTCTCCAAACACATAGGGAACTGAGTTAAATTTATAAAAATAAGTAATTTTCCAACTGATAAATGGTCAAAAGATATAAACAGGGAGTTTTCAGAAGAAGAAATCAGAGCTATCTATAGTCATATGAAAAAAATGATCTAAATCACTATTGATGAGAGAAATGCATATTAGAACAACCTTAAGATGCCATCTCATACCTATCAGAAATGACAAATACTGCTAAACTAATAAACTGTGGGTGGAGTTTTAAACTGCTCTGATCATTCTGGAAAACAATTTGGAACTATGCCCAAAGGGCTATAAAACTGTGCATACCCCTTGACCCAGTAATACCACTACTAGGTCTGTTCCCCAGAGAGATCAAAGATAAGGAAAAGGACCTATATGTACAAAAATATTTAAAGCACTTCTTTTTGTGATAGCAAAGAATTGAAAATTGAGGGGATTCCCATCAGTTGGGGAATGGTTGAGTAAAGTGTGGCATATGATTATGATGGAGTATTATTGTGCTATAAGAAATGACAATAGGGAATGGTTTCAGAAAAAATATGGCAAGACCTCTACGAACTGATGCAAAGTGAAGTGGGAACTGAGATCCCTGAATACAGTAATAGCAGTGTTTTAATGATGATCGATTGTGAAAGACTTTGCTACTCTGATTAATACAGTGATTCAAGACAATTCCAAGGGACCCATGATGAAAAAGTGCTCTTCATATCCAGAGAGAGAACTGATGAACTCTAAGGGCAAATTGAAGTATATATTTTTTCTCTGTCTCTTCTTCTTTCTTTATTGCAGTAAGGCTAATATGGAAATGTGTTTTGCATGATTTCACTTGTATAATTGATATATTGTTTCCCTTCTCAGTGGGTGGGGGAGGGGTGGGAGGGAAGGAGAGAATTTGGAACTCAGAATTTCAAAAGAATGTTGAAAATAAATAAGTAATGAATTTGTTTAAAAAATTAGAAGAGAAATGACTTATTTCTTTGTATACATTTTTTAACATACTTACTTGCTTACATATTATATATATCCCACCCTTCTGTAAAATGTAAACTGTCTGAAGGCTGAGATTCTTTTTTCTTTGTGTCCTAGGCCTGTATTTCCTTGCTCATTTGCTGAATAAAATAGAATTAGGCAAAATATTGAAGGACCCAGGGGGATGGATGTAGTTTTCATTTCTTCCTCGAATATTTATATTGAGCTTTACAGTTTACAAAGTATTTCACAGATAATGCCTTGTTTGATCCTCATAAAATACCTGGGAGGTAGGTGCTGTTATCCCCATTTTATAGCTTGGGAAACTTAGGTGGAGAGAGGTTAAATGCGGGTTCATGCAGTTAGGAGGTATTAGGTAGGATTCAAACTCAAGTCTCCTAAATCTGTGTTTGACACACTATCCACTAGGCCAAGTTGCCTTCCAATAATAGAAGATGTAAATTTCAGAAAAAAAGGAAGATGGGGAAGTAAAAATATGAATAATGAGAAGAACTGATTGAATAGAGGATGTCAAAGAACAGAGTTTTCATTATCTGACCTATGCCTTAAAATACTGGAATGATAGACTCCTTTCTAGGGACAAAATATTATCTTGTGAGTGATGGGATGAATGCATTGGCCAGAGACTTGTGAATATGATCAAGGGGATTTTAACCTAAAATGGAGGTTGCAGTAGAACAATTTCTAGATAAAACTATAAAACTAGATATGTTGAAAAATGAGGACTACATCAATCACAGTAAGTTATACGTACATATGCCATTACCTGAAGAATTACCTGGAGGAGATATCCAGTAATTCATGGGAGAAAATTAACTGTAAAGAGGGTCACAAACCTTAACTGTGGGCCCAGTTGTTTAAATACCAGTGGATAAGGTATAGGTAATAAAGTGAACTTGAAATTTTAACAGAAGGAGAAAAATGCAACCTCAATGGACTCTCTTGTGAGGAAGTGTCACTTGTCACTGTGTTTAAAGAGAGGTAGGATAGCCATCCATTAGTGCAGGGCTTTTAAAACTTTTTCCACTCACAGTCTCTTTATTTTGGCAGTGTTGGCATGGCCTGAGGGCCTGAATGCAAAGTGCCCATGCTTTGTGTTCAGAAGTAAGGCTGAAGTGAAGTTACACCATACAATGTGGGCAAGAGCTGCCAGAAGCTGCTTGGGTTCATTAGGCCTTTGATTTTTAATTAATTTTGGTTTTTCTGTGTTCAGAAACCTCTTACTGCTGCCAGATTTTCCACTACTCCATATGGGGTCATGACCCATGGTTTAAGAAGCACTGCATTAGGAAACCTAGAGAAAGAGTTCACTTATGGAATAAAATGCTGGCCTGGCTGATTGCTAGGGGGCAGCTAAGTGGTACTGTGGATAGAGTGCTGGGCCTGGAGTCAGGGAGATGAAATATGGCCTCAGACACTTACTACCTGTGTGACCCTGGACAAGCCAATTAACCCTGTTTACCTCAGTTTCCTTATCTGTAAAATGAGCTGGAGAAGAAAATGGCAAATCACTCCAGTATCTTTGCCAAGAAATCCCCAAATGGGGTCGTGGAGACTTGGACATGACTGAAATGACTGAATAATAACTAGCTGATTTCTAACGTCCTTTTCCAACATTAATATTTTGTGATTCTCTAGATCATGGCAAAGATTTTGTTCAGTGTCAATGAAAATAAACAATGCATTATATCACACAATGTTAGTAAATTTTTTTTTTTTTGCTTTTTCTTTTTGGAGGGGGGAAGGCTGGGCATTGGGGTTAAGTGACTTGTCCAAGGTCACACAGCTAGTAGGTATTAAGTTTCTGAGGCCAAATTTGAACTCAGGTCCCCCTGACTCCAGGGCCAGTGCTGTATTCACTGGGCAACCTAGCCGCCCCACGATGTTAGTAATTTTTAGAAAATAATTAGAAAAATTTTTAGAAAATAATTAGAAAAATTTTTAGAAAATAATTAGAAAATTATTTTTCAAGAAAAGTCTTTCCCTTTTCATAATGTGAAACCTGAAAAGACTTCAGAAAGGATATTGTTGGTTCTTCTCCTTGACTCTGTGTGTGTGTGTGTGTGTGTGTGTGTGTGTGTGTGTGTGTGTGTGTATGTGTGATTTGATTTACAATGGGTCCCTTAGCTAAAGTAAGTATAACCACCTCCAAATCATGGCACTCATGTCTCTGGTTATATCATTACAGATACAGACCAATTCCAGAAGATCTTCTTCTTCAAGCATTTGAGGTATCTAATCACTAGAGTTTTAAAATTCAAGTCATTAGTCAATTTGAAATTGACTTCTAAACCTGAAAAGGTCATACTTTCCCCTTATTTCCCTGTAGGTGCTAGATTCAGCTAAGGAGGGGTATCTTACCAAAGAAGAGCTGGTCAAGTATATGACTGAAGAAGGTAAAATGATTTGCTGTTTGTAAAATTCAGTTTCTACAAATATTAGTAATAATTCTGTAATACAATTCTATAATACAAAAGCCATAGAATGTAACAGTTGATAGAAAAATTAGTATTAATTAATCCATGTTTCTCCAAGGTGAACTTTGTCATTGCTTCTCTTTTTGTTCTCCCAGAAGGAACAATGGTTTATGCACATTTACCCAGTGATTTGCACATCATTGTTTATTTAAAAAACCTGTGTGACAGATAACTGGTTTTTCTCAAAATATTAGGAACAATAAATCCCAGTAGACAACTGTTAGAAGAGATTAGGAAGTATCTAATTTCTGTAACCCGACAGTCGACAAAACAGGAGATCAAGAGTTTTATACGTATTTACATTTACTTAAACCTCTATTTTTTATAGAAAATAGACAAAGATATAAAAACATATCTGTTGCTCATATTTGCTTTGGGCAAGAAGTAGGCAAGTTGGTACCTTCTCTGCAATCTGTAGTTTTAGATAGTTGTTTAAAACACTGAGTTAAATAATTTGTTCAGTGTCACAGAAAGTAGATGTTGAAAGTGGGATTTGAATCCTGGCCAACTTTCTATCCATTATGTTGTGCTGTGCCTTTTGAACAAGAAGATACCTCCCTCTCTCACCTCCTTTCTCTCCTTCTCTCTGTCTCCATCTGTTTCTCTATGTCTCTCTCTCTCTCTCTCTTTCTGTATCTCTACATGGATATAGATCTCTTTCTCTCTAATCGATATGGTTATTATCTAAATGGATATAGAAACATAGAGAGACATACACATATATTCGTATCCATAGCTCTCCAGGGTGTCACAAAAATCATCATGCAGTTATATGTGTGTGTTTGTGTTTGTGTGTGTGTGTGTGTGTGTGTGTGTGTATAGAGATAGAGAGGAAGAGAACTCATTTACCTTGTTAATTATATCTCCTAAGGCTAATATTAAAATTTGTTTGTACACCCCAAGTTTAACTGTCAATCTACTCATCTTCTTTCAATTTCTATTTTGCCTTCTGGTTCTAGAATATCAGGGCAATTTTCCTTGAGAATTTCTTGAAGGATTATTTCTAGGCTCTTTTTTTGATCATGACTTTCAGGTAGTCCAATAATTTCTAAATTATCTCTCCTGGATCTATTTTCCAGGTAAGTGGTTTTTCCAGTGAGGTAGTTCATATTGCCTTCTATTTTTCCATTTGTTGGATCTGTTTTATAGTATCTTGATTTCTCATAAAGTCATTAGCTTCCATTTGCTCCAATCTACTTTTGAAGGAATTATTCTCTTCAGTGAGTTTTTGAAATTCCTTTTCCATCTGGGCAATTCAACTTTTAAAGTTATTCTTCTCTTCTCCTCATTTTGGACCTCTTTTGCCATTTGAGTTAGTCTATTTTTTAAGGTGTTATTTTTTTCAGTCAGGTTGTTGACTTGCTTTTCATGATTTTCTTGCATCCTCATTTCTTTCCCCAATTTTTCCTCCACTTCTCTTACTTGATTTTCAAAATCCTTCTTGAGTTCCATGTTTTGATCCTTTTTGTCTCCAAAAAAGGATTCTATGGTCTGATTGCACTTCCTTTTTTTGCTCATCTGGCCTGCTAGTTACTTGACTTTTGAGCTCTTTGCCATGGTAGAACTCTGCTTCCAGAGTGGAGAGAGCTGTGTCTCCAATGGCTGGGGTTTTCACAAATGTTGTCAGAGGTCTGAGGAGGGCACCCTCTCTACAGCCACCACAAGCTCTGGCATACTGGTGTTTCTCACCCCAGGACCACCACCCAAGACCACAACCCCAATCCAAGCAGGTCAAAGCAAGAGCAATTATCCTCTGAATGGTCGCTTGGTTCCCCTACAATCTGCAGGCCAGGAGCTCCAGAGGCAGCCACAGGGCAGCAGCTGTAGCCACTGTGCCTCCACCACCTCTCTCCCTGGGGACAGGGGCTGCACTGCACTATTCTCCACCCAGTTCCAACAGAGTTCCCCACTGACCTTTAACTTTCTCTTTGGCATTTATGGGTCTGGAAACTGCCACGGCTACCCAGTGATTCACTCTCCTGAAGTCTGCTCTGGCCAATCTGTGCCACTGATTGGGGCCACCCAGGTCTGGTACCATGTGGCTCATGCAGGACTCTGCTTGGCTCCCAGCCTGGTGCAATAGACCCTTCCTGTTTGCCTGCCAGGCTGCCTTCAGTAGGAGATTTGTTTCTCTTTGTCACTTTGTGGGTTCTGTAGCTCTAAAATTTGTTTAGAGGCATTTTTTACAGATATTGGAGGTGGTTGGGGCAGGAGCTCAGACAAGCTCTTGATTTTACTCTGCCATCCTAGCTCCACCCCTACCCTAATCATCTTCCATACAAAATAAAAAGGCTTGGTTTCCATGCTTAGCTCAAAGGCATGCATTTGGAAAGATGTAAATTTAGGTTTGCTGTCTGATAGAAAGTCTAAAAGTTAGAGTTTCCCAAAGTTGAATGGGCTGTCTTATGATGTAATGGGTTCCCTCTCACTTGAGGTCTTTAAGCAAATCTAGATGACAGCTTGTCAGATATGACCATATAATTATTTGAGTACTTACTATTTTAAGTTCCTTAGGACTCAGGTCCACCAAGATGCATAGGGCAGTAGGTCTAATCTTTCACAGTCAGAAACAAAGCAGTTTTTAGGAGTTCAGATATTATATTTTTGTATATCTTTGTCTATTTTCTACAAAATAGCTAAGTTTAAGTTAAATGTGAATACATAAAGGAGGACATTGATTTCCATCCAGGTTTTAAGAGTTCTAATGGCTTAAATTGTCTCTGAATTCTTGGAAAGTAAACATCATTCCAACAGACCTGCAGAAACTCCTTTGAACCATTCTAGAACTGTGAACTAAATCAAATCTGGAAGACACTGTTTGTGTTGGCAGTGACTCCAACTCAGGGCAAATGAACTCAGGCACATTTCACCAAATCCACTGGTGCTCAGGGGGTACTCTGGATATACCCCTGTATTCTTGTCTCTGGTATTAATATTGAATACCACTTTAATTAGTTCATGGTCTTGCCAGAATTCTTCTCAGGGCCGCTTTCCATCTTGGTGAAACCAACTTCCAGATGGCTCTCATCTATTATCTGAAGCCAACTGAAACCTACAGATTCTCCATTCAGCTTTTTTAGTTTAATTGTGCAACAATCCATTGAGCCAAGCTGAGACAAAGAGAGTCATTTTGAAATGGTTGTCATGTGGCATCTCTCATTGGTATTAGCTCACATGTCTAAGATGGCAGGTTCTTATTAAGGCACATTCAGAGACAGAATATTCACATCCAAAAGTCTCAAATATGGCCCCATCAACCAGATTTGCATAGAAGACATGTGGCCTTCTATTCATAGTCTTCTGAAACCTTTCTTCTTAGATTCCCTTTCCAGATGGGAGTTGCAATTTGATCTTTTGGTATTTCAGCAGCCTTGTTTAATGTAAGCTTATCTGGGAGTGATATCTTGATACCTTGCTTGTTGTTTCAGGTGAAATTATAATCTCTGCAATTTCCTCAGTCTCTATTAGCTGGTTAAGAAGACAGATCCCAATTCTAATAAGGAGAAAAGGGAAGGATAGAGCCAAGCATAGGTGACACACAAGGGAACATTTTATGCCACAGTGCCCTGTTGAAAAACTCTGACACATGAGAACAAATGAGGTCGAATTATACAGGGTACTATAGGCAGTTAAGCTTGGCATTGGCAGACAGAGGAATAAAGAAAACCAAGGAACTGGAGATTAGATCATATATCTCTGATTCTATGATTCAGTGAACTAAAATCATTTTTTCCCCTTCCCTATCTATTTCCAGGCGAGCCTTTTACACAGGAGGAAATGGAAGAAATGTTGTCTGCTGCACTTGACCCAGAGACAAACACAATTCAGTACAGAGACTATTTAGCAATGATGGTGATAGATGAAAGTTAAAAGGTTTCATATATTTAATTATTTTCAGATTTTTAACATCTATTTCCTAATTCTGATTAATGGATATTAGTTTAGAAAAAAACTGGAAAAATATTATATTTATAACTTAAAGCATTTATAGATATATATAGTTATAAGAATTTTTTTTTTTTTTGCTTTTTGGAGGGCAATTGGGGTTAAGTAACTTGCCTAAAGTCACATGGCTAGGTTTTTTTTGTTTGTGTGTGTTAAGTGTCTGAGCCTGGATCCAAACTCAGGTCCTTCTGACTCCAGGGCCAGGGCTCTACTCACTGAGCCACCTAGCCGCTCCCTAAGAAATTTTTTTAAAGAAACACTAATGTTCTATGGACTTTTACTATAAAATTTTAGTATGTTATAGAAGAAATATTTGTTTCTTCTCTATGAAAATATAGACCACCATTAAAATATCATTGAATTAATTATGCAAAGACAGTAGAGAATAATTGACTTGGCACAAGCCAAGATACTCCACCAGCTCCATGAGTGGCATAGAAACTTATGGTCTCAGATCAGTTAGTATAGGATGACAATTCCCAAAGAGATCATGGTGGGTGGGGGAAGTTGCAGCACTCCCAAGAAGGTGCAAACATCAAAGAGAGCTTACTTACCATGTTTCCTTTTTCATAAAGAAAAATTTCAACCTCTGACACACATCAGTAATGTTTCAATGTTTTTTTGTTTCCAGGTCATTTTAGGGCCATGATTGGCTAGATAAGATGGTAGGATCAGAACGGTCATCTTTCTTATTTCCACTTAAGATTTGGAATACTATCTGTAAGATATAGTATTACCATTAAAAAACCAAAATAAACCAAAACTCTTTCATCTGCAATGAGATGATTATTATTATAATTTTGGACATAGGGAAAAAGCTTCCCAGATCTTCCTTATGCCTCAGTTTAGGGGTGTAAGGCAAAATAGTGACATTGCAAAGCAACAGATTGTACTCCTAAGAGAGAATCTCCAAAGGTACTCTGTTATCTCTAAAGAACCTCAACCACTGCCAAGTAGAATGCCCTTGAGTAATTTTCTTTTGAAGAGGTCTTTTGTTTTAAGGAATCAAAGCTTTCCCTAGCCTAGATTCTAGGACAGCTAAAATGTCGGGATCTTAATATTAGAGAGAAAAGTCTTCAGCTTACCATAACTTACATATAAATGTATACATGCATGGATACATTCTTTAAAAAGCAGGGGGCAGCTAGATGGCACAGTGAATATAGCACCGGCCCTGGAGTCAGGAGGACCTGAGTTCAAATTCGGCCTCAAACACTTAACACTTACTAGCTGTGTGACCTTGGGCAAGTCACTTAACCCCAATTGCCCTCCAAAAAGCAAAAAATAAAATAAAAATAAAAAGCATTATCAGTTTGTTTACATTCACAGAGGCATCATGGCAGTGGTAGTTATGAGAATCCCGAATAGTAAATTCATCCTTAGATGCATTATAAAAAAAGGGGATAGGAGCTAAAAACTAAATATTACAGGATTCATTGTGGCAGTCATAGGGGCTGTGGGGGGCACTAATACCACACCACAGAGATCCTTTGCAGAGACAGCTAGGTGGTGCAGTGGATAGAGCACTGAGCCTGGAGTCAGGAAGCCTAAGTTCAGATCTGACCTTAGACACTTAGCAACTGTGTGACTGTGGGCAAGTCATTTAACTTCTCCCTGCCTCAGTTTCCTCTTCTGTAAAATGAGGATAATAATAGCACCTGCCTCACAGGGCTATTGTGAGGGTCAAATGAGATAATACATGTGTAAGCACTTAGCCTACTTCCTTTCTTCCTTTGAAGGCATGGACTTCCCTAGAAACACACTTTGGAGCTGCTACACAGGCGATCCTTTCCCATCAGACCTGAACATTTCTAATAACTCATTAGTGGGGATCAAAGTTCAGGTCTTTTCCAGAATAGCTTCAGTCCCTTGTTACTCTTCCTGAAGGAGACCACTTATTTGGTTAATCCTTGTCTCTCTCAATATGAATGCCAATCAAGAAATTCCTATTTTCTTGTTAAGAAGACTGGATTCCATGAGCGGCTAGGTGGTACAGTCTGGGAGGCTTGGTGGCTCAGTGAATAGAGCACCAGTCCTGGGGTCAGGAGGACCTGAGTTCAAATCCGGCCTCAGGCATGTAATACAAAACTAGCTGTGTGACCTTGGGCAAGTCACTTAACCCTAATTGCCCTGCCTTCCTCCCTCCAAAAAGAAAAAAAAAAGACTGGATTCCAGGAATCTTCAACTTAAGGTTTTTCTCAAGACAATCCTGAGGGCTTAAGCTATGTAAGAAATTTTCATTCCCTGGCCAGAAAGCTAGGTTCCAGGATCATGCTACTTAGGAAATCTCCCTTCTAGGATTACAAGACCATATTCAAAGACTGTTGAATTTAAAGTTAACCATGATCCATGCCTAGCATTGAATGGGCAAATTGGGCAGTGTGGGGCAACATATACAACTTGCCTGTTGCTTCAGTTGAAATGTAGTCAGTCATCAGAGGCTTCTGGGCAGGGGTAGAGGATCAACCCCTCAACAAACTCCTACTGGCATCTTGGGAAGAAAGATAGAAGGAAATGAGTGAAAAAGGATACAAGTGTATGAAGAAGATTCCTTTTTCACACCAGCAAAAAAGGGTGGTTCTTATGACGAGCCTGTCCTTAAGAGTCTAATCAAATTATATGTCTAGAGGGGAGCCCACATGGGTGAAGTCCATCCTTCAGGAGGTGCAAAGGTGTGGCTCCAAACCATCAGTTCATCTTGGAGACAGCCCTAGTCACTGAAACTAAACAAGGAGACATATTTTTTCCTCTCAGTAGAATACTAATGGGCCTGTCTACTGTCCATAAGAAAAATAGTTTCAAAATTCTTTTTTTTTTGGGTTAACAAGCTTACTTTATTTTATTTTATTATTATTATTTTTTTGCTTTTTTTGGAGGGCAATTGGGGTTAAGTAACTTGCCCAAGGTCACACGGCTAGGTTTTTGTTTGTGTGTGCGTTAAGTGTCTGAGGTCGGATCTGAACTCAGGTCCTTCTGACTCCAGGGTCAACGCTCTACTCACTGCGCCACCTAGCTGCCCCAACAAGCTTACTTTAATCAATCAAACATATATTACCTAGTTCAGGGGGAAAAGGTCAGCACCCTGAACTTCAGAGTATACAGACAGATCAGACAGGCTTCCAAACTGTCCAACCATCACCAATACCAAAATCACAGTCACCAGAGAGGGAAGCATCAACATCTGGGTTTTCAAAGCCAGGGGCTCTCAACGGCTGCCCAGAGTCTCATCTGGTCAAATCACACAACACTTCTCAAAGTGAGCCCCCTAGTTTCAAAATTCTTGAACAAAGGCTCACTACCCTAAAAGCCAAAGTTCATCCAATCCAGTATTTATTAATGACCTAGTGTGTCCTGGCACTGTGCTTAGATGCTTGGGATACAAGTAGGAAGAATGAAGCAATCCCTGCTCACAAGGACCTTGCATCCTGACAAGTACATATAAAAGACATGCAGCACAAATGCTAACTGAATAAATAAACATCTGCATGAATTTGTATCACACACAAAGTAGTTCAATACAGGGCAGTGAGGGCACTAGCAGCTGGAGCAATCAGGAAGAACTTCATGCAGAAGATGGTGCATCTGAGCTGCATCTTCAAGGAAGAGAAGTCGCCTGGGGACCTTGGATGCTTAACCCCTTCCACCAGATGTCTGTCAGGGCAAATCTCCCTTTCTGGTAAGTTTAGCAGATTGGTTGGGGAACATCCCAGATCAACCCCGTTCCCTCTTCTTATTCTACTATGTGTATGTTAGGTCTTAGGGGTAGAAAGACTCAACAAAAAAACTCTGTCTTCAAGAAGTTTGCATTCTGCTAGTTGAGTGAGATATGGCTTACACATAAATGAGCTTAATACAAAGAAATCTGAGGAGGGAGAATCAGGGGAGGCTTCAAGGAGGAGGCTGCACCTGAACTGAACTGATTTGAGATAAGGGGGACATTATAACTATGAGGACTGGCCTGAGGGAATGTTCTGGAGCAGGAGAGAGATTGTCAGATTAAGAAAGTCCAGTTCAGCCGTGGGGAACCTACAGCCTCGAGGCCGCATGTGGCCCTCTAGGTCCTCAAGTGCGATCCTTTGATGAAATTCAGTTGGACTTGAGGATCTAGAGGGCCACATGTGACCTCGAGGCTATAGGTTCCCCACTCCTGTGCCAGTTTATCTGGGACAGGGAGTTTGTGAGGGGAATTAGTGTGAAGTAAGCTAGGATAAGTAGGTTGGAGCCAGGTCGTAGAGGGTTTTAAATGGCAGACTGAGTAGTTTACATTTGTTTTTGATCAAGGAAGCCATATGGTCATCAAAACCCAGGCACTCTGAGTTGGGCCTTAGGCCTTCTGGTCAGTCCTCCACCTGAATAACAGTCACCTCTGTGATGTGCCTGAAAAGAAGAGGTCAGGTCTTTGATTGAGGATGTCTGGTGAGAGGGAAGATATTTCTGAAGGCAATCTCTTCCACTTTGGGGTGGCTCTAATTGTTAGGAGGTTACATTCCCTTCCCAGCCCAAATCTGCTTTTCTGAAACTTGTACTCGTTGCTGCTCCCTTTTGGGGCCTGGAAGAACAAATCTCAGGGGGCAGCAAGGTGTATTGGAAAGAGTTGTGTTTTGGATTCAAAGAACGTGGGTTCAGCTCTCACCTGCGTCCCTTATTATCAATAAAGCTTTAGGCAAATGACAGTTTCTTTGGGTTTCAATGTCCTTATTTGTAAAATGAACTGGTTGTACCCAGTGACCCCTAAGACCCTTACTCCTCTAAATACATGATCTTATGAAGTCAGTTATTATTAAGCACCTACTATGTGCCAGGCACTATACTAAACACTAGGGACATGAACACAAGAGATAGCCTCCTGCTGTCAAGGAGCTCCTAGTCTAGTGCCCCTTCCACATGGTTTGTCATTTAAATACATGGAGACAGCTAATGTGTTCTCCTAAACAACATGTTCTTCCTAAACCTTTTGGTCTTCAGTCTAAACATCTCTAGTTCTGTTGACCCATTCTTATATGGCTTTGAGGCATTTAGTCACCTTGCTTATCCTTCTCTGGACTCTCTCCTGCTTCTTAATGTCAGTGTCCAAATTTGGGAGGACATTAAATTTCAGCGTCCAAAACTGAACACAGTGTTCTAAATGCAGCCTGACTTGAAGACAGAGAACAGCAGGACAACCATTGCCTCATTCCTGTTGTGGTTCAGTGGATGGAGCATTAGACCAGGAGTCAGGAAGACCCGAGTTCAAATCCAACCTCAGATACTTACTGGTTGTGTGACCCTAGGCAAGTCACAGAACTGTCTGACTCAGTTTTCTTCACTATAAAATGGAGATCATAATAAACATCTACTTTCCTGGGTAATGAGGTAGAGCAGTCTCCTGGACATCCTCTGATTCCCTACCCTGCCTATCTCTTACCCTTGACAAAGTTGGGGCTTTCTCCTCAAACTTCTTTGTAGAAAGCTCCTTTGTGTGTATGTTGTATCTCAACTGTTGTGAGGATCAGTATTTATAAAGAAAGCTCTTAGCAGAGTGCCTAGTATATTTTTGTTGTTGTTCGGTTGTGTCTGACTCTTCATCATCACATTTGGAGTTTTCTTGGCAAAGGTACTGGAGTGGTTTGTCATTTCCTTTTCCAGCTTATTTTACAGGTGAGGAAACTGAGGCAAACAGAGTTAAGTGACTTACCCAAGGTCATGCAGCTAGTAAGTATCTAAGGCCAGAATTAAACTCATAAAGAGAAGAGTTTCTGACTCCAAGCCCAGTACTCTAATCTGCGTAGCTGCCTAACACATAGTAGGTGCTTAATAAAAGCTTGTCATTTCCCTCCTCCCCCCTTATTATAGCTTCAGAGCGTACTCGTTCTCTTGGTTGCCATATTACATTGCTAACACCTATTGAGCTTTCTCAGTCCATGAAAACCTCCAAGTTTTTGTTCTGAGGAACAAAGTCAAGCCTCCCATATCATGTATTTGTGAAGCAGATTTTATTTAAACTCAAGTATAATGCTTTGTGTTTATTCATTTTCATCTTATTTGATTCTACTCCATACCCTAGACTGTTAGGATCTTTTGGGATAGTGACTCCTGATATTTTAGCTTGAATATTTTGGCTCTTAACATATTAGTGATTCTTCCTAGCTTTGCGTCATTTCCAGATTAGCTAAGCATGACATCTCTGCTTTTATCTGAGACATTGATGAAAATACAAAATGGCTTACGGCCAAGCACTGATCCTCGGGACACTCCCCTACTCACCTCTTTTCAAGTTGACATTGAGCCATTAATGACTCCTTTTTGAGTCTGGTCAATCAATCAGCTCTGAATCAAATAACTGAATTGCTGCCTAGCCCACATCTCTCCATCTTTCTTTCTTTTTAAAGCAATTGGGGTTAAGTAACTTGCTCAAGGTTACATGGCCAGTCATTATTTATGTGTGGGTGCTCATTTTCTGAGGTCGGAGCCAATCCCGGGTCATCCTGACTCCGGGGCTGGCGCTCTTACTCACTGCATCACCTAGCCACCCCCCCCCCTTTTAAAATTTTTTTAAGGATAGCTAGCATAAAAATTTTTTGTTAGATGCTTTGCTAAAATATGGGTAAATGATATCTATAGCATTTTCCAGTTCAATAAAACTCTCAATAGAAGGAAAAATAGCTCAAACCTGTGTCATAGGAAGATTTTTTTGGCAGCTCTGTGAAGGGTGGATCCAAGAGGGGAAAGAGTAAAAGCAGGGAGAGTAATTAGTAGTCTGTAGTGATAATCCAGACAAGACTGATTAGTAGTTGAGTTAGGGTGTTGGCTATACCAGGGGAGAGAAGGGATTATATGTTGGTAGTGATATAGAAGCTGCAACAATATTAGGCAACTGGTTTTTTATTTTATATCTCATATTAAGGGGAAGAAAAAAGACGATGTTCTGGGTGCCTAGGAGGATGGTGTTTCCCTCAGTGAAAATAAGGAAATTTGGATGAAGGGTGTGGTTTGGTTGGGATTAGGATTTTTGCAGGATGGGAGAGGGGCAAAGATAAGCAGTTGTGTTTTGGACCTGTTAAGTTTAAGAGGCCTATGTAATACACAGGACATGTGGGGCTGGAATTTAGGAGAGATTAAGGCTGAATATATGGATTAGGGAATAATCTAGTTATAGAGGAGTTGGTCTTTGAAGGTCCAGGCCTAATCACAGGAAAGGGAATAAAGAGAGGTTTTACTGAAAGAATTTAAGGCATGTAAGGTAGTCCTTTTATGAGGTATGAATGAACAACGATTGAACTTGCCACCAGGTGATCCTTAAAAGACACAGTCTAGTTGGTTAGAAGCAATGGAGGCAGGAACCGGGAGTCAGGGAACATCATAGTCCCCCTCCCCCATCATCTGCCATATCTAAGAGTGGAGTTGCTCACCCATAAAGAGACACACCATCCAGGTCTTGGAATGTCAGTTCAATAGTGTTCAAGGTATAGTTGAGGGAACAGAGACATAGACTCCAAATATACTCCTCAGAGTCATGGTTAAGGAAAAGCAATCATGTGAGGCCACAGACATCTTCAAGGAGAAGATGTCTGGCAGCAAACAAGAGAGCTGGTATGAACTAAAGAGAGACCTAGCTTTGTCAGTTAAGGGTCATTCTATGGAGTGGAGGTGAGTCGCTGAGTTAAGCAATCTACCAAGCAAAAATACTTCACCTGAGGGGGTAGATTTATGAGGATTCCATAGGAGAGAAAAGTGTGAGTGTTCAGCACATATGTGTTCCTTACTATCATTGTACTCTGTGCCCACTCTTCCCACAAATGACCACTATTCCATGCTGCCAGAAGAGACCAAGGAGCAGTCAGAAAACTGAGAAGAGAATCAGGAGGGAGAGCAGTGTTTTGAAGCGAGGAAAGGAAAAAGTACACATAAGGAGTGGTTGCTTCACAAGGTCAAAAGCTACATAGAAGTAGAGGAGGAGGAGAAGAGGAGGAAATCTTCATATTTGAAGGTTCTTCTACTGATAATGATCTGCTTGTTTGTACTTGTTGTAAAGCCCATCTGTAGGCTTATGTCTCCAGTAGCTATTTGCAGAACTTGATACTGTTTGTGATTCTGCCCCCTTAGACTCTCAGTCAGCCCCAGATTTCTCTAATTACTGACACCTGTCACCATTTCACAGCAATACTGCATTCTTTGAATTTTGACTTCATTGACTTTATTCGCACACTTCATTCTGTCTTTCTTTTCTCCCTTCCAGATCATCCAATAGGATTCCGTCAGGCCAGCTAGTTGGGTGTCTCATTGGATAGATTATGGAAGATCTGAGCTCAAATCCAGCCTCAGAACACCTATTAGCTGTGTAATCCTGGGCAATTCACTCAACTTCTGTTTGCCTCAGTTTCCTCATCTGTAAAATGGGGATTATAGTAGCACCTACCTCCCAGGGTTGCTGTAAGGATCAAATGAGATAATGATTGTAAAATATTTAGCATAGTGTCTGGCACACAGTAAATCCTATATCAATGTGTTTTATATATATGTATGTATATTTAGCACATATGTGTATATTTGTGCTGGAGAAGGAAATGGCCCCCCTCTGCAGTATCTTTGCCAAGGAGAGCCCATAAACAGTAGATTGCCATGCTATCATCTAAGGGTTCATGAAGAGTCAGACATGACCGAATGACTGAACAACAACTACAACAGGAACATCAATGTATATTTGCATATACCCATACATCTTGCTGCTACCTCATCCAGTCATTGGAGGAACTCATCTACTCTAATTCATTGGGTGACTCTGAGAATGAATAAAAATGTTGGTAAGATATTTATACACATAGAATGAGCATCAAACAATTGGCACAGCAATGTGTACACATGTGTATGTGTGCAACACATATATGTGTGTATATATCTATATATATATATCTATGTATATGTGCATTTCTGTGTCCTCTGATCTTCCAACTCTGCCATAGGACACAGCTATGCAAGGGTAAAATCCCAGTGAAAAAGATGATGAGATGCTGGTTTAGCCATGCATGGGCTCTGATCACCACCCAGAGATTAATTTGTAGTGAGCCACATGCCTTCAGGCCAAGGTGGAGAGGCATAAGAAGGGGGTGTGGTGGCCCTCAGAGCACTGACAGGCTACCATGGTCTCTAAGCATCGCTGAGGGAAGATGGGTAGCAGGCATGAAATACACTTTAAGGTAGAAGTACACCCTAGGGCATATCACTCAGCAAAGTGCTAATGTGTATATTAATGCATAAACTCAGGTATAGACTTGTTTGGAATACACAGACAAAAACCCAAATGATTTCCTATAAGCCCATAACCCTGGTATTTGCCAAAGAAATTAGGTCTGGTGAATTAACCGCAAGCTTTTGGCAACCATGAGGTCACATCTCAATATAAAAGTGAACCACCCAATATCTCCTCATAGCCTCTCATCTGGGACAGCATCAGATATTCTCAGAAAGAACTGTAGCATAAACACTCCCCGGATGATTGGATACCCACAAGTCATAGCTTCTAGATTACCTTTGAAGGTTCCCACCCAAGTGAAACCATTAAACCTTGTCTTAAGGAAATACTGGCTCTTGAAGTTAGTTATGGAATAAGTGTAATAGGTTTAAAAATTTTGTTTAACATTTTTATTTAAAGTTTTGAGTTCCAAATTCTATCCTTCTCTCTTCTCCCCCCCTTCCATTAGATGGTAAGCAATCAGATATAGGTTATACATGTACAATTATGTAAAACATTTCCATATTAGTAATCTTCTATAAGAAGACTCAAATAAGGGGCGGCTAGGTGGTGCGGTGAGTACAGCATCGGCCCTGGAGTCAGAAGGACCTGAGTTCGGATTCGGCCTCAGACACTTAACACACAGAAACAAACAAAAAAAAAAACCTAGCCGTGTGACCTTGGGCAAGTTACTTAACCCCAATTGCCTCCAAAAAAAAAAAAAAAGACTCAAATAAAAAAAAGAAAGTGAAAAATAACATGCTTTAGTCTGTATTCATTCAATATCAGTTCTATCTATGGAAGTGGATAGCATGCTTTATTATTAGTCCTTTGGAATTGTCTTGGATCATTGTATTTCTGAGAAAAGCTAAGTCATTTACAATTCTTCATCAAGCAATATTGCTGTTACTGTGTACAATGTTCTCCTGGTTCTGTTCACTTCACTATGCATCAGCTCATGTAAGTCCAGGTTTTTCTGAAATTTTCCTGCTTGTCATTTCTTAAAGCACAATAATATTTCATTATAATTATATATTATAGCTTGTTCAGCCATTCCCCAGTTGATGGGATTTTTGATTTCTAATTCTTAGCCACCACAAAAAGAACTGCCATAAATATTTTTGTATTAATAGTTTATTTCCCTGTTTTTTGGATGTCTTTGGGATATAGACCTAGCAGTGCTATTGATGGATCAAAGAGTATGCACAGTTTTATAGCCCTTTGGACATAGTTCTAAATTGTTTTACAGAATAGTTGGATCAGTTCACAAGTCCACCAATAATGCAATAGTGTCCCAGTTGTCCCACATCCCCTCCAACATCCAATATTTTCCTTTTTTTGTCATATTAGCCACTTTGATAGGCATGAGTTGATACCTCAGAGTTGTTTTAATTTGCATTTCTCTGATCAATAGTGTTTTAGAGCATTTTTATGTGACTATAGATAGCTTTGATTTCTTTGTCTGAAAAATGCCTGTTTATATCCTTTGACTATCAATTGTGGTACAACTTGTATTTTTATAAATTTTACTCGGTTCTCTATGTATTTGAGAAATAAGACATTTATTAGAGATACTTGTAATTTTTTCCCCATTTTTCTGCTTTCCTTATAATTTTGGTTGCATTGGTTTTGTTTGTGCACAACCTTTTAAATTTTTTATACTCCAAATTATCTGTTTTACATTTTGTAATGTTCTCTCTCTATTTTTTGATCCTAAATTCTTCCTTTATCCATAAATCTTGCAGATAAACTATTCCATGCTCTCTTAGTTTGCTGATGATATCACCCTTTATGTGTAAATCATGTACTCATTTTGACCATATCTTAGTATATGGTGTGAGATGTTGGTCTATACCTAGTTTTGTCTATACTGTTTCCATTTTTCCCGGAAGTTTTTCTTTCAAATAATGAATTTTTGTTGCAAAAGCTTGGATCTTTGGGTTTATCATATACTGTGGTCCTTTACTATAATGTAATTTGTACCTAATTTATTTCACTGATCCACCATTCTATTTGTTAGCCAGTACCAGATTGTTGTGATAATTACCACTTTATAATACATTTTGAGATCTGTGACACCTAGATCATCTTCTTTCACTTTTTTTTCCATTGATTTTCTTGATATCCTTGAGCTTTTGTTCTTCCAGATGAATTTTGTCATTATTTTTTCTAGCTCTGGAAAATAATTTTTTGATAGTTTGATTGGTATGGCACTCCATAAATAGATTAATTTAGGTAGAATAGTCAGTTTTATTATATTGGCTTGGTATATCAATGAGCAATTAATATTTTTCCAGTTGTTTAGATTTGACTTTATTTGTGTGAAATTTTTATAGTTCTGTTCATATAGTTCCTGGGTTTGTCTTGGCAGGTAGACTCCAAGTATTTTTCAGTGTTTACAGTTATTTTAAATGGAATTTCTTTTTCTGTCTCTTGCTGCTGGACTTTAGTGGTAATAAATAGGAATACTGATGATTTGTGTGGATTTATTTTCTATCCTGCAACTTTGCTAAAGTTGTTAATAGTTTCAAATAGTTTTTTAGTTGATTTTCTAGGATTTTCTAAGTATAAAATTATATCATCTGCAAGAGTGATTGTTCTGTTTCCTCATCGCCTATTCTAATTCCTTTAATTTCTTTTTCTTCTCTTATTGCTATAGCTAATATATCTAGTACAATGTTAAATAATAGGGGTGATAATGGTCATGCTTGCTTCACCTCTGATTGTACTGGGAGGGCTTCTAACTTCTCCACATTACAGATAATGCTTACTGATGGTTTTAGATAAACATTACTCATCATTTTAAGGTAAGCTCCCCTTATTCTTATGTTCCTTAGTGTTTTTAATAGGAATGGGTGATATATTTTGTCTGAGGCTTTTTCTGTGCCTTTTGAGATAATCATATGATTTCTGTTGGTTTTGTTATTGATATGGTCAGTTATGCTGATAGTTTTCCTAATATTGAACCAACCCTGCATTCCTGGCATAAATCCCACCTAGTCATAGTGTATGAGCCTTGTGGCATATTGCTGCTATAATCTCTTTGCTAGTATTTCATTTAACATTTTTGCATCAATATGCATTAGGAAAATTGATCTATAATTTTCTTTCTCTCTTTTGGCTCTTCCTGTTTTGGGTTATCAGCATCTATTTGTGTAGTAAAAGGACTTTTGTAGGACTTCTGCTTTGCCTATTTTCCCAAATAGTTTATATAGTATTGGGATTAATTGTTCTTTAAATGCTTGGTAGAACTTACTTGTGAATCCATCTGGTTCTGGAGATTTTTTCCTTAGGAAGATCATTGATGGCTTGTTCAATTTCTTTTTCTAAGATTGGGTTGTCTAAGTATTTTATTTCTTCTGTTAATTTGGGTAATTTATATTTTTGTAGATATTCATCCACTTCATTTAGATTGTCAAATTTATTGGCATATAATTGGGCAAAATAGCTCCTAACAATTGTCTTAATTTCCTCTTCATTGGTGGTGATTTCATCCCTTTCATTCATTGTTGATACTATGAATTTGGTTTTCTTCATACTATTTTTTTAACTTTTTTTTGGAGGGCAATTGGAGTTAAGTAACTTGCCCAAGGTCACACAGTTAGGTTTTTGTTTGTGTGTGTTAAGTGTCTGAGGCCAGATCCGAACTCAGGTCCTTCTGACTCCAGGGCCGGCGCTCTACTCACTGCGCCACCTAGCTGCCCCTTCATACTATTTTTTAATCAAATCAACTAGTAGTTTACCTATTTTGTTGTTTTATTTTCATAAAACCAGCTTCTAGGGGGATGGAGCCAAAATGGCAGAGTAAAAACAGGACTTCTGCATGGGTCCAGCTCCCACCACCCCCAATGCATGTAAAAAAATGACTCTAAACAAATTTTAGAGCTACATAATCCACAAAGTGACAAAAAAAACAACAACCAAATATCCTGCTGAAGGCAGCCTGGCAGACCGATAGCAAGGGTCTGTTGCACCAGGCTGGGAGCCAAGCAGAAGCCTGCCTGAGCTACCTGAGCTGGGCGGTTCTGGCCCTGGGATGGCCCTAACCAGTGGCACAGACTAGCCAGAGCAGACTTCAGGAGAGTGAATCACCAGCAGCTGTGGCAGTTTCCAGACTTCTCAACCCATAAACACCAAAAAGAAAGTAAAATGTCAGTGGGGAACTCTGTTGGAAGTGGGTGGTGTCCCTGGAGAGAGGTGGTGGGGGCACAGTGGCTACAGCTGCTGCCATGTGGCTGCCTGCAGAGCTCCTGGCCTGCAGATTGTAGGGGGACCAGGCAACCATTCAGAGGGTAATCACTCTTGCTTTAACCTGCTTGCATCTGGATCACAGATTGGGTGATGGTCCTGGGGTGTATGCCTAGTGTGCCAGAACTTGTGGGGGCTACAGAGAGGGCACCCTCCTAATAGCTCCAGCAGCTATGAAAACCCCTGTGATTTGGAACATAGCTCTCTGCAATCTGGAAGCAGAGTTCTAGCATGGCAAAGAGCTCAAAAGTCAAGTAATTGGCTGGCAAGGGAAGCAAGCAGAGGAAGCACAAACAGACCATAGAATCCTTTTTTGGGGACAAAAAGGATCAAGGCATCAATGGGAGAAAGACAATGAAGTCAGAACTCCTGCTTTAAAAGCTTCCAAGAAAAATATGAATTGGTTACAGGCCATGAAGGAGTTCAAGAAGGATTTTGAAAATCAAGTAAGAGAAGTGGAGGAAAAATTGGGAAGAGAAATGAGAATGATGCAAGAAGATCATGAAAAGCAAGTCAACAGTCTGCTAAAGGAGACCCCAAAAATACTGAAGAAAATAACACCTTAAAAAATAGACTAATCCAAATGGCAAAAGAGGCCCACAAAAGCCAATGAAGAGAAGAATGCCTTAAAAAGCTGAATTTGCTAGATGAAAAAGGAATTTCAAAAACTCACTGAAGAGAATAAATAACTCCTTCAAAATTAGATTGTAGCAACTGGAAGGTAATGACTTTATGAGAAACCAAGATACTATAAAACAGATCCAAAGAAATGAAAAATAGAAGGCAATGTGAAATATCTCATCAGAAAAACCACTGACCTGTAAAATAGATCCAGGAGAGATAATTTAATAATTATTGGACTACCTGAAAGCCATGATCACAAAAAGAGCCTAGACAACATCTTTCAAGAAATTCTCAAGGAAAATTGTCTTGATATTCTCAAACCAGAGGGCAAAATAGAAATGGAAAGAATTCACCAATCACTTCTAGAAAAAGATCCCCAAAAGAATACTCCTAGGAATATTATAGTCAAATTCCAGAGTTCCCAGGTCAAGGAGAAAATACTGCAAGCAGTCAGGAAGAAACGATTTGAGTATTGTGGAAACACAATCAGGATAGCACAAGACCTAGCAGCTTCTACATTAAGGGATCAAAGGGCTTGGGATATGATATTCCAGAGGTCAAAGGAGCTAGGACTAAAACCAAGGATCACCTACTCAGCAAAACTGAGTATAATGCTTCAGGAGAAAATATGGCTATTCAGTGAAATAGAGGATTTTCAAGCATTCTTGATGAAAAAAAAAAAACAGAACTGAACAGAAAATTTGACTTTCAAATACAAGAAGCAAGAAAACCATGAGAAGGTAAACAGGAAAAAGAAATCATAAGGCACTTATTAAAGTTGAACTATTTACATTCCTACATGGAAAAACGATAATTGTAACTCATGAGATTTTTCTCAGTATGAGGATAGTTGAAGGGAATATATATGTATACACGCATATATATGTATGTATGTATGTATAGGAGGGTGTATGTGTGTATAAATGTGTGAGTGTGTGCATATATGTGTACATGTATACATAGACAGAGGGCACAGGATCAGTTGAATAAGAAGGGATGATATCTAAAAAATAAAATTAAGAGGTGAAAGAGGAATATATTGGGAGAAGGAGAAAGGGAGAGATAGATTAGGGTAAATTATCTCATATAAAAGAGGCAAGAGAGGGGGTGGCTAGGTGGCGCAGTGAATAGAGCGCCGGCCCTGGAGTCAGAAGGACCTGAGTTCGGAGCCAGCCTCAGACACTTAATCCACACAAACAAAAACCTAGCCGTGTAACCTTGGGCAAGTTACTTAACCCCAATTGCCCTAAAGGGGCGGCTAGGTGGCGCAGTGAGTAAGAGCGCCGGCCTTGGAGTTGGGATGACCCGAGATTAAATCCGGCCTCAGAAAATGAGCACCCACACATAAATAATGACTAGCCGTGTAACCTTGAGCAAGTTACTTAACCCCAATTGCTTTAAAAAAAAAAGAGGCAAGAGAAAACTGTTACAATGGAAGGGAAGAGCAGGAGGTTGAAAGGGAATGGGTCAACCTTACTCTCATTGAATTTGGCTTAAGGAGGGAATAACATACACATTCAATTGGATATCTTATCCTACAAGGGTAGGGGGTTAGGGGATAAGAGGGGGGATGATAGAAGTGAGAGCAGATTGGTGGAGACAGTAGTTAGAAGCAAACACTTTTGAAAAGGGATAGGGTCAAAGGAGAAAATAGAACAAGTGGGGGGTGGGATAGGATGGAGGGAAATATAGTTAGTCTTTCACAATATAACTACTATGGAAATGTTTTGCATAACTACACATGTACAACTTATAGTGAATTGTTTATCTTCCCAGTGGGGGTGGGTGAGGAGGGAAGAAGGGAAAAAATCTGGAACTCAAAGTTTTAAAAACAAAGTTAAAAAAATTGCTTTTTACATGCAACTGGGAAATAAGATATACAGGCACTGGGGTAAAGAAATCCATCTTGCTGTACTAGAAAGTTGAGGGGTGGGGATGAGGGAAGATATAAGAGAGAACAGATTGGGGCAAGGGGTATTCAGTAGGCTCGCTATTTTGGGGTCGGGAGTAGGGGAAAGATGGGGAGAAAAATTTGTAACTCAAAATATTGTGGAAATGCATGTTGAAAATTAAAAATAAGTAAACAAACTGGAAAAAACCTTCTAATTTTATTTATTAGTTCATTGGTTTCCTCATAATTTTATTAATCTTTCTTTTGATTTTTAGGATTTTTGATTTGGTGTTTAATTGGGAATTTTTAATTTGTTCTTTATGTAGTTTTTCTAGTTGCATGCCCAATTAATTGATCAGCTTTTTCTCATTTTATTGATGGGAGCAATTAGAGATATAAATTTTCCCCTAGGTACCACTTTGACTGCATCCCATAAATTTTGGTATCTTGTCTCATTGTTGTCATTTTGAAAAAATGAAATTATTGAGTCTATGATTTGTTCTTTGATCCATTTGTTTAAGATTAGATTATTTAATTTCCAATTTTAATCTCTTTTTCCATTGTCCATTATTGTTGTGCTCAGTGTTCTCTCCATTGTGCTGTTAGCTGCATATTATGCAACACACATATGTATATATAAAACACATATAATAGTTCATACATAAATAACACCTCTCTATATACACACATATATATTATATGCACATATGTGTATGTGTGTATATATGTATATATACATATATGTGTGTATATATACATATATACCTATATATACACACATATATATGTCTATACATACATACACACACAGCATTTGACAAGGACTTTGCTGAGGAGATGGGCGTTGCAGTGTCAGGTCCTATCTCCACAAGGGATCCTTTTCTGGATGATAATGGCAGAGCCAAGGCAAAATTAGGCCTGGTGGTCTAGAGGTTAATGTTATTCCTGAGGCTCTTGGGCTTTTCTGTCAGTGGCTAGTGTTGGTGACCACTTGGTTGGAGGGCCATTTACTTTCTTTAAAAAAAATTATTTTCCTATTGCCTGGCCTTTCTTCGTCCAAAAAAATTTTTTCCCCAGTTATATGTAAAGACAATTTTTAACATTTAAAAAAATTTGAGTTCCAAAATTTCTTTCTTCCTCCCTCAACTCCTCCCTCCCTGAGACAGTAAACAATTTGATATAGGTTCATTCAGTCATGTGAAACGTTACCCTATTAGTCATGTTGTGAAAGAGGACACAGACCCGAAGGAAAAAAGAAACACACACACAAAATTCAGAAAGTGGAAGATGGTGTGCTTCCATCTGTATTCAGACTCTTATCTGTTCTCTCTCTGGAGGTAGATAGCATTTTTCATCATGAGTATTTTGTAATTATTTTGGCTCATTGTATTGCTGAGAATAACTAAGTAATTTACAGTTGGTTTACTGTTACTATGTACAATGTTCTCCTGGTTCTGCTCGCTTCACTTTGCATCAGTTCTTATAAAGTCTTTCCAGGACTTTCTGAAATCCAGAGGGCCACTTTTTCAAAGGGGCTAATACCTTTGGGGATGACTGTGAGTGGCTGGTTTGGAAGCAGTGCTCAAGATCTAGGGTGTATATGTGCTGTGATTCCCAGGGCTCTGATTCAGGGTCCTGGGCTATCTCCATTAAGGTCTTGGGGAATGGTGGTTAATTTTAGTGGTTTGACCCACTTTGCACATTCTGGCTCCACTTTTCTTCCACAGGATACCGTGCTACAACTATCTACACTGGTTTGCCTAGCCCATTAGTGGTAATTGGGTTGGCATTTAAATGGTCTTGGCAGCAGTTAGGGATAGTGGACCCCTTCCTTCACAGAAGATACCTACATTTCCTTTCCTTTCTCTCCTTAACTTTTTTACAGTCTGGTTTCAGATCTCATCATTCAACCAACATTGTGCTGTCCAATGTTATTAATAGTCTTTTAATTGCAAATCTAATCACTTTTTCTCAATCCTCATCCTTCCTGATTTTTACAGCCTTTGGTATTGTTGATCACTGTCCTCTCCTTAAGACTTTCTTTTCTAGGTTTTCAGGATGCTATTTTCTCCTGGTCTTCCTCCTATCTGTCTGACTTTTCCATCCCAGTCTCCTTTGATAGAGCAGTCTGGCAAAGAGATTGTTTTCCTGCCTGGGAATAGGAGTATGGGAGGTCACAGAAGAGTCAGACCAGGCTACGGGATGCTGGAGGGAGCCCAGAAGATTGAGCAGGTGATGGTGCTGTTAATTATCAACTTTCCCCCCCCAACTTCCTCATTCCATATTCCAGGAGTATAGTTGCTATCAGACATTTTTGGCTTCTGTATTGGTGAAATATTCAGCTCAGTCTATAAAGAGAGAACTGGAAATATGGTTTAGTTTTTTAATAAAAATCTCCTAGGTGGAGATTTGAAACAAGTATACAAATAATATTGTATATAGTTCATAGAACACTGAAACTATGTGCTAATGATAGTGAGGAGGGGTTTAGAGGTAGAGCCTAGTCAGTGTATTCTGAAGGTAATGGTGGGATTTACAGAACTAATTAAATTTAGTATTCAGAATAAGTTTCTCAACAGAAATGTGTCAAGTCTAATTCAAGAGCAGGGTTGGAGTGGGAACATGGAGGCATTTGCCCTTGTTATGCCTGGCTATAATCCAAAGGTATGATCTCAGTAGTGTAAATGGCCTTTCATACTATGTTAGTGGATGGAGTTTGGCAGTTTAGCTCAAGAGAAGACCTCAGTGTCCGATATCTTATATTGCCAGGTGATCTTCAGAGTTTTTCTAAGATAATTCAAATGGAAGTGGTTCACTTTTCTTGTATGGTGCTGACAGATTGCCCAGGTTTCACAGGCATACAAAGGTGAAGTCAGCACAATGGGCCAATCCCTCTACTCTCCCACGCTTTCTTTTGGAGTCTCCCAAAAGCTGAGCTAGCTCTGGCAATGCGTGCATCAACCTTATCATCTATGTGGTTATCTCTGGAAAGCATACTGCCAAGCCAAGTGAACTTATCCACAGGATCCAAAATGTCTCTACTTACTGTGACCAGTGGTTCCATGTATGGATCAGTAGTATTCTGTTACATTCATATACCACAATTTGTTCAGGGCTAAACTAGATTCTGAACCTGAGACTTGTGAACTTCCCTTTAAAAAATATTTTGGTAACTATGTTTCAAAATAATTTGTTTTCTTTGTAATCCTATGTATCTTATTATGCATATAAAAACATTTCTGAGAAGGGGTCCAGAGGTTTCCTTAGACACTGTCAAAAGGTTACAATCCCCCGGGCTTTTGTTGTTCAGTCTTTTTTTCAGTTGTATTCAACTCTTTGGTGTTTTCTTGGCAGAGATCCTAGAGCAGTTTTCCATTTCCTTCTCTAATCTTACAAATGAGGAAAATTAGGCAACCGGGGTTAAGTGACTTGCCCAAGGTCACACAATGAGTGTTCAGGGCCAGATTTGAAATCAGGAAGATGAGTCTTACTAACAAGACTGGCATCCTACTGACTCTTTCTCCTAGCTTCTCTTGCAGAAGACAAAGAAGTATAAAATATGGTCTCTGCCCACCAACCATTACTAATAACAGGCTAGCAATGAATTCACAGTATTTGAAGTTAATATTGAGTTATCTTGGAATCCTTTGATTCCAAGCGAAAAGGAAATACTTGTGGAGCCTTGAAGAACAAATAATTCACCAAAGAACTTTGGTAAATTTCCACATGTCCCATGTAGAAAAGTTGTCATAAGGAGGGAATGGATGTGAGCAATTTCCAATTCTTTTTAATACTTCATTGTGTCTGTGATTGCAGTGTGGCTGTTTCCTCCATTGATGCAAATTTCAACTGATCCAGACCATCTCTCTTTTTTTTTTTGGTGATTCTTATCTATATTCTATCAAAGATTTTTATCAAAACTGGAGGCTTTCTTGTAATTTTTTTCACTTTTCTTGAGTACAAATGTGATATTTGAACTTCTTGTCTATTATCCTTCTGTACATGACCTGCCATCTCCTTGTCAATCATTTTTTCTTTCATCATCTTTTTTATGCCATTTATGTTTACAGGTCATCATTTGAAATATGCTGCAGTCTGTTTAGGTCCACTATGTATATCTCCATTGCTTTTAGGGTCACTGTAATAGCAAGCACCCTAGCATACCAAGGATGCCCTGCTAGCACAGGTTCTTTGATCTGCTTTTAAGGGAAAGACTGCTCAAAAACGGGTCAACAATCCTATTTTTAATTACATTCACTAGTTCAGGGGAACCAATACCCTGAACTTGGAGAAAATACAAGCAGAGAAATTAGCACAAAAACCAACAGACAGGGATCCAACTGTCTGAGTAAAGCAATACTGCTATACACTTTACATACATCACTGGATTGAGGGAGCACATACATCTGAGTAGTCGGGGGCGGGGGGGCTCTAAACATATGGCTACTCTGAATCTTGACCAGGAAATCAAAAGATCCTTTTGATGAATGAACACCCAAAACAAAATGCCAGTTTCCCAGAATATATAACAAAGGCTTGGCCCCTGATTGATTGTGTGCTGAGGAGCTTGAGAATCCTTGTGCCCCAGAACTTACTTGGAAACTCCCCTAGCTCAGAGCCTGATTAACTCTAGGCTAGGGTTCTATATACCTGTTAATGGGCAGGGAAAATCTTCAAATTCCCTTAACATCACAATCACTCACAACTTTGATTCTTCCCATATCATGGTCATCCATGTGAGCAAATGAGGTAACATTTGTAAAGTTTAGAACAGTGCCTGGCACATAATAGGTGCTGTATAATGGCTTATTCCCGTCCCTTTCCCCTGTCTCCATCCTTCATTCAAAATTCACAACCATAGAGCATCAATAAGAATATTAACAAATTAAAAGAAATAAATAAAAATTAGATTTTGTGCTATGTAGTGGTATATTAAAAAAATAAACCTGAAAATGTGGGGTATTTTGTGGTAGGAATTAGAAACTATGGAGACCCAGGCTCTCCATCTTGTAACCCCAAACACTCAAGGGGAAATGATACCACAACTTTCTGAAGGAGAAACAGAAGGCAAACTACTAACTCTCATTATTGGGACTATCTGGTTTATGGAATACCACATTAGGAAGTGGCTGCTGTGCTCTGAGCTCCAGGGGAAGTAGATCTGAACCTCACAAATTGTTGTTTCTGTCCCTTTCCACTACATTGGAACAAAGGACAACAGAGTCATGGTCCTAATGGGTCAGGATTGAATTTAAGAGAAAGATGTTCATTCTTAGCAATCATGATATGAAGGAAGTTATTAGCAAGAATAAACTACTGTAGCAGAGTGCATTTCAGAGGAACATGCCACAAACATCTAAGCAAGGAAATAGGAACTGGGGAAATCAACATGCAAATAAGAGTGACATCCAAAGTCAGGGTGATAGGCCAAATGGCTACCTGTTTCCCAATGGATTTCTTAGGCACTGAACATGTCTTCTAATAAACATAACTCAGAAAGGGGAAATAATACAAAATGTCTTTTTCACTCACATTAGTTTTGTAGCCTGACAACTTTGGGTCTTCCATCTACTTACTATTTCCACCTAATGCTTACAGGACAGGATTTCACTGGTATTTTTTAATGAGAGCAAAACAGTTTGATAATATTAATCAGTCAGCTTGAAAGAAGTCTTCCTTCTCCCTACCATATCCACCTTTTACAGGATAGGATTTCATCAATATTTTTATATGAGCAAAGCAAATTGGTGTGATTGGTCCATCAACTGCAAGAGTAGTTCCTGAAGAAACTTCCTTTTGTGTCTCTTGGAAAACTGAGTTACCAAAACTATGGCATAGGGAATTTTTACTAAAGTATTTGGAATTACTGATAAAGAAGTTCATAAAATTAGAAGCTCCATAATATGTGGATTTCAGGAGGATGAATCTGCCATTTTCTGACTTACCATTTTTTAATGGCTATTAGTACTAGAGAGACCACAGAGCCAAGAATGACCATCTAATGATGTGCTAACCTAAACTCAAGTCAGACAACCAGAAAAAATACAGATTATTGGGGAGGATTTTCTCTGCTACTTTTTAAAGAAGCTCTAGATACAATCTTGGGCAGCTAGGTGCCACAGTGTATAGAGTACCAGGCTTGGAATCAGGAAAACGTACCTTCATGAGTTAAAATCTGACCTCAGATGCTTAGAAGCTGTATGACCCTGGGCTAGTCACTTAACCCTGTTTTTCCTTAGTTCCTCATTTGTAAAATGAGCTGGAGAGGAAAATGGCAAAGCACTCCAGTATCTTTGCCAAGAAAACACCAAATAGAGTCATGAAGAGTTGGACATAACTAAATAAATACAACAACATGATGTGGTCTTAATTTCTGCTTGACTTCCCTTGTGTCTACCTTGCTCCACAGGGCCAGTGCAAGATACTGAGAGCAGCAGGGACCCCTGTAGCCATGTGGTGCCTTCTCCTTGCCACTCTCTCATGATACATCATATAAGTGACTGTCACATGTTGGCCAGGCTTGTTTAACACCATAAGGGCTAAAGCAGGGCTGTAGGGTTTGTTCCTGATGTCATTTTGCATTTTATCCTTAAGTATCCTCAAACTACACATTTCTCCTTCTACCTTACTGGGATTCTCATCCTTCATATTTTCATACTTCTAATTATGCTCTGACTTTTTTCTTTCTCCTGTGGATCTGCTTGACTTTTGAATGATTCGTTTTGGACTCATAGTTTTAGCACTCATCATTTCAAATTCTGTTAGGTGTGTCCCGGAGCACACTCCTCGCCTGGTGTAATGGATTACTCAGAGCCCGAGAGTTTAAATAAACAATCCACATATTATAAGAGCATGTTCATATGTTCTCAGCTAAAAGCACTCCCAAGGTGGTTAAAAGAAAAAAGTAAGAAAAAACCACTGGAAAAGAGATTAAAAGCAATGAGCAATGAAGTTCTCTGGGGTCTTGACAGCTTGTTGCCAGTCTTAAAGCTAACTTTATATTTGTGTGTGTGTATACATATGTATGTATGTATGTGTGTGTGTATATATATGTAATATATATGTAAATTGTATATCTATAACTTTATATCCTCCTTGCCAAAAATGGCCTATAGCTGGGTCCCAGATCAATCCACCTTTGAGCAAAGTTAATCCAAAGAAGCCCCAAGTCCATTCCATGGCCTCTTTGCTCACAACAAAAGAAAGAAGGAATTTGCGCTAAAGGGCAAGATGAATCACAAGTATGGTTCCAGCTAATGAGGGGCTGAGAGGAGGTTAACTTATCTTTCTCCAGTTCTACTGAGATCCTAACCCACAACATTCTGACTATGCTTTTGTGGATTCACTGTTAATAAGGAATGTTTGCTAAATAATTGAACAATACTTCAACTGTTCTTCTATAGATCTGTGACCTCAGTGCTGGGGTAGAGGGTGAGAAGAATTCTATCAGTACACATTGCAACCCTTACATACCTTCTCATTCAGTGCTTAGCCATGTTTTCCCATAGATGTTCGTAGAAGATATATCCACTGAGCTTGATGACTTGCTCCTAGGTCTTTTCACATTTTGTGAATATTTGTGCAGCTTTTTAACTGCCCATCCTCTTATCTCATTTTTCCTACTTGACTAGACTCTCTCCTATCATTCTAGTCACACATTTCCTGAATGATATCTCTTATACTATTTCTTGCATATTGATTATTACAAAAATGCTGCAGCTTCAGTCATTCTACAAGCTTTTATTAAGCACCAGGCAAGGTGCTAAATGCTAGAAATACAAAGAAGAGCAAGCAAACAAGCAAACAAACCCAAAACAAAACAAAAGCTGCCCTTAGCTCACAGATGAATGGAGAGACCACGTGTTAACAGTTAGGAACAAACAAGAAATATACAGGACAAATTAGAGATAATTAATAGAACAATTAGCATTAAGGAGAATCAGGAAAAGCTTCATGTAGAAGGTGGGGTTTTAGCTGAGGTCTGAAAAAAAAAAGCCAGGGAAGCCAGGAGGGAGAGATGAAGAGGGAGAGAATTCCAGGAATGGGCGATAGCCAGTGAAAAGGTCTTAAATTGGGAGATGGAGTATCTTGTGTTAGAAACAGCAAAGAGATCAGTGGCACTCCTTTTTTCCTTCCTTCCTTCCATCCACAATGTATTAAAATATAAACTCATCTATAAAATCTTATATAGAAGTATGATCAATAATCACAGACTTATGAACATTATCATCTCACAACCACTGAGTACTCAAGGGAGAGTAAGGTAAAGGAAGCCTGGAATGGTAGGAGGAGCCAGGTTATGAAGGGTTTTATATTTGATCCTAAAGGTGATAAGGAAATCCTAAAGTTTGTTGCATAAGGGGAGGATATGGTCAGACCTATGCTATGGGAAAATCAATTGGAAAACAGTAGAGGATCAACTGAATGGGGAGAGATTTGCGGCAGGGAGACCAATAGCAGGATGACCTACCAGCAGTCTACTGTTCATAGGCCAAGAATATGGTGATGAGTATCTTTACTATGTCAGAGGAGAGGAGGAGGTCTATTTGCACCCATTTTTTCCATTGAACTTTGGGTCACTGGACAAGGATCTCATATATAGAGTACTAATGAATGGAAACATTGCTAAAGGAGCTAAATCATATGAATCTTGATATTCTTGCCATAAATAAAAGCAGAAGAAAGAAGGAATTTGCAGCTAAAGGGAAAGGTGAATCACAAGTACTACCTGGAAAGGCAAATAAAGGAATGGGTAGAGTAGGTTTTATCATATGCCCCAAAGCTAAAAAAATTATGTTTTCTCATGGCATTTAGCCTTGTCAATGAAAAATATTTGCAAAAAGACTCATAAAAATAATTGCAGTTTATATACCAACACTGATTGCTGTGGATGAAGTGGTGGAGAAATTTCATAAAGAACTTGTTAAGACCCTCCAAATCAAATCAACATGTACTCCAATACTTGGTGACTTCATTTAAAAAATGGGAAAAGGTGATTATCTATGGGAAATATATGGGAAATTACAGCTCAAGAAAAAGAAATGAGAGGCCAGAGACTTGTTGATTACACAAGAAAGAAGCCTCAACCCTCTATATCACACATATATTTTTCCTTAAAATTTTTCTAAAACAATGGAAAGGTATTGAACATGGCAAAAACCAAATAATATCCTTAAGAATGAAATTGATTGGGGGTGGCTAGGTGGCACAGTGAATAGAGCCCTAGCCCTGGAGTCAGAAGAAGCTGAGTTCAAATTCGGCCTCAGAAACATAACACTTAATAGTCCTGTGATTTTGGGCAAGTCACTTGACCCCAATTGCCCTGCCTTATCCCCTCCAAAAAGAAAAAAAAAAGGATGAAATTGATTACATTTTAGTAGACAGGAAAAACTCAACTTATTATGGTCATGGGAGGTATCACAGCTTTTTGTACACAACTAGACTATTGACTTGTTAGCAAAGATCAGTATTTATGATGCTCAAGAAGAAAGAAGAGCAATGAAGAAAAGACATGTCATACAGAAAATATGAAATGGAGGACAGAGGGGACATTGACACCCGCTATAATTATTTCTTATTTTTAGCTTTTTGTCACCATTTATTTTTTTATTAAATTATTTTTTTCTTTATTACTTTGTTTACTTTTAGTTTGCAAGATTTAGTTCCACAATCCCTTGAGTTTCAAATTTTCTTCCCCTCCCTCTCCCCACCCCCATGGCAGCATGCAGTCAAGTATGGGATCTGCAAATGCTTTCACATTAGACATTAGTCAGGTTGTAAAGAAGGATTGTGACCAATGGAATAAACAATGGGAAAAAAGAAACAAAATCAAACAAGAAAAAGAAAGGGCAGGTAGTTTGCTTCAGTCTGCATTCAAACTCTGTTCTTTCTAGTTCTTTCTCTGAATGTCGACATCTCCTTTCCTCATGAGTCTTTTGGAGTCTTATAGCCCTGCATTGCTGAGAAGAGTCCAGTCTATCAAAGTTGGTCATCACACATATGTTGTGTCTGTAATTGTGTACAAATTTCTCCTAGTTCTGCTCTTCTCATTCCACATCAGTTTGTATAAGTCTCTCTAGGTGAATATGAAGTCTGTCCACCCATTTCTTTCTTTCTTTATTTCTCTTTTTGCTTTTTGGAGGGCAATTGGGGTTAAGTGACTTGCCCAAAGTCACACGGCTAATAAAGTGTGTCAAGTGTCTGAGGCTAGATTTGAACTCAGGTCCTCCTGACTCCAGGGCCGGTGCTGTATTCACTGTGCCACCTAGCTGTCCCTGCTCCTCATTTGTTACAGCACAATAGCATTCCATTCCATTCATATACCACAACTTGTTTAGCTATCCCCCAATTGATGGGCATCCCCTTAATTTCTAATTCTTTACCACCACAGAAAGAGCTGCAATAAATATTTTTGTACATATGGGTCTTCCTCCCACTTCTATGATCTCTTTGGGATACAACCCTAGAAGTGGTATTACTGGGTCAAAGGGTATGCAATTATTTATAGTCCTTTGGACATAGTTCCAGATTGTTCTCCAGAATGGTTGAATCAGTTCACAACTCCACCAACAATGCATTAGTGTTCCAATTTTTTCACATCCTCTCCAGCATTTATCATTTTCTTGTTTTGTCATCTTAGCCAATCTGACCAGTGAGATGTGGTACCTCAGAATTGTTTTGATTTGCATTTCTCTAATCAATAGTGATTTAGAACATTTTTTCGTATACTTATATACATATCTTTAATTTCTGTCTCTGAAAATTACCTGTTAATATCCTTTGACCATTTATCAATTGGGGAATGACTTGTATTCTTATAGATTTGACTCAATTCTCTGTATATTTTAGAAATGAGGTCTTTATCAGAGACACTGGTTGTAAATATTCTATCCTAGTTTCCCACTTCCCTCTTAATCTTGGTTACACTGGCTTTGTTTGTACAGAAACTTTTCAATTTAAGGTAATCAAGATTATCCATTTTGCATTTTATAATGCTCTCTGACTCTTGTTTGGTCATAAAGTCTTCCCTTCTCCATAAATCTGACAGGTAAACTATTCCTTGCTTTCCCAGATTGCTTACAGTATCAGCCTTTATACCTAGATCATGCACCCATTTAGACTTGATTTTTGTATATGGCGTTAGATAATGGACTATGCCCAGTTTCTGCCATATTATATTCCAGTTTCCCTGGCAGTTTTTGTCAAATAGTAAGTTTTTATCCCCAAAACTGGGGTCTTTGGGTTTATCAAACAGTAGATTACTATAGTCATTGATTGCTGAGTCTTGGGTACCCAATCTATTCCATTGATCCACTACTCTATTCCTCAGCCAGTACCAAGTAGTTTTGATGACTGCTGCCACTATAATGATTTCAAGAAGTTAAACTAATGTAAATTAATTGCTAAAATAAAGACTTAAAGGAGCCTACAATAAGTGCCTCAGTCAAGAACATTTGACTGATTTGATAGAACACAGAAGTAGCTAGGCAATCTAGACAACCAGGCAGCGCCATAGTGCACAGAGCCTGGGCTTGTAGTTAAGAACACAGGAGTTCAAATATGACCTCAGACATTTACTAGCTGTCACTTAACCTTGGGGCAAGTCAATTAACCTCTTTCTGCCTCAGTTTCCTCTACTGTAAAATGGGGATGATAATAATAAATAGCACCTATCTCACGGTTGTGAGGATCAAAAGAAATAATAATTATAAAGCATTTAGCACAGTGCCTGACATAGACATCAAGAAATTCTCATTTCTTTCCTTCTCTTCTTCTTTCCTTCCTTCTTCCCTCCCTCCCTCCTTCCTTCCTTCTTTCCTTCCCTCCTCCTTCTTTCCCTTACTCCCTACTTCCTTCCCTCCTTTCTTCCACAATGTATTAAAATATAAACATCTATAAAATCTTATGTAGAAGTATGATAGATAATTACATATTTATAAACATTATTATCTCACAAAGCAGAAAGAAGTGGTGGGGGTCACTTCAGTCTAGATAAAGCTTGTCAGTGAATCCAACTGAGCAAAATCACCCTGTTCTGGGCATGGCCTAAGTGAAGCCAGCACTCCATTAGTTTAACTTTGCTATGAGACACTCAAAAGTCATTCAACAGTTAACAAAAGTGGTAGTCACAGCTGTAGAAGGATTTTCAACAAGGGCACCTTGGGTTGATTCAGCTGGGGAAAGAACCTCCAAACCCCTTCCTACACCCCTAGGTCTTCACGGCTGTTTTGTTTCAGGAGATGAGGAAGTGACATTAACTGTCTAAGCTAACAAAGTCTTAAGGAATGACAATGGCTTTTAAGGAAAATTAACTTAACCTGTATGGATGGAGGGGCCATTTTCCTCTAAGGATCAAACATAAAATCCCCTTTGGCTTTTAAAACCCTTCACAAACTGATCTTCCTTATCTTCCCAGTTTTCTTATGCCTTACTCCCTTCCATATACCCTGTGATCTAGTCACACTGACCTCTTCCTCACACCCAACACTCCATCTTCTGACTCTGGGCATTTTCCCTAGCTGTCTCCCATGTTTGCAATGCTTTTCTTCCTCAGATCTATCTCCATCTTCTGGCTTCTGTTCATTCCTTCAAGTCTCAGCTAAAGACCCACCTCCTATAAGAAGCTTTTTTCAATTTTCCTTACTCTTAGACCCTGCTGTCTGAATGTATCCCATCTTCCCCACCACTTTATCCTGTGTATATCTTGTTTGTACATAGTTAGTGTGTTGTCCTCTCGCTCAATAGTGATTTCCTTGATAGCAGGGACTGTTTTTTGCCTTTCTTTTTATCTGCAGGGCTTAGCACAGTGCCCAATACATAGTAGATGTTTTATAAATGTTCAATGACAGACTGTCTCATTGATGTACTTCTTTCATTCTTTCAAGGCACATAATTATCCATAAACTGGAGAGTAGAGAGGCATTCCTGAGATTTTCTCATCTCACTTAGCAAGAAGAGGAACCTATATTTTATACATATTTTGTTGTTACCTGGAGATGGAAGATTAATGAAGATAGGGCAATTTCTTGTTGTTCCTGGAACTACTACTCCTTTTGACCATCTTACTTGCTGAAGCTGATACATTCTTCATGGGTTTTGATGTGAACGCTTTTAGCAAACTGCCTGTTTTTTTTTTAATAGAGGACTTTTCTACCTTGTTCTTAGGTTTTCCTATTTTCCCTTCCTAGTTGTCCATGTGCATTTGATTGGAATTAGCAGATTCCTGCTATGACCTACTACAGTCAATACCTGTACCCATATCTATGACTTCTGAAGAAATGCAATTTTCAGCCACTTTTCAACATTACTTTTTTGTTCCTTCCACTCATTTCGTTTGTCTGTCTAACTTGGGTCTTACTTAAAAAGGCTAGTCCACCATTTAACTGTGTGACCCTAAGCAAGCCACTTAACCCTGTTTGCCTTAGTTTCCTCATCTGTAAAGTGAGTTGGAGAAGGAAATAGCAAACCACTCCAGTATCTTTGCCAAGAAAATCCCAAATGGGGTCATGAAGAGTCAGACAGGACTGAAAAAATGATTGAACAACAACAGCCCACCATCTTAAAAGGCTTTTCAAGGATGAATAGGATTCCTCCATTTAAGGAGGGGACCCAACCAGTCACTTCTTCTTTTCACACTTGACTGTATTCCTTCTCTCTCAGCAAGCTTTTTTCTTCCTTTTGTGTATTGTCTTCCCCCATTAGACTATAAGCTCCTTGAGGGCAGGAGCTGTCTTTCTCTTTCATATTGTATCCCTAACACTTAGCACAGTGTCTAGCCCAAAGTAGATGCATAATAAATGTTAATGATTGACTTACAAATTTAGACAGGTATAAAGAAGGTACAAAGTATTCTATACAGGAAAATGCTGTAAGTATAGGTGCCCTTGTAGGAATGAGCATGGTATGATAGATCAATGAGGAGACCACCCCAGGTCACATTGGTTAATGTTGGCTGGGGGGAGTAGTAGGAAATATGAGGTTGGATAAGTATGATTTGGCTTGGCATGTTTGTTTGAGAGAAGAAATCACAGAAGGAATGAACAGAGGGAGGATTTTTAAAAATTATTTAAATTTTTCTCAATTACATGTAATTTTTTAAACATTCATTTCTAAAAATTATGAATTCCAAATCCTCCTCCTCCTTCCCTTTCTCCCTCTTTTTCCCCCCACCTTGAGAAGGCAAGCAATTTGATGTAGATTATATGTGTGAAATCATGCAAAGCATATTTCCCTCTTAGCCACATTGCAAAAGGAAACATAGACCAAAACAAACAAACAAGAAAAATAAAGAAAATTTTAAAAGTATGTTTTGATCTGCATTCAGATCTTTCTCTGAAAGTGGATAGCACTTTTCTTAAGTCTTTTAGAATTGTCTTGGATCATTGTATTGCTGAGAAAAGATGTCATTCAAAGTTAATCATCATACAATATCGCTGTTACTGTGTACAGTGTTCTGATTCTGCTAACTTCACTTCCCATCAGTTTAAGTCTTCACAGGTTTTTCTGAAACTATCCTGCTCATCATTCCTGATTGCACAATAGTATTCCATCACAGTCGTATACCACAACTTGTTTAGCCATTCGCCAATTGATGGGTATCCCCAGAGAGGGGATTTAATGTGGAGCTCTTAACTCACTATTGTGTTAAATTAATTTTAATGAGCTTAAAATAAAAACTGAACCTGTAAGTTCATTTACTGACACTTTCTTTCCTATTTAAAGAGTTGCTTAAAACATTAAAAGGCTAAATGACTTTCAGGTGGTCATTCAGCCAATATGTGTCCAAGGCAGGACTCAAACCCAAGTCTTCCTGATTTCAAGGATACCAAGCTGACTCTGGTAAGGAGTGTATTATGAACCTCCAGAAGACAAATGGCCAGCATCTACACAAAACACAGATGGGCAGGAAGAGGGGGATTCAAGAAGATTTTATGAAGCAGGTTTGTCAATGAGCTTTCTGACTGGTGCAAATAACAACAATGAATTGTTTTTAAAGTTTTTTATTTGGAAGACTGGACATAATAAGGACTCATAATAAGGCACACTACTGAGGCTCACCAAGGGGTGGGTTTTGTGAAGGGAAGGGAGGCAGCTCTATCTTCTGAACTCAAACATTCTCAAGTCATTTTGAAATTCACTTTGCAAAGCTATTACTAATCAGTGCTTTGTGTATTTTTTAAAGCCTTTTTATTTTCTGATGATTTACAGTGTTTGTATTAGTGGTTTCACTGCTATTTTTGCCACAGCTAATCCACCTTTTTTACACGTGGTGTCAGGGAAGAGTTTGGACTTGACTTGATTTAGCCAAGCTGTCACACACTAAAAACACATGTTTTAAACACTGCAGGATAGAAAAGGATAAAGATCATTATTTCAAAATAACAGTGAGACCAAAATGATAATTAATAGTAATGTTAGTCTTATTTTGAAATCATTAGTCTCCCCTGAACTAAGCACTTCAGTCAATAAAATGCAAATGTAATAAAGTGCACAAGAATAATTCAAATTAACAGTTTTTTTCTTATTATGTCTCAGCTTTTAAAAAATTATGTTTTGAATTTAGGCAACCAACAATATATAATGAGCTCTGTATTTGTATCTTTGTGCTAAATAATTACTATGGCAGATTATGGTCTAAACTTCAAAATTATATATTATTCATATTAGCCTGTTGATCTTGAAATTACCTTGGAATGAGGCAAAGCCAACTGTAAACTGGACCCAATGAAATTTCTGTTTTGTTAAGAACATGTGAGATGTTATTCTGACCTCTAGTCATGGTTCTGTTAGTGATTCACCACATGACTTTGGGCAAGTCATATCACTTCCCTGGAACTTAGATTCCTCCTCTGCAAAAATGAGGGAGTTGAATCACATGATCTCTTAAGGTGCCTTTTGGGTCCTCAGTTATTTGGTTGTAATCTAGCACAGTTGATATTAAGTGCTGCAGGTGTCTTAAAATGCAAAGATACAAAGAGGCAATGTGACTGACTAGGCAACCTAATCCCAAAGAGATTAATGATAACAAAGGACATAGAACAGGTCAACTGGGTATGTGAAATGACCTATGGTCATCCACTAACATCCACTCTGGGGAGTTAGGCCATACTGGCTGGGACTCCCTGTACTACTTCAGACTATAGATGCAATGTCCATCATAATGAAGCAATGAGCCTTGATGATGTTGTAGCTGTACTCCTGATCTAATTCGAGACTAAAGCTGCCTCACTGACTTATACCAGCTGAACTTACTCCAAGTCATCTGATTCCAGAGAAGGGATGCTCTAACTGGAGTTGGGGGGGCATGCTGGGATGTAGCAGAAAGTCAAGGAGCTGCTAGAGGCCTGCCTACTGATTGGAGGATAGAGTAAAGAAAAGAAATTAGAAAGAACAGTCATTTATTAGGAACTGAAGAGGCAACTGGACCAATTATACACCATAAGGAAATAAAACTCCCATTGTTCACTGATCTAATGTGTGTTAGAAATCTTTGTGTGCTACCATCACTGAGACCAATATAGTGAAATAGGCCACAGTTTGGACTTAAGCTTTTATACTATATGTATGTATGTACTTATATACTATATATACATATTATATAGTATATGTATACATGTACTTTTATACTATATATACACACATGTATATGCACATATACTTACACATATATACATGAATGAAAATATAACCGGGCTCAGACTTGACTTACATAAAGAATTATTCAGTATATAAGGTCATAATTATTGTAGAATCATCCCTCTGGATGGATGGAACTTCAAAGTCCAAAGTCCTCTTCTTTTTACAAATGAGGAAACTAAAGCCCTGGGAAATGGAGTGACCTGTCCAGTACCTTTCTAAGGTTGGTGTTGAATTATTAGCATGATTGCAATGTGATCTATAGCCTGTTGAGCCCCCAACTAATAATAATGGCGACCTAGAAAGTGTCTAAGACAGAATTATTAAAAGCATGACTTCAACATCTATTGCTTCTCCCCTGTCTATCCTCTCATGGAAAACACTTTAAAAAAGTGTTCCAAAAGATATGTACATTATTTTCCAAAGCTCTTCAGTTTTTCAGAATACTTACAATTTGATGTTCTTTTGTTCCAGCCATCACATGCAGGGGTCCCTGCCAGCCAGCCACAAGAACACTGAATAATGTAGACTCATGGTGAATCATTCACTCTTGGAGAACCTGACAACTTTGGTTCTCCTGGTGCTGGTCCCATCCACTAGACTAGGAAAGCCAAAGCTGTTTGCTCTATTTCCAGCGAGGGACTAAACATGAGACAATGGAAGTAAAAGGTTTTGCAATCTTTAAAGTGTTATGTAAATGTCAATTTTTCTTTAGTTTCCCTTCTTATTAGTAGGGACTTAGCTATGCCAGATCCACAAAATGAGTGGAGAAAGTAGAGACATTTGCTTTTTTCTTTTCTTCCCATTTCCATTTCCTTTTTCCTCTCAAAAAAAAAAAATGGAATGAAATGTATGTGCTAGCCTCTACACAACTGGTCTTATAATCAGAACTCTAAATCTTCTAATAAATGTATCCTAGGAGGGCAGGAGACTTTAAAAAATACATTCTTTGCTGCTAAAAATTAACTTGATAATTTACTTTTTGGCAATAGAGGATAATGAAAAATAGTAGCAGGGACAATAAAAAGGGCAGCGGGGGGACAGCCTTCTCCCCCTTCTTTCTTTCCCTGCGTCCTGTGGTGTTTGCCAAGCGCTCATGTGCACTGAGCTGAGACCACCAAGTTCACTTTGGCATGTCTTGTGCCATGAACCAAATGTGAACCACAGAAGACAGCCCCACACCCAGAGCCTCTCTGCCTGTCTACCCCAGAAATATCATAAAGATCAAAGTTTTCCATTACACAAAGAACGTTTACAAGTCCTTCAAAAAAGATCCTCTTCCTTTTTTTTGCAAACCATCTATAAAGTAGATGGAGCAAAAAATTATTTGTTTGCAAGTACATGCAGGCACTCCTGCTGTTGCAGAAATTAATTGCCATGATGGGAACTGCATGAAAAGTAATGGTGTCTTTAAGGGACCAGGATGGAGTGCCATTGGAATGCTATTTTTATGATACCATTAGGTGTCTAAACACATGAAGAAATGGTGTGAATGAGTGCTAAGGAGGGGAGAGTGGAAAATCCAAAGAGCAGATGGACCTGTTTCCAAAGGTTTGTGGGAAGAAGAATCATTGAGAGGATCAGGAGCCCAGGGCTGACCTGGCTTCAGACTGAGTCATGAAGTTTGGTAGGTTTGGGAGTGGTGTCTAGTCACTATGATTTTCGTTCCCAGGCTTTCTGCTGATGTCACTTTTTGACATCAGATTAAATTTCAGATTGGGTACCCTTTTATCACTGAACTACATTCAGTCGGGGACTTCTAGCGTCCTTTCTTACTTTCACAATAGCTCCATAATTTGGCTCTTTCTCCTCCTTTATCTATCCTCTTTTCCTTTAACCTCCTGGGTTACTGACTCTTCCTTTCTCTTCTGATACTAAGAGGTCCTGTGTTAATTCTGGTGTTAACTGGAGCCCACTGCTGGAGATGTAACCTGAGGGCTTGAGGGACGTGATCTCTGGGTAGGCTCTAGGAGCTGGTGAGCAATTATCCAGATAAACTGCTGAAGTATTAGTGCCCTCATATACTTTGATGTTTGGGAGAAAGCTGACTTCTTCTCTTAGAGATTCAAAGGGCTTTTCAGCAGTCTTGCAAATATGCTCAACTTTAAGTCACCTACAGCCTTCTTTCAACTTCAGCTAGTTTAGAAGATGGAGGGATTGTTGCTTTTTAATGTGAATCATCAGGATTAATGTAATAGATTCCTTATAAAGTTATGCTTTCAGATTACTCAGAAACTAGACAAGCATGGCTCAATTCCCATTCCTTAAATAAAATATCTGCTCATTCATTCTTCCTTCTTTCTCTAATACTATTATTTAAGGTGAGAAGATTATTTTTTCCCCTTTAAGGTTATAGTCATCATGGGTCAGCAGGGAGAGCAGAACAGAAGGCTATTGAAATGCTACTTTTGTGATATCATTCTGTTTCCACAAATATTGAGTTTGAAAGAAGCTATTGAATACCCATTGGAAAAAAAACTTCCAATTATTGGTAATCTCCAGTCAATTCAATCTATTGGTCATAGGTTATGAGAGAGGCAACTATGGTGGGGTGATGAGAGTGTTGACCTAGGGCGCCAAATTTAGCAGGCACTAAAAGCACTGTCACTTGCCATGAGTGGGTAAATTCCTCTCATGCTACTCTCCCCCTGCCCCAACAGCAGTTTCACCAGTGTCCCAGTGTAATGGAAATGCAGATTTAAAGATCTTCCCTGCCCCTAGCTTAAGTGCACCTGGAGCCTGTGGTGGGAGGCTTGTTTTTTCAGGAAAGCCCACACCTTGATACTTTGTGATTGGGCAGTGGGTCCAGAAGGTTGTTACATTCTCTGAGCCAAGAGAAGGCTATATAAGCCCTGAGGAGAGGCTTTACTTTGGGGCTCACTTTGAGAAGTGTAGTGTGATTTGACCAGATGAGACTCTGGGAAGCCGTTGTTGAGAGCCCCCCGGCTTTGAAAACCCAGATGTTGATGCTTCCTTCTCTGGTAACTGTGATTTGGTATTGATATAATGGTAGGACAGTTTGGAAGCCTGTCTGTGTGATCTGTAAGTTCTGTAACTCTGAAGTTCGGGGTGCTGACCTTTTTCCCTGAACTAGGTAATGTGTGTTTGTTTGATTAAATTTAGTAAGCTTGTTAACCCATTTTGAGTTGCTTTCCTTTTGAAAAGCAGATCTAAGAACCTGTGTTGGCAGTCACCCTGGGGATATTGGGGTGCTTGCTGCTACACCCAGGGCATCTATCCCCCTGCCATGAGTTGGTGTCTTGGCCTCCTGTTTTCATTTGACATAAATTTCACATTTATAGCTCTGTAGGTTATACATACACATAAACGCTTGTCATATCAACATGGGAAGATAACTTACATTCATTTTGTATCTACCTATTTTTAAATATTCATTTCAATTCTATTTGTTAGACATTTATTAATTAGGTATATTTTTGCTGTGCCAATTTACACTGTACTAAGCACTTAGATGGCAGAGATGAAGACACAAATGCAGAACGTTTAGTGCTCAGGAGAAGTGTCAGTGTAGCATCTGGTACCTGGGAGAGATGGAATGGAAGTTTCCCTTCCTCAGAAGAGAACAGAAGCCAAGATGTTCGGACATTTTCTCCATTCTCCTCTCCCCACCTCTGTACCCTGCCCAGCCCCAATCAAGTAACTCCATATATGCAACTTCTCTTTCATATGTGAGAATAATGTGTCTGAATACTAGAAATACATAAAAGCAATGATGACAATCTCATTAGTACCAATCATGTATACATTTTAGCATGACTCAGCATGTTTAGACTGGAACTAGAAGGACAGAGTTGATTTTCCTCTGCTTAACTTTCAGTTTCTTTAGAGTGACAGTGAAAAGGGAAAGATACATTAAAAGGACATCAAATAAGACAGTGTATAAGAGCTTCACAACTTCCTTCCTTGATCTCTCTTAACAAGCATTCGGAATGCATGATAATGTTCTCCTGTTGGAAAAATCTCCTTCCTTCTCCTCCAAAGACTATTCCCAGATGCTTTCATGTATAAATTCCATGTATGAACCATAATGAAAACTGACTAGTCTGCTATTGATCTTTTTCCAACGGTTTGTTTTTCTCTTTTCTTTATTGTTAGATTGGTAGATAATTTGAGAGTAAATCGAGTCACTCTTGAGGAGGTTTGTTTCTTGAATGAAATAGAGAAGGGGTTTGTTGTAGCTTTGAAACTACATCAAAGTGATGTTAATAATGAAAACAAGTGAAATTATCATTTGAATACTGAATGGGAGAAGGGGGACTGTTAGTGGACCAGTTCCTCCCAAGGGGTCAGGGGAAGTGACTCATGGAGGCATCCCTTACAGGTGACAGTGGGCAGACTCATAAGCAGTGGGGGAGGGGAACATTGCAGGAGTAAGCCTCCCTAAAATGAAAACCATCCTGATTTCCATCTTTAAAAATATGTTATTTAAGGGGCGGCTAGGTGGCACAGTAAGTAGAGCGGTGGCCCTGGAGTCAAAAGGACCTGAGTTCGAATCCAGCCTCAGACACTTAACACACACAAACAAAAACCTAGCCATGTGACTTTGGGCAAATTACTTAACCCCAATTGCCCTCCAAAAAGCAAAAAAAAAAATTAGTTGTTATAAACATAATCATTTAAAAATAACTAACATTGTAGAGTGTTTTAAAGTTTTCAAAATGCTTCAGATTCATTATCTCATTAGGGCCTCATGATAACCCTGTTAGGATGGTACTCCAGGTGTCCGCATAATAACCATAAATGAAAAGAAACATTCAAACAAACATTGTATGTGTACATACAAAAAATAAACTTAATTTAAAGTTGTAGAAAAATTAGTATATTGACTTTAACGAGGTAGGAACAAAAACGACCTCTTTGTCTCCATGTTTCCTTCTGAACAATGTTTCTACTGTGTATTTTTCCATTTTTGTTCCCTTGCTCTTTTAGACAGGGCATGGCATGTCATTAGTTACCAATCTGGAGTTTAGGCCAGACGCTAGAACGTGGAGGGATGCAAAAATTAGAATATTCAAAGAGAACAAAGGAGGTACTAAAAATTCCTGCTTACAACCCTATAGCAAAAATACAAAACCTATTTTTCTTTTCTCCTAAGTGAAGCTTAATCCTTTCTGCCACTTTGAGTATCTGGCTAAGAAAACCTTTTTAGCCTTGTACTATAGATGCAAAGATTAATGTTGTCATAATAACACAGACACCGGTCTTGTAGAGATACTTTAAAAACCAAGTTTCCAGAAAGAAGCAGAGTAAAACCCTGCCTTGACAATTTTTCTCCAGCCCCTTGTTTGTGCACTTCAGGGTGCAAAGCAGTTTTAAAATCTTCTTTCTTTGAGTTGTTTAATACCTATAAAGCCAGCAATGATTTTTATCTGACATGGAGAAATATCAGTGTAAAAGCTCCTAAACTTTTACACAAAATTGCCATTTTCATTCCTTTTGCTCCTTCCACAGACTTGAGAGACTTTGGAGGGCATGTGATGTTTAGCAATTGCTAAACCATGGCTTCTACCCAACCGCTAATTTTGGCCTTTCTCAGTAAGTGGACACAACCAGAGGAATTATCTTCTCATTTTTATCTAAATAAGGTTACTTCAAGGGTAAGCAGGGCTCCGGATCCCAAAAACCCAGGTCTCACCAAAGTGAAACCTTCCACTATCACAGCTGAGTATGATGCATATTTGAAGCACCCTTGCTCCAAATACACCTCCACTTATACCAATAGCAGGCTTTTCTGTGTTGACAGTCAAAGTATGCTAGACTTCTTAATGTATCCTGGGGCCAAAAATAACCCAGATCTTGCCAAATGAAATCCTGAGAGATAGGAATTAGAGAGCTGATCATCTGACCTATAATAAGTTTATGGGGCTTAACCTTCAGAGCATTTGATGTTTAAGTGTTTAGTCTATGGTAATGGAGCCCTTTGAAGTTGTATAAATGGAGAATATTCTTATTAACCCTAAGGTTCTTCTCTTCTCATTGACTGTGGTGGGGAAAAGGGGAGGGGCAGAAGAAAGAGGTCTACGGGTTAGGCCTACCTATAGAAGTATGAGGCCATTGGCTGTTTCTCCTGCTTTCTAAATGACCTCAGGCAAGTCACTCTTTCTTCCTTTGGAGTCTCTCTTTATACCCTAGGGATAATAGCAGCAGGAATTCATAAATAGATATCTATATCTGTCTATATACATACATATACTTGCATGTATTAATAATTTATTTTCCCCCAATTACATGTAAAGACAATTTTTAACATTCACTTTTTAAAAATTTTGAGTTACAAATTTTTTCTCTCTCCTTCAACTCCCTCCCCCCATCTTTTTAATGTAACCTTTATTTCTTTTAATTGTTTTTAATTAACAAGCATTTCTCTCTCTCTCTCTCTCTCTCTCTCTCTCTCTCTCTCTCTCTCTGTCACAGCTTTGTCCATTGGAAAAAAATAGAAAAGCAAAACACTCGTAACAAATATGTGTATCCAAGCAAAACAAATTCCCTCGTTGGCCATGTCCAGAAATGTCTGTCTCATTCTGTATCTTGAGTTCATCACCTCTGTCAGGAAGTTGGAAGCCTGCTTCATCATTGCATTGATCATTGTCCTTAAGTCTTTCAGAGTTGTCTGTCTTTACAATGTTGTCATATTATAGGCTATTTTCTTCTTCTCCCATGGATATCTTGAAGATTAATGAAATAGCCTTATAAGGAATTTGCTATCTAAGTATTTAAAACATAAAATGTTGGTGCTAAAAAGTGCTTAAAGTATAAAGCTGTGGTTTTCAGTATGTGTTGTGTTTGTTTTGGCAACTCTTTGAACAACAACCAAAAAATGTTATGAACATACAAGGTAATTTAATTTACTACTCATAATATTCTTTTAGATTTATTCATTAAGTGCTTACAATAACTATGATGGTAACTTTTTGCCCCCCAAAACCCCTACCAAATATTTTATAAATATAAAATAAAAATTTTTATTCTCCCTATAATCATGGAAACTCTGAGTATAAATTTATAAAACTCAATTATTTACTGCTTATGATTACCATTAGAGAATTTTTATCAAAAACCTTTGGACCATTGTTGGGGATCCAAATGGGAACCACTTGTATACAGTAAGGATTATAATGGTCTTTGAGGTTCTGTAAAGAAGGGAACAAAATAAAGAATGCTTTAGTCTTTGTAAAAAAAAATCAGACAAAGACTACCTTAACTAGTTGTGTGGGTGTGCGATATATTCTAATAGTTAAGGAAATGATCCTGGGTGAAAATGAAGTATAAATCTTCCTGTTACCTATACAAAAAATGTGTTTGGGTAAGGCACAAACTTCATGTTTTCTCTGAACTGTGTTCCCCCACAATTCTTTGGGGGCAGTGCTGTTTTCATTAGGAGATAGTCTTGAATACCAAGCCCCAGAGGCCCATGTAGGGGACCCACAGCACAAGGATTTTTGAGTGTGGGAGGTTTTGAAAGAGTCTAAGAAAGCCAGAGGAAAAGGGCAAAAGGAATGGGGACAAGAAAGACTTTGCACCATTGGGATAATTGCATACTATTTCCTACCATGCAGTGCCATGCTGGGAAGCCACATTTTCATAGTCTATATGGTTGTAGGGAGCAGACTCTGATGTCAGTTGTGAAGGTGGGTGGTTAGAACAAGAAGGGCTTTGGCAACATCAAGATGTGAGGCTGAAAATGGATGGAGGATCTTGGCCCCTAGAGACTAGCCCTCTTTATCTTGTCTAACTGAATGAAGGTTAGATTAGGCAGAACAATCTGGGTTCCAAGCTGCTGTACTTGTTAATGAATTAACCATCAGTATCCCTATCCCTGTATCTATAGGTAAACAACACTAAGAGCTCGGAGGGAATAATCCAGAGACCAAGAATACACAAACGCTGTTATTGTGGAAATCTAACATCCTGTTATGAGTTTCTTGTGTCATGTTCCTGCTGTGATGTAGAAGTAGTGTGCAAGACAGAATTTTGCCTCCCAGGAGGTAAGAGAAAGGGACAGAGAGACAGAGAGAAGCTGATTTGGGGATAGGCGGTTGAGAATTCTCCTGCTTGGTTTATCCTTTTGTTATTTGTCTTGTATTTCAGGTAAATGACTTTTTCTTTGAACTCATATGTCCTCTGGCTAGTTGGCTTAGTAAAAGAAATCTCAATGGGGGCTTATGAGCAACAATTTTTGAGTAAAATCAATGTTGGAACTAGTGTGGCCTTCAGGAGACACTATAATCTATATATGAGTTGAGTTAACCTTCCTGATATCGCAGACTAGAAATTGGAGGTTAGAGAATTTCAATTTCACATGAATTCTAAATATTCAATGTACCTACTGGTAGGAAAGAACAGAAATAAACCATGATTCTGGATGGCTTTACAATCTCATTATTGTTAGTACTTCTAATTAACAAATATAAAATAATTTGAGCTTTTACCCAAGTCATGGCAATGATTTCCAGTTAAATTAACCTCTCACTTTTTATAGCTTTAATAACTACTCACCAACTACAATTCAAAAGTAACACTAATAGCTAATTAACCCAAATTCCATTCCATTAGAAAGCAATAAACAGGAAACACAAGGACTGGCTTATTTATTTCTTGCAATAAAAGCCATGGCTGAATAAGGGTACGAATGGCATTCTGGGCAACAGTAGAAAGACTTTGGGGCCTATTAATGCATATGAAAAAAGCCTATTGTCCTTATAACCTTGGGGATACAAAGACAAGACAAACTCAAACTCATATATGAAGCTACATCTTCGTTATTGCCAGGGGGTACACACTGTACTACTAGTGGCTTCATTCTTATTTTTCCCCTTTCTAATGCCTTTTTAATATTCAGGAATCCCCAGTGTTGGTCAGTGGAGAGTTTTCTGCTGGTAGCACAAACCTTAGTCACCTTCTTGCCAATTCCTAACCAGAAAAGCATGCTTCTTTTAGTCAACTTTCTCAGAATCTCCAAGAGGGACCAGCCATACCTTCAACACCTGTCTTCTAGGAACAAAGTGGGGGAAGGAGTGTATTTCATACCCCCAATGACTACTAACTATTCCATTGAGTGGGGTGGGATCCATTGAAGTCAATATTGTGCAATGGAAAAAAAAACCACTGCATTTGAGATCCTGGGCTCAACTCCCAACTCTCTTACTTATTTGCTATGATTTTAGACAAGTTGCTTAACCCCTCAGGGTCTCAGTTTCCTTTTTTGTAAATGATTATTAGATCACCTTTAAAGATGACCTCTAAACCCATCATATCTATGACCACATGACCATGAGGACTGTAGGAAAAGTAGCACAGGATCACGGATTTATAGCTAGAAGGGAACTTAGTGTTCTCTCTCTCTCTCTCTCTCTCTTTTTTTTTTGCTTTTTGGAGGGCAATTGGGGTTAAGTAATTTGCCCAAGGTCACATGGCTAGGTTTTTGTTTGTGTGTGCGTTAAGTGTGTGAGGTCGGATCCGAACTCAGGTCCTTCTGACTCCAGGGCCGACACTCTACTCACTGCGCCACCTAGCTGCCCCTCTCTCTTTATATATATGTAAAATTATTCTATACATACTTTCATTTATTAGTCCTCTCTCCTGATGCAGATAGCATCTTCATATATTCTTTATAGTTAATTTGGATATTTATAATAGTCAAAATGACATATTCAAAGTCGTTCTTTATACAATACTTTCTTAATGTAGTATAATTTAGTGAATGGGACACTAGACTGTGCATCCTCTACAGATTCATTTCTAGTCCTATATCTGGATTCTTTAATGGCAAACCTAAGCATCTATAAATTTCAAAAATTCTATGATTTTTTAAAGTGCCTTACTGTCCACTGGAGAAATGGGAAAGCTGGCTATATAATAAGGCATATGAAAAGCAACTATGTTTGGGTTCTTACCACTGTTAGTGAAATACAGAAGAAAGGCACCTGAGGGACTTGGTTATGAATGATAGGAGTCTCTGTCAACTCTTTACACTGATTACCAGTGAACAGGAATATCAGGCTTTGTCCATTCTGAGTTAAAATAGCGTGGAATCCCTTTATAATAACGAAATATTAGATCAGTTGTTAAGGGTAGGGTTAGGTAAGTTGTGCTCTGGATTTCTCTAATATAGCCATCTATTTTCTAAATATTTAGGGTCACCAAAATTCAAAATACATTCTGGTAACTTTACTGTTCTTGAACTTTGAAGCCCCACTGTATGTTTTAAAACAGACAATTTGATGTGTCCTGATTTATTTTCTCCTGATTCATTCACTTCTCCCAGATGCTTGGCAAGCAGGATATCCAAGATCTTATTTACAAATCATTCAGGTCTTTAGCAAAAGAGCAAATAGAAAAAGGAATTTTGTCAATTAACAGCAAAGCACCGTTTTTGGTGTGCTTCTGTAATCATTATATGGGACCACAAGTAAGATCTTTGAGACATCACATTTTTTTGGTATTATTCAAATAAATGCAGTTCAGTTCAATTCAGCAAGCATTAAATGGCAACTGTGTGCAAAACATTGTGTTAGAGCCTTGGTGTGTGTGTGTGTGTGTGTGTGTGTGTGTGTGTGTGTGTGTGTGTGTGTAGGGAAGTGGAGATGAACAAAAAAATCTGCCCAAAGTATTTGATACCATCAATGACCTTGGGCACTAGACTAAGCAAGTTCTCAGATTGATCTAAATAATAAAACTGGTAAGGTCAAGGTGAAAGGTGCCTATCTTAACTCATTCCCATTATCCATGGAATGAAGCAGGTGGTTATATGACTGATTTGGTCTTATTTATTTATTTAGTTTATGCAATCAATGGCCTGGAAATTCAAGTCTCTAAGAAACTAGCCCAACTCCACAGATGTGTACATCACTAAATGTCCTTGAAGTCATCTTTTGGGTTTATTGACACCAGCTCAGGCAGAGTCTACATCCAGAAAGGCAGGAAAATGATTATTAACTGCTTCACAGATTCAGGACAACTTTCTGGGCTGATTACAGTATACAACTGAAGGGGTCACATAAGGAAAACTATTAACATAACTGATTATATCAATAATAAAAGCAACAAAAATAATGATTATCCCAATAGATGCAGAAAAGGCTTTTGACAAAATATAACATTAATTTGTATTAAAATATTGAAAGCATAGGCATAAATGGATTTTTCCTAAAATGATAAGAAGGATCTACTTAAAACCATCAGCAAGCTCTATTTGTAATAGATAAGCTAAAAGTTTCCCCAATAAGATGAAGAGTGAAACAAGGATGCCCATTATCACCAAGATTATTTATTATGTTAGAAATGCTAACAATAGCAATAAGAGAAGAAAAAGAAATTGAAGGAATCAGAATGGGCAATGAGGTAATACAATGCTCTCTTTTTGCAAATAACAGGTTGTTATACTTAGAAAATCCTAAATATTCAAGTAAAAAACTAGTTGAAGGGGCGGCTAGGTGGCGCAGTGAATAGAGCGCCGGCCCTGGAATCAGAAGGACCTGAGTTCAGGAGCCGGCCTCCGACACTTAATCCATACAAACAAAAACCTAGCCGTGTAACCTTGGGCAAGTTACTTAACCCCAATTGCCCTAAAGGGGCGGCTAGGTGGCCGCAGTGAGTAAGAGCGTCGGCCTCGGAGTTGGGATGACCCGAGATCAGATCCGGCCTCAGAAAATGAGCACCCATGCATAAATAATGACTAGCCGTGTAACCTTGAGCAAGTTACTTAACCCCAATTGCTTAAAAAAAAAAAAAAACTAGTTGAAACAATAATTTTAGCAAAGTAGCAGGTTATAAAATAAGCCCACATAATCATTAGCATTTCTATAAACCACCAACAAAACCCTATAAAACAGGATAGTAAGAGATACCCCATTTAAAATAAACATTTAGACAACATAAAGTACCTGGGAGTATACTTGCCTAACCAAACTCAGAAACTACATGAACGTAATTATAAAACATTTTATACAAATAAATTCAAATTGAGATGATTGGAGAAATATTAATTGTTCATGGTTGGGCACAGCCAATATAATAAAAACAACAATTCTACCTGATCCTTTATTCAATGCCATATCAATTAAATTACCAAAAATATTTTATTGATGTAGAAAAATAATAACAAAATTCATTTGAAAGAACAAAAGGTCAATATTATCAAATGAATGAATTTTTTTAAATGTAAAGGAAGGAGGTTTAGAAGCACCAGCTTTTAAACTGTTTTATAAAGCAGTAATGTTCAAAACTATCTGGTGCTGGTTAAGAAATAGAAAGGTAGATCAATGGAACAGAGTAGATATACAATACACAGCAGTAAATAACTATGGTAACCTTGTATTTGACAAATGTAAAGATTTAAGCTCTTGGGATAAGAAATCCCTATTTGGTAAAAAAAAAAAAAATTGTTGGGAAAACTGTAAAGCATTTTGGCAAAAGCTAGACATAGGCTAATATCTGACACCATTTACCAAGATAAAATAAAAATGGATACATGACCTAGATATAAAGAGAGATATAGTAAACTAGAAGCTTAGATATCAAGATTAGATATCAAATAAATTAAAAGAGTAATGAGTAAATTAGATATCAAATAAATTAGAAGAGCATGGGACATATTACCTATCAGCTCTATGGATAGGAGAAGAATTTATGAATAAGAGATAGAGAACATTGTGAGATATAGAATGGATAATTTTGATTACAAAATTAAAAAGGTTTTGTACAAATAAAACCAATGAGCATAAAATTTTATTCAATTCAGACATTAAGTACTTAAGAAAAATACATTTTATGCTGGTTATCCCAATAATTTACTAAAGCTTAAAGCTGCATTAAGACATTTGGGACACCCTTTATCATGGTCAGCTTTGTAAAAAAGGCAGGAAGAGAAGGGAAAAAGAAGTGGGGGTAGATGGAGAGATAAGGAAAGACAGAGAAAAAAGAAAAATGCAAATGGAAGCACAAAGAGAACAAAATCCAGGAGAGAAACAGATGTACACATAGAGCTAGCGACACATAGGTACCCACCTTAGTAGAGAGCTCCAGTTCCTATTGTCCTTGTTGTGCTGGTATGAAAGGAGAGGCTGAAGAAGGAAAGGGAAGTGCCTATCCGCTGTCCATAAAGATAGGTTAATGATGATTTCTAGGAAAACGGGGCATTAACAGGTAGATGTGCATGTGTGTGTCATGGTGCCACTGTCACAGTTTTCAAAGTCCGGAGAAAGCTTCTGGGTGTCCTAGTAGGTGGGTTGCCACCACTCCCACTTGTCTAACCTCTTTCCTCATCTGAGATCAGATACTAAGGGCATGTAAGAGGTGTTGGTAGTCATTAAGGAAATTTTTTTAATGAGTTCACCTTGATGACCTTATAGAGCAGCAAATCTTTTATTTTCAACATTTGATAAGCACCTCTTAATATAAATAGTATGGTGTGTTCATTTAGCACCCTGTTAAGAGTTCAAAAGACAACCCTTGATTAGGTCTTAAAGACTTAAGTTTGTGCCAAGATGATTTCGTTGATCTGGAGTCTCTCTTTGGAACATGCTAAGGATTTTAGTGATTGAAGCTACTCCCAAGATGATTTGGGAGTTATTCTAGGACACCCAAGAACTACGCTGATGGAACTCTCTTAGCTTGTTTCTCCTTTTTCATCTTTTGAAAGTCTTTTCCTTGTGCCATTTTTTCCCTTGGAATATAGTGGTGAGGGTCAAGTGGGGTGGGGAATGGATTTATGCTCTCCTTGTCACCCCACCTGACTTCAAATTCAGCTTTGGAAACTTACTAGCTGAGTGACCCTGGGCAAGTCACTTAACCCTGGTTACCTCAGTTTTCTCATCTGTAAAATGAACTAGAGAAGGAAATGGCAAACCACTCTAGAATCTTTGCCAAGAAAACCCCAAATGGGCTCACAAAGAGCCAGACATGGCTGAAATGACTGAACTGGCTGAAATGACTGCCTTTTGCACAAACGCAAAGGCCACTGCATGTGTTTGCCAAGGTGGCCTGAGAGGGCAGTTCATGGACCTGAAATTCCTGACCTCCTTTTGTCTTTTTGAGCATAGATCATAGACCATAGGACTAAGAATGGACTTTTGCAGCTCAAGAAATGGCAGCAGTAAGAGCGCCGGCCTCGGAGTTGGGATGACCCGAGATCAAATCCGGCCTCAGAAAATGAGCACCCACACATAAATAATGACTAGCCGTGTAACCTTGAGCAAGTTACTTAACCCCAATTGCTTAAAAAAAAAAAAAGAAATGGCAGCAGCATATGGGAAGTAATGAAGGATCAAGAGTTACTGGAGAAGCAACATGGCAGATGTAGAATGTGTTTGTCTACATGGCTTGAGAGAGGAGTTGATAGATAATGCTTTTCAACCTTAACCCTCCATGGGGTTAAGTGGGGAATCTAACTTTCCTAGACGGCATAATCCCACAATTTAGCCTTTTAGCAGAGAAGGGACAATTCTTAGACAGTGCAAATTTTGGGAATTGCTTTGAAAACAATCTCAAGTCCAAGAGCTTAGAGAGCTGACCTTCTTGATCACGGGTTCCTACATTTTTTTGTCATGGACCCCTTTGGAAATCTGGTGAAGCATATGTGCTCCTTCTCAGAATAAAGTTTTAAAATAATTGAAGGAAATACTACATTTCAGTTAGAGGTGATTGAAAATAAAGATATAATTGTTTCCCATCTAAGTTCATGGATTCCCTGAAATCTATTCACAGACTCTTTGGGGATCCACAGACCACAGATTAAGACACTCTATTCTAGAGAGAAAAAGGAATTTTAGATCACTATGGCTTTGGAAAAAAAGGAAATTGCCCACATGGTCCCGGTAGTTGGAGTAATAATAAAGAACTAAAGTCATAATATGGGGAAGACCTCTATTTTGTCTGCTATGGTTATAGTGAGTTACTTGTATAGGTCAGGGCTGATGGAAAAGGGTTTGAGTGTTTAGAAGCCCCAAAGTGTGTTTGCCTTTTAGGGGGAATCCAAAATCCTTCTAGGAGCAAAATTGTTGGCACTTTAATTTTAAGAAAGACTATAATGGGCTCTGTGGGGAAGCTAGAGATTCACAGAAATGTCAGTGACCAGCTGGTAACTCCACTAATTTTTTTTTTTCTGAAGGAAGCTTATGGGTTACTATGAGGGCTGAATATGTTTTCTGTATCAATTTATTGATTCCTGTGAGTCCTTTTCACCTTGTTCATTTTCTGGAGGGGGTTAAAAAAGGGCAATCCTGTACATTTTATGCATTTGTTACCTTGAATGGTTTTATGGAAGCTGGGAATTCTATTATATATCCTTTGTGGAAATAGAGACAAAGTATACATAGATTATATTCAGAGATTTCCCATAATAAACTCTGGGTAGAGGCATCATGAGCCAAAAGGGAGAATTGACTCTTTTTAGGGGTCAGCACTTGAGATCAGACCTGGTCCATGCGAGCTCAGCTCAGGGAGTCCTAGCCTATGGGTTATAGGCACATTTACACTGTATATTATTGGCAATATAAAGTTGAAAGCTGGCATTTAATTCTGCTACATAGGCAGGACACTCATTAGGGATGGTGTAGTTAACACAAATGTGAAAAGACAATAAGCATTTTGTTTGGTCAATGGACAGATAAAGTGTTATGGCAGTGTGATAACAAACCCCAGATCAGACCCACTGATTATATTATTTATCCTTCTGTACAGCTGTGAAACATAGGAGTGGTACAGGCATAACACCTACTTTCTAAAGTACTTCAATCAACATTACTATAGGAATAATACAGACTTATCAATACCGAAAAACTGTTAGCTGCTACCCAGATGAAGCTTGCCCAAATTCAGAGAACCATTTCCAACTATTTAGAACCAACTGAAATACCAACACGTTTTGGAAGAGAGTTTATCTCAAGGCAAATGTCAAGTTATCTCTGACTAATATCAAGGAGCAAAAATGTTGTAATATCCATTGGTGGACACTGATGAGACATAAGATTTTAAAACTTGGTTTTTATGGCTTTGGAAGGCAAATAATGCTGACCTAGCTAGTTTCTTCTCAGCTAAGGGTCCATTTATTTTTCTTAACTTAAGCTAGGGATGGTGATCTTGGTGGGTTTGAATGGCATGTGGTGCAGTAGATAGAGATCTGGCTTTCATGTCAGGAAGAACTGGATTCGAGTCCTGTTTCCTGACATGTACTGAACATGCCAGTTCTTAACCTGCCAACTCTCTAAGATTTTAAGTTGCAAAGAAGGTGGTACTGACCTGCACTGAAAGAAAGAGAAAGTTCCTTACACAAGTGAAATCACAGATCCAGGCCTTATCCTATCTGTGAATGGGCAGATTTCAGTTTTAACAAACTGTCCCAAACGGTGTTGATTAACCTTTTTCCACGTGTCATGGGCTTGAGGCCAAGTGGATCAGATAACTCAGAGGCAAACAGTGACCCTTTTCCATGATGACTTCAAGAACCATTTGCTGTAGGGAGAGGACAGTGGAACTTCAGGTGAAGAATCCATAGAGGATAAGAGATAGCAGTGGCATTGACTGATTAGCAACAATTGAGAAATTCTTGGACTAAGCCAGAAGCTGCAGGGGCTGGGGTGACTGGAGTGCCATGTTGAATGATGGTGGTTTGCAGTAATGTCAGTAGCAGTCTGGAGCTGGGACAGATAGTAGATGCCAGAGCATGAGATCATAGTCCTTAAAGAGAAGAAAGAGGGCAGTTAACACTATATGTGTAACAGCAATGCTTACAAGGCAGAGCCTTGTGTCCAAAGTTTCATGGACCTGTGGCTGAACCTCTCCCTAGGGAGGGGAGGAAGGAAAAAGGAAAAGGTGGGCTATAACTATTCTTTTTCTTACTGGACTCAGATGTGAGTCCCTTTTATGTTCTTTACATGTCATTTAATACTTCTATCCTGTGTCAAAAGGTTTATTGTTAGCATGATGCTCACTGGTAAAAATAAGCTTAGGAAGAACTGCAAATAAGTCAAGTTCAGATATTCCTAAGGCTTGAGCCCTAGGTGGGGGCTGAGCCATTCTCATGTTATTTTTTAGAGACTTTCAAGATTAAACTAAGTTCTTCTGAAACTAGGGTCTGCTTCTCAGCCATGTGTTATACAATGTACAAGCCATGAAGCAAAAGAAGAAATTGCCCTTTTCAAAGGTTGAGGGTTTTATCTTCTAAGTCTGTCTATCTTCACTGAATCTAGACATATTTAAAAAGAAGCAGCTGACCTTAAGTGCTGATCTCTGCTGCCTTTATTATTTTGTGAGAAAAGAAGGCTTCTTGCTTTATGAGAATAATATACACAGCAATTGTATTTTCTAAACTACAAATCAGTAAATATGGTTTGATGAAGAATCTTTCTGCAAACCATTATTAAAAATATACTATCTTTTCTTGATACCAGGAGCGTCCTAGAAAATTTAGGATATGTGATTACCATGGTTACATGAAAATGAAAAGAACTAAAGAAATGAGGACTCTATGAAGTACCAGAATATGAGTAGAAATCTCAAAATGATATTGATTTTTGACTTCCCCCTACACCTCCCTCTCATCCTTTCCTGAATCCTTTCTTTTCATAATACTTTCCAAAGGTTTTCTAATTTTCTAGAGAGGCTGATCTTGTTGGCTTTGGGAAATGACATTTAGAGGGATTGGGCAAAGGTTATCTGAAGGACAAGATTTTCTGCCTGCCCCTTCCTTGACGTGAAGTTGAAAAAAAAGGACAGGTTTAGAAAACCTATATAAAGTTTTCACTGGCTACCAAGCAAACAGTCTTGTATTCATGTAGTATTAATTTAGGCAAGTTACCTTCCAAAGAGAAATAGCATTTTTGAAATGGGTAACATAGGGGCATCTAGGTGGCACAGTAAACAGAGCACCACTGGAGTCAGGAGGACCTGAGTTCAAATGTGGCCTCAGACATATAACACATTTACTAGCTGTGTGACCTTGGGCAAGTCACTTAACCCTAATTACTTTGCCTTCCTCCCTCAAAAACCAAAAAACAAAAAAGAAATGGATAATATATACACATACATGTACAAATACACATAGGGTATCCCAAAAGTCTTATTTCAGCATTAAGCTTTAATGGATTAAAAGTACACAAACACTTTTGGGACACTGTATGAATGTGTGTGTGTGTGTGTGTGTGTGTGTGTGTATGTGTGTGTGTGTGTGGTCATACATTGACTTATGAATGGGGCTTATCTGGTGATGAACCAGATGAAATTGGTTAGCTGCTATGGCTGCTTGGGGTGCAGAGTCTATGTTGGCATTATCTGCCTTCTTTTGAGATTCCATCCCTGAGACCTCTCATGTAAACCAGTAAATTATATTTTTGTATGTACAGACCTCTTTCCCTCTCCAAAACTCAGTGTTCAGTGGAAAAAAAAAACCCAGAGGGCTTCACATACCAATGGACTGCTTATGCAGCTCCAGTCTTTTATCCCAGGTAGCCAGAGTAAGACAGGTTCACTGGACTATGACCAGTGCTTTTAACACTTTGGCATGTTGTCTTTCATGTAGCCCCTGGCTTTATTCCTCTCTGATCATGTGCATACAAAAGGAGAAAAGAAGGAAAAATATTAGGAAACGGGGAACAGACAAAGAGTACAGAGAGCTAGGAGAGACAAAAGTAGCCATGAAAAAGGAAATAGAGGTTGTCGTCCTTCCAATGGCACTCATCATCTACATTTGCTTAGAGACCCTTTACTACCGAGGTTCAGGGGCAACTAGATCCCAAAGCTCTCTAGTGTCTCAGCCCACATCTATTCCCTGTATGATGATTATCCCATATTATGTAGCAAACCACTGTGGCATGAATTCCCTTGCATCACCAAGCTAGTGAGAAACAATATAGCCTTTCTATTGTGAAAAATGTGAGTTCTTAGAAAACTAAGCAGAAACAAATTCAAAAGAAACCAAAGTATTAGGTATTAGGATGTCAAGCAGGGATGTATGACCTTGGAGGAAAAGACAGAAAGGGATAAGGGTAGAGGTGATGGAAAAATTATATAAAAACATGACTTATTGCTATTTGTTTTCTATGACTTTTGTTCCAAACTAAATCTATTTGCTCTAAAACATAGAAGTGAAAAGCATGACTTCAGAATTTGTGGATGGAGTCAGCAACCTTTTTAAGAATGATAACAACTTCAATATAAAATTCTTTTTAATAACTTTAATATAAGGCAAGAAATTTAACTTCAATAATAGCAATAATTTTTAAAAATAATTGCTAATAGCATTTTATACACAACTCTGTTGAATTGATACTATAACTGCCCCCATTTTCTAGATAAGCAAATTAAGGACAAGGGAGGTTGTGACATGTGTTTGTTAAACAATGGCAGGACTAGGATTTTTTTTTTCTTTTTGGAGGAGCAACTGGGGTTAAGTGACTTGCGCAAGGTCAATGGCTAGTAAGTGTTAAGTGTTTGAGGTCAGATTTGAACTCAGGTCCTCCTGACTCCAGGGCCAGTGCTCCATTCACTGTGCCACCTAGCCGCCCCAGGACTAGGATTTGAATTCAAATATGTCATTAATTCAAAGCTAAATAACATGTTTTACTTTTGAGTGCTATCAGTAAGGACAGTTTTGAAAGAAAGGAAAAAGAGAGAGGGGGGGGATTAGTGGGGTAGGGGAGAGGGAGAGAGAGAGAGAGAGAGAGAGAGAGAGAGAGAGAGAGCAAGTGATAGAATGAGAGAGAGAATAAGTAGGATAAGGGAAAAGAAAAGATTAACCAAAAGAAAAAAAGGTATATATAGAAGAGAGAGGTGATAAAAATGTCTAAAAGAAATTATCTTAGGTGCCATCCAATGATACTGATGCCACTGGCTGTCTACCCTTAGTCGGAGACATATTTTGTTTGATTATCACTCTTAAAAGGATAATGAAAGATAATCTCTTTCCTTTATTAATGAGGTCAGGTCTAGGACCTGTATATTATGAGGCCTGATCGATCTATCTATCTGTCTATCTTTCTATCAACTGATCTGTGCATATGTTTATGTGTATATGGACCTAGTGGGTAGGATGTTGAACTTGGAGTCAGGGAGACCTGGGTTCAAATCCTGCCTTTGACACTTATTTTCTGTGTCATCATGGATAAGTCATTTTATTTCTTTGATTCTCAGTTGTTCCACTTTAATATTCATAATAACTATATCACAGTATTGTTTTGTGGCCCAAATGAGATAATATAAGTAAAATGTATTGCAAACATCAAGTGCCCTATAAATGATAGTTACTGTTGTTATTATTATTTTAGAACTAGAGCTAGATCTGTACCTCCCTATACAATTAGTCCCCATCTTCTACCACTTTAAATTTCATATTCTACTTCATTGATGTCTAATAAAGAGCTGTCTTTCCTTTACCTGTTATAGATTTTACTTATTTATTCAGCAGACCCACAAATCTGAATGGGCAAGTTAAGTCAACAACAAGTGAACAAGAATTTTTGAAACTATGTGTCAGGTACTGGAAAGGCAGTCTGTGCCCTCAGGAAGTTTACATTCTAGTGGGTGAAGACAGCACAGAAAGAGAAATTGAAAGAAGAGGACAGGAAGAGGATGAGGAGGAGGTACTCCTGCAGGGACATGTAGAAAAAAGAAGTCTGAAGAGTCAGAAGGCATGCACATGCTTGGCCTGGGTACCTTCACTTAAATGGAAATTCAAAGAGGAATTGACTAATCAGAGGAAGAAGCTACAGGGGTGGGATGATTTTCTAGAGGAAAAAAAAAACTGTTGGTGGAGAAAGAAGTCCTGAGAATCAGGATTGGAGATGAGAGGAATAAAGGAGTGAACATGGCTGGGCTGGATTTCCTTAAAATGGAAGGGCCTGTAGGGGTGGAGTGATCTTCCAGGTGAGAAGGCTACTGAGTCATGGTGGCTAAAGAAATCCAGAGAGTCAGAATCAAAGCACAGAAAAGAATGAGGAGACAAAGAATGTTTCTCATATACATATGCATTGCATGTATACAGAATAATAATAAAAACTTTAAGGTTTCCAAAGCAGTCTCTTCAGAACAACCCTGGGAGGTAGGTGGTGAAAATCCTATTACTCCCATTTTACAGCAAAAACCCTGAACATTAAAAAAGAAGAGTAAGCTGAATGCCAGGAAGTGTCAGAGGCAGGAGTCAACCTCAGATCTCCTGAGTCCAAATGCAGAATTTCCTCTTTGGTTGCATTATATAATCAGCATTTAGTGCAAAAACGGTTGGTAGTTTGTGTTACAGTGACCCACTCGCAGGGACTCATTGTGTCGAAGACTGGGGATTGTGTATGTCTCAGAATTGGTGACTTTGAGTTCCCAGAAAAATTCTTATGTGACTTAGTAAAGTAGAAAGGCATGTAGGCCAGTGTGAGTGTTAGTGGGTGTGTTTGTATGCATTTTATCCTTGAACCTAGGTCTTCCTAGCTCTGAGACCAGTTCTCTACCTCTTATGCAGACTTCTTCACCCAGACTGCATTGTTTATACATCATCAAGTCATATACATTATACTTTGGGGCTCAACATGATGTAGTGGATAAACTTCTGGACTTGGAATTGAGAAGCCTGGGTACAAATCCTGCTTCCAATGTTTATGAGCTGTGTAACTGTGAGCAAGTTACTTATTTTCTCAGAATCGGTTTCCTTATCTGTAATATGTGGACAATACCTGGTGTACCTGCCTTGCAGTGTAGTTGTTAGGCTAAAGTGAAATAGGTCATGTTAAAAGGGCTTTGCAATCAAGTGCAACACAGAATATCAGCTGTCAGCTCTACTTTACACGCATTTCATCATTCTCTTATTCTCTTTGCCAGGGTATGCTGTCCCATGCCAGCAGGCACCTACAGATTATGTGGGTGATAGCCTCCCTCATTATCCTAGGGGCATTTCTAGTCCCTAGTTTAATAATGCAGTCCTTTCTGCAAGTTGTCAACTCTGCTTTGTCCCTCTCTTATCTATGGGGGAGAAGCTGCTTTGGGTTTCAAATGACAGGTGTGGAGGTAGAAATTAAGAAATGGAAAACTTTTATTATCTTTCAGTGATAATAGCCTCAAGGCTGAGTGTAGTAGGATGGCAGCTTGACTTGGATAGACAGACAGGTAAATATGTAAGAGGTTGATCAGGAAAGCTCCTGATCAATTTGATGAGTTCCTCCCCTCCCCCCAATAAACTTCATGAAATTTTATGAGACATGCCCTTTGTCTGAAGGGCATCTCCAATGGAAGTAGACCTTCACCCTCAACCCTTCCCGAGGGGACACTAAGAGCTCCTCTGATTGGCTCTTGGAGAGTGCGGTTGTCTCTAAGGTGTTTGGAACCAAGAATGGAGGGGGATGGAATCTTGTCCAAGGATCCACCCCCTCCCCTTAGGCTGTAACAGCAAGCTGTTGCATGAGAAGCCATGATTCTTCTTTGTGTACTTTCTTTCCACTGGACTTCCTGACCAGAGTGCAGCAGGATATAGAGGGAGGGGTTTTTCCCCTTTTTTCCACTTCACTAGGAGCAGAAAAATGGCAACTTATAGGAGAAACACCTGGCAAAAAGTATGAGTTCATACAAGTCATCTGAAGTATGGAATTGCAAATTCTTCATCACTTTCTGCCTTTCCCTTTTCTTTATCAAGAACAGATCAGATATTAGAGTTCCTGAAAATGGAATTTCCATGCCCAAGGTATGGTATCAGGAAGCTTTGATGAAATTCCTGCAGAGGCACGTGGCCTAGGAAGAGAGATCCTAAAAGTAGTAGACTTTCCCAACTTTGGGGACTGTCTCATAGTTAATCCCAAATTTGAGAGTTTCCAAGTTCAAAAATCCTTAAGTGGTCGAGTTTGTGAGCTTATTTGGCAACTGTCCTGCTAGGGATAGAATATTTCCCCAGTATTGTGCTTCTTGGAGAAGGAGGAGGAGAATTATCCTGCGGTTGAATGACCAAAGTCATGTTATGAAAGTGGAGGGCAAGAGGCAGCTAGGTGCCACAGTGAGTCAGAAGGACCTAAGTTCGGATCCGACCTCAGACACTTAATGCACACACAAACAAAACCTAGCCGTGTGACCTTGGGCAAGTTACTTAACCCCAATTGCCCTCCAAAAAGCAAAAAAAAAAAAAAGAAAAGAAAAGAAAAAAGAAAGTGGAGGGCAAGGGATCTGGACTTTGCTAACCCTAACCATGAGTTGCTCAGATAGCCATTGTAAGATCCATTGTAAATGGAAATTAGTTGTTCAGAAGATCTTCAAAGTTTGTTCACCTTCTGGAGACATCAGGTGAGTTTAATGAGTTATTTCAGGCCCACTCTAGTGCTTTATTAAGGTGCAGGAGTGATCCTTGGTTCTTGAAGGCTATGCCAGCAGAGTGTCAGTTCAGGCAAATTTTATTATTTTGGAAAAGTCTCAATTATGGCTCTACAAAGAGACCAAGTCTGGTGCAGAGGATGAAGAAATAGAGAAATTCTACAAACTCTATAAGACCCTCTAAATCAAATCAATGTATACTTGGATATTCATCCACTTCAATGGGGGAAAAGCTGAGGCTGGTGAAAAATATATAGGAAAATATGATTCAGGAAGAATTGATGAGAGAGGTCAAGGATATGTAGACTACACAGAAGCTTCACACCTTTACATTATGACCATTTCCTTTGGGAGAAAATGGGTAGGTGTCAGATATGATGGGCACCAAATGATATCATAAAATGTAACTAATTATAATTTAATTGACAGAAAAAGACTCATGATGAGGGATAAAAAAGGATGTGCCATATTGGTCAAGTCACCTTGAATACCACTTTCCTTTAGATCCTTTTAGAAACAACCTAAGATCCTGGGGCCCAAAAGTTCTAGGAATATCAGTACACCCCTCCTCTCCTCCAAAACCACTATCTTTGACTTCAGCTTGTCTTTTGTAGCCATTATTGAGATGAGAAACTTTTATGGAGAAGGTTCTCATTGGTCCCAGTCAATCACCAGTTGCCACCAAGAGCCCTGGGAACAGGAGCACTCTGCCTTTCTACAGCTCTCCCCACCCAGCTGCTTTCAGTTTCTGGGGAAGTAACACTTGTGCAGACAAAACCTAGCAAATTCCTCTGAAGGTGTTGTAGCCACTGTCTCCTCAGCAGCCACTAATGTCCTTGTTGCTATCAAATGGCTGAACATCTGAAACCATTAAGGTTTTCTTAATGGAAATGTCATTACAGAAGATGCATTACCATCTGATTTGCAGCTGAAAACTCCTATATGTGTTTGCCTTCTCTATTTAGATTGTCTTGCTTTCCTACTTATATACCCAGCATTTTGAACATAGTAAGTATTCAATAAATATTCTCCCTTCTTCCATTTCCCCTCCTTCCTTCCTTTTCCCTTCTTCTTTCCCTCCATCCTTCTTTCCTTTTTCCTTCCTTCCTTCTTCCCTCTCCCTTTCTCTTTCTTTTTGAGAGTCCCCTCTGAATCAGTTGTCTGTATATAGTCATACCACTGATTTTTTAGATCAAAGATCAATATTAGCAAAAAGCTAAAAAAAATTAGAAAAATTTATGACATAACAATTGAAATAATTTATTCCTCAATTATTTAAACAATGAAAATGGGAAATGGAGAACAGATAATACATTAACAATGATTTGATAATTTTATACAGACGTTAACTAGTGCAAATCAATTCCAACAACAAGAAGACCAAAAGAACTCAGAAAAAACCTTAGTCAGTAAACAATTTCCTTGTCAAATAATGAGAAATGGTGCTAAAAGACAATACTAGTTTAGAATAGAAATTCTTTTGTAAAACCATACATGGAAGGATAGTGGATGATTTTGAACACTATTGTCTCATAAAGCAAAATGAAACAGTAGAGAATAAAATCTATTTCAAGAAAGCATGGCAAATGATCTAATTAAGAAAAGTTGTCCTGAGGACATTTAAGTATGAATATAGGAGGACAATAAACAGAAGAAAAATGGAAAAGATCTGCAAAGATTATTCTAATGACCTATTTTCATTATCAAAATTAGTAGTAGCATTTGGATTCTAACATCACATTTTCAAATGTGTTTATGCGCAGGTATAAAAGGCTCTAAAGACAACAAAGATAGAAAAAGCAGCTAGATTAGACCAAGTGTAGATAAGGAGATCCATGGTGGAGGTGATATAATTATGAAGGTATGGATAGACTGATTCACAATGTAGCAGAGGAGAACGTAAAAAATTAGAGCAAGATGCACACTTTCCCATCTAAAGAAGAACTTTATGAGACTCAACTCTCTACAAATTGAGGGCATTCATGATAAGGGTATTTGGAAGGAATAAGTGGTCTTTCATTAATGATATTAAAGGGTGGACCACATCTTTACCATTGTTTAACTGATTGAAAGATATAAGATCCACTGTGCTTCTCTGTTGATCATGAAAAAAAATTTGAGGGAGCAAAATTCCACCTTAAAGGCTTTTTTTGAACACGATGTCTCTAATCCACACATCAAAATTATTCAATATGTGTGAAAGATATAACCACAGGAATTATTCTGCTCAACCACTCTGATCAAGGTAATATATGGTCCCCCCCTTTTTTTTGCATAGCAAAGAACAGGGGTGAATGACCTCAAAGAAAATGTCTGGTCACATGACCAGGGCAAAACATGACAGGTAGACAACCTGATTGCTCTATAGTATCTTTGAGATGTGGGAGAAAAGTAGGAAAGGCCTCCAGTTTGTTGAGCTATTGTCCCGTAGGGAACTTGTGGGAGAAAGTGGACAAGAGTCATACAGAAGGAGTAGGCATGGACAGGCAGCAATTATTGGAGGGAACATTCAAATCCTTGTGATCATAAATGTCTTTCGCTATTTGAGCCTTTCTGTTTCTGTATGTTATATTTATGTTCATGGGCTCCTGTGTGTATCTCTTACGCATTTTCTGTGGCAGGCAAAATAAAAGCTATGGCATAACTAATTCTTATACATTAAGGGAGTTTGAGGCTCTGTTACCCCCCATTTAGGAAAATCTAAATGTAAACTTACATCTAGCTTCATTTTGGAGATTTCCTCAGAATAAAAGTCCACAATGGAGGCATGTGTTCCAAAATGAAACCTGATTCTTGTAAGTACAGAATTCTTAGGTGACTGTAATCTATGAGAAACAATAAATGAATAAATGCATAAACCACAGTCAGTAGTTAGTGGTTTGGAACTCTGGTCTTATATTTGCCATTTTAACTTGCTCTTTGAGGTTGGGAATCTCATTGATTTTCTTTTTGTTTTCAGTTTCCTCATCAGTGAAATGAAGTTAATTACATTGACCTCCCCCAAAAAAGGTATTAGAAGAAATAGCTAATTAGTGAGTTCAAATCACCTTGAAAGCCTAAGTGCTAAATACTGATATTTTATACCAGTATTGGATTGATTCCTGTGATTATAGTCCTAAGACTTGTTCCTTATCTCTTTTAAAACTCACAAGTATTGGGCATGTATTTCATTGGCATCTTGGGAAGATAGTGATATGATCTGTTAAACCTTTAAGTCACTTTTTGTTTATTGAAAGTTTGTCATTATTTCCCCATCTTTAATGGGTAATCCCATTCTTGGTTTCATTCTCTTGGAACGATAAGTTATTTTCTGTGCTTCTGACAGCTAGAAATGGACTTAATGATTTTTTTTTTAGCCATTGATGGTTTTTAGATAGATAGCTTCTACACATCCAAATTTCTTTTTTTTTTACTCATAAATAAGATTTTCTTGCCCCTTATTTACCTGTATTCAACCAGTGAATTGTTCTTCTTGTCAGGAGACCTAGAATTGAGAGCAGTATTTTAGATTTATTCTCCTACGAGCTTTTTCACATGACTAGTGTGGTACATAGCAAGCACTATATAAATCTTAGCCATTTCTATTAATAATAATGATTAATAATATTACTAGAGGGGTGGCTGCCAGGTGACAAATTTTTCCCACCATAAGTCACTAAGACATCTACTTGGGGATACTGATAATGATATGAGGGTAGTGAATATCCGTGTTGATAATAGATAAATCTAAAGGATGAAGCTTTCAATTCTATAATTCAACCCAATTAAAAAAATTTTAAGTGCCTATAATTTTCAAGGCATTGTGTTGAGTCATAAGGATAAATCTAAGTACTGCATAGATCCTGTTCTCAAGGAGCTTATAATCAGATGAGGGCAGGACAAAGATACAATTTTGTTGTTAAGTAGGTTTACCCCTTCTCAAAGATCATAGGTCTAGAAAAAAATCATCAAGACCAGATTCAATATAGGTTCCCTGAGTCTTCTCCACTACCCTTCTTCCCAAACTGGATAGCTGGTTGTTTGCTCTTCAGGAATTGTTATTTTTATTCTCTCATTTTGCTTTCAATCTGTGAGATATTCATCTTCATTTTTTTTTTCAAAAAGAGGGGGGAGGACAGGGCAATTGGGGCTAAGTGACTTGCCCAAGGTCATACAGCTAGTAAGTATTAATCTGAGGTCATATTTGAACTCAGTTCCTCCTGACTCCAGGGCTGGTGCTCTATTCACTTCGCCACCAGGAGATATTCATCTTTAATGCAAATAAAATTGCAAGGAGTTGATGTCAGATTTGGGTCCTTGGAAAAAGAATATTTAGGTTCATAAACTGTATGTTCAGTCCATCCCTTAGCCCAACTCTGCTCTTCTGTTTGGAAGATCACTATTTTTTTTTAATACTTTCTCCAGGTTCCTATGATTTAGTCTTAATTGGCAATGGAAAGCTAAATTAATTCTGTGATATTTCATAAGATGTTAAAAATAAAAGCTTGACCAAAGTCAAGACATGGGCCTTTAATGGGTCCCCTTCATCTGTTAATTACATGACTGTTGCAAAAATAATCCAGGGTGGTTCAGCAAGGCTTTTTCTTTTTCTTTTAAATTTATTTACTTTTAGTTTACAACATTCGATTTCACAAGTTTTTGAGTTCCAAATTTTCTCCCCTGCCCATGCCAAGGCTTGTTCTTTTAAAGAACAACCTTGATTCCCTAGCTTCCTTCAAGTCCCAACTAAAATCCCACCTTCTATGAGAAGCCTTTCCCAACCCCTCTTAATTTTCATATCTTCCTTCTGCCAATTATTTCCTATTTATCTTGCATATAGTTTGTAAATATTTGTTTGCTTGTTTTCACCATTAGATTTTGAGCTCCTCGAGGGCAGAGATTGTCTTTTGCTTTACTTTATATCTCAAGTGCTTAGCATAGTACCCGGCACATAGTAGGTCTTAATAAAGTTACTTACTTACTTACTTACTAACTGCAAGATCAGGCTGCTTCTTGCTCCTGCTTTTATTATTATTTCAACCTCTAGAAGGTTTTTTCTCCTTGTCTTAATGTTTGTTACCTAATTTTGCTAGGGAGTTGATGTCAGATTTGGGTCCTTGGAAAAAGAACATTTAGGTTCATAAACTGTATGTTCAGTCCATCCCTTAGCCCAACTCTGCTCTTCTGTTTGGAAGATCACTGGTGGGGTTTTTTTTTTAATACTTTTTCCAGGTTCCTATGATTTAGTCTTAATTGGCAATGGAAAGCTCACTCACTAAGCCCCTGAATAGGGATCGGGATTACAATCTACCTTGCTGAGAAAAGCAGCTCAGAGGGTAGCAGCCTAAGCAAAGTACCTGTAAAGTACCTATGTGAGAGATGACCCTGTGTCATCTTTATGGACTTGGTTTCCTTATTGGTAATCTGGAGGTGATGGGAATGACAAACTAATAAAGGGATTATAGAGCATATGGATGAATGTCAAGGGCAATAGAAACACTTAATTTCATTTATTTAATAGTAGTGGGATGACCACGTGAATGTTGCTATAGAAACCATAACTCTTGAATTCCTTGACACTTGTGTATGTTGTTTTCAAATGAGGCTTTAATTTCTGAGATTTTGAAAAGAAAGGGAGAAAAAAGAACAAAAAATAGTGCCTGATGCCTCTGTCTCCTTGATCATGATTTTCTCTTGTTAGTAAATTCCTGATCATTTCACCATACTATTCTTTCCCTCCTTTCCCCTCAGGGTCCCCAGGCCTCCAAAGGGCCCTTCAGACATTCTTACAGCAGATCCCTTTTTCTTTTTTAAAGGTCACATGCACCAGTACATCCTCACACATATTTATTTCAGTTTGATTTCCCAGCCCAAGCATTACAACGGTCAAATGCCCACAGATTAGAGAGCTTGACCCCGAGAGAAGGAGATTAGAACTGATAGGATTTCCATAGCTGATGGAGATTTGTGATGGCAGGTCAGGTGTAGCAAGTGGGATCAAGGGAGAGTTGGGAAAGCTTCATTTATGGAGACACAGAGGAAGGTTTGGCAGCTCAGAAGGGAAAAAGCAGGACTTTCAGTGGGGAAAAAAGACAAATGAATGTCTATAGCTTTATTCTGGGATTTTAAAGATCTATTGCCAAAGGCCCTTTTCAAGGACACTGCATTTTTTCCCCCTTTCTCCTTTTCTTGTTTATGTCAAGCTTTGTTCAAGTGGACATGTGTGTAAAGATACATTTTAGATCTGGAAAAATTCAACATTATATTCTGTTTTAGGTAAAGGGTAGAAGGTGCTGTGGAAACTTCTTTACACCAATGGCAAAACGATATTGGATTACAAACTAAATTTAATTCCACTATTGCATTGTTCTAACTAATCTGTGTAGGCTGTCTCCTACAGAGCTGCAATTTACCATGGTTATCATACACTTCCCAGACTGAAGTGTCCAGTGTACAGATCCTTGGGTCAAAGATGTCTTAGACCCAGCAGATGTTGCACTAAGCACCTGTTCTTTTGACACTGTTTTCAGAAATGAGAATAACTCTGTCCATCCCCACCCCCACCCAATTATTTAGTAAAAAGTCTTTCCATTTTCACACCTTTCCCATCCTCTGAGTAGTCAACTTTGGACCAACCTGGGGAATTCTGTGTGAAAAGAATTTGTAGGGAGAAAGTAATTAACGGCTGAAATAACAGTTGGTGAAGAGGAAGCCCTTGTCTGCCTAAAGTATAGCAACCCTACTCTGGTGCTACAATAGGGGCTGAGTGTACGAGATTAAACAGTTATCAGTTTGCTAATAACTCGCTGGCAGGCCACCAGATGATCATATGGTCTGGAGAACACCAGTAGATCATATGCAAATATTGCCTGCATATTCATCAAGACACCACATGGACAGTGTAAGCTGCTTTAATTATCTTTCAAGGAGAAGCAGCCGCCTCTGGCACATACACACGCCTGGCTCCGTTGGCGTGCTGTTGCTTGAACTAATATGGAAATTACTTGAAAGGAAAAAAATATTAAAGAGAAGTGGTATCTGTCCTTGCATTCTGCATTCTCTTTAGTAACTAGGAGTTGAATTTTGCTTTTCATTTTTGCACGTTCCAAAACAATTCCCATTGCCAAATCCAAAACATCCAATGACACTAACTTCTCCCAGATGGAGATTCAGAGCGATTTAACCCTTTACTTTGCATTGGGAAAACAAAGTCCTTTTAGAAGAAAGTCCAAAGGTTGTCATAATAATATTATTATTGTAACTCACATTTGCATAGTACTTATAAGCTTGTAAAGGACTTTTGCATATATCATCTCATTGGAGTATCACAAAAACCCTGTGAGGTAGATTTCATAAGCACTGCAAATTCCATTTTACAGATGAGGAAACAGAGGCATTAGTGCCCTGCCCCATTCACATAATGAACAAATGAAATGAGGAGTATGCATGGAATGCTTCAGCAAGGAGTGGGGGTGGGGTTAGGGTAATACAGATGAAGAATTATGGCAGTCTGTGGTGCTGATGTTAGAAGACTTTGATTTTGTGACTTACTAGCTATGAGACCAGAGGCAAGTCACAACTTCTCGGGGTTTGGGTTCCTCATCTGCAAAATAAGAGGGCTGGACTAGCTGGTCTCGATATTTTTTTTTTTTCTGCTCTAAATCCTAAGATCCTAAATCCTTAATTGCAGTCAGGAATGTTATAATAATAGTTCACAAAAAATAATAATTCACATTTGTAGAGACAGCGAAGCAGTACAGTGGATTGATCTTTGGATCTGAAGTTAGGAAGATCTGAGTTCGAATTCTACTTCAGACACTTGGTAGCTGTGTGATCCTGGGCAAGTCATTTATCTTCCTTTTTATTTATCCATGATCATGCTATCTTCCTCAGTTTCCTCAACTGTAAAATTGGAATAATAATGATGGAACCTACCTCAGAAGGTTGTGAGAATAAAATGAGATATTTGTAAAGCTTCACAAAATGCTTTAAATACGCTTGTTTTTCTGATACAACATTTTATGGATGAGGAAACTGAGACTCATAAGTGTTAAGTGACTGGCCCACAGTCACACAGTGTCTTACATTAGACATCCTTGATAAGTTAATATTCAATTCTGTTCAATTCAAAGCATTTTAAAAGTGTCTATTCTGTGATAGGATCTGTGCTAGGTTTGAAGATACAAAAAGAAATGCTCTCGGGTCGGCTAGGTGGCTCAGTGAGTAGAGCGTCAGCCCTGGAGTCAGAAGGACCTGAGTTCGGATCCGGCCTCAGACACTTAATGGACACACAAACAAAAAACCTAGCCGTGTGACCTTGGGCAAGTTACTTAACCCCAGTTGCCCTCCAAAAAAAATGCTCCCCGACTCCCAAAATAATAATACCCAGTATTTATATGTTCCAGGCACTGTGCTAGGCGCTTCACAAACATTGTCTCACCTGCTCCTTACAACTCGGGAGGTAGGTACCATTACTATTTCCATTTTTATAGTAGAGGAAATTGAGGCTGAGAGAGGTTAAGAGACTTACTCAAGGTCACACAGCTAGTCACTGTCTGAGGTGAAATCTGAACTCAGGTCTTTCTGACTTCTGGCCCAGTTCTGGATCACTGCTGCCCAGAGAGCTTACATTCTACAAAGTACTTAGAAAACAGTAAGTATCATTATCCTCTATAAGGGGGATCATAGGCTCATAGCCAGAGCTGAAAGGAACCCCAGAGGCCATCTAGTCCAAGATCCTCATTTTTACAAATGAGAAAGGTTGAGACTTGCCCAAGGTCACACAGCTAGTTTCATGTCCTGTCCAGTATTGGAAGCCAGTTCTTGAATTGTCCATTCATTTGAGAAGTAACACCAAGGGTGGGGAACCTGCAGCCTCGAGTGCGGCACACTTGAGGACCTAGGGGGCTACATGCGGCCTCAAGGCCGCAGGTTCCCCACCCCTAAGTAACACCAGCATCCTATTATAGGAAGAAACATTATTTTTGTACAACATTCAATGCATTACTGTGCATCACTATTGCGGTCCCGTCGGTCTAATAAGAAAGAGAAAATAAATGAGTTCTGAAAGATTTTTATCTGGCTCAGTAAACACTCCCCATTTCACCCTTCAACTCTCATAATCATAAAAGCAAAAGATGGGGTGAAAAACCAAAGAGCTCCAAAATCCCAAACTAGTTGCTGTTTAAGGGCTTCCGTTACAGCCTCTGAGCAATAGAGGGCGCTCACGTCCCACCAAACACTCAGGCCGCAGCTACTTGAGGATGCGAATCAGAAGCCGTTGGGGTTGACAAATCTGCAAGGTGGTTCCCCTCCCCCGCCCCCCTTTATCAACTCGTCCATTTCGCCTGGTGAGTACAGATGCGCTGTATTTAGGTTGATAAGCAACGCGTCACTAATGGCAATGATCTTTCTCGCAGCTCCTTTGGCGGAACACAAATGTAGCTGAAGGTGTGTGTTATGTGCGTTGTATAGTTTCACTGAGGATAGATGCCCTGCGCGTGTACCTGCCTCCCTAAGGTCTCTTTTGAGTTGATCTCTTTCTCATTAGAAAAAGAAACGTACTGGAAACTTGCACTCAACCCTGACAGTCTTCATTCTGGCTCCACTAGACTGAGCTACTGGAGGGTAGGGGCTTTTTTTTGGGGGGGGGGGTCTTTCTTTGTATCCCCATTGCAAACCCAGCAGGCGCTTAATACATGTGTGCTGACTTGACTTCTTACCTTGCTTAGGTGGCTGTGAAAGCTTCCCACTCAGGGACTTTGGGGGCTGATGGCTATCAGATGTCCGTACTGTTTTACCCTCTGCCTGGATGGAGCCCAACACCTGCCTTCTCCCGCCCACCCCTACCCCACCTCAGCGCCTTGTAGTGGAAACATCCAGGCACCAGCTTTGGATGACCGTTTTGCTCACCCGCCCCATTCCTCAGCCCTAATCTCCAGGCGCAGGGATGCCATTACACAACACGTGATCCGGGCACACAGCAGACCCAGCGAGAGGCGTCTAGCAGTGTGTTAATTAAAGGTCACAACAAAACAGACCTGCCAGCTCACCAGAAGAAATGTCGCTCCCAGGAAATTAAAAATGACACCCCAGAGCAGCCACGTGTGGAGGCCCGGCCTATGGCAGCATCCTGCCCTCGGGGGCACCTGCGCCACGGGAGAACCGAGAGGGGAGGGAAGGGGAAGGGCAGAGAACTGGAACCCCTGGCACGCCACGTGTATTGGGGGGCGGGGAACTGTCTGTAGGTGTCATGGGGCCAAGGCTCCCAGAGTTTCCATTAAGGCGGTTTCTCCCAGCGGGTCCTAAGTGTCACCTGCCCATACGTTGGCTAATTTAGCACGGGGTGAGGGGCAAGGGAAGCAGAGAAGTGCGTTCCCTGTGCAGGTCCTCAGAGTTGGGGTGTCGAACGGAGGGCAAAGGGGAAGAGCAGTAGGAATCACCAATCAAGGCTTAAGCCGAACATTTATTAGGGAAATCCATCCTTTTTACAAGGTTGGTGGGGAAGCTTCCAGAGAACAAAGGGCGGGCGGAGAGGGCCGGGCAGGTCTGTGGTCCAATCCCTTTGGCGAGCCCTGTTTCAAAGATAATAAAGCCGGTAAAGGGGAAAGGCTGGAGAGGTGGGGGAGGCAGCAGCGCCCGCGGCCGCGAAGGTCGACCTCCCTGCCCTCCTCGGCTGCAGCTTCACGCTACAGACGCAGTGCTCCCTTAGCCCTTCCGATTCACTAGTGCCCCAGGAACTTCCCGGGAAGGGATGCGTTAGACTTCCCTTCCTCCCCCTTTCTCTCCTCTGCCTCCTTCTTAAAGGAACAAACAAACAAACCAAACCAACCAGCCCCAGCAGATCTCAATGTCACTCAGGAGTGCTGCAAAATAAAATGGATCCGCGCCGCTGCTGCTACAGCAGCAACAGCAGCTGCAGCAGCGGCAGTACATGCCTTTCCCGGGACTGCAATGAAGTGTTCTCTGAGGCTCCCTAGGCTTTGCTTACACATGCTCTGCAGCTCCTCCGCTGACCGGGGAAGGTTCCTATAGCGAGAACCTCCTCACTAAACTGTCAGGCACAAATGGGGAGAAGGATATTGGCTCCAGGAGTCTCCGAAGCTCCTCCCCAACGCTGGATCCTTATATTTTTGGAGGATTTCTTTTAACTCAGTTGCAAACCTTGCTGAAGGAAACAAGTTACCACAACACCACTCAGCAGAGGGAGGGAGAAGTCCCTGCTTCGAGGCGAGGCAGAACCTCTCTGCTTTTTACCTTTTCTGCAGCTACCCAGTGTGCGCGTACGTGTGTGTTGTGCATGTGTGCATTGATTTTTTTTTTTATTTCAATTGCGGAGGAAAACTGTATTTGCGGGGCTGGGAGAAATGCTAATTATCTGGATGTTACCGGTTCTGGGAAAATAAGGAGCGTTAAGTGAAGGAAACCGAAGAGAACGAGGGGGAAAATGATTTGAAGAGGAAAGGGGGAAATATAAACCACCCACCCCAGCTTTGGCTGAAAATTGGTGGTATCACTTCTGAGGCCAGTTACCGTTCATTTCGTTTTTTTTTTTTTTCCCAATGAAGAAACACTGAATTCAGGGCAGAGCATGCATACATCTCCATACAATCGGTGAACCTTTTCTGGGTTTGAAGATTTTCTCTTGGATGTAACACTGGTGGAACATTTTAGACAGTGTCTTTTTTGGGCAGAGTCACCATGAATTCTGTGGCTGGGAATAAAGAGAGGATCGCAGTCACAACCAGGAACAGAAAATACGGGGTAAGTTGTCAGCAAAAACGTGCAAAGATGCTTTGGAACCATCTGTGCCGAGGGTTTTAAAATATCCTCCTGCTCTGTCGTTGTCTCTCTGTAAGCTGACATGTAACAAATGATACAAACAGGTTAACCTTATTAAGCTGCATGTTAACATTCTAAGCGTCCCTGCTTTCCCTTTTTCTGATACGGGAGCAAAGGGATCTCTGTGTGCAGTTCAGCTAAGGGAGTCCAGTATGAGTGAGCGGGCAAAGCAAGCAAGACTGCATGTCTAGAAGGGTATGAGAAGCCTTCTCCTTCCTGCATTATTTTAAAAGCGTCCCCCCCCACACCCCCATAACTTTTGCAGTATTGCTGCATGTTTCAGCGGAGTTAAACTGAATTTCGGCATTTTGGGATTTTTCTGATGCTCCTCTAATCATTTTCCTTCCGCGGTGTTAGCTTTTGACTTAAACCTAAGACTGACTGGGTACCTTGACACTTTTGCTCGAATGAATCAAATCGAGTAGGGTTAAGTACGAAGTTCCCTTATTCAGGGTTTCTTCAAGACGGGGGCTCCCGGGATGTCACGCGTGGGTCCTTGTCCCTGGGTGGGGGAGGTGCACAGAGGGGATCCGGATGAGTGAGATACTCTGAACTGCTTTAAAATGGGCGGGGGCGCGGGGATTTCTTCATTACCTAAGTCATTTCATGCCCCTATTCATGGCTTTCCACGCCCCATCCAAGGTGTTTACAGACGCCCGGTGTAACCTGGTACATGGGTGCAGGTCTCTCAGGTAGGCTGCACACGGGCTGTCGGCATTTACTTAAGGACAATTAAAGAGACAGATGGAGGGAGCTTTTGGCCGCGAGCAGCAGCGGTGCCTGAACTTGAAACGATCCTGAGAAGCATACATCCACGCACACGCGTGCATACATACATCCACAGTCACGCACGCCGGGGAGAACTGTCCATGCATCCGCTTAAACCTCTCGTCTCTACCCTTTTCCAGGTGAACGAAGTCTGCTCCCCTACCAAGACTGCCGCCCCCTTCTCCCCAGAAAGCTGGTATCGGAAAGCGTATGAAGAGTCCCGGGCGGGGAGCCGGCCCAACCCTGAGGGCGCCGGCTCAGCGCTCGGCTCGTCCGGTACCCCGTCCCCTGGCTCGGGCACCTCGTCCCCGAGTTCGTTCACTGGCTCCCCGGGACCTGCTTCCCCTGGCATCGGCACCAGCTCGCCTGGCTCTCTGGGCGGCTCGCCAGGTTTTGGCACGGGTTCCCCGGGGTCGGGCAGCGGGGGCGGCTCCTCTCCAGGTTCGGACCGCGGCGTCTGGTGCGAGAACTGCAACGCCCGCCTGGTGGAGCTGAAGAGACAGATTCTGAAGCTGCTTCTCCCGGGTCCCTTCTCCAGCAAGGTAAGCCGGGCCAGTGCCTGGGAGAGCGGGGGCTGGGGGGAGGGGAAGAGGGAGTCAGGTTGCGGAGAACTAGGGAGAGTATGCAGAAGGGAGCGGCTCAGGAGGCGAGAGGGGCTGGGCACGAAACTGAGTTCCCCCGGGCATCCAGAAGCTTTTCCTTTGGGTACTGTGGTTGGGCAGCTTCTCAGAGGGCGGCTCCCGAATGCTTGTTCTCCAGTCGCTGGCAGTTCCTAACCTATTTTATATGCACTACTAGCGAACAACTCCCCAGCCGTTCAGTTACGTTTTCAACTAAGCGCTGGCATATACTGTCCGGGAGAGCTGAACTTAACTCTCCCAGGAGCATGCTCCTACTCCTGGGTTCTCAGATATGGGCATGCTCTTGGTGCTGCATCACCCTCCTATGCGCGCCACCTCCCCCCCCCGCCCGATTTTTAAAATTCCTCCCTCCTAGACCTTATATCATACTATACCTTTCTCTCAGGTCTTTGTCCGTAGGCATGAATTGCTAGCAGACACAACACCAATATCCATTCTGTCAGGATGTTTGACAGACATAGGAATATGCTGATGGCACTTCCTCTCATCCTTTCTTTTCCTTCCCCTCTTTGCCGCACGACCCTAGCCTTTTTTTTTTTCTTCTTTGAAATTCGGAATCAGGTTTCTTTCCTCCACTCGTGTCCCCTGAAGATTTAAAACAAGCAAACAGACCTGTGAAGACTGTGAAAGCAAATATCAGTTAAGAATCGGTGTTTCTCTTTGCCAGTTAATATATTTCTCCTCCCAGAATCTTATACCTTGAAGTTAGTTGTTTGTTTGTTTTTAATAGCGTTGTATTGTGCAGAAAGATTAGGGGGAACAGCCCAGAAGAGGCATCCTGGGACTCCAGAACTGATTGAGTGTTAATACACATTGGGCTCTGCCATAGCAACCCTCAACAGTGGTGCTGTGTAGTGAATGGCCAATCGGGCTCTTAGAATGTAACACAATGCAATCGTGTTTGCCCTGTTGGGTCCAAGTACTATCAAATGATAATATTTACTCTCCCACTTCAAAGAGTTTTTTTGGGTGTTTGGGGCAAAGAGGTGTCAAGAAAAAGAAGGGATTGCTCTCGAGGATTTTCTGATGCTGTTTATTCAGAGGCGTTTCCCAGTTTTTATTTCTGTGACTTTTGGAATGGAATATTTGTGATGCTATAAAGAGAGTAATAGAGTAACTATCTGAATGCTTAGTTTGTTTGTATACAACCACTAACAAAGGGGGTAAAATTCTGAATGTTGGAAATCACCATCAGGAGAATTGTTTTCAGGATTTGCAGAATTTAGCTCAGGAATAATAATTAACTCGAATTGTTGTCAGAATGTTATATTTTAATGGAGGACAATGGAAGATTTCAACCACCATTCATGGTCATGTAATAAAATTAGTCAGCAAACTAAAAATAAACTCCAGTGTATTTAGAAGACTGTTTTGCTCATTAATTTTAGATTTGCCAGAATAGTGCTATCTGATAAAAGGTTGTGTGGTACCTTGAGACATTAAATGTTATATTTGGAAGCCATAATTAGTCTCAACAACACTAGATCCCTTTAGGCCATTCCCAAGGATGCCTTTTATATAGAATGGGTCCTCTATGCTACTTTTCAAGGGTTATAATTAGTGTAATGGTAAATCAGAATGAACATGTACTGTTTTCAGAAAAAAGGGGGGGGAGTGGGGAGCAAAGCCAACAGAAGAAACTGGGTTCAAATTTCAGCTCTCTACTTATTACTGTTGTGATCTTGGTAAAGTCACTTAAACTTCCTCATCTGTAAAGTAAGTATTGGACTGAGTGTTGGACTAGGAGACCACTGAGGTCTATGATGACATGCTACAATAAGAATATTGTTCCTACAATTAGAAGGAACAAAGGATGGAAATAAAATGCGTCTGTTGGGTTTTATGGGTGGATTTTTATTATTTATTGAAGAATGGCTGACATTTAAATAGAGCTTTAAGGTTTGGAAAGTGCTTTAGGTACTTTTCCATTTGATTTTTGTAGCAGCCTTGTGAGGTAGGAGCTAGGAACCCCCATTTTACATATAAAGAAACTGAGACCAAGAGAAGTAAAGTAACTGGCACCTGGGTCATACTGCTAGGAAGTATCAAGGGCAGAATTTGAACTGAGTTCTTTCTGATTCCCAGTCCAGAGCTCTAATCACTGTACTATAGTGCCTATCCAAGCAATTGAAGCAGGCTGGAAATGTCATCTGCAATCTAGTAAGAGTTAGCCCAAAACATTTTTCAGTTTTTATTTACATTATGAAATATAAGGAACTTAGGAAAGCTGATTATTTTGCCAGAGAGAAATGAATGTTCCCAAAACAGCATTATAGCAGGCATGAATCAACTTTCCATACAATCTTGCGGCGATCCAGGCAGGTCAAGAAATGCTTTCATTCATAGGCAGTAGTCAGAAGGTATCACTTTAAATGTACACATGAATATTACATAATGCCACACTTGACTGCTATGTAAGTAGCCTGAGTTTTATATGTGGAACTATGCAGTGAAGCATGACTTTTAGTGCAGGAAAATGTACAATACTTAACCAGGAACAAGGATGCTTTTGATTAGTTCATTGTTAGCAATGAGGTGTATGTGTGGATTCTTGATTTTTAACTGCATGTATTTCTTCTGAACATCAACAGCTGGAATAATGATTCAAGGTTTTTGTGTTTTATTTAGGAAAGAAAAATTTTGGTGGTTGCACCCTCAGATTAACTATAATTACTATTCTGCCTTTAAAATTTACAGTCATTTTAACCAATTAAATGCCATGTTCTCCTTTGCAATGAGGGCCATATGGCTTTAAAATCAGTCCTTTCTTCTAGCTGCACGAGCATTTATGAGCAAACTGTGTACCTCTCTGGCCCTTGGGCAGAGGAGGAGTTAAGTTTCAAAAGAACAAGAGGCATCATTGTGACTCAACCAAGTAGAGTTTGGACATTGAAGAGAGAAAAGTGATTTTGGGTGTAATTAACAAAAAATGATCATTTTGATTGATACCAGAATGTACTCAGGAATTTTCAGCACTAGTAGGTGATTCTGTGGATAGGTCAAAATTCTCAATGGGAAAGACAGGTTTGGGTGTTTTTTAGCTGTTTCTCCCCATCCTCCCATGGATGAAAGCAATTCTGCCCTCTCTGTGCCCAAGTTTTCCTGTTTGCAAAACAAGGAAAATCATGCAAACAGCAGCATATTGTGGAAATTTTTTCAGATGATAATTTGCAAAATGCTTCAGTTTTTTTTTTAAATAGAAATGTGCTGTGTGAGGAGGTCCAGTTGTTAAGTAGGCAAGAGGCTGATGGCTTTTATGCCTCACCAGGTTTCTGGTTTCTTATAGCTCCCCTTTTGTCCTCTAAGCACTTTCTAGATATAGTACTGCTTCATGAATCCTCACATAATTCCTTTGGGAAAGGTAGCAAATGTTATTGAATTGCATTTATTTGATTGATGGGCAAGTTGGTCAAAGAGATATGAAGTCACTTGCTGAAGAATGCGTACCTAGATCTCTAATCTCCTCAATATTCTCTGGTGATAAGTCTGGTCAAGCCTAAGGGGTTCCCAGGCACTTTGAAGCCAGGACTTCTGCAAGAACTGGGCTCCTTGGAAGATGGTGGCACTAATAACATTGATGACAGTAACAGCAACAATAACTAACATTTATATAGCACTTACTTTGTGCCAGGCCTGTACTAAGTGCTTTGCAATTATTATATTGCAGCTGATTCTCATAACACTCACTGGGAAGGAGGTACTATTATTATGCCCATTTTATAGATAAGGAAACTGAGGGAAACAGAGATTTAATGAGTTAGGTGCTATTATTATCCTCACTTTGCAGATGAAGAAGCTGTGGCTGAAAGCTGCTACATCACCTAGCCTCACGTTCAAAATTCAGTTTTTGATGTGCATTCCCCATTGGCTCTCAGATGTCAAGGCTCAGGTCTTTGTCAGAGGTGAACTATGGTTAAAAAAACTTCTAAGTCTCAAATATCACTATAATAATAGTTGATATGTATAGAACTCTTTGGGGCAGCTAAGTGTTGAAATGGGTGGAAAGCTGGGCCTGTTCAAATCTGGCCTCAGAAACTTACTAGTTATATGACCCTGGGCAAGTCACTTAACCCTGTTTGCCTCAGATTCCTTATCTGTAAAATGAGCTGGAGAAGGAAATGGCAAAACCACTCGGATATCTTTGCCAGGAAAACCCCAGATGGAGTCTAAAGGAGTTGGATGTGACTGAACAATAGTAACATAGAGCATTTTCTATCATCTCATTTAATTCTTGTGGCAGCTGTGGGGTAGATGCCTTACATCTTCTCACCCCTGTTTTACTGATGAGAAAATGACTAGCACCGACCCCAAAGAGTAGTTGTGAGGATATGATATATTTGTATCATACAAATGATATATTTGTAAAACAGTACCTGACGCATAGTAGACTCTATAAAAAATGCTTCTTCCTCACATTTTACAGATAAAGTTTGGAGAGTAGTTTGGTGACTTGCCATTAGTCAATATCTAGTATCAAAGGCAGAATTTCTGATTCATCTAGTACTTCTCCTACTCTATGGTTTCATTAGAGATATGCTTAGTATGGAGGCCATGTTTGTGATTAAAAACAAGCATGTGTTACTCTGTCACCAGACCTCTTCTGTTACAGTAGACAAAGCAGCATGGGGGTTGGAGTTGGTAAGAGCTGGGTTTGGATCTTGCCTTGACTCTTACTTGTTGTTATTTTAGGCAAGTCATTCAACTTTCCTTAGTCTCAGTTACCTCATCTATAAAACGGGGATAATAATACCAAGAACACCTACTCACTTGAGTTTATTATTTGGTTCAAAAGAGATAGTAATGAATGTTTTAAAACAAACAAACCTGTCAAAGATGCCAGCTCTGCCCCTGTGTGAACCTGGGCAATCAGTCAAGAAGCATTTTGTAAATACCTACTGTGTGCCAGCCATCATGCTAAGCACTAGGGATATAATTAGAAAAGTGAGACATTCTTTGCTTTCAAGGAGTTTACATTCTACTCTGGGGAGATGTTTATAAATATGAAACTATGATACATATATGTGTATATGCATAGTATGTATGCATCCCTCCAAAAGCACTATATATAGATATACATATACATATAAAATTATTTTTTTCACTTTTTATTTTAGAGAAGCATTAACAAGTTAGGGGTCTTGAAGATGGTGCCTGAGCTGAGCTTTGAAGAGAGGTAAGAGAGGAGGGGGAGGAAGGAGAACTCTCCAAGTATAGAGGAGAGCCTAGGCAAAGGCATAGGCATGGGAGATGTAAGATTGTATGGAAGGAAGAGCAAATAGGTCCGTCAGGTTGGAGCATAGAGTGCAGGGAAGGCGATGAGGTGTAATCAGCCTGGAAGGGTAGCTTGGAGCCAGATTTTTAAAGATCTTTAACATTAAACTGAGAAACTTGAATTTTATCCTAGAGACTATGTGGAGCCATTGAAGCTTCTTGAGGGAAAGTAACATGTTTAGATCAGTACTATAGGAATATCAGTTTAGAAGCTATGAGAGTCATTAAATATTTCTTTAAAATTTTATTTTTTTCAATGAATAAGCATTTATATTCTCCCTTTTCAATGCCTACCCCCACCAAAACAAAACAAAACAAACCCAAACCCAGAATCTTTGTAACAAATGTCACACAAAATAGATCCCCAAATTGGCCATGTTAAAAAAATGTATCCTGTTTTGCATCTTGAGACCATCACCTCTCTGATGGGAGGTTGATTGCATGTTTCAACATTGGTCCTCTGGAATTCTGGTTGGTTGTTGGATTATCAGAGTTCTTTAAGTGCTTCTATGTTGTTTGTCTTTATAACGTTGTTATTATACAAATTGTTCTCTTTGTTTTTCACCTCATTCTGCATCAGTTCATACAGGTCTTCCCTGGCTTCTCTGTGTCTGTCTCTTTCACAATTTTTTACTACGCAATTGTATTCTATTACATTCATATAATATTTTTTCAGTCGCATGCCTTATGAATTTTCCCATTCTCATTGCTTATCACATATATAATATTACATTTTATAATTTTCCCCACAAATTGAATCAGCATATACTTAGATTTCTTTGGTCTATAATTTATTACAATGTCTATAAATATTATTAGATGGTCTTTGAGAATTTACTGTGGCTGAAGAATTCCTCACACAATGACCAGTTTGATGAGGAATTTTTCCAGTCAGTAAACATTTATCAAGTGCCTAATATGTGCCTGGTACTGTGCTAAGCCCTGGGTTTACAAAGAAAGGCAAAAAACAGTCCTTGTCTACAAGGAGTTTAAAATCTAATGAGAGAAGACAATACACAAAAAGGAAGCTTAAAATCCCAGCAGGGTGCAGGGGTAGGGAACGAGGGAGGTACCAGGCATTTGGGGAGGGGGGAAGGAATTGATGGTAAACTCCAGAGGAGTGAAGCTAGGTAGAAAATTTTAGGTAGGCTATTTATAGGCTATTCGTGGTCATACAGGGCTTGTCTTGAAGCCTTTCCAGCTTGAAAAGAGTCAAATTCCTAAAAGCAGTCAGCCTTCAAGGTGCAGATTCTTCATTGACACTCTGCTGATATAGTCTTCAAGGACCTTTCACCTTTCCATCTCCTCCAAAACACGTTGAAGCATTGGAGTAGGATTTTAGTGGTACCCTTCTATGTTGGGAGTTTTAGGCATCTACATGCATTCACAGGTTAGGCATCTACATGTATTGAAAGTTCACAGGTGACTTTTTTCAGAGTTCCCTGCTGCTTAGTTTTGGGAAGAAACTGCTTTTTTTTTTTTTTATAAAGCAATTGGGGTTAAGTAACTTGCTCAAGGTTACACGGCTAGTCATTATTTATGTGTGGGTGCTCATTTTCTGAGGCCGGATCTGATCTCGGGACATCCAAACTCCGAGGCCGGTGCTCTTACTCACTGCGCCACCTAGCCGCCCCAGAAACTGCTTTCTTAAGGGTCACTAGTGACCTTGCAATGGCCCAATCCAGTAAAGGAGGGCAATTGGGGTTAAGTAACTTGCCCAAGGTCACACGGCTAGGTTTTTGTTTGTGTGTTAAGTGTCTGAGGTCAAATCCGAACTCAGGTCCTTTTGACTCCAGGGCCGGCGCTCTACTCACTGCGCCACCTCGCCGCCCCGAGTAAATAATTTTTTTTTTTTTTTTAGTTTAATCTCTTCCTTGACATCTTTGCAGTCTTCATGCTATTGCCAACTTCTGAGTACCCTTTTCACCCTTGGCTCTCATAACACTCAAATTTCCTGGTGAGAACCTGAATTAAAATCCTGGCTCAGCCATATACTATCTGTGTGACCTTTCTATTCCTCAGTTTTCTCATCTGTGAAATGACTTCTAAGTTGCCTTCCAGCTCTAGATCTAAATGCTTCTCGGTACCTTTTTCTGCCTTGGCTCTTTATAACAATGAACTCTCTTGTTTCTCATCTTACCACTCTGACCACTTTTTTCCTGGTTCCCATTCTGCCTCTTACTAGCTTCTAAATATGGACAATATCAAAGACAAATCCTCTCTTTTCTTTTTAGACCCTCTCCCTTGATGATGTCATATCTGTTCGTCTTTCTATTATTATCACTTCTATGTGAATAAACCTCTGATCTGTGTTATTAGACCCATTCCCTTTGGGTATCCTTTAAGCCCATCAATCTCAACTTGTCCAAGACTGAGATCATCTTCTTCCCCTAAAACTGCTCTTCTTTCTCCTCCTGACTTTTTTATGTATGTGTGGAATACCCATTTCTACCTGTTGAAATTCTACTGCTTGTTCAAGGTCCTACTGAAATGCTACCTTCTCCTCGAAGACTTCTCAGATTGCTTTATCCCCTGCCCCGCAAAGGCAAAAGTGACTGATCTCTCTTTTCTCCCAGAACTTGTTCTTAAATTCTCTTATGCCTTATCCTCTTCTGTGTGGTACTTGTGAACATGCTGCAGATGCACAACTAGATTTAGCTAGTCAAGACTAGGTCATTGATTTAGAGCTGAGCAGGACTTTGGATCTGGTCTAACCACCTCATTTTATGGATGAGAAAACTGGGGTTTGGAAAGGTTGTGATTTGCCCAAGGTCACAAGAGTGGCAAACAATAGGAAGGAAGGGAGGAGGGAAACAATCATTTATGAAGTATGCCAGACACAATATTAAACACTTTACAAATATTATCTCATTTGACCTCCAAAACAACCCTGTGAAGAAAATACTATTATGATCCCCACTTGACAGTTGAAGAAACTGAGGAAGACAGAGATTAAGTGATTTGCCCAGGGTCCCATAGGTAGGAAATATCTGGGCCTGGATTGGAAATCAGGTCTTCTCGACTCCAAGACAAAGTCCTTTATTCAATTTACAATCTGGCTGCCTCCTAGGGCAGGAATTGACTCAAATCCACTGCCAATTATAATATACTTCACTACCTATAGAGGGAAGCTACTTCAAGGCAGAGACTATACCATTCATCTGTATGTCTCTCAATCACTGCCTTCCATTTCCTATTTGTTCAATAAATAAATAAGCTCTGCAATAACAACTTTCAGTAATGCTTTGGATTTGTCCTTTCAAATTGCCACTGACTCTAGAAGAGTGAATAATTATTCTTAATGACAAATTGTAAATAATACTGATCCTTTATCTGTTAAAGACCACTTGTTGAGAAACTTTAGTATATGTAGCATCATATGAACTGGATAGGTGGGATTAGATTGTAGAAAATAAATGTGTTCTGGTAAACATTTTGGACTTTAAATGACAATGATTATACAAGCACAGCCCCTTTTCACCTTGTAGATATGCTATAATCAGTGACCATTCTCTCTCATTTTATAGATATGAAAATTAGGGCAAAAGGTTAATATATATTTTTTAAGATAACGGCCTTAATGATAGAGAAAAATAATTATACAAGTGTAGATTTAGAGTACAAAGGGACCTGAGATGTCATAGTCTAATGTCTACTCAAATTAAAAATATCCTTAGCTTCAAATCTCTGTTTAAAGACCTTCAATGATGATAATTTATTCCTCATTGGTACCATTTCACTTCTGGACAGCTCATCTTATTGAGAAATTTTTCTTTATGGTGAACTCTGGTTTCCAGAATCTCTCATTTATGGACCATCTAGACTGTGTCACCTGATGAAGGTACTTGTGGAAAGCTTCCACCAGATTTTTATCCCCCTCCAATCTAGTGGGAAGAATTCTTTCCATACTAAACAATAATACCTGAATTATAATCCTTCAGCTTTCTCCCTGATAATGACAGAAATTGGGAGTAATAAATAAAACATACTGGGGAAAATCAGGATCCCTGAATCAAATGCATGGGAGAAGAGATTGGGTTAGGATTCTGAGGATCTGAGAGACCAGCTTTAAGTTTGAACTTTGGGGCCATTTGTACTCCTTTTGTGATTTCTTATCTCTAGCTAAGAAGCAAGAGAATGAAAATTCTGATTTTTTTCTCTTAAGTCACTTTATTAAACATCTAAAATAGAAAGTGCTTTCTAGGTGCTTATTAATATTGAAAATGTCATATCTGACAAATTCCCTTTAATCAAACATATTTTTGTTTTTTTTTAAACCTGTTTTCATTTGTATGTTGTAAAATTACACTTGTTTTTTGTCTGAGATAATTGCAATTTAGTTTTTCCAATTTCAGAGCTATTCAGTAGTCAGAGGATTTGCTAATATTAGTAATGAAAAATCCCTGCAGCATTTAGCATAAAAATGTTACTGTTACCTTGTAGGGATTTTAGAAAACACTTCCAGAGGAGACAGGACAGTACTGAGTCCTTCCTCCAACCCTGAACAAGTGGCAGAATAATAGAATGTCTGTGTGGCCTTTAATTTTCAAATAATCAGAACTAGTTTGTATAGAGACTTAATTCGCTGCACAAAAACCCTAGGCACCTAGTAATTTCTTTTTGGCTCATTGTAATTCCAATAGGATTATTGCATTAGATTTACGGTTTTTAAATGGCTGGGGGCAGTAATTTGTTGGCATTTGGAAGGATTAGCTCCATTAAAATTTAGGCAGCAACCACTGTCCTTGGTTATTGCATTCCAGGTTATAGTAGCAAACCTTTTAACACAGGCCCTTGACATCTTTCTGCGTTTCTCTTTCTCTCTCGTTCCCACCCTTGCTCCCATCCCCTTGAAATATTGCAATATTTTTCATCGAGGAACCCTAGGTTCTGTTAGCACCATTCATGAAGGCAGGAATTGGCATAGGATTATGGTATGAGAAATTCAAGTACATTTTTCCAGGAAAAGCAGCTGAAGGTCACCATCAGTCTAGCTGGCTCAATGGGAGACCTCTGATTGGGAGATAATATTATGATTATTTTCCCACTCCCATCCCCTCTCCTCCCAGAATCACATGATAACCTTCCTTTGGGGCTAAGGGGTGGGGATGGGGAGAGGAAGATGGGGGGAAAAGTATGTGAGGTTGTCATGATTCTGAACTGTGCAGATTTCTCTGTTGGAATGTAATAGGCTGTGTGGTGAAGGGAAGGGGGAGGAAAGAAGCCTTCTCATTTTATATTCACTCAGTTAAGACTCTACGGTCAGCCCTTTCAGAGCAGAAGACTGCCTGAGGGCCTTAGCCTGCCCTTTTCGAAAAGGAGGGTATTTAAGCTGAAAATTTCAGTGCAAAGTCAGCAAAGCTGCCAGACTTCTCCAATCTTGTCCTCTCACAGAAACTGCATTGGCCAGGGCGGGATGGGCTTGATGTTTCTTTTTCAGAAACAGGAAGCTGATTTTCTTCTAGCAACTATCCTTAGGTACTGAGCTGGTCATTGGTATTTCTGTTAACTCATGGGACTTCACTGTGACCTGTTAGTACCTTTTAGAGAAGTCCCCAGGTAGTATTCTCACCTGAGTTTTTCAAGAGGGGAGGAGTTGCATCTTAAAGCATGTAGCCTTGTGTGGGCTTATGTGTGAGCATGTGTTGTGAACAGTGGGACCTCTTCAGAGTAGATTGCTTTTAAAATATTTAGTGGATTGACCCACCACATATATTGACCCACAACACCACTAGCCATTCCTTCAAGACTCCCCCAAAGTTCATTTATTTTTATTTTGCTTTTTTTTTTTTTTTGGAGGGCAATTGGGGTTAAATAACTTGCCCAAGGTTACATGGCAAGGTTTTTTTTGGCTAGGCTTTTTTTGTTTGTGTGTGCGTTAAGTGTCTGAGGCCAGATCTGAACTCAGGTCCTTCTGACTCCAGGGCCGATGCCCTACTACTCACTGCACCACCTAGCCGTCCCCAGCCCCCAAAGTTCATTTAAAAGCCTTCCCTGGTGAACCTCAGCCAGTGCGATCACTTCTTTGGTTTATATTCCCTCAGCACTTACATAGAGATTGTGCTCCATTATCTAGGATGATCTTATCTTGTATTCTCTAATTATCTCATGTAAGTTTGTCTAGTCTGTCCAATTAGATTGAGCCTTGAGGGCAAAGACCCTGTCTTCTGCTGCAAATTCCCACTGTGCCTCATACAGTAGTATTATGCAGTCAGTAGGTGTTAGTAAATGCTTATTGAGTTAATTCATTAATTAAATGCTGCTCAGACTTTGAAATAAATAAACAGCTCAGATTTCTACAGTGCTTTAAGGTTTACCAAGTGCTTTCTGTACAGCGATCTGTTGAAGATGGTAGCAAACATATTATCATCAATTTCCAGATGATGAAATTAAGGTTCTGAGAAGTTAAGCGTCTGAGGTGAAGGTCAAACATTGGTCTCCTGACTCCTCCACATTTAGCACTTTCCGAAGTACTGCCCTACCTCTCACTTGCCTTATAGCATCTCCCTTTTGTAGATAAAAAAATCAAGGAATGACGCTGTCACATGACTGGCCAAGTTACAAACAGCAGACCAGAACATAGCAGTCTGGAAAGAGAACTGGGTTTAAAATCTGAGACTCTGGATTCAAATCCTCTCTCTGCTACTGGAATCCTCTGAGCCTGTTTCCTCCTCTGTGAAATAAGGGGGGTTGGACTTCATCTCCCAGGTTCCTTCCAGCTCTAAAATGTATGACCCATCATTTATGTTCTGGATCACATAGAACATATGTGTATCTAGTCAGTGCGTACTGTTGGGTTTTCTACAGAATGACCACTTGTTCTGAATAAATGTTTACTAAGAATCTACTATGGGCAAGCACTATTAGGTACTGTGGGGACCCAATAAGGACAACACCCACAACAATGACCCATAACACCACCCATGGTGGGGGTTGTAAATCTAGAGCTGGGAGGGATCTTTGAGACCATTTAGTTGAACTCCCCCATTTTGCAGATAACACTGTGTATATACCTTCACAAGGCAGGTGTTCACATGGTGGTCAGAAGGAACAGTACAAGAACACTCTCAAGGTCTCTTTGAAGAACTTTGGTATCAGCTGTGAGACATGGGAGACACTGGTACAGGACTGCCCAGCGTGGTGTGGCCACATCAAAGAAGTACTGTGTTCTATGAGTAGCTCAAAAGAAATGTGAGATACACAAATTTAGAGACATTTCTCTCTCTGATGGTCCTATGGAGAGCCTTCTGAGCTCATATTGGTTTGATCAGTCACAGTTGCACACACTGTACCTTGACCCTGACATTTCGATGTTGTTCTGGTCCTCTTTGAAGATGAAGGGCAAATGACAACAATATGTAACTGAACAATGCTACCACAAAAGAATTGATTTATAGTAAGATGCATTTCAGCTAGACATTAAGAACTTCCCAGTTATGATATTGTATAATAGTGGATCATAATGCCAAAGGAAGTTGGTGAGCAAAGTCCTTTCTAAAGGTAGAGAGAGAGTCCCAGTGAGTCTTTTAGATCCTTATGCATGTCTTATATGTTAAGTAAGGTTCAGAATACCAGTACGGCAATACAAAGAAACATGGAACCCACAAGAAGACAGTAAAGCAAGGCAGCTGTATTATGGGGATGTCCAATAAATAGATTTTTGTTTGTTGTCAGTCCTTTGTTCTTGAAGAAGACTAATGACATCAGGAAGGTGATATCTTGACTTGCAAGTGAATTGGATTTAAGTGAGGCTGGGCTCAGTCATCAGTCATCAGCCTCACTCCTCCAGAGTCATGGGAGTCCAGTGGCAAGAAATAGGTCAGGATGACTGGTGATGGCCTAAAATGCAGTGGGAGACCTTGGCCTTTTTATGCTAAGGTCTTTCCCAGGTCTCAGTTTGTCTAAGGCAATACCCATTCAGTAATTAAAAGAATTGCCCTAGTCTGCCGACTCAAAAGAATCAGTCTGGAAGGGGAAGACCCTCAGGGCAGTTAGGAAGAAGAAACCAGATCAGGCAAGCCTGGGCCCCTGGGTGTAATTGGACAATCTGCTGGGGTCTTCAATGAATATCCATACTGGCACTCTGGGTGGAACTGAAGCACTCAAATAAGTAAAGGCTGGGGAGTTTTTATAGGGTACAGCAGGATGACACGTTAAATTGGGGAAGAAGAGTGAGGAACCTAGATCTCAGGACTGTGCTGATTCTAGTTGGGGGGGAGGGGGATGGGGAGAGATGCTGAGATTCCTGGAGACTTGGCCACTAGTTCTTATTCAAGCTCCTTGCTTTGGGAAAGGGGCCACTACAGTCACTCTTACTTTGGCAGGGTGATTCAGGGGTTTTGAATTTTCCTGGGGCTTTTTTGGGGTGGTGGGTGGGGAGGCTACTGCTCCAGCACGAAGACTGTATGGCACCTAAAAATGGAGCCTCACAGTACTCTGTAGGAGCCCTAGTGATACTCATCTGCTCAGTGCTTTAATTTTAAAGGTGCAGTCAATGACAGAGGAAATAGCATGATTAAGGTAGAGCATTTACCTCCTCAAGCTCAGGGACGATGCTAAAAATCATGCCAATGATAATCTTAATTTATAGCCTCTAGAAAACCTTAAGAGTTGGAAGGGAGCTTGGACATCTTAGAGCATTGCTGAATATCTGAGTTAGAAGTGTCCTTGGGCATCATCTACTCCAGGGATTCTTAATCCTTTTTGTGTCATGGACTTGTGATAAAGTGGATAGAGCATTGAACCTGGAGTTAGGAAGGCCTGAGTTCAAATCCAGCCTCTGATACTTACTAACTAACCCTGGGCAAGTCAATCCACTCGACTCAGATTCTTTAACTCTAAAAAGGTGATAATAATATCTAATAGAGTTTAGCACGGTGCCTGGTACATAACAGATGCTTGATAAATTCTTGTTCTCCTCCCCCTACTCCCACCCCCATTCTCAGAATCAGGCTTTTAAAAGCATAAAATAAAATACTTTGGATTACCAATGAAACTAATTATATTGAAATAATTATTAAACTTTTTTAAAGCAAGTTCATAGACCCCCTTATTATGTTGAGGTCCCTAAAAGGTTGTAACTTCCTTAAAGTCACATAGCCAGTTCACTAGCAGAGCCAGGGCTCTTTCAGGGCCTCAGACTTCCAGGACGGTGCTCTTTGCTTGGCCCCAGTGTGCTTTGCCTAAGTTGCCATTGCAGCTGCCTTCTATGGGAAATTTCAACTTTTCTCCCACTCTAGATTTTTGTATTTCTACTTTTCTGTCACTGAGTTGACATCATGCTAGACTTGCATTCAGAGAAAATGGGCCTTACTCTACACTTTAATTTTCCTCCATCATTGTTGAATGAAGAATTCTGTACCTTAATGCTTCATGCATCTTTTTTGGGGAAATTTAAGGGAGCTTATTTGGTGAAAATAGCCTCACTATTCCCTGAAACAACTTGAATGTAGATGGAAATTCTTTGTCACCGATGACAATGCCTTATTTCAAGGCTTCCCCTCTTGGAGTTTCTCCAGGGAGTATCACAAATGCTGCTTTTGCCATTCAGACTCTGATTTTGCTGATGGATGGAGTTCACTCAGAGACGACTCATGTGATATGTGATCTTAGCACAAAGAATTTGAACTTGCCTCTTTTCCTGGGCCTTTTGATCTTTGTCAGATAGTCTAGCTTGGAGTTATATTTTTGTTACTTAATCCATCCTGGTTCACAACTCTTCCTTAAGTGCTTTCTGGCCACAAAGATCCCTCAAATAATATAAAATTCTTTTAAAAATCATATATTAATGAAGAAATTCTTAGTGCTGATCTTAGAGACAGTGAGATGATGCAGTTTGTGGAGTGTTGGAGTCATGAAGACTGAATTCAGATCCTGCCTTAGGTCCTTTGTGATCCTGGGCCAGTCACGCTCTGTCTCAGTTTCCTCATCTGTAAAATGGGAGTAATTATAGAGTCTATTCTCCCAACGTTGTGAGGATAATAAACTGAGATAAACATATGTAAAACAGTTCACAAATCTTAAAGTGCTACAAAAATACTAGCTAGTACTGTATAGGTCAAAATCTCAGTAGTCTCTAAAATAAAGAGACTATCTTTTTTTGTTTGTTTGTTTGTTTAAGCAATTGGGGTTAAGTAACTTGCTCAAGGTTACACGGGCAGTCATTATTTTATGTGTGGGTGCTCATTTTCTGAGGCCAGATCTGATCCTGGTTCCTCCCAACTCTGGGGCCAACGTTCTTACTCACCGCGCCACCTAGCTGCCCCAAGAGACTATCTTTTAATGGACACAAAACTAGTAAAATATGTCTGAAGTGCTATAGACTAGATTATTACTATGGGACCATTTTAATTTTCCTCTGTACTTAAAAATTTACACCATTGCCCACCCCTTCCTTTAAATTCTTTGACTAAAAAAATCTATTCCTTTATGTCATAGAATTTTCAGATAGCTAGAAAGGTGTCTGTAGTTATAGGTTACATGATCATCTTAGTGCAGAATTAATGTCCAGACCTGAAAAGTGAGGGGGGCCAGCCATGATCTCCCCTGGTCAGACTTGACCAGACACCTGGAGGGTTGTGTTATTTCTGGGCCCACATTTTGGAAATACCACAGATTAACTGGACAGAGTTCACAGGAAGGTAACGATACCCTCCAGTTCATGCCACATGACATCATTTGAAGGAAATGGCAATGTTTAGTCTGGAGAAGACTTTGGGCAACATTTTGTTGTTCATTCGTTTCAGTTGTGTCTGACTCTTCTTGACCCTATTTGGCAAAGATACCAGAGTGGTTTGCCATTTTCTCCTCCAGCTCATTTTCCAGATGAAGAAACTGAGGCAATCAGAGTTAAGCGACTTGCTTGGGGTCTAGTAAATGTTTGAGCCTAGATTTGAACTCACAAAGATGAACCTTTCTGACTCCATTGTGCCATCTAGTGGCCCTTAGTTGGGCAACAAACTAGTTGTGTTTTTGAGCATTTGAAAGGATCCAACTTGTTATGCAAGACCCCAGAGGCCAGATAAATGGGTGAAAGTTGCAGAGAGGCAAATTTAGGCTTAAAATAAAGAAAAATTTCATTAAAAGTTAGAGCCCTTAAAGTAGGAATGGCCTGCCTTGTCAAGCAGTGGGTTCTCCCTCAATGGAAGTATTCAAACAAAAGCCCGGCATTCATTTGTTGGGTACATTGCAAAGGGAATCTTTGTTCAAGTACAGGTTCCATGAGATGACCCCTGAGAGTCTTTCCAATTCTGAAATTCTGTGATAGTTTTTAAGAATTTCTCTCTATGACCTTAGTGAGATCTTTGTATGTTGTTTGATCACGAAATCTGAACAGTTTTAAGTTAAAATCTGATTTACCACTGCTCAGGTGTTATGCACTGAAACTTCCTTTGAGATTTTATTTCATGGATCCAAATAGCTACTGAGATTTCTTATTTCTGGGTGGAAGGCAACAAAAGGTTATGTATCCTGAGATTTTTCAGTATTTTAATTCAGTATTTTAATTTGAATAATTCAGTATTTTAATTTGTGGAGGCAACAGCAATCATATTTCCTCCATAAAACATGATCATCTTTGTAGCTGCCTATTTCTTGGAGTTATAATCCCTACCTGTTCCATCACCAAATCTGCTCTGTTTTGGAACTGGTGGTTTGTGCTCTGATGGGAGGCTAATTCAGATGAACCTGAGAGACAGAGTTAAAGCAAAACAAGTGGAATAAATTGGCAAAAACAACTGGTTATTTGGAAATTCACCTATTAAATACAGTAAAAAAAAAAACAGACAAAAACTGTTTAACTACAATTGTTTTTAAGATACCATAACTGACTTCAAACTTTTCTGGTGGTGTTAGGTGGGAAGGGGAGTAAACTGGTTGGTGTAGACTAATCATTCCCGATGTTTTTTGTCCCATGAGCCTCTTTCAACAAAACATGTGTTGTGAACTTTAGGGTAATTAAATCCACTACACATAATATTCATTTAGATGTATTCATTAAGTGTTTAAATCATTATAATAATATCTTTTGCCCCCAAAAGTGCCAAATTAAAATTTGCATCAAGTGATTATAACTATAAAATATAAAATAAATCTATAATAATATACAAGATAAAATAATTTCAAAATATAAAATTTTATTCTGCTTATAGTTATGAAAACTCTAAATATAAAAATATAAACCTGATTATATGGGACATTCTATAAGAATGAAAAGAAGTAATCCAGAAAAACCTCATATGTAAGACTTTACATTAAATTTCTTTATTTTATAAATTTTGTTCAACTTAAATAACATTTTTAATAAAATAAACTACAACTTACATATTTGACATAATATAATGATCACAATTTTGATGTTCAGCTTTATTTGAACAAAAGCTAGCAATATTTTTCTCAACATCAGAAAAAAGAAACAAAAAAAATTTGTTGCATCAAGTTTATGTCTGTGTTTTGATTTAAAAGAATGAAGTGAAAGTGCTTGTTCACGCAAATATATGATGGGAAATGGCAGGAGAATTTTACAAACTTTCTTGCTAAGAGATGAAAATTCAATTTTTTTTTGGCTACTTAGCCAATCAACACAAATGAATAGTGATTAAGGAAATAAAATAATTTACTTTTCTATTGACTAATGACAGGAATTGTAACAAATGATAACAGTACTAAAAGTTCAGTTGCAAGTGTTACTACATTTTTAAACAATGTTTATATATAAACTAACCTTTGTCAGGAAAGGATCTCTTTAGATGTTATTTTTTTCTCTTCTGGTACACTGGTACACTGGCTACACTCTTAGAAATTCTACTCAGTGAATGGCCAGGATTGGTAACCCATTCATTTGAAAACCAATAGAATAGTAACATAGACTTAAATTTAGACATGAGTTCAAGTTAGAAAATTCTTCAACTATAAACAAAAGAAAGTTTGTTTCTGCAGAATGATTGTGATAGTCCATGATGGTTTCAGCATGGCTTATAATGCATGTGCCCAGTGCTCATGATTTTCCAAAAGCTTGACATTTGCCCTACAGGAATGCAAACTTTAATAATCTCTTGATCATGTTATTACACAACTGGTGAGGAATAATTATAGGATAACAGAGGGGAATGAGGGAGCTGCTGTCAGGTGCAGTGTACAGAATGCAAATGAGGGTGTGTGCATGTGTATGACCATTGGGAATCAGTTCATGATTGAATGTCATAGTCTTGTGTCAGTTTGTAAACAATTTGATGACAAGTTGAGAAACCGCAAGAATACAATTCATAGAATACAGATATGGTCAGAGTTTGATGTAATCACTTCATGAACACAAAAATAATTGTGTGCATGATCATGATAGTTTCAGATTATTGCAGAAACAAACCTATAATGCTTCAAAAATGTACACGCATGTCAAAGAGTAAAAATATTTTTGTAACATAGTTGTACAATTAAATATTGCTTAAATGGCCATTAAAGCATTTTAGTGGGAACCCTTTAGACCCCCATTGTTGTGAACCCCACTAAGTGGGAACCACTGGTACACAACTCCATATAGAAACAGTGTACTAGGTATAACAAATGAATAGGTTATCTTTTCCCCTCCCTGTTTGTGTTAAGCAAACTTTTGTCTTTACAAAAGAGGTAGAGAGGGGCCTAGGAAGTTATAGTATTAGAACCTGAGGTTAAAAAAAAAATCTGTAGACCCAATAACTTGTGGCAGGTAAAGTATTATACTTTCCTAGTGAGAGGTCTCCACTATTTATCCACCTAGTGGAGTAGGTGGACAAATAAATGTTTGTTGAATGAATAAGAAGAGGAAAAGGGGGAGGGATTAGATAGATTAGGAATTCTTAACGTTTTTTGCGTCATGGATCTCTTTGGCAGTCTGGTAAAGGCCAAGGCTCCTCAGATTAATGTTTTTAAATGAATAAAAATAAAGCAATATGACTATAAAGGAAACCAATTATATTGAAATGCTATTATCAACATTAAAACAACTTCACAGGCTCCAAGTAAGAATCCTTGCCATAAATAAAGTGTTTATTAAGTACTTACTATGTGTCAGATGCTGTGCTAAATACTGGAAATATAAATATAAGCAAATAAAACAGTTCTTGCCCTTGATGGTTGTGCATTTTAATGGGAGAAGAAAACACATAAAGGGAAGCTTTAAGAGAGGGGGTTCCTGCATGGGGGCCAAGAGGACAAGTAAGGAGGTGACATTGGCACGAGTGAAGTGAGCCTGCCTGGGGCCTTTCATGAATTACTTGCCTGGCATAAGGAGTCACCAATCAGGAGAAAAGCCCTCAAGGCATGGATTTCTCCTGGAGAGGAACTCTCACACTGAGGAAGTAGAGAAGTCTGGAAAATGAGTGGAACTGAAAGTGAAGTAAAGTATTAGAGGGGATAAATAGACTTGGAGGAAGAAAGAAGAAGAAACTGATGAAAAAGAAAAATTAGGTTTGGAAGTGTGGTGTTATGGGAAAAAAAATAGCCTCTGGAGTTAGGATGGAGGCTCAGATCCCATCTTTGACATTAGCTATATGATTATAGGCAAGTGCCTTCGGTACTTTGGGCTTCAATTGCCTCATCTGAAATATAAGGAGGTTAGACTAGATTGCCGCTGCAGTCCTTCCAACTTTCAATCTATGGTCCTGCCTATGATCCTCAGGCCCTTTAGTAGGGCATTCCCTGCCAGAAGTGGTTACTTGTCCAGACCTGCCTTCCTGGTGAATTGCTAACCTGGTGTAATTATGTTATGTCCAGAAAGGCAGTGAGCAATGAAGTAGGTCCCATAATTTTCCCTCCCGTGCTATTTTGTTCTACTGTGTACAGTGGATGTGTTTCAATGAGGAAAAATACTCAAAGTCAGAATCATGCTGGAATGTGTCAGAAGACCTAAGTTTAAGAGTTGACTATGCCACTTATGAGCTGTGGGACCATGGGCAAATCATTTGACTAATTTTTCTTTTTCTTTTTTTTGTTATAAATTTTATTACATATAGGATAGGAAGTTGCTATATATATTTTTTTTTTTTTTGGAATTTAGCTCTCTCTAAGCCTCATTTTTCTTATCAGTAAAATGGGGCTGGACTAATTTTTTCTGATTTCTTCCAGCTCTACAAGTCTCTGTTTCTTAAAAACAGTCCTTTGTTATTAAGGTCTGGGCAATATCATAGAGTGCCACTTGTAAAACCATATACTTCTTCCCACATATAGTTCAGTTCACATAGCCCTAGTGGAAATGGAAGAATGATAAAGAATAGAGAATATTCTGTGGAACTATTAGGGCTGGAATGAGCTTTTGAGATGTGAGCTTCTGGTAGGCAGGTCTAGAGGGATATAATTTCCAAAATTTTTGACATGGATGAGAAAACTTTCATTCCTTTTTTAAATGTGAATTATGAAAAAAATTAAAATATGAACTCATGGAATTTTAAAGCAGGAAGTGAACTAAGGTCAGTCAGTCAAAAATGCATTTATCAAGTGCCTGCCAATTGCCAGGCACTGTTCTAGGCCCTGAGGACACAAAGACAGAAGTGAAACAACTCCTTCCCTTAAGGAACATAACATTCTATCAGTGGAGACAACCTGTACATATGAGTATATACAGAATAAATACAAAAAGAAGGCAAGGCAGCATCAGAAGGGAAAGAGCTAGCGTCTGGGGCATCAGGAAAGGTTGCAATTTGAACTGACTCTTGGAGGAAACCAGGCATTTCTTGAGGAGAAAGGGCATTACAGGCATCCAGCAGTCAAATTTATGAGTCAAGCCAACAAGTATTTATTAAGCACTTACTACATGCTCTGCTAAGCCAACACAAAGGCAAAGAGAAAGGAAATATAGTGTCCTGTGTGAGGAACAGCAAGTAAGCCAGTAAATAGTTCCCTTTACTGTTTCTCTCTCTCTCAGTTTTCCATTTCCCATCTCCTTGCCTTTGCACCTGTTATCTCCACGGCTAGAACATAATTTCCTTCCACTCCCAACTCCTTCCTTTTAGACCATCTGGTTCCCTTTAAATCGACCTTAAGGTTTATTTTCTTTCCTGATTCTTCTTAGCTGCAAGTGTCTTTTGCTGAAACCTACTTTAAGTTCTCTTGTATCTAATCTGAATCTATTCATATATGTCCACATTGTCTTTCTCATTTAACTGTAATTTCCCTGAGGGCAGGGACTGTTTCCCTTTTGTCTTTACACTTAGCACAATTCCTTGGACATGCTGTTGTTTAGTCATTTCAGTTTGTCACCCCATCTGGGGTATTCTTGGCAAAGATACTGGAGTAGTTTTTTGCCATTTTCTTCTCCAGCTCATATTCCAGAGGAAGAAGCTGAGGCAATCAGAGTTAAGTGACTTGTTTGGGGTCACACGGCTAGTAAGTGTCTGAGACCAGATTTGAACTCAGGTCTGACTGCACCACCTAGCTGCCTCACTTGTTACATAAGAGGAGCTTAATAAATGCTTACTGATTAATTATTTTGCAGAAGAGATAATGCAGCCCCAGAAGGGTTAAATGAGTTGCCAATAACCACAGCTAGTTAGTGTGGTCTAGAGCCCAGGTGCCCTGACTCCTAATTTATTATTGTTTCCATACCAATTCCTACTATTGTATACATGGGATCCCTTTGTGGGAAAAAGTGTTTTTTACAGATTTTTTTTAGTCTAGGAATATAAAAATATAAATATAGGAATATAAAAATAGTCTAGGAATATAAAAATAAAAATATAAAATATAGCTTTGTTAAAATTATCATGTGTAGAGTATTACATTTGTTAATGTCATACTTGATTAAGACAATAATTACAAATTTGCAATTGAATTTTTTTGGGGGAACATTTTAAATTCGTGTTACAAATAGAGAAGAGGAAAATCTTGGTGTAGTATCCAGAGAGCTAACCATGGCTCCAAGAAGTCCTGGGTTTCCATGTTGCCTCTGGCACTCCCTGGCCACAGCTCCCTAGCTTCTTAGGGCCCCTGAAAATGGTATGAATTCTTAAGTTGCTGAGCAGTTGCCTCTCTGTGGTGATAGAATTTACTCACAGGGAGTTTCCTATAGAAATAAAATAACAGATATTAGTATGTACTTAATTTGGGCCCAATAACTACTATGGTTTTTGATGATATGAATATAGAAATATAGCTGGTGAATAAACAAGGGGCATGATAAATTTAGCCTTTCTGATACTTAGTCTTCCCAGCCAATGAGATGACTGGCTGACTGTTATTTCAGTCATAAAGGTGAGTTTTTTCTATGCTTAGCTAGACCCAGTCCTCTAGGCACAGACATTAAATGTAGAGCTGCTGTGTGTCCTCACCAGCCAATTGAAAGTACCACTGTGGCAGGATAGGCTTAAAGGTTTTGGAACAATTTTAGTTGACAACAAGCCCAGAACAGCAGGAATAAAATCCTTTACTCATCATTCCTTTGTTAGGATCTCTGTTCATTTATTAGTGCCTGCAAACACAGAACACCATTAATAGAGCATTTTAGCAGTCAAACACAAACTAAATGGAAAGTTTTGACTTGAGTATTTCTTCTTTTTAATGGGCATTATTAAAAGTGCATGAGTTATCTCATTTTAGCCACAACATTGCTGGTGGTATTCCCACAGGAAGGGTTAGCACATCCCCACGTTGGTAGAATTTCTAGATATCTTTGAAGGAAACCAATGCTTATATCAGTGGTGGCACCACTCCCAAATTCCCCACGGAAGTGATCATTGATGATTTCCCCTCAGTTCAACTCAGCAGACACTTAATACACATCCATTCTGCTCAAGGCACTCTGCTTTATTTCTCTCCTTTTTCCTCTTGTTCCTTGACCCCAAATTTGTCCACGCAATGGTTCCTTAGATTTTCCAGGGGGAGACTTTACAACAGGTATGCATGTTATTGTGTGGGAATCCCAAAGGAACCCAGTCAGATTGCTAACATGCTAGTCACTCTCTGTCTCAGGTTTCAGGTATTGTTAACCAGGAGCTTTTATTGGAGGTCAAGGCAGCTAATAAAGTGGGCTGGCCAATTAAGAGGGCATTCAGTAGAAAAGGATAGCTGACTGTCTCCACGAGCTAAGAGGGGAGGGAGGGCTGGCAGCTGGAAGTCTGCTAATGATGACTTTACAAGCATTTTTGCAGCCAGGGTGGTAAATGTAATACAATGGCATGCTTTTAATATGCCTAATAAGCCCCCCCCTTCATTTCCTGTGTTAGGCATCCACTTGTGAGGAAGGAAGTTACTGGTTGTGGGGGTTCTAGGGGGCAGGGATGCTATTCACCATTTTTATAGAGTCCCCATTGCCTTATAGCTATATTTATTAGGAAGTCCCCACAATACTCTTTTGAGGTAGGTTTTTATTCACATCTCCTAGATGAGGTAGCAGAGATTCAGAGGACGCTGTAACTCCTGGAACAAACCATTCACAGAGGAGTTGAATCCCTGTCCAGATAATGTCTACTTTATCTGGGGATTCCCAACTTCTAGAAGGTGTTGGGTGAGAAATAAGAAGATTGGGAGGGAAGAGAAAAAGAGGGTAGTAAGGATGGATGATACAAAGGCAGGAGAAGCTGGGGAGGGAGAGGGCAGGGTAGTGGAGAAAAGAGGGGTGAATAGTAAGGGTGGGTGATGCTGACAGTGCAAAGCCAGGAGAAGAAAGAGAGAGGGAGGGAGGGAGAGAGAGAAGGGGGGGAGGGGAGAGAGAGAGGGGGAGAGAGAGAGAGAGAGAGAGAGAGAGAGAGAGAGAGAGCGAGAGTGAGAGTGTGTGTGTGTAGCAGCATAGAATAGTGGGATGCTGACTTAGACCTCAAGGAGAAATTATGTTGGAAGTTCCCAGACCTGTGATCCATATGGTTAGCCTTGAAAATGAGGTATGCTCATTTGTGACTGATGGAAGACCCCTGACATTTCCATCTTGGTAGTTTAGTGGGATTTGGGGTCGTTGAGAAAACAGATGCTCAGGTGTTAGTGCCTTTGTTCAGCCCTCTGAGTTTGCCCCCTCTTTTCTTGGCAGAGGGAAGAACTTATTGCCTTTAGTCCTCTTTTTTATTACACTGCTGAGACTCTATGCTATAAACACATGAAAAGTTAAATACCAACACAAAATTTAAATAGCAGTTCCAAGCAGCTATATGGGAGATGTCATAGGATCATAGATGCAGAGCTAGAGGCCAGCTGGTTCAGTTGTTTTGTTTTACAGATGAGGAAACTATCACAAGTTAGTACAGGATTAAATGCCAAATGAGTGGTACAAACCAGGTGTGCTAGAGGGGTTCAGAGACCTCTTTAGCCTGGGCTGGTCAGGAGGCAGAATTTGAGCCAAGTCTTGAAAGATGGGTAGAAGCTGGGAAGCGGAGGAGGAGGAGGGAGGACATTCCATTTGGGGGAGAAGAGCATGGATAGATGTGTGTAATTTTGCTCAGCCTTTCCTGCTCATTTATCTTTTCCTTCCTCTTGCCTCCTAAAAAATCCCTCAGAGTCCATCAGCCTCTTTTTCAGCATCAGCCAAGGGCAGGGTCACTGGACCAAAGGGCTAGGTGTTACTCTATTTCCCAGGCTCCAGTGCAAAGGGAGTGTTTTATTTCTTTTTGTAATAATCTAAAAAGTTTACATGAGCAGTTATCACCACTGAGTAAACATGTTAAGCTGGCAGATAAATCTTTACCAATATAGCACATTTAATGGCCCCATGCATAACATTTATTAATACACTATTATAATTTTGCTCCACATTCTCATAATAAAATCTCAAAAAAAGATTTATTGACCTGGGGGAGTCAACAGCATAATGTTCAATGGTAGCTTATTTTTCCTAAATTTCTAATACTTTTTTGGGAGTGTTTTTTGTTATGTAGTTAACTAAATTAATCCTTACAAAGAAAGATGTGTATGAGTCAATTTGGGGGCATGGGACTGGACCTAGGACTTCCTTGGTGTAAAAGCTCCCCATATTAATGCAGATCAGCAACAAGTCTGTAACTGATGGTCTTAGATCCCTAGGACACAAGAAGTTTAAGTGGCTTGGCCATGCTTATATAGCTAATATGCAAGAGGCCATGAGACATAGGGAATAATAGTACATTAGACTTGGAGTTAGAAGAACATGGGTTCAGTTTGACTTGGTTATATGCCAGTTGTGTGATTCGAAGCAAGTTCCTTGACCTTTTTAAGCCTCAGTTTACTCTGCACAGTGGGGATGATAATAGCACATACCTCATGGGAGGCTCAAATGCAATAATGTCCGTAAATCACTTTGCAAACCTTAACAGGCTTTCATATGTCAGCTCTTATTATGTGTTAGAGGCAAACCTTGAACCTCCATGTTCTTGACTGGAAGGCACCCATTCCCATCAACTATATCAGACAGTCTTGTGAGTTAAGAGCATCTTGGGTCTATATTTTGTATTGCTGATCTACATTGGCAGAGCTTTCTGTAAGACAGTGGAGGATTTGTTTGACTAACTGCAAAGCAATCATATGCACACATACGTATAATAAATTTGGGAAAGATGGGATTGATGTACCGTGTTCATGCTGCCACCATCCCTTCTTGGGAATTGTCTCTCCAGTGTATTTGTTAGGGATGATAAGAGAGTAAGGGCTATTTGTATTTGATGGAAGAGGAAACACATAGAGGGGAGGAGATTTGGTTAGAAGGTAGTGAGCTGAACAAGGAGCGAGTTTCTGACATTTCTTGTGTCATCAAAGGGATTCATCATTTGCAAAGTAGTCCACTGTTTGTAACACTCAAGGGCTCCATTTATCCATGGAACAGATAATCAAGGGGTTGCTGAGGAGGTTCTGCTTTCTTCTCATACAAAGGTACCCCCAAACTCTTCTGGATGGGCATTCCTGTCATCCATCATATTGCTTATTCATTCCTGGGCTTCCTTGTGAGGCTTCCCACCAGGGTGAAAAGCTAAAACAGAGGCTTTTGTCCTCAGGAAGGCCATTAGATGATACAGTAACTGCTTTCAGATGCTATTGATGTGACCCAAATTCAGCAGTGTGACCTAGAGGTGAAAGGCTACATATTCCATTACCAACCCCCTCAGCCAATTAGTCTCCAACTGCACTGCATTTCACTGGGAAATGGTGCAATGGGACAGACACATTAGAGAAGAGTTAGGAATAGGAGTGGGAAACACCAAGAATTAAGTCTAGATTTCCAGATGTTTTTCTAGGAAATATATAGATATGAATCAGCATTCATGACATGAGAACCAGTGACACCATCATTGCCTATACCTTGAATAGAATAAGATTTGCTAGGTTGATGAAGGTAAATTCAAAAGTACACGTCCACAAAGATCACAGAGTGATCAGCTTCAATAGAAGTGATTTCTCTTTATTTTCCTTTTTATGGTTTTGAGAGAGAATAAGATATTAGTTTCTTGATTTAGTCTTTCAGAATGATTTAATGTTTTTGAAATAAAACATTCCTAGTATAAAACCAGATTTCTTATTTAGTCATGTGTGATGACAGGTAATGCCTTTATCCACATTCACTTTGGGTGACAGTGACTGTGTTCATGGAGAGAGTATGAGTGTTGAATTGATCTGTCCCACTGTGCTGCCATATTGACATGAAAGAATATAGGATACCCAGAACAGAGAATGTGAGAAGGGGAAGTGTATGGAAAGCTGAACTGTCTGAAGCATGTTCAGAGGAGAATTAGGGGATTGAAAATCATGCCATATGACAACGATTGAAGGAAATGGGACTTTTAGGTTGAAGAAAAGAAGACTTTGGGGGTAGGAGGGAAGAGGGGAGAACATAATTGGGTTCAAGTATTTGAAGGATTATTTTGCAGAAACCAATGAGATTTGTTCTGCATGGCTCCAGAGGGTAAAATGCGGAGCAGTGCATGGAAGCTTCAGAGGAGCAGATTTTGACTAATGAATGAGAAAGCAAACTTAAGAATTGGAGCTGTCCAAAGATGGAATTGGCTCTTTGGAAGGTAGTGAATTTCCCATTACTGGAGGTCTTGAAGCAGAAGGTGGTGATCATCTGGCCAAGATGTTGTAGAGGGGATTCTTGCTCATTTGTGGATTAAATTAGAGCTGGAATTATTTACCAGGGGTTCATGAACATTTTTTGTTGTTGAATATTTCAGTTATGATATTTGAGTGTAATTGATTCCCCCTTGCAATCCTACATATTTTATTTGATATATTTAATACATTTATACATTTAAAAACACTATGAGAAGGGGTTCCCAGTCTGGTTCACCAGACTGCCAAAGGGGTCCATGACACCAAAAAGATTCAGAACCCCTAGACTAGATGTCTGAGACCATTTTGCAAGGCTGAGCTTCTAGGATTATTTTCCTTTTTTTAATAGCATCAGCTAGCCATCTCGACCAGAGCTAGATAAGGATGAATTTCTTTTTGACCATCAAATGTAGGTCGTGTGAGATTTCTTTCAATATAAACCGCAGTAGAAGTGTTCCAAGAAAGGAGGAGACAAGCAGTGGAAAGTTAGTGAGAGGGATGCCAATTTGGCTAGTAATCGAGATAAAAGCAGAATCTAATATTGTAAGAACCTAACCAAAGGTAGGGGTTCTCATTTTCTTACTTTGCTTCTCATAAATCTTCCTTTCTTCTGGTTCAGTAAATCAGTAACTGCTGGGGGATACAAAGAAAGGTCAAAAACAGTCCCTGATCTTGGCATTCTCACACGAATGGAAGAGATGACATGTAAACTTATATATGAGCAAGCTATACACAGAATAAATGGGAAATAATCAACAAAGGGAAGACATTGGAATTAAGAAGGGATGGGAAAGACTCCTTATAGAAGCGGCACTTGAAGGAAGCCAGGGAAACCCAGAGGCAGATTGGGGGAAAAAGCATTCCATGCATGAGTGATAGCCAAGTCAAAATGATGTGAATTCTGAGAGAGTGACTTGTTCAAGGAGCAACAAATAGCCTGTACCATTTCATTGCAGTTTTTCCCTTTCTTGGAGCTGGGGTGTGGTGGGGTAGAAAGGGAGGAACATAAGTCTAGCTGGAGTTTTTTCTTTCTTTCTTTTTTTTTTTTTTTTTTTTGCCTTTTTGGTGGGCAATTGGGGTTAAGTAACTTGCCCAAGGTCACACGGCTAGGTTTTTGTTTTGTGTGTGCGTTAAGTGTCTGAGGCCGGATCCGAACTCAGGTCCTTCTGACTCCAGGGCCGAGTCACTGCGCCACCTAGCCGCCCCTGGAGTTTTTTCTTTAAGGAATGTTACCCTCCAGGTTTCACTTTTCCTAATAGACTTTGCTTTTCCCTCCAGGGGAAAAACAAGCATTTGGGGAGAAATCGAGGTATTCACATCAGCTGAGATTCAAATCAGAATTTAATATTGACAGAAGAGAGAGTGGATCATATTCAAGTTAAAGGGGCCGAAGACCAATGATTCATAAACGTTTTTTCAGCATTAAATTTCTTGTGGAAGTTTGTTTTTCCCCAGAATTTTCTCTGATTTTCCAGATGCCTCATTCTCTCATTTACTTTTGCACCTTTTAGAGCAGGCCTGGCATTTAAAGGAAAACAAGCTGCTGAAGGTGCTAACCAGTCTTATGCAATGTGTATCCTGTTAACAGCTCTCCCCTAGACACTGAGTTTGCCTGTGAATCATGCTCAACTACTTCTTGCCAGGTATAGTGACTTTGAGAACATACACTCTCCATACTAGCCATTCCTTCTTCCATACTTGCTTTATCACTTTGTGGTATGTGATGAATTCCTGGCTGATTTTCTGAGGACCTTTTCTGAGGCTTTTTATTGTCAGTGTTAACATTTGCAATTCTTAGGGTTCTTTGGCAAGGAAGGTTGAAATGAAGACATAATCTTTTGTTGTTGTGTGTCATGGAACACAAGTGCCTTCTGCAGGAGGTCTTTCTTGTCTCTCTCCCCCAAGCTATTCTAGCATTCCCTAATAAGGTTACCTTCCCTCTACTTTTTTGGTATGTAAGGTTACCTTCCCTTTACTTTTTGTATGTACTTATTTTGTTTTTCAATTTTTTAAACATTTTTGCTGAAAGTTTTGAGTTCCAAATTCTGTCCCTCTTTCCGTCCCTCCTTTCCCCTGTCCCTGAGACAGTAAGCAATCAGATATGGGTTAATTATGTAAAATGTGTAATTATGTAAAACATTTCCATATTAGTCATTTTGTACAAGAAGACTTGACTAAAAGAAAAAAATGAAAGAAAGAAAATGAAAATAGCATACTTCACTCTGTATCCAATCAATATAATTTCTTTCTCTGGAGGTGGATGATATGCTTCATCATTAGTCCTTCAGTATGTTGTTGCATTGTTGTCATTTTCTTTAATGAAATTATTGATTGTTTCTATGATTTGTTCTTTGACCACTTGTTTTTTAGAATTAGATTATTTAATTTCCAGTTAATTTTTAATCTTTCCTTCCATGGTCCATTATTGAATGTAATGTTTATTGTATTATGATCTGAAAAGGTTGTGCATGCTATTTCTGCTATTCTGCAGTTGGTAGTGAGGTTTTTATGTCCTGATATGTGGTCAGTTTTTGTGTAGGTGCCATATACTACTGAGAAAAAGGTATTTTCCTTTCTATTCCCGTTCAATTTTCTCCAGAGATTTTTTTTTTTTTTGCCTTTTGGAGGGCAGTTGGGGTTAAGAAACTTGCCCAAGGTCACATGGCTAGGTTTTTGTTTGTGTGTGTTAAGTGTCTGAGGCCGGATCCAAACTCAGGTCCTTCTGACTCCAGGGCCACTACTCACTGCGCCACCTAGCCGCCCCTCCAGAGATTTTTCATATCTAACATTTCCAGAATTTTATTCATCTCTTTAATTTTTTTCTTGCTTATTTTTCTGTTAGATTTATCCAGTTCTGAGAGGGGAAAGTTGAGGTCCCCCACTACTAAAGTCTTATTATACTCGGTAAATTTTTGTATATCTTTTACCATGCTATTGACTTTTTTTTTCATGATTCACTTGTATTACTCTCATTTCTTTTTCCAATTTTTCTTCTACTTTTCTAATTTGCTTTTAAAAAGGCTTTTTTAGGAATTCTTTTTGGGCCTGAGACCAAATTACATTTTTCTCTGAGGCTTCACTTGTAGCCATTTTGACACTATTGTCCTCTTCTGAGTTTATGCCTTGGTCTTTCCTATGACCATAGTAACTTTTTGTTCATTTTTTTTCCTGCCCTTTTTTTTTTTGGTGACTTAGTGTTTTTTATGTTAGAATTAGGTTCTGGTCTTTCACTGTCCCAAGCTTTCTGTGCTGAGGCTCTCTGGGTCTTTCTCATGGCTTTCACTGGACTTCAGGGCTTAGCTGCTTGCTTTCCCTGGAGGGTAAGTTTCCCTTTTGGCTTGTGTTAGGGAAAGTGGCTTCTGTGTTGGTTTCTCTTGGATGTGGGGTTTTTCTGCTGGCCTGTTCCAGGGGGAGCTTGCTGCTGGTTGCTATGGTGACAGTCTTTCTGGTGGCTGGCCCTGGAGGAGCCATCTTGTTGCTGGTCAGCCCCAGGGGCGGGACCCTGTTGCTGGGTTGCTATGGAAACAGGGCCTTTCTGCTAAATGGCCCAGAAAGAGTAATTTTGTTGCTGATCTGCTCCAGGGGTGGGGCCCTGCTGCTGGGTTGCTATGAAAACAGGGTGTATGCTGGCATGCCTGGGGCTGGGGCTTCAGTTGGCAATGGGTCAAGGGTGGCTTGTGCAGGAGGGGAATAGCTGAGTTGAGACCTTACTGAGTTGCATAGACTGCTCACTTGCCTAGGGGGCTGCTGGTTTTCAGGAGGGCAGGGCCTGGCTAGTAGATTGCCCTAGGGTTGAAGGCCTGCTGCAGACCCCCTGCTGTGCTGCTCCCTGCTGCTGCTCTTGGTACCCCTCCTGTCCCTTCCCACTGAGTGAGACAGACCTTTTCTGCCAGACTGATAAGCTGCTTCTCTGCTCCTAGATCAATTCTGAGGCAATTTTCTAGTTGTTTGGAAGGGAACTTGGGAGGGCTTCAGAAGGTGCCTTCCTTACCCTCCTCTTGGCACAGGAAGTCATGTACTTACTTGTTTACACTTCTGCTCCCTGATTAGAATTGTAAGCTCCTGAGGGCAGGAATTTTTTTTGTGTATTTTTCTTTGTATCCCTTAATACTGTGCCTGGGACATTGGAAGTGCTTAATAAATGCTTGTCAACTGATTGAAGAATTAAAAATGAGTATCACTTAATTGAGAAGAATGGAGGAAAAGTGCAGGCTGCAATTCACCACAAATAAGAAACCATGAAGAAAACCAAAAAGATGTCATCAAAGAAATAGAGAAAGAGAGAGAGAGAGAGAGAGAGAGAGAGAGAGAGAGAGAGAGAGAGAGAGAGAGAGAGAGGAGATGGCTAGCCTGTGTTCCACTGGTATCCTCCCAAAGCCAAGAGAAATCAGGGAAGGTCCTGCCCCCCACCTTCCTCCCTGACGATCAGGTGGACCTTCTGTGGGAGATCAAGGACAGCAGTCATAGGATGGGTGGATGTGAACTGCTTTCAGTCTTCGTCATCGCAGGGCACATATGACCACAACTCCATTTTGAGCATTTGAACTGTATCTCCATCATCGAGAGATGAAGGTGGGCAGTTTGTTCAGTCCCTTCTTCCTTCTAGATAAGTCAGAATCCTCCCCAAGGGCCTTTACTTAACCCTCAGAAGAAAGTCATTTCCAATAACAGGGTGACTGTATCTGTAGCTAAGCATTCTCTCTATGGCCACAGCTTTGAGTGTGTGGCCGCAGTGCCCTGAGCTCCTAGGCAATTCCGGCCATTGAGGAGACAGCGCACCATAATGCAAATGGACGCTGCTGATAAATGGCCCCTCAGAGCAAGCATCTGTGACCGATTGTGGCTGAGATTTCCCAGCATCCTCTGGTCTTCTGTGTGAATGAAATCTCTGTTGAGCCATTACTTATCCAGCTACATTTGGAATAAAGGGATAGTATTCATTGCTTCAGGTAGAGTTTTTACTTGATTTGGCACAGGTATACACATCTGTGTGTATATTATACACACACACACACACACACACACACAGAGTTCAAGTATATTTTCCTCTTGCCTTCTGGTGATGAAGAATGGAGATTACAGTTGGTGCCTGCTTCTGATTAGCAAAAAAGCCCTTTGAAATAAGACTGGTGATTTACAGAGTGAAATTCTGTCCTTAAACTCTGGAACCCTGCTTTTTTTACCTAAAGTGAGTTTCATGGCCTTAGCTTGACTCCTAATGGTGGAAGGGACCACGATAAATACTAGTCTTGGTCCTAGGAAATCACTCCTTTGTGGTATGGGTAGAAGGTAAAATGTTGAGGCCCATACTGAGAGAGGAATTAGGATAATTACCTCCTAGAGAAGAGGAATAAGGAAGAGTTGGGCAAGGTTGCTGCTGTTGCTTAGTTGTTTCAATTGTCTGACTCTTTGTGCTCCCATTTGGCGTTTTCTTCCTAGAGATACTGGAGTGGTTTGCCTTTTCCTTCTCCAGCTCATTTTACAGATGAGGAAACTGAGGCAAACAGGGTTAAGTGACTTGTCCAAACTTGCACAGTCTGTAAAATGGGAGTAAAATAGCTACAGTCCCTTTGTTGTGAGGGAAGCACTTTGTAGCCCTCAAAATAATTCATATAAATATGAATTATTGTAAGTATTACTATTTTTGCTATTACTTCTTGCTTTGGTTAATCATGACTTTGCTAATCCTTTTCAATCACAAGGCTCTTAGTATATTAATGGACCAGACCATCATGGTATAGTACAAAGAACACAGGTCAGAGTCAGAGGTTCTATGTTCAAATTCTACCTATGGCTCTTACTACTTGTATGACCTTGGGCAAGTTCCTCAACATTGCTGGGTCTCAATTTCTCATTTGCAAAACCAGGGGGTTTAACTGGATAGTCCTAGATCTATGATCCTGTAAAACGTATGTTGGAAAGTGCTTTGCAAACCTTAAAGTGTTATATAGATTTCATTATTATCATCATTGATGGTCCAAATTCTTGATGCCTTGGAGCAAACCAGAGAATATTTGCTAATGAGGAACTAAGTCTCAAATGCATCCTCTCTCCTTAATGGATTGTCCAGCTTCTAACCATTAGGTGCTCTTGAGTTTGGAGAACACCAACTTTTCTTCACTATTGCAGAGTTTGGGGGTGGGGGTGGGAAAGGGGACTTCTTTCTGCCTCCCCTATAACTGTTAGTTATCTATATGCTGTTGGTACCTTGTATCCTTGTATGCAAGCTCCCTGATGCCTCCAAAAGCCAGACCAGGATAGTAATCTCTTATCCTTGTAAATTTTAGATATCTGGGCACAGTTATCCTTCATACTATACTGCATATGAGGCAGCTAGGTACCACAGTGGATACAGTTCTGGGCCTGCAGTCAGGAAGACTTATCTTCCTGAGCTCAAATCTGGCCTTAGACACTTCCTAGCCTTGTGACCTTGGGCAAGTCATTTAACCCTGTTTGCCTCAGTTTCCTCATCTGTCAGATGAACTGGAGAAGGAAATGGCAAACCACTCCAATATCTTTGCCAAGACGAGCCCAAAAAGGGGTCATGAAGAGTTGGGCACAGGACCAAACAACAACAAAATAACTATACTATTGATTATTGATACTATTGATATATTGACATTGATATATTGATATTGATATATTGATACTATTGATTATCATGGGAAGTTGGGGGTGTATTCGAATTGGCAGACTCCATCATTTGAACCAAGACAGAATCCATTCAGCAGTTGCTGGTAAGAAGATTGCTTTCTCCACGTGCATTAGTCCAGTCTCAGCCTGAAGTCTTTGCAGCAGAATTTTTGTATTTTGGTGGGGGTGAGATGGAGGGGAATACAAAGAAGGCAGGGACCTTTTTTTTTTTTTAAATTGCAGTGTGCTTGTGGACCCAGTTTTACCAAGGGGACCAGAGAGTACAAGTCTTAACAATTTCCCTGCCAGGAATTTGCCTGCATATTGAAATTTCTTCTTCTTATTTTTTTTTATCTTTCTCTGGCACAAATTGAAACCCCCTTTCCTTTAAATGGCTTTTGTGCTGTTTAACCTCTTTTCCTCACCCTCTGTTTATAATCATTTCTAGCTAATGGATCACCTGGATGAGTTTGCCCCTGGCTTTGTGAATGTAGCAATTAAGTCTCACCCTAAGAAAACCACTTGCTCTGTTGCTTGGCAGCCTGGGTGTGGAGAATAGATTGGGTCTGACTTTCTTTTCACTTGAAAGTAGGCTATCGATTAGCTCCGATGCCCGATTTTCTATGCTGTCCCTGGACAATCTCTCTTGATCTCATTAGGAAATAAATTTTCCAGATTGTATCACTTTTGTTCAAGAGGCTCTATAATAGAACACTGTAAAGAAAAATAAAAGGGACTATCTCCTATAAGATAGGCACTTATTATTTATTTCAGGGTAAAGATCAACATAGTCCTATCTGACTCGGGCTTCAGATAAGTCAGAGATTTTGAAAAGCATTATGGAAGAAGGTGGCCATCATTTTAATAGAAATTAAAAGAGATCGATATTTTGCTTCTGTCTTCTATTCCCTCCCTCTTTTTTTTTTTTGTAATCCATGTTTGAAGACTAAGAAGAGTGAGTAGATGAGTAAAATGGGGAACAAAATAAAGGGGTAAAGGGAATGTGGTGTAGGGGAAGGAGCTCTAGATCTGGACTCAGAGACCTGGGTTCTAATACCACCTCTGATGCTTAGCTTGTGGGTGACTTTGGCAAATTACTTCACCTCTCCATCAGTAAAATGAGGGGTTTGGATGGGAATGTCTCTGAGGCCCCTTCCAGCTCTGGATCTATGGTCCTATAGGCATAGTATGTAAATTATATAGTCTGTATTTCACTTGATCTCTCAGTTTCCTCATCTGTAATAGGAGGCATGTATATGAGTCAGATCATGGTATCATTTGTAGATTCAGAGCTGAGAGGGACCTTAGGGATCACCTAATTTAACCCCATCTCCAGGTCCTGCAAAAGAAAACCTCTATTGGTTGAAGGGTTGATTCTGGAAAATGTGGTTGTGGCTAATGCAAATTTTACAGGATGATTAATTAGAGTGTCTATAGGCCTAACCATTTCAGGAACAGTTTGAAATGCTGGGTAATTCATTTTCCCCTTAGCAAAAAGCCTGCCATCAACATTCTGATTTCCATCAGCTAAATTTAGAGCAACCTCTATGGATTTATTTATTTTTTTAAAATTCTTACAACCATATGGAATGGCCAGTAAGTGCTGGAGACAGAGTCATGATTGAGAAAAAAATAGGAGTGGGCCCATGTAGAGGGGATGGGTTGCTGGCTGGGTTGGTGTGATGTGCGCAGAGATCCTACGGAAATCTTTAACAAGATCAGAGGGGTTGGAGAACTGTCAAGTAGAGCAATTTGTGGGAGGAAGATGGACTCCAGAAACTTGGCGATGATCAAAAGAAAACTTGACCTGCTTACAAGCTTCAGAGGTGACAAAGCAAACAAGCGATCAGAGGCCTGCTCATAGGGCACAATTAAATCATTATGGTATGGAGGGCAGCCTGCCAAGCTGCAGGGCAGAGCCTACAAGTGTTTCTGCCAGGTAACCTTCAACCCTGTAGCGACTTGATGAAGCATTCTTGTTTTGGGTCATCATTCTTACTCTTGATACTTGCCTTTCCACTCCCACCTGCCTGCCCTCTAGCCTCAGGAGAAGAAAAAGGGCTACAGTTCTTGGTGTTATTCAACCTTCTTCCAACCTGGAGTGGACTTTCCAAATAACCAAGTCTTCATGATAGCTGGTGTTTTTGTTATATATATGCAATCCAGTGGGAGAAGAGAGACAGGGAGACAGACAGAGGGAGACAAAAAGAGGGAGACAGATAAAGAAACAAAGAGAGAGGGAGACACATAAAGAGATATAGGCAGAGAAAGAAGATAGAGACAGAAACAGAGGAAGAAAGCAGTCCCTTGTTAGTTAATACTGTGAAGATGAAGGTTGACAATTTTGAAGTACGTAGGGAAAATCAGAAGAATCAGACCAACAACTGTGTAGTAATTAATGAAGTACTAAAGTTCTTCATGAGCAGCTAGGTGGTGCAGTGTATAGTGCACTGAGCTTAGAATCAAAAACCCATCTTTATGGGTTCAAATCCAGCCTCAGACCCTTATTAACTGTATGACCCTGGGCAAGTCACTTAACAAATGTTCTTCAAGGTCTGCGGAATAGATCTCAAACCACCTAGTACTTGATGCCAAATATGAATATTCCCATTTTTTTCAAAGAAAGTGTTACAGGAAGGTTAAATGAGTTGGACCCCATACTGTGTTAGCTTACAAATGAATAACTTGCCAAACTTGCTAATAATTACTCCGGATTTGGTTTCTATTTTTATTCTTTCCCTTTCGTGTATATTGTTTCCTGGTTCTGCTTACTTCACTGTATCAATTCATTTAAATTTTCCTATGCTTCTCTGAATTCTTATTCATTAATTTTTACAGCACAGTAATATTCCATTTCATTTATGTGCTATAATTTATTTAGCCATTGTTGTTCTTGTTGTTCATCCTTCATTCTCTAAAAGGACCTTGACATCAAGAGACGTTTGGGTCCAGTGGCAAGATATAGATCAGAACTAGTGGAGATGACCCTTCGTTTAGCAATTACCCAATGGATAAACATCTACTCTTCTACCACCACAAAAATGCTGCTATGAATATTTTGGAGTACATGGAAACCTTTTATCTCCTTGAGGTTTATGTCCAGGTTGACATTTGTTGGGGATGTTTGGCACAAACTAAATCTTGGGTAAGATATATGGCAAGGCCAAATTAATCTATATTAGGGGTTGGGAACTTGTAGCCTTGAGGCCACATGTGGCCTCCTAGGTCCTCAGGTGTGCAGCCTCTTAACTGAGTCCAAGTTTTGCAAAACAAATCATTTTATTAAGGGAATTTGTTCTGTGAAGTTTGGATTCAAAGGGCTGCACTTGAGGATCTAGAGGGTCATATGTAGCCTCAAGGCCACAGGTTCCTTACCCCTGAGATTCTAGATACTCATGCTTGAATTACTTCAAAAGTCAGCTTTGGTTACTTGTCTACAAACATCACCATCTTTCCGTTTTCCTTTTCAGACCCGCACAGTGCCTTAGGACCAAGCACCTGTCTAGGAATTTAGCCCACAACTAGTTAGAGACAAATACTATGGAACCCATAGAAATAGTTTCTTTTTACAAACTAAAAATCTAAGCAACCCTGTTTTCATTTTCTTACAGTTGGGGCTGTCCTTCCCTCCCAATTGAATTTCCCACAGTCACATTCCCATACCCTAAAAACCACAAGTTGAGCTGGGTTTTGGTGATGCCGTGTGACTTAGACGGAACTGCCTTTCTCAAGAAAAACTGTATCTTCCTTACTTTGCTGCCAGTTAAACTTTGCCCCAGGGGACGCCTTACTGAGCTTTTCCTTATTTCTGTTTTGTTCTGGTGAAATGCAAAGTCAACTGCTTGGATCAGTAACTGCTTTGTGAACTTGGGGCTCAGGGCTCATAGCCCTCATGACATTATTGCTAGGAGGGATTAGTTCCAAAGGGGTGGGAGTGTATGCAGGTGATTGAGGGAGAATGTACCTGGGGAACTGTGGCTACGTTTCTGATCTGGTGCGTCAGAATTTGGTTACCTAAAGGAATCCAAAATCTTTATATCACTCTAGCCTTGTTATTTAGAGTTAGAGTTGTGTCCAACCCTTCTGTGACCCCATTCAGGGTTTTCTCATCAAAAAATACTGGAGTGGTTTGCCATTTCCTTCTCCAGCTTGTTTTAAAGATGAGAAAACTGAGGCAAACAGGATTAAGTGACTTACCCAAAGTCACATAGCTAGTAAGTGTCTGAGGCCGTATTTGAACTCAAGAAGATAAGTCTTCCTGACTTTAGGCCTAGCACTTTATCCACTGCATCACCTAGCTGCCCTTTTTAAAGACTAGGTTTCCCTAATTTGCCCTGACTAGAAGTGCCAGATCCCACAGGCTCAGGGGCTTTGACCTGCTCCATTTTTAACAACGGCCGGTTCACCCCTCCTTAGATAGTCCTCCCCTTTGGACTACTCATATTAATTCTGAACTTAGTGTAAACACCCAATCAGCATAGTCTACTGCAGTTCAGAACTCCCAAACTCAAGTGATCCTCCAACCTCAGCCTCTCTTGATTGCTAAATTTAAAGGCATGTGCCACCACACCTGGCTTGCAGTTAATTTTCACATGCTACTCCATACTATCTACAGCCTTGTTTCCCTAAGCTACTTTTGTGCCCTTGATGCCAGGTGATCATTTCCTCCTGCAAAACAATCAGAACTTCGTGACTTCTCATGGCAGAGAAGAAAATTACCCTCTTCAGAGTAATTGAGGCCTAATAGAAAGCAAAGGTAGTAATCAACTCTAGGTCAAATTAAAGGTGCAGTTTGGGGGAAATGATAGGGAATTTAACAACCTGATACATTGGATTGGAACTAGCTTTTCAAGAATTCTTCCTTCCATAAGCAGACAGGGTCAGGACTAGCCCATTTTATTCTTAATAGTTCCAACTGGAAAAGGTAAGAGTTGGGTTGTTGGCCAGAACTTTCTTATTATGAAATCTAGAGAGAGGGGGAGGCAAGATAGTCTTACACATGCCATTTATCACACTCTGTAATTGGTTGATTGGTTCTATTGCTAAATTATGTGTTGTTTTTTTTAAAAAAAAGTTTTATTGTTGCCTTTTGCTTTTAGATCACATTAATTTCTGAATATCTCTTTCTCCAACTGTCCTTCTTCACTAGCCTTCCCTTTGTTTTATTGCTAAATTGGAGATCATTTTTTTATTTTCTCAGCGTCTTATGTCAACTTTGGGGGCACCCGCTCATAACTCCTATGGATAGGGAACCTTTTCCCCAAATCTTCATTAGGTTCCTTCCTTCTTTCAAAGGCCCTCTAAATTCTCACCACTGCCTCAAATCCTTGCTATGGAGTTTGATCAGTTTGTTGGCAGTTCTCTGGCATGGTCAAACCACATTGTAGTAATGTAACTGAATACATTATAGGGTCACATTATAGGAAGAACGTTGGCAGACTGGAGCAAGTCTAGAGGATAGTAGTCAAGGGTAGTGAGGTGACTGGAAACCATACTATGCAAGGAGGTCCTGGGAATATGTAGGTTAGAAAAAGATTTAATAGCTGTCTTTTGAGTTGTTTGATGGCTGACATGTGGACAAAGGAAAGGGCTTGTTCTATTTAGCTTTAAAAGGTAGACTTAGGAATCTTGGGTGGAAACTATAGAGGGAGATTTTGGTTTAATATAAAGAAAAACTTCCTTGTAATTAATTTTCAGGTTGCTCCAAATAGAAATGATGAGTTCCCCATCACTGGAGATATTCAAACTGAGGGCAAATGGATTTTTGTTAGTTACATTGTAGAGAGGGTATTTCTTGAGGTATGGGTTGGATTAGAGGCCTTTTAAAGCCCTTTCCAAATCTGAGATCCCTTGAGGAATATTTTCCATTAAGAAATAGTGTGTCATGATGGATATAGAGATGGTGTTGGAACCAGGAAGAGCTATCTACCACAACTCTCCATGGAACTATGGAGGCAAGTCACACAACTTCTTAGCCCCAGGCTCCTGTCTGTAAATTGCTGGGTTACATTGGAGGTGAGTTTCCTCACCTGGGAGTTCATTTTAACAGTGAAACCACAGGCCAAGTCCCTTTTTCCTATCCCTATTGGTAGGTAGTTGGAGGGAGACCAGAGATAAGGAAGCCCCAAAGTGCCCAGAGTCATTGAGAGTACTATGCTATGCCTGAAGTATCCTATGGTATTTGGATCTGGTCCTCCAATCACTTTGGAATATGTATTTTTTTCTGGTTTTACAGGGTTCTTCCCTTTTTCATTTTAGGTTCATTATTTGGGCATATGGTCTTGAGTGTGTTAACAGGTTTTAATAGACTAGAATGAAAAGTTAAAGCATGCCTCAGCCCTGAGGCCTGTCTTGCCAAAGAAATAACAATGCTTATAATTGAGTATTGGTGTTTAGATGAAAAGGCCAAATCCAGCTTTTGGTTACAGAAGTACAAATGTCAGTGGAATCCTCAGTTGGTGGAATTTGTGCTTGTCACAAAAGGCAGTTTTTTTAACAATTGCCTGACCAAGGTGACCTAGTTCTTATGGTCCAGATTTAAAATCTAAGCCCCCAAGGCTTTCAACATATGGTGAAAAATTGAACTGGGACCAAGCTATAAAGGCAACTGCCTGGGAGGCTGTGGTAATTACAGGTTTTTATTGGCTCTTTGAGGATTTTATGTAGGAACCAATGTGATGTGAAGCAACCTTTCACAGATAGACACCTCCCTGCCCCCAATACATCTATTTTCCTATCAGAGCTATATCTGATCTACATACATGGATTCTTTTTCTCCTACAACCTGCCCAGGCTGTATTTCTAGATATTGTTTCTACTGCATTTGCATATATGTGGATTATATGTAGAAATACAAACTTCTTGCACATAATATGGTGTTATATGATGAAAAGAGCACTCTATAGTCAGTGCACTGGGGTTCAAATCCCAGTTGGATGATTACTATTTGGGTGACCTTGAACAAATTTCATAACTTCCTTGGATCTTAGTGTCCTTATCTGTAAAATGATGTGGTTAAACTACATGGCTTCTGAAGTCCCATTCAGTTTCTTGTAGGAACAATATAGGTCAAGTAGACTAGACTAATTTTTCTAGCTATCCTTGTTTCAATTGACTAAAGCTTAGTCTGTTGAGGTAGGCAGTGGCTAGTCTTCTTCCTCAGGCTTGTGATAGAGAGTAATTCCACCAACCAAGAGGCAGGGAAGTTGTTCTCAACAGAATCAGTTCTGTATTCTTGCTGAATGTCCTTTCCCTGCTTTGGCTAAACCAATTTCCCTTTGTTACAGTGTTTACAAATGTCCCATTTCATTCTAATCTCAAATTGAAGCACCAGATTGGCCCCAATTAGGCCAGGTTTACAACATAGCTCAACATCTATAATCCCATCTACACCTTCCTGCCATTGACTTTTGAAATTCATAATGGCTTATTTCAGCTTTGAGATATATATATATATATATATATATATATATATATATATATATATATATATATATATATATATATATATATATATATATATTTTTTAGGTTCTCACATCAGCAGAATATAGACAATCTTGATTAAAGTTCAGAGAATGTGTGAAGATTAGGAAGGGATCAAACTGCACATAGTTTGAATTCTTCAGAGGAAATAGGAATCATGACTACCATTTATAAGAACTAGATTCTCTACATTTCTGTTCAAAATGAACCTTTTCCCTAGGCAAGTACTAAAGAGGCATCAGTAAAACTACAGAAAGAGAGGAATGGGTCCACTTCTAGAAGAGCGGAGATCTTTTTATTTCCTTCTTTGGATTATCAAGTGCTCATGGGTAAGGGAAGATCAGTGTTGTGATACTTGAGAGAGGAAGTGGAATATTTGTGACCTTTCATCAGGATGGAAAGACAGAAAAAGCATTGTAGAGCCTAGGAGGGTTGGAATGAGAGAGGGTCTTTTCTGTGGAGCCCTGACCTTTGGACCTAAGTACCACCAGCATCCATTCCCCCTCTTTTCTGACCTTGGTGTTTGGTGTTGATTTTGTTGTCATTATTATTGTTTGTTTGTTTTCAGTGACATTCTACTTTTTGTGACCCCATTTGGGGTTTTCTTGGCAGAGATAATGGAGTGGTTTGCCATTTCCTTCTTCAGCTTGTTTTACAATTTAAATTGAGGCAAACAAGGTTAAGTGACTTGCCCAGGGTCACATAACTAGTAAGTGTCTGAGGCCAGATTTGACCTCTAGAAGATTCTAGATGTCTAAGACTCTGGGAGTCTTCCTGACATCAAGGTCCAGTACTCTGTCCACTGTGACACCCAGCTGCCTTGGTGTTTCATGCTTCCAACCATTTGATGCGATGTAATAATGCTGATATTAACACTGTCTTTAAAAGAAAAAGATATGCTAAGGAAGGATGTGTGCCTCTCCTATGCCAGCCAGCCCAGTAGAAATGTGTTCATTACACTTTGAGGAAGCAGCTGTAAAAGGCTGTTTCCTCAACTGATTACTGTGGCAGCCAATCAAGCCTTCAACACATTTTTTTGCGTGCCTAAGGTGTGTGTGTGTGTGTGTGTGTGTGTGTGTGTGTGTGTGTGTGTGTACACGTGTACACACACACACTGGGTTAAGAAAGAGAGGGAGATATTTCCTTGGAGCTATTTAGCTCCAGTTCCTCTCCCAGGCCCAGATCAGTGGTCCTTTGGGAAATTGGGGGTCATCTTGGAGTACATTTCTCATTCTAATGAGCTGATCTGGGGGCATAGTTTAAGGCTGTTTTTTATCTTTCAGCACCTGGCTACTGAGGAGGTCTCCTAGTCTGGCAGATCTAAGAGGGGCAGCAGCAGAGTCTTTGTCACAGAGTTATCACATTCCTAGATGAGAGCACTTTGAAGAGGGAAGATTTAAAAAAAAATTCTGGTCTAAGATTATTAGCTGCTAGCTTCCTCTCTGAGATTTACCTATGTACTCTGTAGATGTCTTTATAATCCTAGTTATTTACGTGTTGTCTCCCTTATTAGACTGTGAGCTCCTTGAGGGCAGGGACTCTTTTGTCTTTCTTTGTAGCCCCTGTGTTTAGTAACCTTACATACAGTATATGCTTAATAAATTCTTGTTGATTGCTTATCCATTGATGGAGGATTTTTTAAAAACACTTCAAGAGACTATGCTTCCTTCTGATCACCTTAGAAGGTTCAGAGATGGGAGGGGTAGCCTTAATGTGATTTAAAGGAACACCCCTAAGTATTTCCCAGGAAGCTAGGTGGATCAGTGGATAGAGCACTTGGCTTAGAAGCAGGAAGATTCATCTTCATGAGTTCAAATGCAGCCTCAGACATACCCTGGTAAACTGTCTCAGCAGATGGCCTAAACCAGGTTGAAGGTAATCTAACCAACAGGCCTTAAACCTGTCAGTGAGTTAGGGGGATGTCTGTTACTGTTGTGACATCAGGAAGGTGATGTCATGACTTACAAGTGCATTGGATTTAAGTAAGGGAGAGCTGTGCAAAGTTACCAGCCTTACTGTTTCCTCTAGAGCCATTTGGGTTTAATTACAAGATATAGATCAAGACTACTGGAGATGGTCCCCACCTCTGAACCTATGGTTGAATGGATTGAGCATGTAAAGATTTTCCCAGTGGAATGGGCTGATATGACATTTTCTTCAAACAACTATAAAGGTGACTAAAGCAGGGCACTTAGAGCTTGGTCAGACATCAGAGATGCCAAGGTCATCCACTGCATTTTGGGTAATTTCCAGTTGTCTTGACTTTTGTCCTGCCACTGGAATTTGATGACTCTGGAAGAAAGAGTGAGGCTGGTGATTTTGTGCAATTCTGCCTCACTTAAATCTAATTCATGAGTAAGGCAAGATATCACCAATGATATCGTAGTCCTCTTCTAAAATGAAGGACAAACAACAATAGAACAAATGGACATCCTCATGGACTTTACTATAATAGCATTTTATCTGTATTCCTGGAAGGTCCTTGAAATACACTGATATCAATACAACCACATTTTATAGACAGGGAAGGTGACAAAAGAGGTTAAGCAATTTGTTTGAGGTAAAATGGGAGTGGGTGCAGGAGGATAGAGTGGCACAGACAGTCTAAATCACTTAACAAAGACTCCTGGAGTTTCAGTATTTTTACAAAAAAACAAAAAACAAAAACCTGATTTACTTTGTTCCCTTTGTATAGATCTGCTCATTTCAATGGTTTGTGCTGGGGTGGGACACCAAAAAGAGAATTATTTTAAAAAAATGTTTATGGATATCTTTTGTTCTTCATCACCTGCATTTCTCAATGTATCCATCTATTCTCCTCCTAGAGAGTCATTATAACAAAGAATAAAAAAAGAAAAAAGTTAAGCACACAAAACCAAATTTTACTTTAAACACAGTGTTATATATTCACAATCATCTACCTCTGCAAAGAAGGGAGAAAGGTGCAACATCTTCTATCAGTTCTTTGGGGGTAGTTTAGTTACTGCTGTGGGCAGCTAGATGGTGCAGATAGTGTTAGGACTGGAATCAGGAAGAACTAAATTCAAATGTGGCCTCAGACACTGACTAGCTGTGGGACCTTGGACAAATCACTTAACCCTGTTTGCTTTAGTTTCCTCATCTGTAAAATGAATTGGAGGAGGAAATAGCAAACCATCCCAGTGCCTTTGTTAAGAAAAGCCCAAAAAGGGTCATGAAGAGTCAGAAACAACTGAAAAATGACTAAACAACAAATTAGTCACTATTTTACAGCATTTAGGTTTGATTATTTTGTTTTTTGTTTTTTTTTTCATTTACATTATTGTCTTTTTTATATATGTTGTTTTTTTTTTTTTGGTTCTGCTTACTTCACTTTGTATCAGTTCATAAAAGATTTCCCATGCTTTTCTGAATTCATGATAATTATTGTTTCTTACAGTACAGTTATACAACTCCATTCCATTCATTTATCCATGATTTGTTTACCCATTTTCCAGCTGATGGGTATCTTTTCCAGTTTTTTTGCCACTACCAAAAGTGCTTCTATAATATTTTGTTATATATAGGATCTTTCTTTTTATCATTGTCTTCCCCAGGGTATATGCCTAGCAGTGGGATCTCTGCATCAAAGTGTATAGACCTTTTAGTCACCTTCTTAGCATAATTCCAAATTGCTTTCCAAAACAGTGGGACCAGTGCTTGATTCCACAAACTCTGGTAGCATTGACAATTCCCATCTTTTGTCAGATTTTTTGAGTTTGCTGGTTGTGAAGTAAAATGTTAGAAATTTCCTATTTACATTTTTCTATTATTAGTGATTTGGAATAGTTTTTCATATGTTACTAGTTTGTAATTCTTTTGAGAACTATTATTAGCTTATCTTTTGATAATTCTATTAGAATATAAGGTCTTTAAGCAGGGACTGTTTTAATTCTGTATCGTTATTTTATCATATAGTATGGTGCTTGGTACATAGTAAACCTTTAAATGCTTTTCATTCATTCATTCATTCCCAACCCCTTTTAATTCTAGTGCCTTCCCTCTGTTAATTATTTTCTATTTATTGTATATATAGTTTGTTTTGTGCATATTTGTATGTTTTCCCCGCCATTAGATGGTAAGCTCCTTGAGGGCAGGGACTGACTTTTGCCTCTTTTTGTATTCCCAGGGCTTAGCATAGTGCTTGGCATATAGTGGGAACTTAATAAATGTTTACTGACTGATGATTGATTCAGCTGTCCATTGGGGAACAATTTTTGGTCATACATATTTCATGGATTAGCAGACCTTTGTCACAGAGAGCTTAGGCAGAGAATCTCTCCCTTTCCCACCATTGACAACTACCCTTCTTATCCTAGATGTATTAGTTTTGCAAAACCATTTCATGTCATTGAAATAATCTATTTTATCTTTTGTGATTTCCTCTGTTCCTGGTTTGGTTAAGAATTCTTAGAGAGAGAGAGGATTCTTTGTAGAATCCAAGCTCCTCCTTCATGGCCAAATCCCAAACTGACCTTTGGTATATAAACCAATCAAGTATCTACTAATTGCAAAGCCTAGTACAATGCCTTGAACACGTTAGGGACTTAGTATTTAGTGAATCATAGAATTTCAGAATTTGAATTGAATTGACTTCTTGCTGTTTGGTTATCACTCAAGGAGAGATTATGGGGATACTAGAGAAAAATAAAGCAGAGTTACCTTCCCCTCCTCCCCCACCCCAAGCTTTTCAGTTAGTTGACTGTTTTATTTACCAGTTTTTTTGTTTTTGACTGAACCCTTGACTAGACCCCTTGGTTTCATTGGTATAGGAAACTTCCAGGGTGAAATATCCTCCTGCTATGCAGATTGGCACATACAATCTTAGACAGGTAGTGCCTAAGGTGGGTGTAGGAGGGCTATGGGTGAGAGTTAAATGATGTGCCTCTCTGCTAGTGCTGTAGAGTGTACCTTTGAAGCAGGGTCCTGAATCTAGGCCTTTCCCACTCCAAGTCTGGCTCTCTCTCCTCCATGTGCTGCTGCCTCTCTTCGTTACCAGTTTATTTATTTTAATTTCCAGGGTGGACAGAGTGGAATCCCCAAATCTCATTTTCATGGATGCTCAGTGGGTGACAGAGAGAATGCTATAACAGCACATTATAGCCAGTGCATTATCTTTGAGCAATGAACTCCCATAAATCATTTTTTTCCCCTGCTGGTCCCTTAAGTCTTGTTGATCTCATTTTGCTGCTTATGGCCATGATAATCTCCTGGATAAAATATTAAAAAATCTTTTATAGCTTTGGGGACTCGGAGGAGGAGGTACTGTTGTGGTTAGAAAGCTAAATATTGTGGGACATTCTCTATGGTAGTGGCACATAGCAGATGCTGTTCAGTAAGAACAATTATCTCAAGAGAGTAAATGTGAAACTGGGAGTTTACACAGATACTTGTGCTCAGTGGTGAGCAGGACCAATCCGGACTAAAGTTGTGCAAGAGGCCAAGTTGATATTTGCCTCCTCTAGCTTCTTGGTTCTCTGGTTTCCCTTTGTGATAACTCAGCTTCCCGCAATCTCCCTCAGGAGCCTAAGGCTTTTTCTCACTTTCCCTAACCAGAACTCCTCTGGGGGAAACTCCAAGATCTGTGGAGGATCTGATAAGGCTAATATAGCTTGGTACTTTTCCCAGGCTTTTTCCTTTCAATGGGGAAAAGGCTGAAACTTAGAAGAATTCATACTCAGGTTTAATGACCAATAACAGCTATAAAGTCTTAGATCTCTCTGGGCATATTTGCATTTTAAGAAGACTGGAAGCCTTAAGCTAAAGGAATGAGATTCTAATGGAATTCCAGATAGTCCATGAGCAGGAAAACATACACACATTTTATGTATGTGTGTATGTATGTATACGGACCTATATACACATTATACATATATTGTACACACACACACACACACACACGTGGGAGGCAGGTGGTCTTAGCACCCATGAAATGACTGTTCCCCTGCTCAGCCTATATATAAGGTTGGTCCTGTTTATGAGCTTGTACAGGTGGTTGTTGTATTGGGATTTCCCCAACACATTACCGTAATGCTGTTATGATTCCAATTTTGCCCAGTGTTTTATAGAGGAGTTTAGAGATTGGGAAGTAATGGAGACATTGGAGATCTCTTCAGCCCTACTCCCTGCTGGTTTGTGAAAAAGCTTTACATCCTCTAATGAGTCAGGTTAGTTCCTGTCTGAAATGATGCAAAGTTCAGAAAAAGGCGATTTTGATGAAATAACAAATGCTGCCTTGTAAAAATTTTCTTGGTAGACAGGATGCAGACAGTAGGTGGTCTTTTCCTTGGTTCGGAAAGCTTAGGCTGGGTCTTTAGATGGTGACACATTTTTCTTTGCCTTAACTTCTATCCCTAGCAGCAGTTATTTCTGTGTCCATTGGAATTCTGAATTTGAGAAAGGTTATTAGCCACCTGGATAATTACAACTTTATAACTTTTAAGACATCCCCCCAGAGGCAAAGGATAAGTACAATAAATGACCTATAATTCTAGGGCTTAGATCTTTTGCCTTAACATAAAACCAGCTTCTTGCTTCCTCAGAGTCACAACCTGGAGGTATCAAAGCCAAACATTCCCAGAAGTCATTATCTATCATTTAGATCATGTTCTAAAATGGAACCATGCTTGTTTTTTTTTTTTTTTCTTGTGTTGGGGTGGGTGGGGGAGTGTTGGTGGGGAAGGAGGAAACTTGGACATGGGGGGGAGCTGGAATCTCTAATTTTGACATGCTTCTATAGAATTTTTTAAAAATTCCTTGGGAATAACTTTTGTTATATGTTTGTGTTTGAAAAGGCAGCTGGACTGGGCTCTGGAGAGAATCTTTTTATTTCCTGTTTGTATTTTTCAATTGTATTCTGTTTGGGTTATGATTCTACGACCAGCGGTCCCTGGATTAAATGGTCTTGGCCTCCTGTATTAGAGATTCTGGTGATTTCCCATTATTTATAGAACCACCCTTTACTGTGCTAAGGTTTACATGCCCCCATGTTTAATGGGAACCAGATAATAGCGGTAGTAGGCAAAAGCTGTCTCTAGCATTTTTCTCTTGGTTTTCCTTCGGCATGCCCTATACCCTACCAGTAACTCAAGGTTCACATGCTAATTCCTTCCCCCTTTATCAGAAACTGGTTTCAGAAAAGATCTGATAAACTCACTTACACTAAGGTATAAATGACTTATAAAATTCTGTTTGTGTGTGTGTGTGTGTGTGTGTGTGTGTGTGTGTGTGTGTGTGTGTGTGTGTGTGTGGTGCGTAGCAGAGCAGAGCTGGGTAAGAGTTTCCTCATCTGTAAAATGAGCATATTATCTTGTATAATCTCTAAGGCTCCTTCTAATTCTGTTGGCCTGAGTCAGTGACTACAAATGGACCAGCTCAAATTCTTCAAAAGTCAAAGCACATGCCTTCTTGAATTAGCAGGTAGAGATAACAGGGTGTATATATTATTAGGGATAGACAGCAGGGCATGAGTAGCAATGGAATAATAATAAAAATAATGAATAGCTAACAGTTATGTAGCCCTTTAAGGTTTGCAAAATCCTTTCTATGTATTATTTCATTTAATCCTCAGGAGGGGTGGCCAAGAGCAGGACAGTCTGACTGAATAGGAAAAGTTGGACAGATGCTATAGGTCTGTATAGACAAAAAGGGGATTCTTATAGGGGGAGGAACAAATGCAAACTATAGATTCAATAGTTATAATGAAATAGAGGAAAAATATAATAGAGAATACTCTAACCAGGTCATAAAAGAATAATATTTATTGTACAATAACTAAAATAGCCTACCCTCACATTGGCTTACCTTGAACTGGTCTGAGGAGAGAAGCCTTGTATGTTAACCTGGCTCTTGATCCATTTAAATATTCCTTTTTAAAACCCAAATAATACAAAATGAAGTAAGCAAAATGAGGAAAACAATATACACAATGACTACAGCATTTTAAGTGGAAAGAACAAGAAAAAAGTAAAAACTGAATGCTGTCTATTTATAATGACTTGGCTTAGCACCAAAGAAGAGATGGGAGAATTCATCCCTTCTTTGCTGAGGTGAGGTAGAGTGGAGAATTGACCTGAAACTCTGCCAATAATGTCAGACTTGGTTTAATGTATGTGTTTACTGTTTTTCTCCCCTTGTACTTTTTAGTTCTTTGTTATGAAGGATGGCTGTCTGGAAGGAGGAAGATGAAGGGATACATTTTGGATTGTACAGCCAATTGTTAAATTTTTAGTGCGAGTGTTTAGACTTTAGAAATTGGCAAAGACTACAGATTAGGACTTTATTGTTTTGTGTTTCGTACTCTAGATTTAGGATAGCAATGGAGAAAATGTTAGTAAAGCAGATTAAATGTAAATATGTTGAGTAAAATTCCCCCCTTCCTCCCAACTTGGTTGTTAAACATTTACCAGCACACCCCAGATTGTGCTATTAAAAAAATCAATTAAAAATTTAAAAGAAGTTTTCACCATTCCTTATAAAGCAGTTTGTCCTGTGCCTATCTGACAATGTTACTCTGCCCCCTCACAAATTCTATTGGCTCCCTATCTCCTCCAGGATCATATATAAAATCTCCTGTTGTTCACAGTTCTTTATAACCTAGCCCCTCATTTTATCTTTCCTTCTTTTTTTTTTTGTATCCCCACTACTTTGTTCAGTGCCTGGCACATAGTAGGAGCTTAGTAAATCTCTATTGACTGACAGGCTGCAGTATTTAATTTCTTTTCTTTAAAAAATTATCAGGTGCTTATTTATATACAACAAAACTAAACATATATATGTATACTTTTGATATTTACACTTGAAATAAACTTCTGTGCGCACAGTATCTCCTTCCTTTGTTTATTGTGTTATTTCTTAATTGTTTATTCAGCCACTACCTTTTTGGTTCTGAGAGGCTATTGATGTTTATTTAGGATTCTTTGTCAGTTCTGGCCCAGAGTACCATGCAGAGCGCCACCTCACTCAGAGGAACGCTTCCCCATTAAAAAGTCTTTGGTTCTTCATTTATGATTTTAAATTGGGTGCACCTGAATTGTCAACAGTGGAGACTTTATTAAATATGTTGAAAACATTTTTAATCCTCCATGTTTGAGAGAGAGAGAGAAACTAAGGCAGCAGTGAGGGAGGCATACTGAACTTTGGTCTCAAAGGAATGTTTGAGAAATGATGGCTGCCTAGCTAGATGATAATAGCAATAATGTGCTGAACCAGCAACACCAATTATCATAAGAATGATGTTGTTACCAACCACATTTGCACAATAATTACACAACTGGTGTACTCCATCCGGGAAGCAAAACATCCCCATAAATCTGTTGGCGTTCCAGCTTCTGAATTACTGAAAACAAATGCACTTCCAAGAAAGACCCATGGCCATCATCTCTCTCTGTCCCTTGCTGGGCTGGTGTACCTGTGAGCCTGGCCAGTTTTCCCAAGGAATGATTCCAATGCCCATTGTTTGCCAGGAAGAGAGAGTTAGTTGTTGGGCAAGACACTCAGAGTTTAAAAGACCATAGGATTTACAACTGGAAAGGGCTTTAGAGATCATCTTTCCAGGTGCTCCCTTCTTTCTGCCAATCTCTGACCACTTTTTATATGAAGGACCAAAGAAGTAAGTAAGGCCACTTGTTTAAAATCAATTAAGCAACAAACAGCTGAATCTGGGTTTAAACAGCCCAGATTCAGTGCTCTTGACAGTGAAGTTATCCCTTCCACATCATGGGGGTGAGGGTGGGGATGCGTGGGGTTAGGGATATGGCACCCCTGAGATCTGGAAAATCCAAATAAAATTTTCTGGCCTTCTCTTTGTGCCCCAGAAGTCTGAATTTTTTCTTTTTCCTTTTATGGGGTGTTTACCATACCTTATTGTAAAATTCAAGTTAAGTATTTGGTCATAGACTCTGTGTTGTCTGCTGACTTTTCTGTGTCGTCTGCGGCTTCAGCAATACTCACCCCAAATTCCCATTTAATTTCTTATGCTGGCCCCAATATATTGAAACCACAATGGGGGAAAGTCTCAATGTAGAAGGGATTACTCTAGATGTAGAAAGGATTCAGCTTTTTCTCCTTGCCTTCTTTCCTGATAGCATAGGAGCCTGACACTTATTGGGCTCATCTGACTTGCCATAGGAACACTTCTCTCCCTCTTTCTTGCCTTGCTATAAACTGTCTGGATATAAACAGGTCCTAGAAAGCACTGGGCAGCTGTCTTGAATGAAGGTGTCCAGAAATGTGTGTGCAGTAGTGGGATTTAAGACTATAGTTTAGGGACTGGTTGCCTTCCTACCCTAAACATACCCTCTGCCTCCTTTGTCTCTGTTATTTCCAGGAAGTACTTACTGGAATTCAGTGACCCCACAATGCCAGTATGATCCCACTGACTCCTAGAGTCTTACACTTTCTGCCCCTACTTCCTTTATCCTTTGTATATTTCATGTGACACATTTCAGTTTATTATTATTTTTTTCCCAGGCACAGAGGAAGATGACGTTGGGGATAGAAGAGGAGAAAATGGTTGAATCAAGTAGCTATTTTGCAGTAATGTGCTCTTGACGAAATTAGATAACTTTAGGAAGATGGCTTTCCTGAAAGTCAATTACTCAAAAATTGAAGTCTAAATCTAGATGGGTGTTCTTAGGAACAGAATGCAATTCTGACTCAAGTCAGTGGTATCTCTTGGAGACAATAGCAGCTAGAAAATTTATCCTGAAATGCCCATTGTATTAGGGGTTTAAGTTGAAAATACAATATAAGGAGTAAGCAGCGAGTAACCTATCTATGCTTCCCTTCCCTTCCCTGACTCTCCCCCCTCCAAAAAAGAAAATGCATCCAGATACATGGAATCATAGGATGTTAGAGCTGGAAAGGACTGTTTCAATTAGGGAAACATTTTACAGGAAAGGAAACTGAGGCCCAAAGAAGTGGAGAGATTTGCCCAATATCACAAGCTCTACTCTTTACATAATTAAGGCATTATTCAGTGAAATTATGCAAATGAACTTGCACCAAAGATCAGACTATTTAGAAACAAGATGGACAAATTTCCTTGAGGTCAGATCACTGGGGATGTCTCCCAAGTTATTTCTGTCCCTTTTCTTCTTACCCTTAGAGACTAGGAAGTGCAGACCATTGATTGGGCAAATGGATTAGTTGTATAGCATAGGAGATAAGAGTGTTGTGTTTAGAGTCAGGAAGACTTGAGTTGGAATCCTGCTTCACATACTTACTAGCTGTGTCATCCTAATTAAGTCATTTAACTTCTCTGTTCCTCAGTTTCCTCCTCTGTAAAAGGAGGAAGTTGTACTCCATGGTCTATCTAAATAAGTTACTGTTAGTCCACTGCCTGCTAGGGCAGCCTGAGCTGTCTGTATACTCAAGGCCAAAAGGAAAGCAGGAAACAGGTTTCCAAAAGAGTAAGTTCAACTTTATTAATTTTTTTGTACTAGTATCTTATAAATATAGTATAAATGTGTATTTGTGAAGAAATAACAGGTTGACCAGAATGGAGAATTATGTTTTTTAGCTTAATGATATAGGGCAGTGGTTCTCAAATTTTTTGGTTTCAGGATCCTCTTACACTCTTAGAAATTGAGGAGGTTGAAACATTTTTGTTTGTGTGTTATTTATTTATAGGTATTTACTGTTTTAGAGGTTAAACTGACAAAATTTTAAAATATTTTAAGATTTAAAATAAAAAACCATTAAATGTTAACATGAATAACATTAAAAAATAGCTATATTTTTCCAGAAAATTGAGAAGAGTAACATTATTTTATATATTTTTTTGCAAATGTTTTTAATGTTTGGCTTAATAGAAGACAGCTGGATTCTTATCTTCATTTAGTCTATATTGTTTTAGTGGAAATATTTTTTTAAAAATCTGACCCCATTGGGAATGGGAGTAGTATTTTACTAGGCAAATAGTATGTTAGTATTATTATGAAAGTACTTATGACCTCTAAGACCCTCTGAGTGGGTCTCAGATACCTCCAGGGGTCTGTGAACCTCATTTGAAAGAACCTCTGACATATTGGGATTAGGAGATCCTAAAAGAAGATGATGGCAGTCATGCGTTGATTACAGATTTTGCAGGTTAGTGAGCATTTCTCTAGACCCAAAGTTTTGAATTTATCTTTTGTAGTCAGTAAACGTTTATTATACATCTACTATGTGCTAAGTCCTGAAAAAAAAAAAAGAAAGATTGCTCCTACTCTTAGGGAGCTTATAGTCTAATGGGGGGGGTAGGAGGGGGAGAAGACAAAACACAAAAGGAAGCTGAAAAATGGTGGGGTGATAGAGGAGGTATGTGACACTGAGGCATGGTGGAGAAATCAGAAAAATCCTGACGTAGTGCAGCAAGGTGAAAAATAAAATGACTGAGTTTGAGGATTCTCATTCTCCTTCAATGGAGATTTGAATTCATGGCCCTGGCATCCAGTCAAAGAGGCAGAGGATAGTGATAATCTCAAAAGATCAAATGTATTAGATCAGTGGTTTATTAGATTGTACTTTTATGGACAAAAGGAGCAAATAACTCCTCAAGAGCCAAACACGGGCAAAGAGTACCATATTCCTTTGTCATATTAAGGTCTGAAGGCTTCCCTGTCCTATCCTACTACACAGGGCTATGGACAAGATCCTTGAACATGGTAGTCAAGTCACATGCATTTATTAAGTACTTACTACATGCTAGGGACTGTACCAAGTGCTATCAGGTATATATGACAGGTCTTGTAGTTTTGGGGACCAATTGTGCAAGTAGAATTTGATGGTGTTAAGGAAACACCCCAAGAGCATGAAATTGGAAGATGTAATTGTGATTTACAGGCATGGTGGTTGGCAAGAAATGGCAGGTAAAAGTGTGTTCCCCGGATGCTATGGACCATGATAGATCATGGATATCACCATTTTGCATGTACTTCCAGGATCTAGTAGGTGAGCTCTTATTATTTAGGCGGTCACCTAGCAGGTGACCTAAATTTCAAGATAGGAATAGGAAACAAGAAAAGCAGTGTTGTACCATGGAAAAGACGCTGAATTTGGAGTTAAAAATCTCTCTCTCTCTTGCTTACCACTTACTTGACCTTGGGTCAGTCACTTAGTTAATAAACATTTATTAAACACTTACTATGTATCATCGGGCACTGTCCTAAGTACTATGGATTCAAAGAAAAACAAAAGACAGTTCCTACTCCCAAGGAGCTCATCGTCTAATGGGGGAGACAACATGAAAACAACTATGTACAAATAGATCTTGTCTACAAGGAAAGAAGAGAGAGAGAGTCAATAGAGGGAAGACCACTAGCATTAAGAGGGATCAGGGAAGACTTCCTGCAAAAGGTGGGATTTTAACTGGGACTTGAAAGAAGCCAGGAGACCAAGATATAGAGGAAGAACAATCTATAACTTAACAGATCATTGCTATGGACAGCATTTAACACAATGCCTGGCTCACAGTAGGCACTTAATAAATACTTATTGGCTTGTCTTAAATATTGTTGACTTAACCTCTGTGGGTCTGAATTTCCTTATCTGTGAAATGAAAGGGTTGGACTTCATGGCCTCTAAAGTCCTTTCCTTATCTATATAGATTTGTAGTTTGTCATACTGTTCCTGCCCCACAGAGGCCAACAGCCAGAATTGTTGGGGTTTTGTGCACTTATGTTTGTTTGTTTATTTGTATATCTGTACACACAGAAGACATTTTGCCTTTGTCCTTTCTGTCCTTTTATAACCAGAGAACCCTAGGAGGGGACAAAAACTCCCATAAGCCAATTGTCTGGCTTTGGTTCTCCCCAGCAGGTCAAGAGGCTAGGCAGGGGGTTTTAATGTGCCCCATTGTTACTACCCTTCTTTCACAATGTATTGGTCAGGTGATAAATACAGCTTTTCCCAGGGAGGGAAGTAATAACTGACTTCATTTTCTTCTTCTAAAGATTCCATTATGGCTGTGGTTTTAGTGCAATTACCTTTTATTTCTTTATTAACTTTTCTAAGAATAGGCTCAGCCAGTTCTCCTCACATTCCTGAACCCCCATATTGATTTGATGACTATAAAGCTGCCCACTAGAATTTCCCAGACTTTTCTCTAGAGGAATTTAGATTTAAAAAAAATTTTTTTTCACTCTCCTGCAGCTATTGATCTCCCCGAGGATTCTGGGTTATCCTTTTTATGAGGATCTGCATACCTAAAAGAATAATCTTGCTAAGGAGGTCAAAGCTGAAATTTCTATTGATGTCATTGTTGTCAAGGAAACTCATCCATTCTGGTATCTCTCTGAACCTGTAGTAGCTAACAGTGTTGAGTGTTCTTCTGTTTCCTTTCTTTCTTTCCCCATCTTTCTATACCCTTCCTCCAATTCAAGCTTGGCATTTTGAGGAAAGGATCCATAGGTGATGCTTTGTCAATTTCTAGATATGATGAAAGTAACTAATGGGAAGAGCCAATATTATTTTCTGGGATCTGTCAGGGTTTTCCTGACCTTATCTTTTCTTTGGTTTCTTCCTTACTGAGTTATATATATTTCAGCACAAGATGTGAGTCCTTGATATCAGGTTGGACAGTGTCATCATGTTCTTCAACTGGTTCCTCTACATTCCCTTTCTGACCTAAAGGCTGCATACTGAGGTCTAATAATTGATGTTTTAGGAAAGATCCTGCTAAAGATGATTTTATTGACTTGATAGAGGAATATTGCCATGATGGTAATGATAGAAACACATCTTACTCATTTTAATCAGCAATCAATCAACAAGTATTCATTAAATACCTCCTTATGTGCCAGATCCTGCCCTAGGTAGAGGGATATAATGACAAAACATGAAATAATCCTTGGAAACATGGTATCATGGGATTGAGCACTGGCCTTGGAGCCAGGAAATCTTGTGTTATATACTAGCTGTGAGACCCTGGGTGAGTCACTTTAACTGTCCCAAACCTTATTTTGCTTATTTTTAGATAAGTGTACAATTCCTGTGAAACTTTACCTTCCTGGAATGGACACAGTTGTTGTAGGCAAATGGACCTCTTGTTTCCCTTCAGAAACCCATTTTCTTGTTGATGCAAGCACAGTATTTAGTGATTTAAAAGAATAACCACATATATTCAAATTAGTTAAATTTTTTTATTTCTTAATCATGAAAGCATTGTGTGTGTGTGTGTGTGTCCACATGTATGTATATACTGCTTAAGCTGTGTCACCTGGAAAGTTTTAGAGAACATTTGAGCCCCAGGAACTGTCCTGAGAGTTTTATTCCTTTTGTCTTGTAAACGAAAGCTTGTTTCCTGAAGGAGGGGAGAGGCTGATGGTGGGGAATGTAAATCAGGATGAAAAACTTCTCTGTCCCTGTACCTTTCTGTGGCTGTCATTCTTGTCCTAACTCACATCCTAAGGGCAGAATTTTGTTGCATTGATTCCAATGTCTATATTATTGAGGTCACAATGGTTAAAACACACTTGACTGTAAGTGAGGAATGTTAATAGCTTGGACTTCAGTCAGAGAAGAGAATGTGGAGGTACATCTCACAAGCGGAGAGAATTTTTTTTTTTAAAGTGGTCCTCTGTTCTGTTAGAAAATAGCCTTTTCTTGGTGAAACTGAGTACAGGTTTACTAAAGCCCCTGCTTCCTATTGGGGGTTTCAAGAGATAAGCTGCCTAGAATTACACAAGCATTGTTAGAAAGAGACTATACTGGTCTGAAAACACATTGTGAACTCTCTTTGAGAAATAAAAAATCCTGTCGTTGGCATTGGCCTCAAGGCACTTTTTTTGCTAGACTGAATAAGGAATTAAGATTTAGGAACTTGGACATCTGATGCTATTTGCAAATGGCAAAACAGCTGGGAGGGAGAGCTAATATCTTAGGCAGAAGAACTGAGTCAAAATGATCTCGACAAGTAATAATGAAGGGTTAAAGTCAGCAATATGAAATTGATCTGAATAAATGTAAATTCCTATTTTTAGGTTCAAAAAATCAATTGTATAAGATGAGGAAGGTTTCTCTGAGACTGGAGAACAGCTGGAAGCTAGGGATTAACTTGGATGGAAATCCCAGGTAGAGGGAAGTTGGGTCTAGGATAAATGAGATCCATGTTAGTCCAGTTCACTGATATTAATATAGAAACCATAAGAATGACAAATTTGCTGCTCAGAAGTCTGGCTGTGTACTTGTTGAAAATGGGGGAAATGAGACTTTAGATTACAGTGGGCATGAGTGTGGCCATATTTATAAGTCTAAGTCCAGTTAGCTATAATGGGAAGAAATATGTGATACAAAGAGGAAATGGTAAAACTGAGTGGGAGACATGAAAGGAAAAAGAGGAAACTGGAACAGAATGTAGCCTGGTCAAGATCATAGATAAGTCAAACAGGAACTGCCAGGGTCAGTCACTGTGTAGGCAGGTTGTCCAACAACAAAGTGGAATGATTCATTGGGCTTCCTTGGTACATCAACTTGATCTGTTCCCTTCCAAATGTCTTAATGGATTTGCAACTCAGCAGGTCTGGATCCTAATGGAACTAGCTTGGCAGCAATTTCATACAAAAGAAGAGATGAGGGTCTTAGTCCAACACAAGCTTGAAATAACATGTCACAAATAGGAAAATCAACTCCATCTTGGTTGATTGTATACATTAGTAGACATTAGGATTTAGTGGCAAGGACATTAGACTTGGAATTAGAAAACCTAGATTAAAATCCCTGATTTAACAAATATTTATTAAGCCCTTACTATGTGCCAGGAGCACATTGGAGCAGCTAAGTGTAGCAGTGGATAGAGTGCCAGACCTGGAGTCAGTTCATGAGTTCAAATCCAGCCTCAGACACTTACTAGCTGTGCGACTCTGGAGAAGTGAGATAACCCTCTTTGCCTGTTTCCTCATCTGTAAAATGAGCTGGAGAAAGAAATGGCAAAATTACTCCAGTATCTTTCCTGAGAAAACCCTAAGTGGGGTCAGGAAGGGCTGGACAGAACTGAAGACAACTGAGAAACAGCATGTATCAGGAGGTAACAAAATTCTGAGGATACAAAGAAAGGCCCACAAACTCCTCAATCCTTCCCCTAAAATTGCTTACATTTTAATGGAGGAGATGACATGAACACAGCTGTGTTTACATAAGGCACAGGGGGGCTGGGTAAAGTGGATAGGTGGGAAGGCCTCTTGTAGAACATAGGATTTTACCTGAATCTTGGAGGAAGCCAAGGAAGCCATAAGGTGAAGGGGAGAAGGGAGAGCACTCCAGGCATGATTTAGATTCTGCTGTTAATGGCTGTGGGAAGTTGATCATACCCCTTCTTTTCCCTGTGCCTCCTCTGTAAAATAAGGAAGTGGGACCAGATATGTATGAAGGTCCCTTTTAACTCTTAATGTTCTGTGATAATGTATAGATCACAGATTTAACTTCAGAAGGAACCTTAGAGGTCTTGTTAAAACCCCTCATTTTATAGATAAGGATTCTCTGAGGCCCAGGGAAGTTAAGTAACCAATGTCACATGAGTCATAAGTTGGTCGAACCAGGATTTGAACTTATGTCTTCTGACTCTGTGTCTGGAGTTTTTTTTCTGCTCTTGATATCTCTGAGAGTAAAGGTCCCTGTGGCATTCTGTACTGGGTAGTGCAGTTATGAACTCCAGTGATGGTGTTCATTTATGGGTGCCTCACCCTAAGGGCAATATGGGTCAGTTTGACTATAAGGAGAGGAAGGTGACTAAGATTATGAGAGATCTGGAAATATGTTTTGTTTTGTTTTGTTTTGAAATATGTTATAGTAAGGACAGTTAAAGATGCCCTTACACCAATCCTAGACCTAGTGATTGTTTTTAGGTTCCCTGTTTGATACATGGGTGATGCAATGAGACTTGTTAAGTGTGAGGAAACAAAGTCTCCACAGAAGATCTTACTGAGTTTCCAAGGCTATGCCTTAGAAAGTGCCACAAAGTCGTCTTTTCCAATGACTTTGGGAATGCCACCTGATGTCCTTGGTGCATGGCCAACATCCCTCTGCTCTTGTAGCATTCCCTCTGGTGAAGTCCAAATGCTATTTCTGTCCCACAATAGCTAACTTCTCACCAAACAAAGCCTACTGGGCTGGTAGGAGCTCAAAGCAAAGCCGACTTGTTAGCAGCAGGAAGGAGAGGAAGAGAAAATAACTCTACAATTTAAATGGGGGAAGACTGTGGTGTTCCAGCCCCCTAGAGAGAGCAGACGGCAACCCAAGTTGGAGGTCTGACCATACGCCCTGCTAGTTTCTAAGCGGCACTGGTGAGTTTGCTTTCTCAGTGGGTTCCTTTCCTCCACAAATATTTTCCAGTTAGCCTGTGTGCTGGTTCCCTGTGTAAGAAAGAGAACCCCCTCTCTTGGGCTTCCCTCTGTGTAACGGAAATTCTTGGCAGTCTAGACCATCAGGATATGTTGGCAGCATGTGGCATGGGACACTTTTAGGCTAGGGATAAAATACTAATGATTGTCCATAATTGCAGAAAACAGTTTTGAATTTTATTAAGGAGAAGTTCCAAACAACATTTTATAGTTTGTCGTCTGATTTAAGTGCTAATTCACAGGATTTCATTGTATTTAGTCATTTACAGTGTCTTTTCCATTATTGACACTACCAAGATCACTGGTGGCTAAGTAATTGTCCTAGGACGAGGCGGTCCTTTTTCAGTGGATGTTTCTTTCTGGAAAGCTCTATAAATTGGAGAGCCAGGTGGAATACTGTCTTCTAGAGGGATGAGTGGCTTCTTTTGTGAGTAGGTAGGTATTTTCTCTCTTAACTTGATGGGAGGAGGGGAGCCACAGGTTGAGTCCTGGGAATGATTCAAGCATGGCAGCTTCCATTGTGGTAGAATGAGATTTCACCTCCCCTTCCCTGCTTTCTTTCAGCTAAACTTGGACAGTTTCCATAATGCACTTTGGAAAAATTCCCAAGATGCCTGAGCAGGAAACGGTGTTTCCAGGTGTTGTCAGGAATTTATTCTTTTTGGAGGCCACTGGGCAGGTATACTCTGAGATAGCCTAGCCCTGCTCCCATTTTAAAGTCTGCTTATACCTGGGGGCCTCGGGACTCTCCTCTCCTCTCCTCCTTCTCTTCTCTTTCTTCTTCCTTCCTTCCCTCCATCCTTCCCTTTCCCACTTTCTCCCTCTTTCTTTCCTTCTGTTCTTTCCTCCTCTCCCTCCCTTCCTTCCTCTGATTCAGGCAGGAAGGAGAGATTCTCAGGTCTAAAGCCTAAAAAAGGACCTCATACTTTCCATTTGAGGAATCTCTCTTCCCTAACAGTTTTAATATGTCTCTTCTGTTGGTCCTTGTGCCCCATGTGCAGGTTTGTTAATTCAAGGGGTAAAGTCAGGTTAGATTGAGGGCATAGGTTAACTAGCACGTAGTAGAAAGGAAACTAGATTGAAGGAGACAAGCTGAATAGGGAGCCAGAGGCTTCAGGAACCAGGAGGCAGAATGTGTCCCAAGTAATTAGAATCACAGAATTGCCACCATAGACTTGTAGGAGACTTAAGATGGGTGACCTCTAGGCCAGCCTCTTATCCAAAAGCAGAAACTTTGATGAAGAGATATAGGATAGAGTCACACAGCTGCTAAGTGTCTGAGGCTGAATTTGAACTCGAGTCTTCCTGACTCCAGACCCCATGCTCTATCCATTTTGCCATGAGTTGCCAGTGGGTGCCCATTTATAAAAGAGGACTTATGACATCTGTCTTACCAATCTCCCAGGGGTGTAGAGAGGATCAAAAGAAAGAATGTATATGGAAGGGTATTGTTAACTGTAAATCAATGTAAAAAATTGAGGGTGCTGCTGGTAAAGGATTCTTCTCTGCAGCATTCTTAATTGGTGGCCATCGTACTTCCGTTTGAAACTGTCCCAAGATGGAGAGGCCAAAGACAAGGCTATGTGAGGAATCCTCTCAAGTGGTTCTCAGAATGTTTTACTTGAAGAAAGATTTGGGGACCCAAGCTTCTTTTAGGACCCAGTCTTCTGTAGTAGATCCCCATTTTCCTTTGGAAGAGTAATTCTCTTTTCTCTTTTCCCCCAGACAAACCATCCAGACATGGGAATTTATTTCATAAGATACATCTGCCACTCCACAGCTCCACCCTCTTGTTTTCAACTACTGGTGATAGTCTGTTCTGCTTGTGTAAACCCTCTGGGATACCACCACACCTCCCCCTGTCCCCACCCCGCCCCAATACCAAAAATATATTCCAGGGAAGCACCGTCTGTTTTCTAGGTCACATTAACTGAATTGTTCATGGGTGTTCTGCTTTCCTAGCCTGCCATATTTCCCAGGAATGGAGCCTGGAAGAGAAGAGATCTGCCAAGTTTGCTAAACTCAGCATTCCCTAGAGAACAGAGGCCTATTTCCCAAAGAAATGAAGACTCTAGTTGGCCTGGGAGCTGGCAGGGGAATAGTAACCACAGGCTCCCCAGATATTTGCTTTGAGCCCATTTGAAGGCAACATGTGGTACCCAAAAGCTGTTCCTGATGGTAATTGTCATATAAAGTTATTTCCACTGGCCAGTCTGAAGATTAAACATCCTTTTGGTTGTAGGGCTCTTTTCGGCTCCCCTCCCCCCAAAGCTGTAGGGAGCTCTTGCCTTGACAGGACAAAAAGCAATCTGGCTTCTGAGGTCAGCTTTGAAGACCCAAAGCAATTACACAGGGCTATAATTAAAGAGACCTAGAAATAGTAATCATGGGAAAGAGTGCATGGACATTTCCATGACCTGTGGACACTCAAGCTGAAACTTGTGGTTTCAGGCAGACCTTAGTGCACCTGTGTAGGGAGACCCCACCTATGGATCTATGTTTTTCTTGTCTTGCAACAGTAATAATAATTATGGTAAATCACATTTATGTAGCATTTTGAGGTTTTTAATTTACACATATCTCATTGTATCCTCACAACATTCCCAGAAGGTAGGTGCCCATTATTTTCCTCATTTTATGCTTAAGGAAACTGAGACAGAAGTGAAGTGACTTGCCCAAGGTCACACAGCTATTAAGTGAGGCTGGATTTGAACTCGGGTCTTCCTGCTTCCAAGTTACACTATCTACTGCCAGTTCTCTCTTATGTTTTCTTTTCTTTCTTCTGCTACTGATCCTCCACCCCATAATTCAGAAATTTTCATGAACAGCAACTTCTTCTCTCGTTAATGTTTTCTGCCTTCAGTTTCTAAGAATGCATAATTTGACATTTGTGGGGCCATCTCAAATTTTGACAGTTTTCTTAGTTGCATATTCCCTCCTCTTTTCCAGAAGTAGGGCACAGAGCGTAGACAGCCACAGCAGGGGCTAGTTATAGATGGAGGGGTCCTCAGAAACCTATATAGTCTGATCCCCTCATTATATAAATCAGCACACTAAGACCCAGGGAGGTTAAATGACTAAAGTCACATGGGTAGCAAGCAGGAGAGGCAGGATTTGAACCAAGGTCCTTTGCCTCCAAATCTATCATTCTTTCTGTTGTACCACACAGCACACTGTCCTCCATGTGGCTGCTGTGATTGGCTGGGCTGGCAGAGCTGATGTTTACTTTCACAGAGAAATTTTGTTCTAGGAGTCTCTGCCCTTCCCTTACCAGTCACTCTTTCAAGAGTGCTTAAGGGGAAGGGGTCAAAAAGGGTAGGAAATGACATTTTAGATTCTTTTTGGGCTTTTTCCAGTCCTGTTTTTTCCTAATGACTGATATAAACCTCTCCTTCCCAACTTTTCCCTTTCTTCCTCTCTTTTCTTCCTTACTTCTCTTCTATTCCATCATTAGAATTACAGACATATACAATATAATAGTAGAAGGTCATGGGTCAATATTAGGAAAGTGTTCAGTGTGGCAGATACTTTGCTGTTGCTTCTCTTATGACCATATCAGTGCTTACCAGACAGATGATGGACCCTATGTGTGTGTCTTGGAATCTTGATTTGGATGCATTTATTCACTGAGGAAATATTAATCACTTGCAATATGACTAATCTGATATAATGCACATTCTAGATCTAGGTCTATTGTTATATTTTTGACTTATTGTCAAAATGCTTGGCATCCAACAGTCACTTAATAAAAGCTTATTGCTTGATAAGTTGAATGCAGTGTGCCAGGGGAGACCTGTATATTGAAAATCACAGATCCCTTCCTTCAAGTAATAGAGGTGATATGATAGGTAAATACGGATACAGAACAAATTAGGATATGATAAGTGTAGAGAGTACTACCCTGGACTCTGGGATCAGAGATAGGCAGAGGTCATTCATAATGAGGTTCCAGATGCCTGCATTCTCATTCCCATTCCTAGAAATTGTGATCTGTATTAAATGTGAATGGAATTAGGTTTGGATTTTTAGATGGCGTCACTGAATGGCGTACTGCAGAGAGTGGAATTCAGATTTGCCTTTGTTCCATGTTGCAGGCTGGTTGCCCATAGGTATGCAGAGTGCTTACCATCCCCATGATGATTAATTGGGTAGGTATTGGGACAACTAATAAGAATCTGTTTGAGGCCTTATCACATCTTTGGTTTTCCTTGTTATTCTCTTTCATGCTTTTTTTTTTGCAAGATATATTCCTTCCTCCCCCGATTACATTAGTAAGTGCCCATATAGTCATGAATTGAATCAGATTATTAGAGATTTAGGAATTTCAGTGATGATAATCACAAAGGAATTCAAGCAGCCATTTATGGGCACGCTCCCAGTGAGATAACACAGGGTGAGAATTTGACCCATTTAGTTTAAAGCCTAAGTTAATAAACTACATTAACACATTTTTACTTCTAATTACCAGTATCCTTTAATTCACTGTTGTTTCCTAAGGGGAGGGGGGAAGAGGCCCCCAGAAACAAATGTATCTACAATGTAACCAAAGAGCTTTTATTATTATTTTTCAATTAACCTAGTTTAATTTGACTTCCTCTCATTTTGACCAATTTAGGTCAGTCTCAGATTTTTAAGAATGAACCTCTGGAGGGTAAAAGGAAATTAACTAGGCCTTAGGGCTTTGTTACCACAATCTGCTTCTTCCTAGGTCTGTCAACCCCAGGGAGGTAACTCCAGCTAAAGCTAATGAGGAAAGGAACATGGCCACTTCAGGCCATTGTGTTAGAGGCCCTGGTGTGTGTCCTCTTTTTTTACTTGCTGTCTGGTTAAATGCTCTCAACATGCCAGAGCTCTGCTTGGAAGGGTGGGGATGCAAAGGGCAGGGATACAGTGAATGCAGCTCTCTCTACTTTCCTTAGCATGTTCTTTAAATTTGTCTCTTCATTTTCAGAGCAGGGGTTAGCATTCTCTTTTGTAGTTTTTGAACGTTTTAATTTTTTTCAATTAACATCTTCTCCTCTTAAAGAAAAATTCTTGTAACCACTATACATAGTCCAGGAAGAAAGATTTCCTCATTGGCCATAATGGATGGATCTGTCTATCCACCAAATCCAACCATCCATCCATCTATTCATCCATCTATCCATTTATATATCGATCTAATTCTGTGTTTCTCAGTCAGGAGATAGATAACATGTTTTATCATTGATTCTCTGGAGTCACAGTTGGTCATTGCATTGATAAGACTTCTGAAGTCTTTCCAAGTTATTTGTCTTCACCATGTTGTTGGTGTTATACAAGTTGCTCTGCTCCCTTTACTCTTCATCAGTTCATCAGTTCATACAAGTTTTCTCAGGTTTCTCTAAAACCACCCCTTTCATCATTTCTATTTGTGTATATATATATATATATATATATATATATATATATATATATATACTGCAATATATTCAGATATTCCCCCAATTGATGGATACCCCCTTCCAATTCCTTGCCATTATAAAATGAGCTGTTATATATTTTTGTACTTGTGTCCTTTCCCTCATTTTTTTAATCTTTGAAGCATAGGGCCCAAATAAGTAGCATTGTTGGGTCAAAGGGTATGTACAAAGAATTAGTGAGTTTTCTAGAATGACCGGACCAATTCACACAGCTCTACCCACCATTTGTTAATATGCCTCTTTCCCTGCAACTCTTCCAACATTTGTAATTTTTCTTTTGTGCCAGTTTTGCCAGTCTGATGGATGTGTGCTGGGACTGCTGAGTGATCGGCAATTTCTTTAATTTTGTCAGCCACCAACTCCACCAATTGCTGTCTGGGGGTGTCATAGGCAGACTTGAGTAAGGGGAGAAGAAAAAAGTAATATGGGATGAAGAAGGATCAGGAGAAAAGAGGGAAGAAGGAGAGGAAGTAGGAAAGAAAGATATGCATATTGGTACCCATACCATAAGTTGTCTACCTTTGCCTTACAACCATCTTATATCCCCTTCATCATCATTAAAAGACGTTTATTAAGTGCTGACATGTACATGGCACTGGACCATACCCTTTGATCTACCCATTCTTCACTGTTTATTTACATAATGAAAGAGAAGTTTCAATTGTAAGTTCCATTTGGCCATAAAAATCTGTAATTGAGGCTAGAACTATGGGCTGCCTGGAGGTGATTACTGGTGAAGCATTTCCACCTGTAACAAGAATGGTCTTAAAATTCAAGATTAAAAATGGCATTGACGTCCATCTTGACAACTCCTTTAAGCAGCTCCTTCCTCCCCTACTAAGGGGTCAGGGCCTAAAAGCTCCCTACATAGGAATTAAAAATCATGACCATGTTGGTGAGAACTCAAAGACTTTTTATATGAAATTTGGTAAAAGTTTTAAGAGCAGGAGGAACCTTTCATGCAGATATAATGAAGCAGCTATAGCTGTCTCAAAGCCTTTGTGGGTTTTTCCACCACCAGGGCCTCTGATATTTACAATGAGAGCCTTGACATCTTTGGTCCATGTGGTGTTCCAGACCACATGGGCCACAGAAGTACCCTTCCCCAGCAGACCGATCCTTTTGGGAGACAAATTTACCGATTTGGCAGAGTCATAATGACAGGACAGGGAAGCCTTTCTTTCTCAGTTCATCATCCAACCCATGCTGCTGACACATTTCCAGAACTAAGTGCCTTTGCTTGAAGCCAAACTTTTCATGTATGGGGCCATTTTCATTCTACAGTATCAGTTTACTGGGCATTCTCTTTCTTCTAGCCATGCATCATGGGGCAGTCCTGTATTAAGAAAAGAAAATGGCCCATCAGAGGCTGACTTTTTAACCTTCTCTGCAGAATGGAGGCGTTCAGAGGATTTAGGACACACTGAGTCTCAAAAGCTTCTATGCTTTTTTTCTCAAAACAAGGTGAAGAGCTAAATAATAAAAGCTTCTGTTTACCAGACCAGTGGTAATCATGGATGAGTAGTGCTCCAAGAATAGCTTCTGGATTTGTTTTATCTCAGAATTCCAAAAGAAATGTTTACAGGAAAATCTTTCCCCCTTTGTCTTAGGTACAACAGCTCACTGTGGTACAGGTTTACTTAGTGCTGTATTTTTCTTACTGCTGAACCTAATATTGGACCTTTTTTGATTTGTTCTTTAGAATTAGGGTACGGATTTGTTCTTTTCTCTATAGCCACTAAAGATGTACAGGGGGAAAAATCTCAGGTAGCATAGAGTTTACTAGGAGAAGGGAATAAGCATTTCTATAATGCTTATTATGTCCCAGGTACTATGCCAAGCACTTTTTACAAATATTATCTCATTTGATCCTCACAATAACCCTGAGAGGTAGTGCTATTCTCCATTTTACAGTTAAGGAAACTGAGGCAAACAGGTATAACTGCCTTTCCCAGGGTCATTTAAGTGGTGAGTGTCTGACGTTGAATTTGAACTTAGGTCTTTCTAATTCTAGGTCCAGTGCTCTATTCACTGCCTCACCTCAAAGCCTCATACTATAGTTTCCAGAATTTTATTTCTTCTTCCTAATGTTAGTTTAAATCTCCTTTCCCATATGACTTGATATAATTTAACCGTGTGTTTATTGTTCCTTAAGCCCGTGGTCTGTGGGTTGGTTGGGATACATGTGTTTGTCTCTATAATTTGCTTATCTTAAAAATGTTGTGTCTGTTGTTCACCTCTCATTTCTCATTAATGCCTTTGCCTGAATCTTTTCCTTCTAGATCATTTGCTTCGATACTATAAATCCATTTCTTTTCAGTGGTCTTATCTTTGCCACAGTGAACATTTGGTTAAAACAGTTTGTTGTAATTCAGTATTACTCTTTGTGATGGATGTTAACATGTTAATCCCTTTGTTTGCTTTATGTGTATTTTATATTATTTTTCTTCCTTATTTTAAAATTTTTGTCTCATGATATATTTTCAGTCTCCCTTTCCTATGCCATGTGGGTGCTCTCCTGAACTTTCTCTTACTGCTTTTACTCACCCCCAGGACACCAAATTCTACCAGTTCACATAAACAAAAGACCCTCCATCTGCCCACACACCTTCTTTCAAACTGAGATAGAATGTAATGATTAGGGACTGATATTGGAATTGTAAGGGCTAGAATATATTTTTAGGTTCTATTTCCAATGTCATGTGAGTTTGCAATATGGTGGAAAGAACTGCAGCCTGGTAACCTAATGTTCTTCCTCTTCTGCTAACTCCCTCTGTCATCACACACACACACACACACACACACACACACACACACACACACACACACACACACACACATACCACCCACCCAATTTACCTCACTTCTATAGGATGATGTGAGAATCTATATGGAATAAATGGAGCTTTTAGGAAGAAAAGTGTTAGGTGAATTTTGAATTCTATCCTCTCATTCAGAGACTGGAAGTGAAGTATATGTAACCCTCCCCCCCCCCCCCCAAAGGAATCCCTTTATAAGTTTGTGCAGAGAGAACAATTTAGGTCTCCTAATCATAGCAGAGTGCTGTTTTCTCCTCTTGTCCTAAGACACTGAAATGAGAGAATCAGAAGATAATAGATTTAGAACAGACATGGTCCTTAGAGACCATTGAGTCCAGCCCCTTCATTTATAGATAAGGAAACTGAGTCAGAGAGGTTAAACACACAGCTAGTATCTGAGTCAGGATTTGAACCTAGGTCTTCCTGACCCCAAGTCCAATATTCTGTCTGTTACACCAGTAATTCTCAAGCTTTTTGGTCTCAGGACCTTTTTCTACTCTTAAAAATTATTGAGTACTTACTTCCCCTCCCCTCCCCAAGAGCTTTTGTTTATGTGATTTATATCTACTGACATTTGTGTTAGTAGAAATGAAAACATCTTAGTATTATTATGATAAAAATAATGCGATCTCATAGACTCTCTAAAATGGTGTTGGGAATTTCTGGGGATCCCTGGACCATATTTTGAGAATTGATACACTCTAACACGTATCTCTTAGCATTCTTTGTCATCAGAAGCATCATTAATTCCTTTGTCTGCTACAACTACCTAATGCCTTAGATGGTTCTAAAGTTTACCCATTGATTATGTTATTTAAAATAACCTTGTTTTGATCTACCACAATTTGTCTTTTTTCAGATTTAATTGTCTTATTTAGATCCCCTGTACATTAGTGAGGATGTATTTGCCTCAAAATGGAAGTGGTCTGGCCATGTGATGAAATGAGAAACAACAGATGGACAGCCCAAGGGCCATGAAAGTGTGGATGAGAATCACACATGATGTGTATGTAGGCAGGGAAGGTAATCTACATGGGAAGAAGGCATGCCTATGTCAGAGAGACTACAGATCCTTCAAGTAAGATCTTTAAACTCAAGTCCGGACTTCCCAGACTCCACGTTCTATCTATTTCCCTATCTATCTGTTGTCCATCAGTTCCATAAGAGAAATTATCTTCTCTGAAAATAAAGTTGACTTATGAATAACAACCAAGGAGCTCCAAACAATAACAACCCCCCAAACTGTCTCTTAGTTCCTTACCAAGACCAATAATTATTTCCCTAAAAACAGTGTATGGAGTGAGAAGGGGAACAGGAGAGATGTTGCAGTCTTTTGAATGTGTGTAATCTCCTTAAGAGACTGACAGCTTTCTACTTCGCTCCCACCCCTTTCCTTAAGAGATTGTAGAGAACAAAAGACAATTCAGATTAACAGAATATTACTTTTGTCACTGTAGCACCAAACTATTAAAAATAAAACTGTCCCTCAAGGCAAAACATTTCATTTATTTTCCTTTGAATGAGTAACTTGTTTATTAAGATGAACTAAGTGGCTAAATCTAGATTGTACTGCAGGCAAGAAAAATTGATTTATTGCAGCCTTTTGGAAATTATGTTTTATGTTCTCTGGAATTATCTTTGGGCTTTAAATGAAGAAGAATTCATTTAGTTCGCTGGGGAGCTGCCTCCCTTGGAAACAGGCAGAATCCTGCTTCGGAATGTGTAATGCAATATTTAACCTTTTGTTCTCTTGTAACAGGGGACTAAACCAGGATGTAGAAGAATCTTAGCCACTGTTAGATGTTCCAAAGCAAGGTCATGTACCTATTTATAGAACATTCTCTATTTACTTATCATTTAGTGCAAAAATATGACAGTATTACCTAATTTCCTAATTATGAACCCTTTTGCCATTCTCCTTAGAGAGGGAGGGAAGCCAAGGTGCTGTAGAAAGGATTTCAGGCCTACCTTTGTAGGTAGTACCCTTTGTTTTATGTTATCATGGCAGAAGCCTATTGAACTGACTGACTAGAAAGGGTGCTTGTCTCAGCAGGGAGGTCCCTCTGATTGCTGTCAGGTTATTCGGGGGATATTATCTGAAGCAGTGTTTAATCCTTGTGCGATCAATGTCCCATTTGCTTTATTGATGGAATTTAAAAGGAAAAAAAGCAAAATAATCTGAGAAAAAGAAACTCCACATGTTATAACATGGGAAAAGCTCATACTGTATTTGGGAGAGTTGTTTTTCAATTGTGGGAGATTTTCACAGTGAAACTTAAAACTCTTAAACAATAGTGGATTTTCAGGTTCAGATATTAATTTCCAAATTGAAGAGACAATATTTGGCATCCTAGGTGATCTGGAGATTTTTCTCTGCTCTATTTAGCTGAATACCGGTTTTGGGAGTCCCTACTCCTTGAGGAACTGACCTTTTTTTCCTTTGGAATACCACTGTGAGGCAGAGCGGTAAATGGCTTGGTCCAGAGGGTTTGTTAGAAAAACCAATTTCTGAGAGATTAGAGACAAATTAATGTTAAGCTACAAAATTCTGTCAGTTCAGTTCAGCCTGTGGTGAGTTATCTAATTTGGAGGCACAATGTGTGGGACTAGGGAAGTAATTTTTCCATTATTCTTAGCCCTGATCTGACCACATGTGGAGTTCTTCAGTTTTGAAACACTTTAGGGAAGATATTGATAAATTGAAGAGAGATAAAGGTTAAAGGCCTTGAGAGTGCTCCAGATAAGAAGTGGTTAAGAACATGATAATAGTCTTTAAGGGTTATCATGTGAATTCATTCATTCATTCATTACTATGAAGGGTTATGTAGATTTGTTCATTCATTTCATTATGATGAGGGGTTATGTAGATTCATTCATTCGTTATCATAAGGGGTCATGTAGATTCATTCAGTATTATGAAGAATATCATGTAGATAATTCATTCATTCATGGTTATCATATAAATTCATTCATTCATTCATTCATTCATTACCTTGAAGGGTTATCTAGATTAATTCATTCCTTATCATATAGGGCTATATAGATTCATTCAGTATTATGAAAGGCTATTATATAGATCATTCATTCATTCATGGTTATCATGTGGATCCATTCATTAATTACCATGAAGGGGTATGTAGATTCATTCATTCATTCATTCATTCATTGTCATGAAAGGTTATGTAGATTCATTCATTATCATGAAAGGCTATCATGTAGATTCATTCATTCATTCATTCATTTTGAACCACACTGTTGTCAGTGTAACAACAGTAACTGTTATTTATATCAGTAAATCCACAGGCATTTATTATGTGTGAAATATATGTCAGCATCTTCATGTTTTCAAAAACACTTTACTCACAACCATCCTGTGAGATGTGTAGTGCAAATCTCATTATCCCTTTTTTACAGATAAGGAAATGAACTCAGAGAAGGGCTTGCCTATAGTAGATCTGTTGGTAAGTGTCAGAGGTGGGAGTCAAAGGTGGGAAGGTCTTTTAGTTCCAGGACTCTTAAGGGAATTGGAGTAAACAGTCTGGCCTCCATTTTGGAAATTCTTTGGTTCTGGGACAGAATTATTAGCCCTTGGTCTGGTTTAACAGGGACATTTAGCTGGGACAAAAGGGGAGGCCCCCTGAAGAACTGAAAGGAATTGGAATGTTTTTTCTCCTCCTTCTCTTCCTCCTAGTGACTTGCATATTATGGGTTTCATGAGCCTTAATTTGGTGTGGGGGTTCCTGGAAGGAGTTTGGGGGGTGGGTGGGTCATGCAGTATCAGGGACTTCCTTATGTTCACAGGGAGCTTTGTAAGAAACACATTTTTAATTGCACCTTGTCAGTGGGGGAACAGGGGGAAGTGACTTTAATAAGCATTTTGTAAGGAGGCCCATGGCAGAAGACCCATTGCCTGTGGGTTCCTGGCTCATGTCCCATGACATAGTTCTCTTCCTCAAGAGTTCCTTGGAGGCAGATTGTTTCCTGGTCACCAGAAAAGTTTCTGTCTGGCCCCATGCTCATGGTCTATCCCAGTCCTTTTCGGGACTGAATCTGTCAGTCGTACCTTCTCCTCTGTCATTATATATTTTTTGAAGGTCTAGGTTCCTGGTTTGGAGGAGCCAAAGAAATGTCTTGTTCCAGGAAAGGCTACTCTTTCAGTCCCCCTGGGTAGTGCCTGGCTGTCCATATTAGCATCACAGAAGGCTTTCATGTTTGCCTTGTCCTCAGTAATCTATCTGCCTTTTACCCTGAAATTCAGAGACTTTCTGCAGTTTCTCCCTCAGCTTTCACTGTTATCATGGCTCCTCTTGTTTATTTCTTCTATTCCCTCTCTAAAATAGATAGAATAAATGAGAGAGAGAGAGAGATGGGGAGGGGAGAGGGAGGTAGGGAGGGTGGATTATCCTTTAGGTGAAACCCCTCTGGAAAACCATGATCCACTTAATGGTCTGAAATGGTGTTGGGGGAATCAAGGGCAAAGTTCCCCTCATTTTTCTTTTTCATCTGTATAGTTATAATTTCTCTTTCCTTGTTTTACTGCATAAAACTGCATTATTATTTAAAGAGCTCAATAGGGATGCTCTGAGCTGTCAAGATGGTCTCTGGTCATGTGTAGGTATGTGAGACTTAATATCTATGCCTTTCCAGAAATGTGTTATTGAATTAACAACAACAACAATAAACATAGTAACCTGAGAGGCAGTATGGTGGCTTAGATGGAGGACTGGCCTCAGGGTAAGGAAGACCTAGGTTCAACTCCGTCCTCCAACACAGACCAGCTATATGATCATGGGTAATTTATAACCCCAAGTAACTTGATAATAATGAAAGCAAAAATACCATCTAACACTGATCTATTGTTTTGGGGTTTGCAGAGCACTTTACAAAGATTTCATTTTATCTTTACGACATCTTGGGAGGGGGATGCTCCCATTTCACAGAGGAGGAACTGAGGCAGATGAAGGTTATCTAACTTGCTTAAGATCATACAGCCAGTAAGTGTTTGAGGCCAGATTTGTATCGGTGTCTTTCTGAATCCAAGTCCTGTGCTCTATTACCTCATCCCTTCTCCAAGACTATAATAGTAACAATAATAGTGATGATGATAGCTAACATTTATATAATATTTATTATATGCCAGGCACTGTGCTAAGAGCCTTTCCCTAACAACAGCCCTGGGAGGTGCTATTACTACCCCCATTTTCCAGATGAGGAAACAGAGGCAAACGTTGGCTTTGGGGGTGATGATGGTAAGGATGTGGCATTCCAGGAAAGAGAATTATAGAAATCAAAGGCTTTGTGGGAATTGCAGGGTGAAGGTATTGCAAGTACCAGGCCAAGATCAAGACTAAGTAATACTTGGAGTCTGTGACTTTTGGAAAATTCGAGGTGGGAAAAATGCAGTGATCCTGTGCTATATAAAGAATGAATGAATGAAATGAGAAAGCCTTTGTTAAATCCCCACCATACCAAGTGCTCTGATAAACACTGGGGACATAGACAGAAAAAGTGAGACAATCCTTGGCCCCTGAAGCTCTCCTTTTAGTTGTGGGAGACAGAACATCAAAGAAAGTTCAACTATGGGAAGCTCATGGGAAGGAGTGGAGCTTCTAAGGGTCCTAAGGCATATGGAAAAGTTCAGGATTCTTTAGGTTGCATTACTAAGTCAGAGGGTCTAGAGCATTTAGAGGCAGGACAAATGCTAAAATCTTAAGATTAAAATCCATGGCTGAGAAGATGTTAAGATCTGGGGGTTCTCCATCAAGAGAGTCATAATGCCTTTGTTTTCTTTTAAAATATTTTGTTGATATTCTTATTTAATTAGATCACTGTCACTGTCACTTCCCAATGATTTTTCCTCTCTCCCACCTCTAAATCAAATCTTTCTCTGTAACTAATAAATACAGTTAAGCAAAACAAATCAATGCGTTGACTATGTCTAAAAGTATATGCCTCATTCCTCTCCTGTAGTCTATCATCTCTGGGAGGGAGGAACTATGCTTTACTGTCAGTCATTTGAAGTCACCATTGGGGACTGCATTGACATGAGGCTTTCTTCAAAGCACAGAATGCTCTCTTTCTAACAGGAATAAAATCTGCTAAATATTGTTTGCTTTTATTTCTAGTCAAGCCAGAATTGTTTCAGAAAGCCACAGTTTCCAAACACAATGGAAATTCCAAAAGAATCTTCAGTGTGTGGGGTATGGTATTTGTGTTTTAGGAGGAAGAGAAGGAACTATAATCAGAGAAATTTTGACCTGTATAGCCAATTTAACATGACCCCACAGCCTTCCAGTCTCTCTTAATGATGCTTGTATTTGGGCCTGGAAAAGGAAGGGAACAGGCATTGGGGATTATGTGTTTGGTTCTTTCAGTCCTGTCTGACTTTTTGTGACCTCCCATTTGGGGTTTTCTTGGCGAAGATACTGGAATGGCTTGCCATTTTCTTCTCTAGCTCCTTTTACAAATGAGGAAACTGAGGCAAACAGGATTAAATGACTTGTCCAGGTCACACACTTAGTATGAATGTGAGACCAGATTTGAACTCATGAAGATGAGTCTTCCTGACTCTGGGTCCAGCACTCTATCTGCTTCACCACCTATTTGTCCCATATTGGGGATTAGCAGCAGCAGTAATAGACATCAAACAGAAATCTAGAACAATTCTATTTGGTCCCACTGGGACTCTCCTCCCATAAGCTAATGTCTGCAGAGGCACATGTTGTCAATTAAGCCTTAAACTGACATTGGGATAAATGAGTCTGTTAATGAACAACTATTTCTTTTCTCTGATCTCAAGAATTTCCAAGCCAGACCCAAGTCTACTAAAAGCAGCAGCAACCTCAGAAGTAGCAGCAGCCCCAAGCAGAGGAGCTAATGTTTTTAATAATGCTTGTGGCCTTAGATCAAAGGAAGAAAAGAAGTAGGCACGATGAATGGCAGTGGCTTTGAAAAATCAGCTCTTCAGGTGGGGAGCATTCTTAGTATTTATAACTGGGACTTGGTGACCACTGGGTCAGATGAAACCTGCCTGCCCCTCCCCCTGCAGTGACTTCCAATGGAAAGCTTACAACTGCACCCTCTCTCCCTTGTCCTCTTCTCACCTTTAACCATCCTTATCTCCCATCTTTGTACTTATCTATAATTCTTCACCCAAGTGACTTGGAAAACTATCAAACAGCACTGTTTCTAAGGCTAAATTCTGGGCTCTTTTGAAAGCAAAATCTGAATAAATTCCTTACATGCTTAGGACTGGGAATAAGTCCTAGTTTCTAGTTCTTTCTATGACTAACTTGTGCCATCTGGCTGCTCTGTGCCTCAGTTTCCTCCTCTGTCTAGTGGGGATAGGAATACTTTGACTTCCTGAAGTAGGAGGGTGATTTGATTACTCTATCTTGTCACTCATTGACTACCTTCTTTGAACTAGATGACCTAATTGGGTAGGCAGTCTTCCCCCTTCCTCCTTCAAGGGCTGTTGTGAAACAAAGTGAGAACATAGGGGTTTAGGAGATTTGTTGTTTATTCAGTTAGTCATGTCTGACTCTTCCTTAAGTGACTTGCCCAGGGTCATACATCTTGTAAGTGTCTGAGGCAGAATTTTAACCCAGGAAGATGTCTCCTGACACCAGCCCCAGTGCCTCTAAAATGAGACTTCTATAAATTGCTTTGCCAACCTTAAAACACTCTATGAATGCTATTGTTGTTACTATGTTCCTGTTATATGCCAAGAAGCACCATTCAATGATGACACATCAGAATGAGACTTTAGTGAGCAGGGATCCTTTTACTTAGTGCCTTATAACTAGTAGACATCATCTCTGTTTTCTGTTTTGCTAGTTATTTAGCTACTTAAATAATTTAAAATCTTATGTGAATATGAGAACATAGGATCCGAGATAGCTAGGTGGCCCAGTGGATAGACTTATATTTGGATTCAGGAGCACTTCAGTTGCAATCCTGTATCACACAATTTGGGTCTGGCCTCTCAGCCTCTTAATCTTAGCCTCAGTTTCCTCACCTGCAAAGTGGGGATAATAACAACACCCACCCTGCAGGGTTGTTGTGAAGATTGATTGAGATAATGTGTCAAACACATTGTAGAGTCCTTTCAGTGGTGCCCAACCCATTTGGGCTTTTCTTAGCAAATATACTGGAGTGGTTCACCATTTCCTTTTCCAGATGAGGAAACTGAGGCAAGCAGGGTTGAATGATTTGCTAGTGTTAAGTCACTCGGTAAGTCTTCCTGATGCTTGGCAGCCCTTAAAATGCTTTATGAATGCTAGCTGTTATCACCTGGAGGTAGTGCCCAGAGTCTTCTTTTATGTCTACATATAACTTGCCACTTGAAGTGGAATCCTAGCTTCTCAAAGCTGGAAGGGACCTCGATGAGGTCATTTCATTCAACCCAACCATCCCGTATACAACATGCCAGACAAGTGGTCATCCTGTCTTTTAAGACACCTGGTAAAGGGAAGCTGAGGCAATCTATTCTGCTTATCGTGAAGAACTTTTTCCTTGCATCCAGATCAAATCTTTGTAACTGTATCAAGGCTTGCTTGAAGCCCATTTCCATAAGACTTTCCTCATTGGTGGAGATTGACTATTTGGTGTTCTCTGCTTTTATGAGGGGTGAACGTGCAAAGTCTTGGGACAAGAGAGATCCAATGTGTTTTGGCTTCCAGCTTGAAAAGTGAACATATGTTCCATATTCTTTCTGAGGAAAGGGGCCTGAAAGGTGATAAAGGCTCTGGGAAGAACGACATAGCTTTCAACTGTTGCTCTCAGAATCCTGAGCTTCTTTCAAGCTTGCTCTTAGGTGTTGCCTTTCTGAAGCCTTTCCTGATTCCCCCTCCCTGTTAGTTTACCTTTTAGTAACTACTTCTGGTGTACATAGTGTGTTCTTTCTTTTTGTCTTTTTTTTTTTTTTTGGAGGGGGGAAGGCAGGGCAATTGGGGCTAAATGACTTGCCTGAGGTCACAAAGCTAGTAAGTGTTAAGTGTCTGAGGCTGGATTTGAATTCAGGTCCTCTTGACTCCAGGGTGCTGGCCACCTAACTGCCCCTATGTGTGTTGTTTCAGTAAAATGTAACGTTGAGGACAGGGACTGTTTCACTTTAGTGAAAAGCACCTACCTTGCTATATGGTAGATACTTCATAAACATTTGTTGGATTGAAACAAATTTAACAGTTCAAGCTAGGCCAAGTCCAAGCTATTAAATTACTTCTCTGAGATTCTTAGAGCAAAAGGATAATTCTGTCTACCCATCATGGTATGGTAATGATACTCACCTATCTCATAGGCATATTGGGAAGGCTCATTAGCACTTATGAAAGCAGGGATATTGGCTATGGAAAAAAAAGGTGTGTGGAAAGGTTATGGAATGATGTTTTCATGCCAATACAACCCCATCCTTCTGGTTAAGGATTCTGACCTTGTAGTAATAACTCTGAACCTGGACTCTTCTCAGAGCCCAGGAACCCTGATGGCTTATGTTGTCAGTAGCAGGAGCAAGCTAGGAATTTGTTGTTGTTCAGTCATTTTAGTCCTGTCTGACTCTCTGTGACCCCATTTAGGGTTTTCTTGGCACAGATACTGGAGTGGTTGTCTGTTTCCTTCTTCAGCTTATTATACAGATGAAGAAATTGAGGCAAACACAGGATTAAGTGACTTGTCCAGGGTCACACAGCTAGTAATTATCTGAGGCCAGATTTGAACTCAGGAAGATGAGACTTCCTGATTCCAGGTCCAGCACTTTATCTCGGGCACAACTCAGTTGCCCCTAAGCTAGGGATTAGTGAGACCTAAACCACTTAAATAAATAAATAAAAAAGTCATTCTGAACAGTAAGGTAGAAGCTTAGTGTACCTTGTGTTATGCCACTTTCTTTTTTAGGAACCTTCTTCTTAGTAAGGGACTTGCGGTATTTTCTAGCAGGAGCCCAAGTTGATCTATTTTGGAAAATTGGGTAACAAGAAATCATCTATGATCTCTTCAGGCCTTAGAAGAAGGTATTGAAAATTGGAGACTTCTTCCTGAGTTCAAATCCAGCCCCAGACACTTACTAGCTGTGTGACCTTGGTCAAGTCACTTAACCTCATTTGCCTCAGGTTCCTCATTTGAAAAATGAGGTGGGAAAAAAAATGATAAAACACTCCAATATCTCTGCCAAGAAAAGCCCAAATAGGGTCACAGAGAATTGGACATGACTGAAAAATTTCTGGAAGAAAGTACTTCAGAGGTCATCTAACTGGACCCTTCATTTTATACCTGAAGAAATTAAGTCCTAGACAGATTGTGATTCATCCAAGGTCACATAGGTTACATGTAGCAAGATTTAGATTTGAACCAAGGTTTTCTGACTCCAAATAGAGTATCTCTTCCCATTTTACTAGTATGGTACATTCCAACACTATACCACTACTAGAAGGTCCTGCCCTGACCCACAATGGCTGTGGGTCTGTGGGCATATCCTTTAGCTTTCCAGTGCCATAAGTCCCATTGTAAGTTACAGACACGTTGCTGAGCTTCGTCTCTAAAGGGAGTTTCCATAATGGGAGTTAAACTTGTGACTTCTTTAGTATAATTATGTCCCCTGTCTCCGTTCACAAATTTTTTTTCTAGTAAACTTTTTTTGAACTACTTTAAAATCGAGGTACTTAAATCACTCATGAACCTTAAGCAATTTAGCTTTCATTTCCTAATTGCTGAGAATTCACAGCTCAGAGCCCACTTTTTCAACAAGTTACAGAATAGATCATGCTGTGAACTCTGACCTAAATCTGCCATCAGCCATTCATCTCGAAGAACTTTCAAAATATTTTTAGTCTTTGCTCACCAAACTTAGGCATATGTTTTATGTATGTTTTAACTTAATTCTCATCTATCATGTCTACCCTTAAGGTAACAAACTTCTTAAGGATAGAGTCCATTTCATTTCTGTATTCTCCATTCCCTCCTACAGCGTCATATACCTACTGAAAGCTCAGAAAATTTGAGCTGACAGCCATAAAGAGACATGGCACTTTATAGCATAGTTAACTAACAAGTTAATTAATAATAATAGGCATTGAAAGCAATTAGCACCATTGCAAAACTAGTCTTAATGTACATTTTCAGAACTATAAAATGGACCATAATGGATTCAGAAAGTATCCTAACAATAATTCTTATCATATTAATGTAATACATGGCCCATCATCCTATAGCATCTATAAAAGATTAAAGCTTCTTTGTGAAAAAGGAGGAAGAAGACTAATAGATATCCCCAGAGCACATAATAAATAAGTCAAAATCTGTAGAAGTACTTTGGAAAAAATAAAGGATGGGGTCACTTTAACAAAACTGTAGTAAAGACTGATGATAGGTGCACACCATTGGATTTATCAGATGTAATTAAAAGCAGTTTACCTTTTCATGGAGCTTATAAAATAGTTACCATCTAAGAATGGAATAAAAAGCCCCTCCATAGTTGGCATCTGCATGAATTCATCCCACAGCATGTTGACAAAGATGTATGAAACTGAGCCATGTAGATTTATTTATGGAAACTGAGGAATTAGTTTATCAGGTCCTCACCACCAGAAATTACAGAAGAGTTCTTCTAGGGAGAGTGGACTTAAGTGATTGTTAAAGATTATGCAATAAAATATTAGAGGCTGTATAACACATCCCTGCAGACTCAGAAAATTTAGCACCTGCTGAATACTTAATGTGAACTGGTGCTATAGGCATCCAAAGCTTATTATCTTCCATGAACTGACAAATAAATCCCACAGTATAATTAGAGAGCTCAAAATATCCTGAGAATTCAGCCAAAAATTGCGTTGAATCTGGATGTTATCATAGACCAAACTGTTGCCTGTGATTACCCAGATGTGACTTTGTTCCGTAAAAACTTAAGAATAACACTTTAAATAGGTATTTCCATCCCACATTTTCAGTCTTAAGGCTGTGTGGAATGAAAAGCTTTTAGAATAGAACAGAAAAAAAAATCATAATCTTGTGGGAACAGGATGAGGGTACATTACATATCAACCATGTCACTCTGCCGCTGGAATGGTAGTGGGGATGCTTTCAGTTGGCCTACAAAAGATGATCTTGCACAGTCCAGTACTACCATTTGGAGTCAGACTAATGCCCAGACTCCATTTATTAAGTGCCTTCTGCGTGCAGGCACTGTGCTTAGTACTGGCATATGAGGAGACTTTCTTGTTGTTGTTTAGTCATGTCCAACTCTTCATGACCCCATAGACCATAGCATTCCAGGCCCTTCTATGGATGGGCCATTTTTTATTATGATTGCTTGGCTAATTTCCATCGTCCCATGGTCCAATGCTTTATGATGGGTTTCCATCAGAAGTTTAGAGTCAAGGCAACAAATGGGATACACTTCTAATGATTCTAATTAGATCACTGGCAGGAGTCTAGGAGTTAGTGTGACTTGGGATGAACAATAACTAAACCAGCTTTCTTGTTTGGTCATGTAGTTACCTTGGCACTAAATTCCTGGGTGTAGCTAAGCAGTTATTTTCTTCTGATCTTATGGACTCACTCATTGATTCCTGACTGCACTAGTCCAGAGGAACCCTGCAGAACTAAGAGACACACTTGTCCAAACTCAGAGACCCCACGAGCTTTGTATAGGGGAAGGATTCTGTTTAAGTTAATGTACCCTTGGCAGAACATAACTAGCTTTTATTATTATTTTTTTTAAAGACGAGATAAAAAGGCTCATAAACAGAGAGGATATAAAACAGCTCTCACTAAGCAAACATTATACTGATTTATTTGTTACTGAAATCCAAACCATATGGGTTAGTTTCCTTTAAAATACACAAGGGGTTCAAGATTAGGGGAGCAGACACTTGGCAGATTTTCTTTGGGTTTCAGTGAACCTGTTGTATTTGAAAAATAGAGCCAGAGTAGCTCAGTAATCCTCTGGGACAGCCTGGCTGGCTCACCCTCAGCTTAGGACATCTATAGCACAGAGCCCTCCAAAGGCTCGCCAACCCCTATGGAATTCTGGCTGGGCAGGGAACTTGGGAACCTAGGCTGACTCCTGAGCTTTTCTGTCCCACTCTCCTGAGACAGCAAGAGAGAAGGAATCAAAAACAAGGAAGTGAACTCTGTCCCTGCAGATTAGCAGGCCTTCTCAGATTGCACTGAGCCAACTGGACACCCGCTTTATCTGTCTTGTGTCTTGGATCAAAAAGAGGGTCTTCCCTAAAGTCATGGGGCAGATTTCCTTGGAAGCACATCTAGTTGGACAGAGTTTTAGCTGAGCATGTGATGCATGTCAAACTACAACCAATGTCAGTGGGACCAGTACAGGTTTTTGAAGTTATTGGAAGCAGAAAATTGGTTGAAGACCTAGGACCATACTCCTTCCATGGAGATTTATTCTAATGCTGAAATCTCTTTCATGGGTTGCAGTAGTTAGCAAATTCTAGGGGACTTCATTGATTGCACTGTCTGTAGTCAGAGCAACTCAAGCACAAGGAAACGCAAATTTTCAAGCCCTCATCAAATACCAGCAGCCCTTATGGACACAAAGGCAGGTGGACCCTAGCGCTGGTTGGGTGGGGAGCAGTTGCAGATTCTTGTAGTTAGTTGCCATTATTATGGCATTCCTTGTGAATAGACAGTGGTGAAGAGAGTAAGGCGTGAGTTTACACTATTAGCAGTTAAAGATAATATGTCCCATTAGTCAAGTAGGTCAGACATGCTTTTATCACATGTCCTGAGCAGATGGCTAATGTTGAGGCTGCCTTTTTTTCTTATAACTAGAGGTATTTATTCATTCAGCAAATATTCATTGATTTTTTTTTTGCCTTTTTTTTTTGTGTGGGGGGAGGGCAGTTGGGGTTAAGTGATTTGCCCAAGATCACACGACTAGATTTTCTGTTAAGTGTCTGAGGCTGGATTTGAACTCAGGTCCTCCTGACTCTAGGGCTGGTGCTCTATTCACTGTGCCACCTAGCCGGCCCTACATTCATTGATTTTTGTACAGTATAATGTATGTGGTCCTGGGCTTAGAGGCAGAAAGGTCTGGGTTCAAATCCTGCCTCTTACACTAGCTGTGAACCTAGGCAAATTGCCCCATCTGTCTGCCTCAGGCACTTCCCTAGGGCTTATTTCCCATATTTCTGGTTATTTGATGTTATTCTTAATTATTCTCATATTATATTTTAGCACTGAAGGGGGCATGGAGAGGAATAAGATATGATTTTTGTCCTTATTGAGCCAGAGGACCTGGGTTCTGTAGCAGCAAGCACCCTAGCATACCCAGGATGGCTGCTAACACAGGCTCCTAGCTCTGCTTTTCTAAAGGAAAGCAACTCAGAATGGGTTAACTGTCTTGCTTTAATCAATTAAACATATATCATTTACCTAGTTCAGGGGAAAAAGTCAGCACCCTGAACTTCAGAGAATACAAACAGGAGTTATAACAAAAAATAACACAATTAAGCAGACAGGGCTTCTAGCTGTCTGACGCTTGCATCCATACCTAGTCAGTTACCAGAGAGGGAAGCACCAACATCTGGGTTGTCAAAGCCAGGGGCCTCAATGGCTGCCCAGAGTCTCATCTGGCCAAATCACACAAAGTGAGCCCTAAAGCAAAACCTCACATCAAGGTGTATATATAGCCTTCTCCTGGATCAGAGAATGTCACAACTCTCTTGACCCACTGCCCAATCACAAAGCAACAAGTGTGGGCATTCCTAAAAAACAAGCTTCCCACCACAGTCTCCATGTGACCATGCCTATTAGGGGGCAGAGTATATTTTCAAATCAGGGAAAGTTCTCAGTCACTTAAGCCTATTAAGGGGCCAAAGGACAGGGAAGATCTTCAGATTCCCATTACCAGTTCAAACCCTAGCTCTGTCCCTTATTACTTGTATGACTTTGGGCAAATCAGTATCTCCCTGGGCTTTGGTTTCCTCATCTGTAAAATGGGAAGGATTCCAGAAGACCTCTAACGTCCCTTCTAGCTCTTCATCTCTGAACCTAATTGAGATGCTTGTCAGTCAGTCAATGAGCATTTATTAAGGGGCCATTATGTACCAGGAACTATGATAAATAGGGCAGCTTGGTAACATGAGCAGATACAGTGTGGGACCTCATCTTTCTGAATTTATACACAGCCTCAGACCTTTACTAGTTGTGTGACCCTGGACAAGTCATTTAATCCTGTTTGCCTTATTTTCCTCATCTATAAAATGAGCTGGAGAAGGAAATGGCAAACCACTCCAGTAACTTTGCCAAGAAAACCCCAAATGGGATCATGAAGAGTTGGATGGTGCTAGTTGCTGGGGATGTTAAGATGGGCAAAAACACTCCCTGCTCTCACAATCTCACATGGGGGGAAGGGAGAGAGACATCATTCAAATAACTGTACAAACAAGATAGATACATTGGGGTTAGTCTTACAGTGAAAGGGGCTGGGGAAAGGCTTGTGGAAGGTGGGATTTTAGCTAGGACTAGAAGGAAGCTAGGGAAGCCTGGGGACCTGGAGAAGAGGAAGTGCTGTGGGATGTGGAGCTAAGATGACCCCAGCACACCTCCAGTGCTGAGTCAGAGCTCTCTCTACTACAGTGAATTGTCTTTCCTTGTTGATTAGAATCTCCAGCAAAACAAAAAGGGATTCAGTTATGATGAGAGAAAAGTAGATTCTTAACTCATTAACCTCTCTGTCCTTCATCTGTAAAACGAAGGGGCTGGGTTTGATGACCTTTAGGTCTCTACTAGTCCCAGATCTCTGATCCAGTGAGCAGACTGGTGAGATTGGGAAAGACCCAAAGCAGGTTCAAAAAGTTGTACAATTGTTTTTGTAGAAATCTATAGGAGGGGAAGAGAGGTGTTAACTGTTTGCCTGGGATAATCTAAGCACAATGTCTAGAGGATTGTATTAATTGACCTTTTAGGTCTTTGACTTTTATGTTTTAAAATAATTTAATATTATCTAATAAGACATATTGAGCAATTAGTCAACCCTATACTGGGTTACCCAAAGAGGCACAGACACACATATACAAACTAGAGATACTCATGCACCCCAAACAAAAGCCAAAATGGTACATTGGGTTGAGAGTTTGGAGACCTCAGTTTATGACCCAGAATTGTCGTTAAGTAGACCAGAAATTTGCTTTATTCATTTGGGTTTTGGTTTCCCTAAATGTAAATGAAGAGCTGGGTTCTTGAAAGGCAGTATTGTTCAGCAGAGAGCAAAGGCTGTTAGTGAACATGAGTTCAAATGCCATTTCTGCCACTTCCTGTGAGACCTTTGACAATTAACCAGTCATCAATAAACATTTATTAAGCACCTGCTGTTTGCCAAGTGCAGTGCTAAGGACAAGGTGCTTAACCTTTCTAGGTCTCAGTTTCATTTTTTGCAAAACGAAGGGGGTTGGACCAGATGACCTCTGAAGACCCTTTTAGCTAGAAGTCTATGATCCAAGTTCTTTTCCACTTGTAAATCTGTGATAATATAATGCTGTGACTCTACTTCTAACATTGTATAAAAGCAAAATGTGACTGAACTAAATGGAATGAACAGCTCTGCTTTGTAAAAGAAGTTTACCAGCCTCCCTGTTGTCTCAGTATTATCTCCCAAGTGGGGATGTACCAATGTTCTCCCTTGTATTGTTCCTCTGGCATGGGGAGCACCTTGTTTACCTTTTCGCCACAGCCAGAGTGGTTCTGGGAAGTAGGTTTCCATTTGTTCACAAAGTTAACTTGCTTTTGTTAGTCTTTGAGTAAGACATTGGTGCCAAGGTCTTGTTGGGGGCAGGGACTTGTGTCCCTGTCAAGGTGGTAGGGCCCTCATTTTAGGAGAAGCAGGGAGAGGGACACTGATTTTTCTGGTACACATTCCCTTCGTTTGGGTGAAAGCTTTTGACTTGTATGAGCCCAGCAGGGGGGGTCATCCTCAGCTTCTCCATGAAACACCCACCTTTTCTCAAGTGTTTCAACAGAATAAAAGCCTGCTGTATTAAAACACTGTGTTTTAAAACAGCAGCTGTGGGTTTGTTAGCCAATCTGTTAGACACACTTCCTGCAGGCAGAGATGGTAGGAGGTCCCCATAGCGTCCTTCTTCTTTTCAGAAGGTAAGGGCTACTTGAAGAGGTTTCATTGACCTCTCTCATGTAATAAAGGAGAAATGTCAGCTGAAACCCATGTTGGTCTGCATCCTTTCCTCCCCTACTGGACTTACTTCAAAGTCAGTGCTGAGGACTCCAGGTCTATTTAGAACCAGGAAGGTATCGGTTTAAATTCCATTTCTCACAATTTAGAACTTTGTGAGCCTGAGCAAGTCATTTAACCTCTTCTACTTTTTTAGGTTCCAAGTTGCAAAGCCAAGTTCAGATCTCCCCAGGCAGAATGGAATTATAGGTTCAGACAAAAATGAATGAATGGATGGATTAATGAATGAATAAGGTGTATTCTGGTAAAAAAAAAATGTTGCAGATCAATTAAGTTTTAGGGAAACAGTTAACAGTGTCTATGATTTAGGGGGAATTTACTAATCTGTAGTAATAGCTAGCATTTACATAGCTATTTAGCTTTTAGGTTTGAAGTGCATTTTCATGGATAAGTTAAATGACTTGCCCAGGGTGAGATAGCTAGAAAGTGACTCAGGCCAGATTAGAACTCAGCCTAACCACTGTACCACCTGGTTGCTAAAGGAATAGCATATTGCTTTATAGTTTTCTCATATTTTTCATTATTCTCATATTATATGCTAGGCACTGAAGGGAATATGGAGAAGAATAAGACATAATTTTTGTCCTCATTCAACTAGAGAACTTGAGTTCAAACTCCAGCTCTCCCTTTTATTACTTATATGACTTTGGGCACATAATTATCTCCCTTGGTCTCAGTTTCCTCATTTGAAAAATAAATGGGGAGGATTCCCTTTCAGCTCTAAATCCATGATTTTAATTGAGAAGCTTATCAGTGGGTCAACAAGCATTTGTTAAGCAGCCATTAGGTACCAGGTAGTGTGAAGTCATAGCTGTGAAACTGCCACCCTGTGTTTAACGTCATCATTTTACAGATGAAGAATGCGCCAGGTCGCCCAGATGGTAGAGAGCAGAGCTGGAACTCAGTCTTGGGTCCCTTTGACTCCAGATCCAAGGCCTTTTGTGCCCTGTTCTCTCAGATTATATTGAAAAGTTGTGATGCCGTCACTTGATTCTGTTTTGTTATTTGAGGTTTTTGTGTCCTGGGTTTTCCTATAGCTTGCTAGGATTGTAGTGGATTCCTTTGCTGGGTTCTTGGGTCTGGCCTTGGGGTGTATCATTTTCAGGGACTATGTAGGTAGAAGAAAAAAAGTTTGACTTAAACATGTTGATGGGTAGAAATAAATATATTTCAATTCAATGTAATCCAAAAAGTATTTATTAAGGGGCGGCTAGGTGGCACAGTGAGTAAGAGTGCCAGCCCTGGAGTCAGGAGGACCTGGAATCGGTTCTGGCCTCAGTATTTAGCACCCACATATAAATAATTAGCCATGTAACCTTGAACAAGTTACTTAACCCCAATTGCTTTTTTTAAAAAAAGTATTAAGTGGTTTCTAGGTATCAAATGTATACAGTCTTTGATTCTTGAAATTTGAAAATATTTGCATCACTCATTCATTCATGAATCCACCCATTCATTCATTTTTGTCTGGACTTATAATTTTATTCTATCTGGGGAGATCAGAACTTGACTTTGCAACTTAGAGTCGAAAAAAGTGGCAGAAGTTAAATGACTTGTTCAGGGTCACTTAGGTATTAATTTTGAGAAATGGAATTTGAATTCATACTTTCCTGTTTCTAAGTCTGTTTTATTTCCTCCACTATGCCAAGTACCTGAATTCTTTTAAAATATGGATTCTTAACAGAGGGTATGAAGAAGGGGGTCAGTGTTGAGGGGAGTCTGTTGACTTTGGGTTTTTTTTTTAATTGAGAACTATATTTCAGTATAATTGGTTTCTTTTATAATGCTAAGTATTTTATTTTATATATGTAAAAACAATATTCTGAAAAGGGGAGGCGATGGGTGAGGGTGGGGGAGGAATAGGCATTTATAGTTCCTGCTATGTGCCAAGTACTGTGCTAAGCACTTTACAAATATCTCATTTGATCCTCAAAACAATGCTTTGAGGTTATCCCATTTTATAGTTGAGGAAAGGTAGAGGTTAAGTGAATTGCCCAAGGTCACGTAGCTACTACGTGTCTGAGGTCAGATTTGAACTTGGGTTTTCCTGACTCCAGGCTTGGTGTTCCATCTGCTTGTACTAGCTCACTGCCTTAAGAGGTCCCATATGCTTCATTCATTATTCAAAGGGGCCCATTATACAGGAAAAGGTTAAGAGCATCTGCCTTAAACTGAGGCTTGGAATTGCCAAGGAATGTGGTAACTTATTTTTTGTTTATCTGTATTTATCTTTAAAAACAATTGGCAGTGGTTGCCTTCTTTCCCTATATCCTGGCATTAAGACATGTGTTCTGCCAGAGATTTTCCTACCTGGTGCACATGTCAGACTTACTCTTTGGCTAGCATCTCTGGTAGCTGTGTAGGACTCGGCAGACATTCACTCCTCATGAATCTTTGCTGGCACAATTTGCCCCCCACCACCAGTTTCCAGCTATCACTGGCTAAGGCTGCTTGGATAGTATTTTGGTGATGGGGGAGGTACTCCTTCAGCACCCTGGAAACTTTTTTGTGCATGTAATGGGTGCTCAAAATCATATAGCTATGGTGATGTGTTTTTCATGGGTCCTGGTGAATTGTGATGCTGATGGCTTATGGGTCTAGGTGTACTGTGGCCATCAGGGCCATAGAACTTTATGGAAGTGATCAGCATGTTTGTTTTGGTTTTAATGAACAAATAGAACTACTCTTTTCTGTTCTAACTTAACTTCTGTGGAAACCTGCGAGTCATCCAAGGAAATACTGTGAATCTTTGAAAGAATATGAACATTTCTTTATGAAGATCTGACCTCAAAATGACTGCTCTATTGCTTAAAAATTGGAGGCCTTGAGTCCTAGAAAGGGTGGCAATAGCCAAAGGGACCTTTTATCTCTGCCTCATTGTTTTCTGACCACCCAGTGAAAGAGAGGGATGATGGTCCTTTTCTTGCTAATTTCCTTACTTTCTTCTTCCCTTGGCTTCTCCTCTACTTCCCAAAGTATTTAATGATATAGGAGCCTAAAGAACCCAGTTTACTTCAGATGAAAGTGGATAACAGCTTCTGATATAGTTTTATTGGACATAAAGTATTCCAAGGGGAATAGTATGAGGACAGTTTAGAAAGGTTGGGTCAAGGTTGGGGATGCCCTTAAATGACAACCTGAAGATTTTGTAGTTTATCTTAGGGGGTATGGGCAAGGGGAAGGGAATCAATCACTGAAGGTTTTTGAGCTGGGAGAATAATATAGAAACTTGAAGTAGGGTAATTGGAGGTATTCCCAATCCACATTTCGTTTGGCTGAAATTTTCACTCCTGTTTCCCACTCTTAAGAATAATGCTATGCTATATTTCCAGTAAAGAATTGCATAGGAAAACTGGTGGAAAAGAAATCATCAAAGAAATGTATTACTCCTCAGAAAAAGGAAATAGGTGGGTGAGATTGAGGGATAATCAATGGAGAGATTACGTAGTCCATTGATATCAACATGGTATTCAGGGAGTTAGAGGAAAGCCGTTCCTGTCCCCAGTAGAGTGGATGAATCTCTGTGTGTTTTACAGGAGAACACAGGTAAGGATCGTCTCATATGTGATGGGGTCAGTACAGTATTGGAGGAAGGCGATCACAGGTCTATTGAAATTCCAAAGTATCTCTTTTTTTATCTGGATTGATATTTGTGAATTCTTTAAAGAAGTACTCTTCTTTCACATGGGTATCATGTAAACCATGAACCTGACATAATGAGAAAACTCATCTGTTTTAAAAAATTGCAGTGAGCCCATATTTAGAGTGTATATTCCAGCATTTAGTTTATAAATCAGAGATTTTAACCTGAGAGCCTTAACTTGTTTTTGTAACATTTAGATGACCATATTTCAACATAATTGGTTTCCTTTGTTATCCTATATATGCATCTAAAAGTATTATTTTTAGAAGGGGTCCATAGGTTTCACTAGATTGCCGGAGAGGGCCATGAAAAAAAAATCAAAGACACTAGTCATAAATTGAATCCTTTCTATGGACTTCAATGACAAAATTGGGGATATATTTCCTATGGGAAAAATCCTCCAAGAGTCCCAGTTCTACTTTTTTTTTCCCCGGAGAGAATCGGAAAGTGTATGGCAAGTCCCATGGACTTCTAAACAGTTTATACATCTTTCTCAGAACTTTTTCATCATCAAGATTTTGCTTCACTTACCATGCTTGATAATGTTCTAACCATTTTGCCCTCAGAATTATAATTTAGTTTCCTGCCTTGCTCTTATTTTGTTTGGGTATTTTCAATGTCTAATAGGACTGGGTTTCAAAATTACATTATCTTTACTATCAGATTTGTGGGTGTTCCTGCTTTCCCCCACATTTTAGACTTTGGAAATTCATCAGGGAAGAGATAATTATCTGTCCTGAACAGTTAAGACATTCACAGGGGCAGAGGCAGTGGGCCAGACTACTTATTGGCTAAGGTCATTTCTAGCTAGGCAGGCCATGATCACCAAGTCTTTAATTCACATTGGGAGAAAGAGAGGGCTGGAAAGATAGCTGGGACTGCCACTACCCACCGTCAGAAAGTGGGATCAGAAAACAGAATAAACTGACAGAGAAAGAATTGCATAACAGGGCTTAGGCAGGAGGGTCTAACAACTGTTAGTCAAATGGAGTCAAATGGAGTATCTTGAAGCAGGAAGTGCTCCATCCATTGTAAGAGGTAGTCTGCAGCTGTGTTAAGAGGCTGCTGATTGCTTCCTGGGAGAAGATAGCAGCTAAGGTTTTTTCCACTCCTTTTCATGCCCACCTTCAACCCCTCATTGTGTATAGTGACTTTGTACTTGGTCCTTTTGAATGAGACATGATTTTTCTGGTGAAGGTGGTCATTTCACTGGTGCAGATTGCAATCCTTTATCTTCCTGTGCAAATTCATCCATGTTTTCCTGTAAGTCCTCTATAGAGTATTTTCCACTGTGGTGGGGGTATTCAGTCGTTTCAGTTGTGTCTGACTCTTTGAGATGACTATATTTGGGGTTTTCTTGGCAAAGATACCAAAATGTTTTGCCATTTCCTTCCCCTGCTCATCTTAGATGAGGAATTGAGGCAAACAGGGTTAAATGATTTGCCCAGGATCACATGGCTAAGAAGTGTCTGAGGCCAGATTTGAACCAAGGAAGAGACTGCCTGACTGCAGACCCAGAACTCTATCCACTTTGTTACCTAGCTGCCCATTTTCCAGTGTCCTTGAAAGCTTTTCATTCTTTTTGGTGCCTCAAGGGTACCAATGGACCACTCAAATTGTAATCTCTTGTTTCTCATCCTGGATGTGGGATTTACTTGTTTCCTTTTCTTGTCATTTGTACACATTAATTAATCATCTCTTTCATTTAGACTTTTTTTCTTGAAGTGTTGGTCATCTATTACCTACTCTTGAGTTGGTGTTAGAATGATCCTTACCCTACCCTCATTATAGTCAGAAGACTGAAATCAAGTGACTTCAAAATGGTTAATATTTGTTTTCAACCATCTCAGTCTTAATAGTCAACATTTCTTTGAATACTAATATCTCTCTCCACATAAGACTCCTAAGAAAGAGAGCTTCTGAGCCCTAGAGGAATCAGAAGGAAGGGTAGGAGGCAAATAGAAATCTAGACCAGAGTTGGCTCTTTAAACAGACACGTTTCAAACGTTGTGACAGAAAGTGTATTGACACTTTCTCTGCCTCTGCCTTAATCTGGCTCCTGGGTATTCTGTTTGACCCCTGTACTTCATCTACCTAATCTACCCATGTGTCACTTTTGCTTCATTGAGATTCTGGGTAGGATCATAATTTTAGAGATAGAAGGGCCTTAGAAGTCTAGTCCAATGTACTCTTTTTTTTTTAAGCAATTGGGGTTAAGTAACTTGCTCAAGGTTACACGGCTAGTCGTTATTTATTCGTGGGTGCTCATTTTCTGAGGCCGGATCTGATCTCGGGTCATCCAAACTCCGAGGCCGGCACTCTTACTCACTGCTCCACCTAGTCGCCCTTTAGGGCAATTGGGGTTAAGTAACTTGCCCAAGGTTACACGGCTAGGTTTTTGTTTGTGCGGATTAAGTGTTGGAGGCCGGCTCCGAACTCAGGTCCTTCTGATTCCAGGGCCGGCGCTCTATTCACTGCGCCACCTAGCCGCCCCGTCCAATGTACTCTTATTATCCATTAGGAAACTAAGTACCAGATTATGTTAGGTAATTTGCCTAAGGTCACGTAGGTAGAGCCAGACTTTGGATCATGGACCAGTAGTTGGAAGGGACCTTTGAGACTATCTAGTTTATTTTCCTCATTTTTTTTAAAGATGTGGAAATTGAGGCCCAATCTAATGATTTTTAAGTGATTTTCCCAAAGCTGCAAAAGTTGTAAATGTCAGAGGTGGGATTTATACCTAGATTGTCAAAATCAAAGTTGAATTCTTTTAAAAAAAAATTGTACCAACTGTCTCTTTGTGAGTTGTTGCCTTCTTCATATATGCTCCCATATAAGCTGCCATCATTCTGGGTCTCAAGAGCTGCCATTTAGTGGAAACCTTTCTTACCTGCTCTCTCCTTCCAGTTAACATGAAAGCAGGTAAGAAAGGATGGCCAGAAAGCACATTGTTCAGTTCCCCGGGAGAGATAGATGCTGTTTTCAGCATGAAACTGTGCTTTGGGAAATTCCCTTCATCTAGACATCTGATACATTCTAGACTCAGAAGACTTATTTTAAATATATTAAGCATATCTAATTGTTCCAGATCTTTATTTTGGTAAGTATAACACAGACTTCAGGTAAGCAGATTGATCCACACTGGATTTTAGATTTGTAATTTAGCTGTTAATTAGGTCCATGACCTCATTGACATGCATATTCTCTCTACCTGTATAGATCGTGTATATTAACCTGTGCATGTTCTAAAATCCTCCAGAGAGGATCTACCCAACATTATGGAGATTTTCTTCTAAACTTTTAAATATTTGGTGGATACCAGTTGCACATTCAAGCTGCCCCTCTGTCATCCCTCATGTACCTGACCAGACTAACCTCTCTTTTTCGGATCATACATAGTTTGGTGGCATTTTTATGTCACTCCACACATACAAATTCCTGCTGATAATGTGCTATAACCATTTGTCTTTTTGTTATAACCATTTTGTCTTTTGGATCACTTAAAATTTGATTTTTCTGAGATCATTGTGTTTTATGATTTGTTATGGTAGGACATTCTTTGGGAGGAGTATGGTGGAATAAACTGCTTAGAACTAGGACCCCTAGAATCCTTGTCTTTTAGATTACAGACTGTTCGAGCTGGAAAGACTCTTATAGATCACCTAATCCAATTACATCATTTTATAGAGGAGGCAATGGAAGCCCAGAAAAATGAAAAAACCTGCCCTAAGCAGTGACAAATGATGAGAATGCATCATCCTTTCCATTGTATCAGGCTGCCTCCCTTCAAATCCCACCCCCACGCCAATATTACTTTAGTCACCACCGTGTTAACTTTTATCCAGGCAACTTGTAAGATATGATTTGCCTAAAGAATGCTTCTTGGGGTGGCTAGGTGGTGCAGTGGATAGAGCAGCAACCCTGGAGTCAGGAGGACCTGAGTTCAAATCTGGCCTCAGATACTTGACACACTTACTAGTTGTGTGACTTTGGGCAAGTTACTTAACCCTAATTGCCCTCCAAAAAGCAAAAAAAAACAAAAAACAAAAAACAAAAAACAAACAAACAAAAAACAACAAACAAAAGACCCCCAAAACAAAAAGAATGCTTCTTCCTCCTCCTTCATCATTAATCTCATTAATGCCACCTTTGTTGTGGTAATCATTGTTGTTCTGACCACCACCACCATTGATAGTATTTGAAATAGGCCCTTTTGGTCAGTTATTTAGTGATAATTAGCGAATGTCCCCTTTGTAGAACATTGTTGTTTGTCCTTTGTTTTAAGGAGGACCAATGACACCATGGGGTGATGTCTTGACTCACTAGTGAATTGGATTTAAGTGAGGCAGGGTTACACAAAGTCTCACTCTCTCTTCCTGAGAGAAATTCAGTGGCAAGACAAAATTCACGATGTCTGACGATGGCCTGGCATGCAGTGGATAACCTTGGTGTCTCTGATGTCTGACCAAGCTCTAAGAGCTCCACAATACCTGCTTCAACCACCTTCATGGCCATTAGAACGAATTATTCTCCTCTGTCCATTCTGCCAGGGCAGGTCTTCACATGCTTGGGACAGACATCCCCCAACTCACAGTTGGTTACCCTCTACCTGATTTAGCCTGTCTATAAGGATGGTTTTACCAGGGTGTGGCCACTGGGAATGCTATCATTTCTTGGAGCCACAGGTGAGAGTTGAGTAATGGACACCAAAGGTGGCTGAGCAGCCCTGAAAACAGTTCAGCAAGCTCTCATACCCGAGGTGCTAGGCCTCCCTGAGCATTCCATATATCCCATTGTGGAATAGTAGATTCTTTATGACCTCACTAAATATTAAAGTTAGAAATATATTTTTTATACCCTAGGGCTGTAATTTTTATAGAGTGCTTTCCTTGCAATATCTCTGCCAGTTAGATCATGAAGGCATTTTTATTATTCTCATTTTGCAAATTAGGAAACTGAGGCTATGAGAAATGAAGGGACTTGAACAGTCATTCATCAAATAAGGACGTAAGCCAGGACTCCAACTCAGATAGGGCTCTGAAGTTGAAAACAGGCAATATGATAGGCTATTTCTTTCTTTCTTTTTTTTTTTTTTTGAGGGAAATTGGGGTTAAGTAACTTGCCCAAGGTCACACAGCTAGGTTTTTGTTTGTGTGTGTTAAGTGTCTGAGGCCGGATCCAAACTCAGGTCCTTCTGACTCCAGGGCTGATGCTCTACTCACTGTGTCACCTAGCTGCCCCATGATAGGCTATTTCTTACCTGTATAGTCAGACCCTTAGTTTCCTCATCTGTGAAATGGCCTCTAGGTCTGTGATCCTATGACTGAATAACTTCTTAGGTTCTGTCCATTTTACATCTATGACCTTATGTGATAGAGGAGAAACAGGACTGATATTTTATTAAAAAACATGGGAGGCAGAGGACAGGCTCCTTGGTTCAGAAAGTTCATAAATTATCTTGGTGAAGAGCAGTGAGGGTGAGCCATTGTTCCACTGCCATCTTCTACAGAAACCAGCCCATCCCCCCATTCTTCCCCCACCCTCATGTACCTTTGTGGCCCCCAAAGCATTGAGATGTAACAACAGATGTCTGGGGCTCACTCGAGTCTCCATTCCTAGTGGTTACAATCATCAGTCACACAGAGGGGTAGGAGGATAACAGGCAAATTACTTCTATTAGTCACACCACCAACAGTGTAAAAACGGCTGTTCACATTCAAATGGCTTCATTCTTTTCTCAGCATCCTTGGCATGTTGGAGTTTTGCAGCCAGGATGCTGAGCTTTCCTCCCCCAGGAGGAACGTGGCAATGTTCCACTTTCCTACCCCAAACAAGTGGCATGAAGAGCTGAGTCTTAGGAGAAGGAGAAGGTTCTACCTGTTTACTTGTATCAGGGACAGATGCAGTCAGGAGGGGCTGGGGGGTGTAGGGAGGACACTTGCTCCTATAGAAACCTGTGAGGATTTCTAGCTTCCTGGGGTAGGGGTAGGAGCAAGTGTGGCATTCAGCATTCTTCTACAATAGGAATCATCTTTCAAATGGCCCAGATCATGTTATAGTCCCCTCAAAGATCAGTGATTTGAATCAGAACGTCATTTATTGATGTCAGTTGTTCAGTTCAATTCCACAGTTACTAAGCACTTACTATGTACCAAGCTCTGGGGATACAAAGACAGAAGAGAAATTGTCCTTACTCTTAGCAAATTTACACTCTCCCTGGGATGGGGGAGGAACAACATGTACAGAGAGAATTAAATAATATATAATAATAATTTTGTCAGTGGAGAGGAGCATTCTCTCTTGTAGGAGATTGCACGCAAGTTGAGCATTCCAGCATTATCTTTTCTGTTAATTTGTTAGTCTCTCTCCCTGTACCATCCTACCTTCCTATCTCTCACTAAAGCTCCCCTTTCCATTTAGTGGATAGAGCTCTGGGCCTGGAGTCAGGAAGACTCATCTTCATGATTTCCAATCTGACCTTAGACACTTACTGTGTGACCCTGGGCAAGTCATTTAAGCATGTTTGCCTCAGTTTCCTCATTTGTCAAATGAGCTGGAGAAAGAAATGGCAAACCAGCCTACTATCTGTGCCAAGAAAACCCCAAGTTGAGTCATATAGAGTCATACACAATTGAAACAAAAGATCTTATGTGTAACTCAACCCTATTTATCATTCAAATCATTGAAGGGCAAGCACACTTTGTAACTTGACTATGAGCAATGCAATTCCCCAATTACCTTTGACAATCGAGTTACATAGTAAATAGAAAAATATGAATCATAACTCTATTAAAGGTCCTCATATGAGACATCTATGCTTTCTCAATGCTGCTTCAATAGCAATGAAAGGAAGAAAAACGCAACAGAATTATTTTTTATTTCTGTGGAGTCCCAGAGTTGGAAGGGACCTCAGAATTTGTCTCATCTAGCCCAAGCCTCGAGAATAAATTTGTTCCACGACTTCCATGAAAACAAATCATTCAGCCTTTGAATGAAGATCCCCAGTGTTGGGGAGTACAATCTATTTTTAGGCATGTCTAATCTTCCTCCCTGTAGTTTTCCTCATTTGGTCCTATTTCTGCTCCCAGGAACTGAGCAAATCAAGTCTGAAGTCAGCTCCATGACAATTCTGAAGTTAAGTACCCGAGGACCACTATTCTGTTCCTCTTCTGTCTACCAAATAGTCTTTCCCCCCCAAACTAAAAACTGTAATCATTTTAGTTCACATATCATTCTGGACACTCTCCTCGTAGCATACTCTAGCAAAATGCCCCGAACATAGCAAGCTTTAGTTTGTCAGTGTCCCCGGACAAAATCCTCAGTTCAATCCGACAAGGGTTGATTAATCATCTTCCATATTTCAGGTGATATGTAGGGCAGCTGGGATACAATGACAAAGAAGAAATAAGTTTTGATTTGGGGGAGTTTATATAAGAATGAGCCTTTTAAAAATGTTCTCATCTCATCAAAAGATGTCAAGATGATTTGAATTAATGGTAAATGGTTCTCTGCATTTGGGCAACCTTAATTGGGCTTATATTTATGTGCAAATGGGCCTGTTTTTACATATGGCTCTCAGTATGTTTGCCATGGCTAAATAATAAACACTGACCAATTTCTGAAATAGGTAATGCTTATCAAATTCGGTAATTAGGATTTTATTTATATTTCTGTTATCGAGCATAGTCATTTGTTATAAAATGCTTTCTTTTACAAAAGCCTATGGATGTGATATGATTGATTGTGGGTATTCCTTCTCTTCCCCCCTCCCCCCCTTATCTCTTACCTCCCTTCTTAGTCCTTAGTCCTTCCAGATACATAGATCCTATTGGGACGACTTGGAGACCTGCCCCTGGGGGATGCCCTCCAGTCTTTCCTTTCCTTCCTTTCACTTCTCCCAATCTTCTAGGGAAGAGTGACATGATTGCTCACACCTTACCGATGAAATTGGAGTCACCCACTCTAGTTCTTTCTGGTAAGATAAAAGAACACCAGGACTTATTTAACATCTGACTTGTCGCTTGTCACCAGGTCTTCAGGGCTTTACCAACTACAAATGCATGCTAAGAAACCATCTTTGTACCCCCCATCCCTCGTTCACCTGTAAGACTTCTGACCCTTCCAGCTGCCCTGCAGCTGACTACCCTTTGATGTATTGTTTCTCTCTCTCCTACCCCCTTCATTTTTGGGTCATTGAGGTGGCAAAATGGTTAGAGAGCTGAACTGAGAATCAGGAAGACCTGAGTTCAAATCCACCCTCAGATGCTTCCTAGATGTGGGACTCTGGGCAAATCAGTTCATCTCTTCCTCAGTTTTCTCAACTGTAAGATGGGGATAATAATAGTATCTACCTCCCAGGGTTTTTGTGAGGATCAAATGAAATAATACTTATAAAGTGCTTAGCATAGCACTTGGCATATAGTAACCCCCCTCCCAGTATGACGTGAGGTCTTTGATACCAGTGACCGTCTTGCTTTTACTATTTGAACCTTCATTCAGGGTGCATAGTATGTACTTAATAAATGTTTTTTTTTTTTCATTCATTCATTCTCTCCAGCACTTCCCTTCTTGCTCCTCTGATGTCACTCTTATCTGTGGTCTAGCTATAAACTCACTACAGCTTAATGTGCAGGGTTGGGACCTGGTGGTGGTGGCTTCCTTGTGGGTTCTATTGACCTCCCATGTATATATCATTGGGGAATGACATCAATCTTCCCATCTTCTTTTTTGATAATTCTTGGTTCGTGATATATTCCAGTCTGTTTGTACCCACCATATACCTCTCCATCACCCTTTGGGTAGCCTTCACCATATCACTCACAGAATTCTGGGATTGAAAATGTGGGTCTTTGTTTCAGGGAGAAGTTTAAGATAATTTGAAACAAAAACCAAAACCTGACGACAACTTGCAATTTCTCCAAAGCAATCCTGCCTACTCTCTTTTTCCTTTTCCTTTTCGGCCCCAACTTGTTCATTTCCATTGTCTTTTGAAAACATAAGTGCTGATGAATGAGCTTTAGTTGCCCAATAGACTGAGTATCATAGTCTGGAAAATAGGTATTCTTTAATTATTTGTTTTCCCTATGTGGATAAGCTGAATCTTTAAAAAAAAGAGTAATAAAATGTTCTGGCTTAATGAAAACCATTCATGCCAACAGGTAGAATGAGCTTGAAATTTCATAGGACATGCAGGGACGCCGACTCAGCATACACTTGGAAGTTGCTGACACTTGCAATCTATACATAAAGTCCACGTAAGCCTAACACATACTTATCCTTCACAGTCAAAGTTTAACCAGCATGTGATCGGTTAATTTCCTAGCTTTCTTTCCTGTTGCAGACACTAGCCAGTGTCCCTGTGACACATATACTGCTGGGAAAATAAAGCAGCAATAAACTGACCTATGCCCAGAGAATCAAGATGGCCTGATGGGAACAGGCAGGGGACCTTGATGAAAATCAGGTGGCAGGACAGGAGGAAATTTAATATTCCCTGCTTCTTTCTATTCCTTTTTTGGAGAGGTTTTCTTTAAAAAAATAATCTTATATTTGTGGAGATACTCAGGGAGATTATAGCCACCAGATGCTTCTTATTAGTAGAAGATGATTGCTGAAGGGTGATAGAGAATGGGATATTTGTAACTGGTATGTAAGGAGGGCAGGGGTCGGGGAAACTTGAACTAATTTTTTTAAATCAAATTTTAATTTTTGGTGTTTTAGAACAAAAATGAGAATTTTAAAAACTAAATGAAAGCAAGGCAGAAAAATATGTATTTCCCTATTCTTTTGGGCTCATTTTCTTAGTTCTCTGATTTGTAGATGCCAGTTCACAGAAGTTAGTCTTATGGTAAATTTAGGGGAATGATTTGGGGAGGTGTGAAGTTATAATGCTTTCTCCAGTTAGGTTTAGAATTTTTGCAGGCATATGTCAGGGTGATGTCATCATTTAGTCAGAATTCGATTCTGGCTAATGTAGGACTTAACTGGAATGCTATGAATAGAGAAGAAATTCCTTTTCTTTAACAGCTCATGATCTATGCTAGGCTGTTTTCTATGCCCTACATAGCCTTACAAATGTCTACTTCATTAACAGTTTTCCTGTCTTCTGAATTTTCTAGTTCCATGACTTGTGGCAGGTTTTCAGAAAGATACTCAATAAATTATTAATATGAACACAATTTTCTTGCATATCAAACTTTCACCCAACCTTATGTTTTAGTGTCATGTCATGGAAGAATACCAGTTGGGGAGTAAGGTGTAAGAAGACTGGAAAGGTAGGAGGGGCCTAGCTATGTGGCACAGTGGAGAAAGCACCGGGTTTGGAGTCAGGAAGACTGGAGTTTAAATACAGCCTAAGAGACTAACTTAACTGGGTGACCCTGGGCAAGTCATTTAACTCTGTTTGCCCCAGTTTCCTCATCTGTGAAATGAGCTGGAGAAGGAAAGGGCAAACCACTCCAGAGTCTTTGCCAAGAAAGAGCTGGAAACAACTGAACAACAATGTCAAATGTACGGGTTGGACTAGAAGATTCTCAAGGTCCCTTTAAACTCTAAAGCCTACTTTCCTATGGGCATTATCAATGGATGTTGCCTGTGTGAAGGGGGAAGGAAGCAAACATTTATTAAATACCTACTCTTTGATGGCATTGTGCTAAGCTTTTTACAGATATTATGTCTTTTGATAAGATAGGGGCCCTGCCCCCAGGAATCTGGTTGTCTAGCTGGGGAAACAAGTTATATGTATGAGATTCAAAAAGATTAGTCAGACTTATTTATCACATTAAGTGATAAGCACCAAATGAGTGGTCAAAATAGCCAATGATCACAATAATGCTGAGTGCACTTAAATGCTGAGCTCAAAGTTGTTGTGTGTTTATAGCCATAACCTGCTTTTCAGTAATACTATCATGGTATTTCTCATTAATCAATAAACATTTATTAAGCAGCTATTTTGCACCAGGCACTGGGCTAAGCACTGGGGCTAGAATAAGAGGGAAAATACTATCCCTGCCTTCTAGGTGCTTTCTATCTAGTTGGGGAGACAAGATGAAAACAAACCTATGCAAAGGAAGCTTTATACAAGATAAAAAGGAAATAATTAACTGAGGGAAGGCACTGGAATTAAGAGGGTTGGGGAAGGCTTCCTGGAGAATTTCAGTTGTGATTTAAAAGAAACCAGGAAGGCCAGTAGTTGGAGTAGAGGAAGAAGTGTTTTCCAGCCATGGGGGAGAGCCAGAGAAAATGCTGGGACAGCCGGGAGGCCAGTGTTACTCGATGGAAGAATACCAGTTGGGGAGTAAGGTGTAAGAAGACTGGAAAGGTAGGAGGGGCCTAGGTTATGAAGGGCTGTGAATGCCAATTAGAGCATTCTGTACTTGATCTTTGAGGCAATAGGGAGCCATTGTAGTCTTTTGAGTAGAGATAGGGGGAGAGTGACATGATCAGACCTGTTCCTTTAGTGACCGGAGAATGGAGTGGAGTGGAAGAGGCTTGAGGCAGGCAGACCCACCAGCAGGACCACTGCAGTAATTCAGGTGTGAGATGATGAGGTCCTGGGGGTAGTATTAGAGGAGAGAAGGTGACATATTGAAGAGATGGTGCGAAGGTGAAATTGACAGGCCTTGGCCACGCTGGACATGGGGGGAAGAGAGATAGTGACTCCTAGGTTGTGAACCTGAGGGAGGGACCAGGAGGATGGTATTGCCCTGTGAAATAATAGGAATACTAGTGGGAGGAGTGTTTGGGGGAAGGTAATGGCTTCCGAGACTTCTTTATCTGATTCCATATTTTTATGCTCTGTGTGACAAAGGGCTATAAGAATGTGATTGGGAAGGTTTCAGGGAGTGTCCTTAAGGAGTCCTAAGCTACAATTGGTGAGTTTTAGTTCTTTGCTGAAGTAGCTTTAAAGATAGAGGAATGAGTTTTGACAGGGGAGGTCTCGGAAGTGGGAGCACTAACTATATCCCACTCCAGTTATAAAATGCTTAATTGCTGACCTCTTCATTTTATTCGACTCCAGCCTAAAATCCCGCGCCCCCCGCCTTGGCCACTTCTGGTCAGGGACATTTCTCTTCCTATCTCATCTCTCCTATCAAAGGAGATAATGATTTGTAAAGTACTTAGCACAATGCTCTGCACACTGTAAGTGTTTAAAAAATGCTTGTTCTCTCCCCATCCTCTTTCCCCTCAGCCATAGGTAGGCCTGACTTAGGACTTACTTAACCATGTTCTCTTTGCTCTGTGTTATAGCAGAGTCGGGGCAGCTAGGCAGTGCAGTGGATAGAGTGCCAGTCCTGGAGTTCTCATCTTTGTGAGTTCAAATCTGGCCTCAGACACTTCGCTATAAGACCTTGGATAAGTCACTTAACCTTGCTTGCCTTAATTTCCTCATCTGTAAAATATGCTGGAAAAGGAAATGGCAAACCACTCCAGTATCTTTGCCAAGAAAATCCCAAATGGAGAGATGGAGAGTCAGATACAACTGAAGAACAACATAGCACAGCCAATGCAGATAGCTTTCCTTGTTCTCTAAGTGGGGGTGGGGTGTGTGGGGTGTAAAAGTGCATTCTTTTCTAAAAGTGTCTCATTTATTTTAAAAATGCCCCCTGCCTAAGATGATGAGCTCAGATTTCTAAGCCAGGGATAGCTGCTGGTGAGACATATATGCCCTGCTTTCCAGGAAAGTATAGGACCCATTTAATTTGGGTAGCACTGTATAGAAGATGTGTCAAGGGGTTTCTCCTTCAGGCCTCAATTAATGTAGACCTGTATCTATGATTGACAGCACTATCTTTAGTGTCTTATGTGGGATCAGTAAGAAAGCTTGAACATATAGAATTCCTAATGAGCCTTTTTGATTTCTACCAAGATGGCATCAGAGTTTGGGTAATTGAACCTGGGAGGTACTTGGCCTATTCATTTGGCTGGAGATATAACAATATGTTTGATCTACCCAAAACCAAAAATTGGCTCACAAATGTTTTTAGAGACTTTCCTTTTCCTTTTCCAAACCCTTTCTTTCTTACTTCTCATGTACTTCAGCAGATCTGGAATCTCATCAATGC